>OX371225.1:246960627-247589561 GCA_947310385.1 Nephrotoma appendiculata
TGTTAGAATAACTTTAATAACACATACACACTAATTCAAATAGACCTAAGTATTCTCTGTTCATATATAGACTAGTGATTATGCTCAGACTTATCTGAAATTTATGTGAATTGCTATGATTTATGAGCAATCCCATTCGCAATCTTATAAGAATACTATACCATATCTAGAAAATCCTGCGACATGTTCAACCATTTTTATTGGAATAACACATGCCAATTTAGAGAGGTCCGAGTGTACCTATTAATGTTATTTTGTTTGACGTGTGGTGAGCAATTCCATTCACAATATTATATATGAATAATATAAAATATCTAGAACGTCCTTACCGACCAAACGGCACAGTGTGTTAAACTTTTTGATCGGTGATCAAAATGAAAACAACTATGACCTCATGTGGGAGTGCAGAACTTATAGGACGACCCAACTTCATTATCAGTACTATAGGTTGGAGCTATGCAATGCAGATTGTTCTATGCAAATCGGACAGATAGCTATACGTCCGGGATTTAGCTACTGCGTAAGGTAAGAAAATTAAAGAAATACCGAGAAAGAGTTGGTAGTGCTTCGGCCCCAGAACAGATTGCAAAGATAATAAACAAACATATAAAACAAGCCCAAAAGTTTTTTATTGGAATAGTACATACAATTTAGATAGACCTGAGTATCCTGTATCCACACATACTAGTGCTTATACTCAGCCATCTTTGGAAATGAACATAAATGGTTATTTTGATATGCAACTGACTGCCCAATGGTGTTAGTAATCACGTTATGATTACTGATGATAAACACATGACAAAAAATCAAACTTCAGATACCAGTTAAAAGCAACCAATTTGGATGCTGAATCGATGGCCCCGTGATAAATTAAGCAAAAGTCAAAGTCAGTCCCGGAAAAAGTCACTGTTTGGTGCGCATTGTGGTCTGGTGGTGTGATTGGGCCGTATTTTTTTGAGAACAACCATGGACGAACCGTTACCGTCAATTCTGAGCGCTATGGCCGCATGTTAACCGATTATTTTTTTACGAAAATCGAAGATTATGATCTTGACGATATGTGGTTCCAGCAGGATGGAGCAACCAGTCACGTAACACGAGCAAATCGAGATCTTTTGCAAGAGAAATTTCCTGGACGTTTGATTTCGCGATTGGCTGATGTCAATTGGCCTCCAAGATCCTGTGATTTAACGCCTTTGGATTTCTTTTTGTGGGGCTACGCGAAAGATCGTGTTTACGCAAACAATCCTCAAACTCTTGACGAATTGAAAACTAATATTCATAAGGTAATGGCCGAGATACCGCCCGAAATGTGCCGAAAAGTCATTAAAAATTACCTCAAAAGAATCAAGGCCTGTAAGAAGTCCTGTGAAGGACATTTGAATGATATCTTGTTTAACTAAAAATGGCAAGGATCAATCTGTAAAATGAAATAAAAATTACAATACATTCCGAATATTTTGTGTGTTTTTTTTAAGTTTACTTTATCAAGCTTGAATTGGATAACCCTTTACGTGGTAAAAGAAAGTCTGGTATTGGCGGCAACATATTCACCCCTCTAATTATGATAGGTTGTGTTTTTATTCTATGCAATCTGTCCTGGGACCTAAGCACTCCCAACTCTTTCGCGGTTCACATGATCTGCTATACACCATATTATATAGGTCCGATAAACATAAAATTGTTATGATTTCTTAAAAATGTACTATTTAGCTGATCTTGGGCAGGACCCTAAATGAAGGAAAAGCCCTCAAAAAATAATTGTAGTGGCGGCGTACGTAAATAACACTACATATCTTGAAACTAATATGTTTGAATCGAATTTTTCGATAAACCAGATAAATTCAGAAAATACTTGCATGAGATGTATTCCAATATGGAATAATCTGTTACGATCATGCAATTTTAGTACCAAACTAGAACTTCGAAGCTGTATATAAAAATTTAGGTGAAACAGAATATTACATGCACACTAAATCTTCAAATAATTTGTAATTCCAATGAAGGTATTTTCCTTTCTTATAACATACCTACTAAAGTTTTTATATAAAACATGTAGAAGAAATTTGTCACAATCAATTTCATGTCATCAATTTTATTCTAAATCTTTTCATTAATTTCTGGAATATGTTGATCATATTCCAGAAATTAATGAAAACATAATTCTAGGTTCATAATCGATTAAAATATTTCATTCTATCTTGTGCATTTTTTAAAATGTCGTTTTGAAAAGTGCACCTATGGCTAATTCGAAATGGCATTAGGTGATTTAAATTCTATAATTCCCTTTCAAACCTATACAGCAACTATGGGAGCCAATCTCTAAGATATGTGTAATTTACCAAAAGCTACAACGACATCCTTTCATACATAAAGTGCATATACCATTTTCCTGGTGGTTAAACTAATTTCTGAAAAGTTTAATAAGTATATAAAATACAAAAATTTGATCTTTTTTATAAACAAATTTTTTTTTTGTATTTACATTTTTTAGAAATGTACACGTGTGCAAATATCTGTCTAAAATAAAAATTATGTATAAAAAATTTTTTTGGACTCTCGCGTTAATTTAAAAGTGTTCAAAAATTTAAAAGTGTCCAAAAACTTCACAACGGTCTTTCATTCACAAACTAAATCAAAATAACCATTTATGTTCATTTCCAAAGATGGCTGAGTATAAGCACTAGTATGTGTGGATACAGGATACTCAGGTCTATCTAAATTGTATGTACTATTCCAATAAAAAACTTTTGGGCTTGTTTTATATGTTTGTTTATTATCTTTGCAATCTGTTCTGGGGCCGAAGCACTACCAACTCTTTCTCGGTATTTCTTTAATTTTCTTACCTTACGCAGTAGCTAAATCCCGGACGTATAGCTATCTGTCCGATTTGCATAGAACAATCTGCATTGCATAGCTCCAACCTATAGTACTGATAATGAAGTTGGGTCGTCCTATAAGTTCTGCACTCCCACAGGAGGTCATAGTTGTTTTCATTTTGATCACCGATCAAAAAGTTTAACACACTGTGCCGTTTGGTCGGTAAGGACGTTCTAGATATTTTATATTATTCATATATAATATTGTGAATGGAATTGCTCACCACACGTCAAACAAAATAACATTAATAGGTACACTCGGACCTCTCTAAATTGGCATGTGTTATTCCAATAAAAATGGTTGAACATGTCGCAGGATTTTCTAGATATGGTATAGTATTCTTATAAGATTGCGAATGGGATTGCTCATAAATCATAGCAATTCACATAAATTTCAGATAAGTCTGAGCATAATCACTAGTCTATATATGAACAGAGAATACTTAGGTCTATTTGAATTAGTGTGTATGTGTTATTAAAGTTATTCTAACAAAAATCGATAAACTTGACTTAGGATTTTCTAGTTATCGTTTATTATTTATAATATATATATATTATATTATAATATTGCGAATAGAACACATCACATTTTATTGGAATAATAATGCATAAAAATTTATTTTGGACTGTGTGTTTGTAATTTTTGTGACGTGTGAGCAATTCCATTCACAACATTATAATATGAAGAATATTCGATATGCATATATAAAATCCTCAGACGAGCATAACCATTTCAATTGGAATAGCACATACCAATTTAGATAGGCCTAAGTGTTCTCTATCGATACTTATTAGTGGACATGCCTATACATATCTTAAGTTTAAGTTAGGTGGTATATCAATTCCATTCGTAATATTATATGAATAATAAAAAAGATCTAGAAAAACCCCAAACGACTCCAATCTTTTTCATATATTCCACTAAATCATGCTAAATCGGACTAAATCGTACCAATTTAGAGAGGCCTGGGTGTCCTCTATCCATATACATACTAGGACTTATGCCCAAACGTCACTGATATTTATGTTAATTTGTATGACGTGTGAACAATTTCACTCGCAATAATGTATGAATAATATACGATATTTAGGAAATCGAAAGACGAGTACAACCATTTTTATTGAAACAATACATATAAATTTTTATAGGGATGAGTATCCTTTATTCATACATACCCAAGATTATGCTCAACCGTCTCGGAGATTTATGTTAATTGGTATAACATGCTTGAGCAATCCCATTCGCAATATTACATATATGAATAATTTACAATATCTAGAAAATCCCTTTACGGGCTAAACGCTTTTTATTGAAAAGATCCATGCCAATTTAGATAGGTTTAAGTATCACCCGTTCATATCTACTAGTGATTATGCTTAGACATCTCTGAAATTTTGGTTTTTTGATAAGATTTGGTAAAACATATTCCTATTCATAGTTTAATTACTTTTCATAAGTACCATATAAATGAACATAATCCATTTTTATATTGTCCGTGGCTTTTTGTTTAATATAATTTTATTTTGTAAAAATGTGTATTATTATATAAATATTATAAACCAATATTATAATTATTTTAACAAAAACAATATCACAATTTATTTAGTATAAAACTTTCTTTTTTAAAAACAAATAATTAAAAAATAATTAAAAAACTTTAAATTTTTTTTTTTTTATTAAATTATGAAGACCGGTTTCGGAAGTTCTTCCATCGTCGGTTCAAAAGTAATGAACCGACGATGGAAGAACTTCCGAAACCGGTCTTCATAATTTAAAAAAAAAAAAAAAAAAAAATTTAAAGTTTTTTAATTATTTTTTAATTATTTGTTTTTAAAAAAGAAAGTTTTATACTAAATAAATTGTGATATTGTTTTTGTTAAAATAATTATAATATTGGTTTATAATATTTATATAATAATACACATTTTTACAAAATAAAATTAATTACTTTGTTAATAATTTAGAGCGCACTTTCGAAAATTGTCAGGCTTATCTAAAAATCCGCCAGCCAAAAATTATCAGACGTTCGGTTAGGCATGGAAATAAATAAATATAGTGGGGTGGCTAAATAAATTGAATAATAATAAATAAATTGGTTTTCATGGTCAAAAGTTACATGTCAAAAGTCGAATTGATCTATGGTTCTATGGTGAGGCCAAATCGATCTTCTTTATTATCCGATATTGAGATATCTGTTTTTGAAATTTTCAAAGAAGTGGTCGTTTATGCTTCAGAAATGTGGGGTGGTTTTCATGGTAAAGGGTGGTTGGTGGCTGGAAAATGGTAGTGCACTAGTAATGTAAACTCATGAATCGATTGATCACAACTAGGGTTAGCAGTTCAAAAATGAAACTGCATGTATACCCTGTACCATAATTCTATACACCACATCGAAGTAGTATGTAAGTTTACGAAAAATTTGGTTAAAATCAATACCGAGCTGTAATTTTCAACATCTTGAAAGATGTGCAAAAGCTAATCAAAACAAATTTATTACTACCATGCTTCAGATAATATGAAATAAGGAAAAATGTTAATAAACAATTGTATATGCTTGATCATTTTTTAGAAACAAATCTAAATACATAATACATTCCCCAATGCAATCTTTCCAGTGTGACCTGATTTCATTCATTTTATCCAAATAAAATAATTACGAGTTTTGTTATTTTAATATTCTTAAATTCAAATCACAATCATCCGTATAGTACACGTAGAAAAAGTATGTAATTAATTTGGTAAAATCAGTATAGATAGCTGGTATATACATAATGTAAAGTAAACACAAATATCTATATGTATAATACATGTTTATTCACTGCGACCATTAGAAAACTTTTCCTTTCGATTGATAATTTTAACGTTATTTTTGTATCGCATAAACCTCCAAATATTTTTTCTCAAATTTTTACTTACATTTCATTTTGCACACCAACAACATAATATATATTTTTCAATTTTAGCCGCACACACGCTACATACAAATATACAAATAAGCGATCCTTTTCCTTTTCTTGTCATCTTCGAGTATTTAATTTTGATAAATCTAAACGAAAACGAATATTCGATCGTGTATACAAACTCACAAAATATTAAATATAGAGGTATGTAATTACATACATAATACTCTTTCTCGTACGTACATATTTACGAGTATATTTAATATAAATATGTACGTAAAAGAAACAGATACTTTCAAAGGATCGATAATAATAAACGGATAGCATACGTTTTTTTTTCGTTTGTGTCGTACACAAACGAACATTTAACATATAAAATATTGTTTATGAAATTTTACTTTGGTATGAAAGAGAGTAATATATTAAATAGCTAAACTATCTGATCTCTGCTAACATAAATTCCAAAACCCCTATTATAACAGGGTATGGAATTTAATAATTTTTGTTTCATATACATCGCGGTTGTAGGAAAGATCCACATCTGTTTTTGTTATCTGTGGTAGTACTTAAAGTTTAAACCCGTTCTGTGCCTTCTGTTATCATCCCGACTGGAAAACCATTTTCTACCTTAATGACAAAACAAATATTAAATAAATTTAAGCATATCGATTTTTCTATAATTGTAGGCAGAAAGACCAAAACTTATGTAACTGTTAACATATGACTTAATAAACTATACACCGCATTTATTTAATCTTTAACTTTGCACCTCATTACCTTCAATATGGCATTATTTTGAAGAAACTATCGTTTCTTGGTCATTTAACAATAGGAAGCATGTCTTCGATGTCATACCACACTTATATTGGTTCATTGTCATTATATATGAGATAAGGTCAAGCATCTTATTGCTTTATAATGCTATTTAAATTAACCCCATACGGGGTGAGAAAGTTATGCACACGCTGCGTTCAATCAATAGTCGTAAATTGAGAATGCAACCATTAAAGGCATTATTAGCGTATTGTTGTAAATCGTTCTTTATCGCATTACTGGATGTGAACGAGGCGAGACCCCAACAAAAAAAAAAGAAAATTGATAATATTTCTTCAGTTTGAATTATCATTTTCATTTAGAATCCATTGTTTTTTGGTATTACTCGTACAGTATTTGGGTCCGCTCTGTTTATTTATTATTACTGTGCTTGATTTTTTCGGTGTACACAGAGCATCGCTGTGTAGCCGTATATGCTGTGCTCGCCAAAAAATATAAAAGAATTTATTTTTTCGTAGATGGTATGTTATGCAAATATACCGTTATTTCTTGTTTGTTGTTGCTGCAATTTTCCACTGTGCTTGCAAATAAATATTTCACATTTTATTAAATTTTTTCATGTTTTAGATGCTGTGTACTCCATATAGCTTCGGTGCGGTTTGTATTTTGTTCATTGGCGTTGTCCATTTGTCTTAAATTGTTCGTCTGGCACTCGTCGTATATACATATATTAGGTATTTTGCACCTAAAAACTTGAAAAGATATATAGAATTATATGTACATTGCACATACATATACGGAGTAGTAAAAATGGCACACAACAAATAACTGCATGAGGTGAAATAGTTGGTGATTAATTTTTATTTATGTGCTGAAATAATGTTGTAGATGGATTTTAGTGGTACGTATTTCTTCCGTCGCTGTTTGGTTTTATGCTTTGTGATTGTGAATTCTAAAAATTTCGAAATTGTCACAATAAATGTGTTGGATTACTAATTTTTCTTTTAATTTTGTTTTTTGGCACAAAAGTATTTTGAACCGGAAAAACACATATGAACTGTATACTATATTTTACAAAATATCGGGGACCGTATTAAGCACAAAACATATAAAAAATAAGGCATTGACTCCAAAACAACAACTATTCTGTGCCTTAATAGGGGTGGCAATGGATGTCAATATCATGGTGTAGGTACTATGCACGGCGTTACAGAGGGGACTGTTTGCACCACAGTACGTCGAGTTTGTAACGCAATAGTCGAAAATTTATTTCCAAAAATTGTAATTTGGCCAGAAAACGTGGCGGACATTGACCCTAATTTTTATATAAAAAGAGGGTTTCCAAATATTTGTGGATGTGTGGATGGTACAATAATTAATATTGATGCACCATCAAGTAACAATTTATTTTATGCCGTCAATGTCAATTAGCCTGGAAGCGTGCATGATTCTCGAGTGTTGCGTAACTCAGCAGTATTTCACAAGTTACTAATTTAAAAAAAAAATCAACTGATGTTATTTACATAGATTTTTTTTGTATTTACAGATTTGAAAGTGGTTGGAGACCCTTTGAAGGAGATGTTATTTTAAGCAATAGTGCATATCCAATCAAAAATTGGTTGATCCCACCGATAAATCAAAATTCAGGAGATACCTCTGCCCAGAATTTTAATAATGCACACAAAAGAACTCGTCGTCTAGTTGAACATAGTTTTGGAATTTTAAAAAAAAAATTCCCTTGTTAGAGCCGCGGCAAAAATTGTACTCACTTGTTCAACAGTACACAGTATTGGTTGCACGATAGCTCGAGAATATAGAAGTGAGGATTTATTGATGGTTGATGGCACTGAAGTAACAACAATAGTTTTATTGCTGGAAACGGAAGCTGAACACGAAATAAATGTTAGTGCGATCGAAAAATTAAATAATATTTTAACTTTCTTCAGATAAAAATAAAAATTTTAAACATATAAAAATTTAATTTTCTAATTCTAAAACCTCAATCAAAATTTCAGAATTTATATCTGTTGTGGTTTCAGGATATGTTGTACGTCGATCTCGTACTAGCACTAAATCACTTGTTATTTTTGACGGCATTAAATTAAGTTCCCTTTTTAATTTTAGAGATTGTAACCGTCAATGGTTAATTTCTACCTTCATCAGCTCAAGTTTTAATTGGTGATCTTGATTTTGAAAATCACTATTTGGACGTATCCTTTCATTTTTTTGATTCTTCGCATTTCCTTTTTTTGCATTTTTTGAATCTTTAATTGATTCATTTAATTTCGTGGAGCCACCTGACTCACCATAGCTCTCCGGTAAATTTAAACCTATTACCACTTCAGAATCTCGCTTCTAAATGTCAAGTATGAAATTATCAATTTCATCTAGCTTGCAGTCCTTACCCCCCCTTCGATCCGGTTTTTGAGCATTATCCCGCTTTGCCTATTTAATTAACATAAATTAAATGATAGTACACATTATACAAATTAATTTTTACCAAAGTTCGGCTTTTCCACAAGCCAAAGAGATTATCTCTAGCTTGTCTCCAGTCTTTAGTCTGAAACTGCCAAAAACGACGTTTTTACTCTTTTTACTTCCTCCAATAATGCAAGTTTTTGCTTAATCAAAGCGCTGCATTTATTCATCGTATCGTTGTTTACGTGTAATAAATTGAAAAATAATTCACGTGTACGTTTCACAGTAATTTATCGACTGATAAACAATCATCACATTTATATAATTCTGTATCTCGAAACAAGTGAATGAATGTTATTCCCATTTGATGAATAAAATATATTTCATCTAGTTGGTCTTGAAAAAAACATGTTAACGTCCAAGAGTATATTTCCTTTGAATTCTACAGCAAATTTGCAAAATGTTTTAGTAAAAAAAATAATTATCACTCAGCAGATAATTTTGATTAGAAAGGGAGTTTTCGAAAGCGTTAATTATATTTTAAGGAAACATATTAATTTAAACTTATAATATTAATGTCTAAATCGCCTGGACACTTGTTTAATATGTCTTCGAAACTAAATATGTATTTTTTATGCCATAACATTATATAATTTTCTCTTTATGGAACAAAATAGTTGAACTTATCAAAATAAATTTTTGGTTAGCAAAATTTTGGAAAGTGATAGGTGCTAAGTTGCAAAGTACGATAGTTAAATAGGCTCCAGGTATCATGATTTGCGACAGAAAATCGAAGATGGTACAATCAACTTAACTTATGTTTCAACCGACGCGAACGCAGCAGATTTTCTTACCAAGGCTGTTAGTTTACCAAAGACGAAATTATGCCCAGTAAAGATGGGACTAAATTGATGAAAAGTTAAATGAAGCGTGACATTTGTTTGGTCACTTGTTAATGCGTGACATTTGGTCACTAGTTAATAGAATGTCAAATAGAACGGACTTGTTCTTTCCATTCATCTTTGTTGTGTTCTTATTTCTATTCTAATCGATCTGACTAAAAAGCTTTAAGCGTAACCATCGCTGTTAAACGTGACCGTATAATAAATATAATAGTAATTATATTATTAAATATAGGTTTTTCAAATTAAATGAAACCATTTTCAAAATGTAGAGAAATTTTTTACAAATTAACAAAAACCTTTTTCAAATAAAACGAAACCATTTCCAAATTTAATGAATCCTTATTCAATTGGAATGAAACTTTTTTCAATTGGAATGAAAACATTTACAATTGGAATGAATCTTTTTACAAATGGAATTAAGCGTTTTATAATTACTTGATCACCTTTGAATTTAATACTGAGATTCATAAAGGATAGACGATAGACTATAATAAATACTAATTTAGCTGTTTTCAATTAAAAATTTAAAATTATTTATTTATTATAAATTCAACAAAAAATTTATTTAAAATTCAACAAAATTTAGTTTTATTTGATATTAACAAAAAATTTACGGCAATATTTCGCCTGCTGCTGCAGCAGGAAATGTCATCATCACATCCATTATGAAGTTCGTAGAGTGCGCCCCTTATAACTTGCATCATATTCTGTTCCCTCGTTGAACCCAATAAATTTCTAGCATTTGCTTTTATTTTTGAAAATGCCTGTTCAATTGGGTTCATCGGTACGGTGGTAGAAACCTTAAATGATTTCCTGAGTTTTCTATTATATTCTTGATCTGTGCAGTTTTGTGGATTTGGGCATTATCAAATTTAAAATAATATCCAGTGCTCCTAACTTTGCAACGAGTTCTTCAATGAGTTCGCAAAATTTGCTTGAATTGTATGTAGAGCTTGAAATTATTTTGTAATGGATAATGCCCCGATCCGTCAACCCTGTTATCAAGGTAATATTTCAACCTCTTATTGTAGGAAAGATAATTCTAGCAGGTGCATTTTTCTTCGAACGAGCATGTCTTCGGCTTAAATGGTGGTCAAAGCCGGATTCAATGATACAAATTAGACTGTGTGCCTGAGAGCAATTTTTTCGACTAAATTGCCGACTAAACTAAATTAATGAATTCATATCATTGATTCAAAGGTGGCACTAGTATCTTTTAAATATGATATGCCTCCGATTGTAAACTAAATTATGACTTTTCATACGTCTTAAAATCAAGGAAATAGAAACATTAAAACAGATTTGGATATGGGAATCACCTTATTCATGAATGTGATTATAAATTACAATCGAAATTTAAGAATGAGAGTATTTCCTTTCAGACATTTTTAATAGTATGTATTCGATAAAAAATAATAAAAACAAAAAATGAAAATGACAACTAAATAGTCAAGCAACCTCAGCAGGAGTCTAAATGATAAAAACTGGTGGGTAATAGCATAAACACTCATTAATTTAGTTTAGTCGACAATTTAGTCGAAGAAATCGCTCTTAGGCACACAGTCTTAATTTATCATGATTTTGATGAGCCCTCGAGTTTAACAGTAATTAGTATTATAAAATTAAAATAGAACAACTTGGTTTTCAAACCGGATCCTAGACAATAGTAATAATTAGGTTTCAAATTTCGGCATTCGTACAGTTACGGACAAGAAATTTTTACTTTAAGCTTCCGTTGCCATATTATTCGAAAAATAAAAAAATTAAAATGAATTTGTTGAATTTTAAATTATTGAAAACAGTTATTATAGATTATTCTTCATAAATCTCAGTATTAAATTCAAAGGTGATCAAGTAATTATACATAAAAGGTTTCATTCCATTTGTAAATAGTTTCATTCTAATTGTAAATGGAATTCTGATTCAGCGGGAAATTTTACATCCGAATTGGTTAAAACCGAATTCTGCTGGTACATTTAAAGACCTCATTTTTTCTCGACAATTACCACTCTTGACTGATTTTGTTTGTTGTCTGGGCTTAGGAAGTCTCAAAGCGATGTTTTTTTTCGCACTCACTAAGCAAAATGAATACAATAAGACTCGACGCACATGTGCTCATACCACACACGGGAAATATTTTCCTGCGTGGTACTGGATTTATGTTATCAACTCCAATATTGAAATTAATATCGTCAATACAATGTTCCACGGTAGTAAACATTTGTCCTCGCAAATTATTATGTGTTTGAAAATCATAGTCACCACCTGTGGCCCTATTCTGGCTTTCCCTGGGAATAGGGAATTGGTAAAAATATTTTCATCGTATTTTTGTCTAAATTGTATTTTTCTGGCATACTGAGGGAACTGGTTTGGTGCTAATATTTTCGAAACAAAGTTAAATGGGAAAATATTTTACCCTATAAAAATTTTGTGGAACAAAACTTTCCCAATTCACTTGGTTTTGAAATTTTTTGCACTAAATTTATTCTTTCAATAGGCCAGAAAAATACAATTTAGACAAAAATGCTTTGAAAATATTTTTACCAATTCCCTATTCCCAGGGAAAGACAGAATAGGGCCACTGGGGCCGAATTTTGATGAAAAAATGGAAATAAAAATTATGAGAATTGCAGTTGTTTTACTTACCTACTAGACCTAAAACATTAAATCATATAATTGTTTAATACAACCATCGAAAAAATTCAATATTAACGTCTAGTACGTATGTGATGTACGTATATGTGCCTGCCCTATGGGCGTATGAGTGTCAAATGGTTTACTTAAGTTCAGAATAAAACATATCCCATCACACTTCAATTGGGCCCTGTAACAACGAAAATCTCCAGTATCAGAATATCGATATGTGCCCCCTGGTCTGAATGATTCAGACGCCCAGCGGATTTTTTAACAAAAAACGCTACATAGGACCCAAAAAAGAACGAAAAAATTTTTGGTTTTAACTAATTCGGATGTAAAATTCCCCGCTGAATCCGAATCTGCAATAAAAAAGAAGGGTTTGCATTTGAAATTTCAAAGTTGGGCCTCATATCTCGTATAAGGCCCCATCGGGTCCAAAATCTGATGGGCCCATTCGATTCCTCGGGTGAAATTACTAAAGCCCCCGGTATCAGAATTCCGATTTTCCAGCCTTGCGCGAAATAAATTCACCGTTTCCAGACTTCTGGACCACACTGTATATTGAATTCTGTGACGTGAAAATGGTAACAGAAGAAAAAAAATAAAAATAAAATTGCTAGGTAATCACATCATATGGAATTACGATGCTAAATGACAGTTGACCTTATTTGATCTAACTATTCTGAAATGTGTGACTAATTTTAAATCGATTTGGTCAATCTGATTTCATATTTCAAAATCTGCGCAATCTGCACATATAAATAAGTAACACAGCACTTGTGTTCATAAGTATTATTTCAAAGGACAGTTTTCAACACAAACAGAAAACTCAAAGAAAACTAGATCTTTTTTTGGTAAACTATTAATGTCAGGAATCCCCATTTTTGATGCATCCGGCGTTGTAAGCACTAAAATGCATCGAAATGAGAAAAAATATTGCATTTCGAAACTAAGTTCAAATTTAGTTTGTAACTATGGTTAAACATGACAAAGTAGTACGCAATAATGATTTCGAGTTGATCATAATTACGAAACTAACAGTTTGTCTATGACTTAAGTCGATTAATTTAATTTTATCATTGACCATGATGAATATTATCCAGTTGCAACCGTTTGACGTGAGAACCGATGTAATTTGAAAACAAGTGATTCAAGTCTCGATTATATGCAAAAATATTACACAATAATATTAAAACTTTGCAAGAAGTTTATCACATTAAATTGATTTTTTTTTTTAGAACGATGTTACATTAGTAAACAAATTATAATTTTCGCACTCAGCATCAATACACAACCTTCTACTCGGAGGCCAATTTGAAAAAATTTTCGCCTTCGTTTTGTTGCCTATAATCCACGAAAAAAACTCAAAAATTCAAAACCGGATTTTCTGGTTTTGAATTAATTTTATGTTACATGCACCCGAAATATGTTGGTGCACCCGTTTTAAATTATGTTTTAATAAACATAGATGATTGCCATGCCATCTTTTGTGCGATTGCATGGTGGATGTTACGCAATCTTTAAGGGCATTGCACTTATTTTGCAGGGTGCTTATGGTTCCGACTGATAAAATATATTTCCGTCTGGTTCCAGCTGATACATCAGATAGCGCACAATGATGCAAAATTCATTGTGCTACCAGTAATGGTTTCGTCTGACCTTGTTATACTTCCTGTTGATTATATGTTGCACAACCATTTAAGCGCATTGTGCTCATTGTGTAAGCTCCTAATAGTGTTACAGGATGGCTACTGCCTACCAGCAGATTTCACTAAGCGCATGCAGAGGCCTCCACGGTGATTTTTGCCGGCTACGTTCTCAGGGAGAAGTGCTAAGGTCGTGGGATTTGAGCTCCTGGCTTACACCGTGATCATACAGAAAGTTGGGGGGAACGCAAATAATAATAAAAACCGGATGTTCCGCCGAAATTCGTCGGCCGGAACTTGAGGAACGAACACAACAAAATTATAAAACGAGAGCGGTGCCTTGGTGCGCGCATCCATCTGAATTCAAACGGGGACAAGCCCTGGTTACGAAATCGGATGCGGGCACCAAGGGACGCAAACACTACGCCGACACAGAGGGAGTCTCCGCTCCCATCATCACCACTCAACCAAAAATTAATAATTCATTTTATTTAATTTAAGCACAACAACAAAAAGAAAGAAACACACCTTCCCACGAGGAAAACAAGAAAGGGAGAGATAGCGAGAGAGAGAGAGAGAGAGAAAGCGCAATGCGCATCGAGCGTGCACCCGCTATGCGGCGCTCGATCACAAAAACTTTGAAAATTATATATATATATATATATATATATATATATATATATATATATATGAATATAAAAAAAAATATATAAAAAAATAAAATCAAAAAAAATTAAAATAAAAAAATAAAAAATTGTACCTTAATTAAAAAAATTCGAAATGTTGCGGCCTTGTGCGGCCGTCATGCCACAAGTACCACCCTGTACCCGGACCGTTGCGGCTTTATGTGCCGCGTACACTACCGATGCGGCCTTGGTGCCGTTGTTGGGCGACTCCCCGCCTTGCGCTCGAGCGCTTGCCTGGTTGGGCACTATGTTGCGGAGCCTCTCCCCGATAACTCGTTCAAAAAGGTTGGGCGAATAAATTTGGCCTCGCCTGACCGCCATAATAAATTTGGCGTTGTCTCGCCAACCATAAACAGAACTGAATGGCCACGATGTTGGCCACCCGTATGTTGCGGGGCCTCTCCCCGATACCACAAAATAGAAATAAAAACGGATCGCTTGTTTATATAAAATAGCCTCGTGTTAGGCTACCTGTTGCGGAGTGATTACTGTGAATGCCCCCGTAAATTATACGGTACTCGTCGTATTTAGATACGGCACCGTTAGTAAAATGCGTTATCCCGTTGGTTGATATGCGTTTCCGGTGAAAAACCAGGGCACCGTTAATAAAATGTGCCACCCCTTCGTACCAATGTGTTATCCAAGGATAAAAGGCAACACCCGTGGATTAATATTCGCTTCGATCGAATTTTGATTTCCACCAGACCACGACAAGAAAGCTCGTAGCCCGCACCCCACTTGAATCCACAATCACTGTAACGCCCACAAACAAAATAATTACGCAAACCACACAATTAGTTCTGGTTATCACTACTTTCACAATGGAGGGTTCAATTTTTGCCCAAAAAAAAACTATACTTTGAAATAATATGTGTCTTTCGGCTTTATTATATGAACTTCACCAAAAAATTTATTATTTTACTATACAAAATCCTTTAGCTCCGCTTACAAAAACTAAACTTATTTTTATGTAAAGCAATTATTATTTTAATTTTTAATTATCAACACTTTTCATAAAAAGGAAACAAATCATTTTCTTGATTCTCAAACTCGACTATCTACCAAAAATCACAAAACTCGAATTTTTACAAACCAACTGAATGAAAATAACTCCTCGAATAATCAAAATCACAACTTTTTTGATCATCAAAAAAATTCTCCCGCCGCACAAACGACGCGCAAAAACATTCCAGAAGAATATCTTTCTTCTCTGTCTCTCTTTTACATCAATTCGCATTGATGTAAAAGAGACGCATATAAGAAAAACATTCTTATGGAATGTTTTGCTTTACACTCACACTCGACGCGCCCCGGTCTCGCTCTCTCTCTCTCCCATTCTCGTTCCATTACCAACCTAACAAAGAAAAAAAAACACAAGAATACATCCACCATTTACCGCGTGTAGACGCCAAACTACACCCGGACGCAAACAAACCCGGACGCAAAACAACCGAGGGGAATAAACACAAAAATTTACAAAGAATGGGGATGTAATCAATAAAAAATGAAATTCTGGTATTGTTGACGACAACACAGTCGTACCAATAGTTCCGGATGATAAAACTTTGGTTTCAGCTGGTATTAAATGGTTTCGGCTAATAAATGAGATAGACAGACTTGTACCATAGTTTGTTTGGTTCCAGCTGGCACGTTTCCGGCTGGCTTTATATAGCTCGGGCTGGCCCCACGGTGGTTCCGGTTATAAAGTCAGGTAGTGTACAGTTCTACTTCAAAGATATTCTGAAAGCTTAGTAACCGGGATGGATGCTGGCTAATTAGCATTTTCTCGAGAATGTGTTTACTCTCATTTTAAATATTTTTTGACGCCATTTTATAAAAATTGGAACCCGTTCCTTAGATCTATAGCCTTGCTTTATACTTCTGTGATGGCATACTATCTGTTACAACATATCCAATGAAAATTAAATGATAATTAATGGTGTAGCCCTCTACCTAATCATATATTGTTATTATACATTTCACAAGAAATTCTAAACAGAGACGACTCTGTCTCAAAATTTGATAACTTGATAGATGACGTTGAGCAGGGGCTGTACTCGTCTAGTTATCTTTTTTGCCATCCTGACAGCGAAAGAATAAAACATATTTTTGTGTAAGATTTTAGATTTTAATAAGGAAATCCATAATTTAATACAAACACAATCATAAATATTGCATTGTTTGCTTTAGGCATACTTAAGAAACCTGTAATGTGCCATACAATATAAATTGGAAGCAACGCTTTAAAAATTGTCAACTAAGGAAGGCCGCCTAAAAATAATGGTTACAGAAAATGAAATTTTTCGCTTCTTTAGCAAAATACTGGATATTATAATTCAAGAAAATACCTAAAACGTTCTGCAGTATTCCTAAGATATGAAATCGTTAAAACCCTTGGGAAAAGCAAATCCAACAAGTTTTAAAAAACAGAGAACTATCGACTTATTGTGACACTAAATACACATAATTAATAAGCAATAAGTTTTCTTTTACTTGGCCTAAATCCGCCAGACAAATTTTCCTGTACAACTGTGCGACCGAAATTCTTTATAAATTTTTTCTCCATCTCACCACGATGTAATTCCGTATTAAAATAATAAAGGATGAAGTCTCGTTAACGAACCAAAATTTATCCGCCTTTAATAATATTCAAATAGGTCACTAAATCTATAAACATTCCTTCGTAATTTTATGCAAACGCGCCTTATCTTGGTTAACGTGTAATGGAATATTTTGCCTTTTTAATCATCAAGACGAAAACCGTTGACTCATACAATAAATAGAGGTTTAATTTATTTTTTGTTCGAGTAACCTTGACGAAAAGCTTAAAGCAACACAAAACGCCATGCCAACAAATAAATGAAATATGATAATTTTCCTTTTCCATGAATTTTCGCATTTTCTTAAGAATTTTTTATTTTTTTTTTTTTTGGTATATGACTTGGAAATTGAATATAAAGTTTTTGACAGTTTTTGGCAGGAAGAAACAAATTATATTTTGTCCAAGTTTTTTGTGTGATCCAAAATTTGTTTTCGTTTTATTTTCGAACACAAAAAATTATTAAAATATTGGAAAGGATATAAACAAACAAGTTGTTTTTCCGACGGTTTGGCGTGTTTTACGATTTTACCTTAATCATTAGGTGATGTTGTAATGTGTACCGTAAAGTCATCTGTTCCATTAGTTACCAACAGCAAAATAATTAAAACTAAGAACAAAGTTCATAAAACAACATAATCAAAATTATTAAACCCAAAAATAAATACGAAATACGAAATTTTAATTTTGAAATTAAGGATACGAACATCATACACCACTGACACCCATACCAATCCAATTATCATAAATTTATATTTTATATCTCTACACGTGATTAGAATAATTCGGCATGATATTTCCTTTTAGTGCTAAATCTATATCTACCCCATGCTACGCATACGGCGACACCGAAATAGGTGATGATGGCAAAATCACTGTTTCTTCATGTCAGACCGTAAATATTCCACCTAACGACACCTAATTTCAATACAAATAGTTAACATTTTATATTTTTGATCAAAAAAACATCCATGCAGACAATTTTTCCTCAAAACGTTCTCATAATTGATAGTCGTGTTTCTTTATTTTGCTGGTGCTACGTTCGACAGGGGGATTGGGCCGTCTCACTAATGCAGATTACTTAATCATGTTATGTTTGGATTAATTTGTGATTAATTTGTGCGATTTGTGTGCTGGTAGGGGTGGACTGCTGCTGGATGAGACTTACTGCCATATTGGGATGCGAGAGAGGGATGATCTCGCTTTATTCCATTTGTGCAATTACTTTTATGGTGTTCCAGTGCGGTAACCAAAATTTGTACTTATACAAGCAACGGTTGCTCGACATCGATAAATTAGTTGTTGTCGCATTATTTCTGTCTGTGACGCGCCTTCAGGGTGTTTTAACTGAATTCAGCTCAAGTTGAATCTGATGCTCGCGAAATTAAATCGGTATATCATTAAGAAGCTGGCTGTTCGAGACACGCTTCCAATTCAAAAACAGTTCGTCTGATAGGAGGAGCTGTCGTGGTCTTTTAGCACTCTCTTCATATGACACAAATGCAGCTAGTGTTGCATAAACTTGTTATTTTCAAAGCAAAGATGATCACTCTTAGAAAACCGACCCTTATTATGTTGCATCCGTAGACGATAATCTTTGATAGTTGCCGTTAAATTTATGGCAGGTAATCTTGAGCTACGCATTGCCGAAGAAGATGTAACCGAGTTTCGAATTATAAGTGAAACGCTAACACTGCTGATGTAATCATGCTTTTGAAGCATTCCAAAGGCATCAACTGCGAGCAAAATATCTATCTTGTTGGGAAGATTGTAATGAAGATCGGCAAGTTCCAACTGCTCCAAGGTGCTTGTGAATTTTCCGACGATAAGGGCTGTAACTAAGATAATCCAATGCTATTTGCTGTACTCTCCGACATGAACTCTCAAACTTATCGGCGCTGATATTGATTAAGATGATAATGATGTCGACGTGATGTCCTATGTGGTGACCTGCACTCCTTAAACTTTCAGACAGCAAACGGTTTCGGTCGTTCTATGAAGGATCTTGTTCAATCCCGCAGGTGACTCAACATGTAATACAGGCATAGTTCTAATCTGTCGATGATGAACCGACGATGATTATACCAATCTCGAAGAAAACATGATTCTTCCTCGTATCGTTGGTGATGCTTACAGACTTGAGCAACAACGATACTTTTCCCGTTAATTTCGCCAGTAGTTAGTGTAACTTCTGTGAGTTGATCAGTCGCTTGAGGCAGTGGACGAGGTCGATGAACAAATTCTCGACTTCAGTCCAGTTAGTGTATTTACCATTGGAAACTGGAATCCCATTGAATGGCTAGCACCTGTACTGTAATAATACAGGTTAAAATTTTATTTCAAAGCCTGTGAAGAAAACCGGTCAGTAGAAATCGTACAGTAGAAATCAATGACTCAGCAAATCTGGGGACAACTCAGCAGATTGCGCGTCTCATGGATTGAGTGTCAAAAAATTCAAATGTTAAGAGTTACGGTGGTCCGGCTCAGTTTGTTCGCGAGAGGAGATGTAGCAATGGCCAGTTCAATCAGATTATTTTGGAACGAACAAAGAAAATAACGCAAAATTTCAAGTGTTCGCAACTTCATCCGATAAGTATGAGATGCTTGATGGCATTTTAAACTACGATTCTCTTTTTTTTTCAATGAAACGAATGCGGCCTTAGCGATAAACTGAATAAAATTGTGAAACCTATGTAGGATATGAGGGCGGAAGTAGAGTTCTCGCATAAATCCGATGGATTTAGCAGAAGCAGCGGCACATTTAATTTGATTCAGGAAAGTTCAACACGGAACGAGAGGAAGAGAGCATAACCAATCTTAGTATCGATAGCTTTTTGGAAACATTGGCAAGATTCATCGACCGTTGCGGAATTTGCAGCCAAAAATTTATAGTAATAATGTTACTAATTTTGTTGGAGCAAATCGTCAGCTGTTCAATTTATACAAATTCCTCAAGAAAAATTCTAATTCTATGGAAAGCGGCAGTGAAAGTAGTTAAACAACATCTAACATAGTGGTGGGAAATCATATCTTGAGTATTGCGGAATTCACCACATGAGCCTATTACGCACGTCCATCTCTGAAAGTGAAAAAGGGGTTCAGGATATTTCACCATCGAATCGCTGGAATCTTGTCAAGAAAATTAAACAACAATTTTGGTATCGATTTCAAAATAATTATTTGATTAAACTACACACAGGAAACAAATGGACCATTAAGTCAACGAACTTAGAGCTAGATAATATCGTATTAATTAAAGATGAGCGATTATTTACGCCTCAGCGGTCCATGGGCAAAATTCATGTTATGGTTAAAACGTTTGCAACCAAGCATTTATGTATTCAAAATTCCAATTTTAGTTGAATCGGACGATTCAGGGCGAAGCAAAAATAAAATGGTACGTCAAGGTTCCTAAAGAAATTACAGTAAGATTGGTTAAGTTGCGGGACGAACTGGTACATAGAGCTTGGAACCCTACCAATTCTACTTTGGATACGAACCGTATATCTTCAGCAAAACAATACCTATTTTTACACGGGTTCTGCGATGGCTCAGGAAGCACATATTTGGCTGTCATCTGCATTGTCAGATGTATCAATATCGTCACACAGCTACTGACGTCTAAAAGCTCGAGTTTACCATGTCTGCAACTTTGCGAAACCTTTCTTTCGTTAGGTTTAATTAATCAACTGGACAAACCACTAGAAGCCCAACGCAGTGGATATTTACGCATGTACAGATTCTACCGTTGCTTTGACAAACCAACAAAATCAGGCAATAGAAAAATACCCTCGTAATAAATGAAACCATGACTACGTTCGACACGTGTTGATCTAACAACGGCCACATCTGTTCTTCACGTTCTCAATAATAACACTGCATCTGACGCCATAATCAAGCTTCATAGATTCTTAAATATCGAAGATCAACAAAAAGCAGCATTTGCCGATGAAATTGGGGCAATAGAACTCAGGACAGCATTACCAACAATCTCAATAGCAGTTCAAGGTGTCTTCTTTGCAAACGAAATATCACCTTTAAGGGATCAACAATCACTTGAAAAGCACCATCACCTCGCTGAATCCATTCCTGGACGACAACGCCTTTTAAGAGTAGGTGGAGTGCTCAAAACTACCTCCTATTTTACCATCCAAATCACAACTTACCTACCTAATTATTAAATTATTAATTGGGCACAACGTCCACGTTTCATGGTATTAATTCATTAACGTTAGCATTTATCCGCAAAACCTTATTGGATAATAAATAGAGCTCAAGGAGTACGGAATCAAATTTGAAAATGCATTGTTTGATTCCAATGCCAAAGTTAAACCAGAGTTGGGCGTTTATGCATCATCTACTAATTTTTACCTGCGATTGCATCGATAACTCGTCAACGTCGACTACTAAAAATGGAAAAAAATGCGAACAGTATATATTTTGATGACATATTCTATTGATACTTGGCCAAATTAAAAAACATAAAATTGAATTGAACTAAAAATATTTTTTTCACTGAACTGACAATAATTGCTTTCGTGTATAAATTAGTTTAACTATGCAGCTAAATGATAGAACATTCACAGAAATGAACCAAATTGCTCCTATGACACCTGATCTTTTCTTCCTTACGTATAGTGAGCAAATTAAATATGAAATAAGCACATTAAGTATGAGACGGAATTGGATGTTGTAAATGGAAAGTAATGAATTCATTTTCATTGCCACTGAAGGCTAAGATTGAATTTGAGGATGTTACCCTGATTTAGCAAGTACTCGCTATAATAACACACTTAAAGGCGATAGTTTTAAAATCGCGTTCTTTTATATCCAATGAGTCCATTATCCTCCAATTACGTGGTGCGGATTATTATATACCACCAGAGTTCGAAACCAATCTGGAAAAATGTTTCAATTTACAAAGCGGTCAACATAATATGACCCAAGTATCGGCCATTTTTCAATGTTGTAACATTTGTTTACAGCTCCATCATATAAATAAGTGCTTCCAATAACCGTACATTTTTGCTTTTAACCAGGGAGTTCAGAACTCGACAGCTTTTATTGTAATAGCATGGTGGCTGCCATTTGATTGGGTAACATTATGCTCGTTTGTGCAATTGGATGTGCGTAAGCCTGGCAATTCATCCAGATTAAAAGCTTAAACTATGTTACATCCAGCATGCCAAACGAACTAATATACATGCCCAGGGTGAACAAGGTAAATATGAACTCGCACTGGCTTATTTCACTATGACGAATCCTTAATCGAAAATACAAATTGAAGATCGTTAATTTGTGCCTCCGCTTTCAAATATGTAGAACTGATGTTCTTTCGATGCTCATGGGCATCATCCGCAAATAATGGGGTGAGGCAGAGGAAATAAAGCCTATAAGGGTTACGTTGCTGCTTTGGATGCCTTTCGACAAAAGCAGTTCATCTTGAAGTGGTTTCTCATTTAACAGCAAACACCTTCTTGCATTGAAAATAATTACATCGCACCTGGGAAATATTGTCCACATATAGTATACTATGATAATGGTAGGAACTTCATTAATCCAAAACCAACGGCACGGAATTTCGGAGGATTTTGGGAAAAAATTAGTATAATTGAATACATGATCTTTCTATCAACAAAGTAGATATTTTTTTGAAATTCTCAATTTTAAAACCAAACATTATAAATGTTGTACTTTGATCAAAGTTGACAGAATACGAGATTCATACATTTGGATGCAAGAATTGCGGAGTTCAAGCAAATTACCATGCTTCCAAGAAGGAAAATTTCTACCGCTATATTACATCGGATTATCATGACAGGGCATCCTGTATATCCTCGACCTCGACGATTGGAGCCCGATAAACTCGAAGAAGCACGGAAGGAATTTCAATTATTGATGAAAGCCGGAATTTGTCGACTGCGCTGTATCGCGCTTTAAATGTCATCAAAGTTCCGGATCGCTACCTATTTCCGTATATGGACGATTTCGTTGGCAATTTGAAAGGAAAGACCATTTTTTCAAAGATCATCTTGCAAAAAGCTTTGGTTCCAGTCTGAGAAAAAGACATTGATAAAACGGGTTATGTTTGCGTACATCGACGATTTGTGCATTGCCTCGACAACCCCCGAAGAGCACATGTATATGAAGTTGGCCCAAATTCTAACCCAAACAAAATCGATGGCAATACTAAAATATACAGACTATGACTATAGGCAAGTGTCAGCTAAAAAAATGTTTAAACATATTCTATTTTCTATATACCAACCCAAAAATTATTCAATCAACATAAGAAAAACCGCCATGTTTTCATGTCAGCCCAAAATAAATCTGTCGTGATACTATCATGAAAGAAAAATATTACTGTCAACCCAAAAAAGTAAAATAAAACGAAATATGCAATTTAGTTTTAATTCTGTATCGAATTAATTTGAGTATGGCCCGTGAATATGAATAGCTTTTAAGTCAAAGGATACATCAGAGCATTAAACCACATAAACACTTCGAAACCAATAATGCAATAATGACTGTGGGGAGCCCTTAAGCCTCCGATTCCCCAACAAGTGTTTATGTCGTTTAATGCTCTGATGTATCCTTTGACTTAAAAGCTATTCATATTCAGGGGCCATACTCAAACTAATTCGACACAGAATTAAAATCAATCACATATTTAACATATCAAAAACAACATATCAAAAAAAAATATTTGGCAGATACTTGATGTAGTAAATGTTCGTATATTTTACAGAACCTTAATCGTTTTGGGGTTAACATTTTTGGACCAACTTCATTTATATAAGGAACCATAACAACTTTTTTAAAGATTTATCATTTTTGTATCTTAATATTTTCTATCACGATAGTTTCATTTTTTCACGACACTTGCATTAGTGTTGCCAGCTTTTAAAACCGCCATTTTTTTGGGCTAGAATTTTGGGCCAACTTCATATAGGTGAAGAGCACCAGGAACACATGCGAATCGTTTTCGGGCGATTGAAACAGTAGGTATGATTAAATTACTGGAAATAATTTCTTTAAATAATCAGAACGATCAAACGCTGTTAACATGGATGGAGGAAGCGCGAAACGCATTTGATAAGTGCAAAATCGATTTGTCTAATGTCGCTTTAATCCCTCATCCATCAAAAACGGCAGAGCTTTAATGCTGTATGTCCATGCTTCCGATATCGCGGCTGTGAAGTACTTCGTTATGTCGTTGACAACGGAATTCAATCGTTAGGTTTTTCTCAAAAAAACTTGAAAAGCGCAACTTCGATTGCTGTGAGCTCACAGCAGCCAATGTATTTGGCCGTTTCAAATTCATGCTAAAAGGAATAAATCACATCTACACCAATCATAACCCGCTTACATTTGCCTTCGCACAGAAACCCGAGAAAACGAACGATCACGAACGACACTCGATTACATCGAACAACACTCAAAAAAATCTCGTAGGTGAAATTGAATAATCGATTTCATTGAACTTTAAAGAAACGATTTATTCAATTTGATGGAAGTTAATACTGATTTGATTATGAAATATTCAATCTATTGCAAAAAAAAATTGTAATTAAATTTTATTCAAATTAACGAAAGATTTCTTCAAATTTTATTAATTTTTAGTTAATAATGCATTTGAATAAATTTCTTCATTTTGAAGAAGTTATGGTTGGGTTGAAGAATTGACGTTTCAAAAAATTCGACTAAATTTCGTTGAATAAAATATAAATGCATCAATTTAATAAAATTGATAACCACCTCAAGGAAAGAAAGACTACTTTTGAAGAAATATCTTCAAATTGACGAAAGGTCGATTGTATTATTTTAAACGATGAGGAAAACAACTTTTAAGTCAGTTCTAGACACATTGTGTATTTGGAAATATCTAATACGATTTATTTTTATTTTTAAAGGAATTTTTTATAAAAAGACATATTTCGCGGTAAAATTAGAATAATAAATTAATTTAAAATAGAAATTATTATTTGAAGCCGGTGAATAACATAATAATAACAATAAACAGTTAAGCAAATATTGAATATAGATATTATTCGATTTTTATTATATTAAATTGTGGCCATTTTTTGTGACAAAATGTGATTTAATTGTGGTTATTGCTAATAAAAAAAGTATTTTTTAGTATTTGCAAAAAATAACAAATAATTTACCACAAGATAAACAAGGATTACGCATGGCTACAACATCGCAAAATGTATTTCCGCATTATGTTGATGTTTGCTTCAGAATTTATGGTAATTATATTTCTAAGAAGAAACTATTCAACGCATCTAACTAACAGATTATTGGATGGGTAGGATAGTTATAGTTTTATTATACATTATGAACAAATATATGTAACAAGTTATTATAAGTTTAGTTCACTTCAAAACTCCAGAGTTAAACTTCAACGAGCACCTGGAAGCTTTAATGACCAATAATTACTCTTGGGCGAAGTGGAACACTATTGGCAAGCAACCAAAAATTAAATTCACTGTTGAAATATGGAACAAATGGAAGCAGTATAAGAAACTAATGGAATACTAATTGGTATGTATATAACACACTCACACACATTTGAATTTTTTATTTCATTGAATGTTTTTTGGAGGCATTGTTCAGCAAACGGAATAGTAATTTACGTGTTATTGACACGAGGAAATTAAAAATTTGCTTATTGAGCTTTGATTACCAAAGGTTAAAATTACCAAATTAAATACAACTCTCGCGTAATACCTTTTTCTAAAATATATCTTGCTTTCTTTCTCTTTTATTTCTTGAAATTCTCATACAGTGGAAACTGTATAAGTTGGACACTCACGGTTCCGTAAAAAATGGCCAACTTATAAAGGTGCCCAACTTGAAAAGGTTTTAAACAAAAATCAAAATCAACAGCTTAAGCAATAAATTTTTTGATGAAGAATAATTAAAAATGCAAGACAAAATCGTCCAACTTAGGCAGTTGGTGCAAGACAAAATCGTCCAACTTAGCCAGTTGACCAACTTAAAAAGGTGTCCAACTTAACAGGTTTGACTGTAGTTTTTTAACTGAATTTATATTTTATGTGCTTAATTTTATAGTCAACATATTGAATAACCGAAGTACATATCACGATGTTTAAACGACGAATCAAATAAAGGGTTCAACATTTTTGACAGCTTTCAGCATTCATTGATCCCCTATATTTATCAACTGGTAATTGTGTTAGGAAACAGGAAAAGCAACTCAAAAAATAAAGGACCCAACATGTTACTGAATGTAAGTTTTAAAATTCTAAATTTAATAAATTACAACAATTATATAAATTATTTTTGTTTAGATGGTCGGTGTTGTGCCATTTTCCATTACTTCATAGTGTATTAGTTCCAACTTCCAGCGTTGTAGAAGGAGTAAACAAAAATGATCAGAACTACATGTTCAATTAGTAGTTTCGGAGGAAGTTCGTTGATTTTGGGGCAACTATATACTGTTATTCAACCACTGATTTTAACTACCAGAACTACGTTAGCTCAACAGAGTTTATCGTTTTTTTCGATGTTGTAAAATATATTTTAAACTTAATTATTGAATGTGTAAATATTTGTTTTAAAATATTAAATATTCTTAACTTATAATATCGATTAGCATCCTGCTTAGTGGAAAGGGTTATTCAAAACTAGTTTTTCAACATTAGAACAAAATACTATAACCATAATATGCAGGTAAAATGCCTAATATCAGTATTAAAATTATATTTATTTTATTAATTATTACAATGGAATTTTACAATTGAGTTTAACAATAAAGATACAATTTCATTGAATTGACAAATATTTTATTCAAATTGACGATAGTTTTATTCGATTCAACGATGCTTTCATTAAATTCAATGAATTAATATAATAAAAATTTATTCAAATCAACGAAGTTTTTATTTAAACCAGTAGTAGGACATTTTTTAATTTGACGAAATTTTATTCATTTCGATAGCTAGATCTTAATTAAATTGAAAAAATTTAATCAATTTATCATTTGCATTTCTTCAACAAATTTATTCAGTTCGAAGAAATTTCGTCAAATTAAAAAAAATACTGATTAATTTTTAATTTGAATAAAAAGTAATCAAATTGATTACCCCCCTTCGTTGACGCTATATTGAACGCTATTTCTTCAATTTGACTGACGATTTATTCAGATTAACCACTTTATTTTTTTGGGTGAAGTGACCACCGATATTCGGCATGTTAGGAGCGCTGAAAACGTAACGGCAGATTTTTTATCATGCATAGAAAGCATCCACTCTGGTGTATAAATCAGTAACGAGAAATTGGTGGATGACCAGAGAAACGATGCAGAATTAAAATCTCTACTAGCGGAAGGTAATAACATTTCGATTAAATTAAAACTTTTTACCGTTCCATTCAGTCCGAAACGAATATATTCCGATTAATCTACACGTGACGTTCGTCCATTCGTGACGCAAAAACTCCGAAGTCATTTCATTCAGGCAATTCATGACATTTCGTATCCAGGTGTACGAGACACTAAATTTGTTCGAGGGGGCAAAGCCGGTATAAAATTGTTATAAATAATGTTTAGTATATACAGCATGACCCCGCTTTGCATTGTTTCACTTTGCGTTTTTTACGATATGCAACACCTTTCCTCCCACCGTTTACAAAAATATCGAATAAGTAGGGAAACCACCGATTACTCTTTGCATCATTTAAAACTTTGTTTGCGTTGCTGTCATTTATAAAATTTTAGTTTAAAAGTAGAACTCTTATGGGAAAGCAGCATTTCGATGTACTTTTATGTATTTAATTGACATATTCTGGACTAAGAAGTTTATGGAGTTTATGGAAAAACTTTGTGTGTTAGGTAAATTAATTTTATTACATACATTTAACATATTTAAAGTGTTTAATAGTTGAACATAAATTTTTTTGTAGCGAGAATTAGCAAAATGCCAAAAATAATAAAAAGTGCAAAGAAAACAATTTCGTTGAAAACGAAATTAGAAACTATTAGAAGGTGTGACGATGGTGAGAAGTCCGTAAATATAGCGAAAGCACTTGGATTACCCGCAACGACAATAAGATCCATAAAAACTAGGGATGCAGATAAAATAAAAAAAAGTGGCGAGAACATTTTATCAAATTGCACTTCCCAAATTAGTCGTTGTAGAAGCAACTTAATGCTCAAAATGGAATCTCTGGTATACATTTGGATCCAAGACCAAAATCGAAAGAAAATGCCGTTAAATAAAGCGTGTATCCAGGCAAAGGCAAATCTGTATATGACACTCTAAAACAAAAGCCAGAATATAGCGAATACCAACAGGAAAAATTCCAAGCAAGCCAAGGTTGGTTCGAACGCTATAAAAATCGAATGAAGCTACACAACATCGGGGTTAGAGGAGAAGCTGCTAGTGCAGATGTTATCGCCGGTGAATTATTCGTGAATAAATTAAAAGACCTCGTAAAATCAGAAGCGTATGATTTTCCAAACAGATTTTCAATGTAGACGAAACAGGGCTTTTTTGGAAACGTCTAACGAAGCGCACTTTTATTTCAAGGGAAGAAAAATTGGCTCCCGTATTTAAGCCGCACAAGGATAGAATTACTGTTCTTCTAGGCGGCAACGCGGAAGGGGATTTTAAGTTCAAACCCTTTACTAATTATGCAAGCGAGACTCCTAGATGTTTTAAAAACGTAGACAAGAAAAATCTTCCTGTTCACTGGCGCTCGAATTGAAAAGCATGGATGACTGCGGCTACTTTTCGTGATTGGGCTTCTAAATGTGCAATTCCGGAAATAAAACGATATTGTCACAATGAAAATATAAGCTTCAAGGCACTAATTTTATTCGATAATGCGCCAAGCCATCCCATAGATTTAGATCATATCGATGAAAATGTTCGGTTTGTATTTATGCCTCCTAACACGACATCAATAATACAACCCATGGACTAAGGCGTTATTTCAAACTTTAAGGCATATTATTTGAGAAGGTCGTTTAAACAACTGTTTAGTGCGGTAGAGACCGACAATAATATCAGTATTAAGGATTTCAGGAAGAACTACAACATTCTTACAGCAGTTTCGAATATAGCTGCATCGTGGGCTGAAGTTTATAAGAAAGCAATGAATGGATGTTGGAAAAGTGTTTGACCGGAGTGCGTTGAAGGTGCTAGCGACAACGAATATCAATCAATTGATAGAATCAGTGTGGAGGTAGCTGAAAAGTCAGCTCTGATTGGATTGGATGGCATGGAGACTTGCGATATCGTTGACTTGATAAATATCAACAGTGAAGAGGAGTTAGATAACGACGAGCTTTTCGAATTGGATAATAATCAAAGTCTATCAGTTGAAGACGAAGAGCCAAAATAGGCTTTTTTTTTTTTTTTTTATTATTTTCCAAAACAGAGGATGTCAAACGGAAAATACAATTTTAAAATACAAAAAAAACTTAAAAATAGCAATGAAATGATTTTTTTTCTCTCTCAAAAATTAAATAAACATAATACTAAAAACAATAAAATAATTGAATAAAAAACAGACAACAACATCCCGGGAACAACAACACACCAACCAGTCAAATAGATCTCGGTACATAATATATTACATATTCAAGATTCTGCCACTCACACAACAGCCTGAAGACATGAAGCAATATATGTAATTTAATAATTTATGATATGATATTGTGATCACGGTCATATTCTCTACAAAATTCATCATATAAGAGGGCCTTTATAGATTTTTTAAAGCAGCGAACACTCATTGTTTTAATAATCGCAGACAAATCATTGTATAACAATATACCCCTATAAAATACACTATTCATTGCAGCATCAAAAGTGAAGTTTGGAGGACGATACAGATCACATGACCTACTCGGACGGTTAGTTATAGACATATTCGTTACGAGAAAATTTGATGATCTAACCAACAAGTTTTCAAGAATATTAAGAACATGTATTCGTATTCGAGTAACTTAGAAAATGGGAGAAGCTCAGCACTATACAACGATTTTGTGGGAGTTAATCTTGGTAAATTAAAAATTGCTTTTAAAGCCTTGTTTTGGAGACTCTGAATCTCCTTGATTGTGGTATCCGATAATGAGCCCCACACTGGTAATAAATACAACATATGAGAAAGCACATGGGCGTGATAAACTTTAATCTTAGTTTCAACGTTGAGCAGGTACGAAATTCGCTTTAACACGCCGATCATTGGGGATACTTTCTTCTTCACCATATCCGCATGAAAGGACCAATCAAACTTAGATGATAAATGCAAACCTAAATAGATAGTGCTATCACTACGACATATAATTTTTCCCGAAAATTCAACACTATCGAAATAATCCAATCGGTTGAGGGTCTTAATGAAGAATATATGGAAAGAGGATTTTTTTCATTTAAGCTGAGACTATTTTGATTCAACCAGTGATCAATTAAAATCAGGTCATGTTCCATATGATCCCGTATCTGAGTCAGTGATGAGGATTTATACAGAATAACGGTATCTTCAGCAAACAATTGAACCGTTCCCTGCAGTTCTAAAGAAAAAATATCATTTACATAAATTAAAAATAAGATAGGACCCAATATGGAGCCTTGAGGAACACCCGATTTCATTATTAATTCATTAGAACTGTCCCCACCTAAACAAACAAAATGTTTGCGATTTGCTAAGTAATCTTTAAATAGTTTCAACGCATTATGCCTAACACCAATCTTTTCTAGTTTTCCTATTAATAATTTATTGAATAAACAGTCAAAAGCCTTACGGATATCCAAAAATAGTGCAGCTGTTTGTTGTTTGTAGTTTAAACTGTGATATACATGTTCAGTGAAATTCAATACAGCTGACAAGGTGCCACAATTTTTTAGGTAACCAAATTGGAAGGGGTTTGAGATATTGTTACAAGAAAGGTATTCTACTAATTGGTTATAGATAATACGTTCAAAATTTTTAGAATAAATGGGTAAAACTGAAATTGGTCTTGTATTCGATTTGTCATATTGACAACCTGATTTGGGCAGAGGAACAATTTTCGCGATTTTCAGATAGTTAGGAAACACCCCTTCCTTGAAGTTTTGGTTAATTTTTTTTGTAAGTGATACTATGGCCATAGGCGATAAATCCTTAGCAAGCTTCACGGTGAATGTTATCATAACCCTTAGAGGAATTATTGTCCAGGTTTTTAACCAGCCGAGAAGTTTCCTCGTCAGTAATGGGTGTAAATTCGTCCAGCGTAGTACCATTAATTTCGAAAGAATCATTTGACGAGCTATAAAACCCTGTCACAGATTGGTTGTAATTAACACCCACAGTGTTATAGTAATTGTTTAAGATATTTGCTACTTCAATGTTATTATTTACATAAACATTATTTTCAGTCAGTGGTATGGGCTTGTTAACAGTGAGCGGACATTTATTGTACAAAATTTCGTTAATCGTAGCCCAAACTAGTTTACTTTTTGCACAATAATCACTAAATATTTTGGAATAGAAACGGACTTTTTGTTCCTTCAGTTTCCTACGGAATTGAGATCTATAAATTTTGAAATTATCTTTAAAATATTTGTTGTTTGGAAATTTTTTATGGAGTTTATAAAAATAATTTTTTTGATCATACGAATGTTTGACCACTTGATTGAACCATGGTTTATTGAATGACTTTATCCAATAAGCGAATATCGAATGCTCTAAAATTAATTGACGAAGCAGCAAACATTTTAATAAACGATGATCCTAACACGGAGCGCAGTTTGATGGTAGCAAAAATGCTTAAAAACTCAATCAAAATTTATGAGGAAATTTACCAGGATAAAACAAAAATAGTTCAACAAAAACTTGATCAATATTTTCAGTCCGCGTAAATTATCGTAATTAGATTGAAATTCTATTTATCTTTTCTTCTATTTCAATACATTTGGATGTGTACTACATAGTAACTTTTGTAAATATTTTTATTTTTTATTATTAAATTAAATGAACTATGTAATGTATGTACATATGTATATATAATTAATGAATAAAAATATGTATGTACCTGAATTATTATATAATAAGGTTTAGTTTCTTTCTTCATTTATTTTAGGAACCCATCTCCATCAACCTTCGTATTTATATGAAAAATAATTTTCAGTTTGCGTTGTTTCACTTTGAGTCGCTATTTTTGGTAACCTAACTGCGACGCAGTTAGTGTATGGTGAAAATGGTGATCGGAGTTCTTTGTTGTTGTGTCTTTCGAAGTAATGTTACATTGTCTGTAGCTCACAGAAACTGAAAGCAGTATTGGAATTTACAGCCAGGCAAGATTCCGTCCGGACTATATGATTATCATTTTACAATTTATCACAATTATTATTTTGGTAAGTGGTTTGGTATTTATTTCCAAACAGATTTTAGTTTAATTATTATTACATCTCCAAATATATTATTTATTTTGTATAACAATTTTTACATTAATTTTTAATAGGAGACTAGTTTTGCAGTGAAAAATTTAAAATGTTTGTTATATAACTTTTTGAGGAGTGACATTTGTCATACCATTTTCTCGTATAAGCATTCCGCCTAAATTGGAGGCGGATCAGTTTTTCTGAATTTTTTTTTTACTGATGAAGAAAATATTCTAAGAATACTTCACATTTGGTTAAAAAAGTACAAAATCACCTCAGGACGGTCAGCATGTTTTTCTGAGTGATTTTGCGACTGAGCGAATTTTGTAGCATAAATTTACGATGCTCCGAAACTATCTTGTAAGGGTCTAGCACATTTCAAATTTGATTTATTGAATTCGCTAGCCAAAATACTTTTGCCTGTTATACAGTTCATGCACATTCCAAAATTCATATAGATAAGTCTAACAACAAACAAAAAGTTTTGTCTTGAATAGGAAACGTCGAGTATCCAATACGTAAAATAACCTGATTTTCAAATGAATAATTTAATTAAAATAATTTCGTAATTTAACTTTATATAATGAAATCAGAAACAGAATTAAAATTCCGATATCAAAAAATCCTTAATTTAGGAAGTTCGCGAAACGACGAAAAGTAAAAAAATTCAAGAAATTTTGGATTTTGTTATCTAGCAAATACAACAACATAAAATGCGTTCTTTTCGCAATGTCGCTGATATAAAATCCCATTCCGGATTCCCACTGTAATTAATACTTTGCCTAATTTTTATTATTTTTTTTTTTCAAATATAAAAATTGGAAAATATTTCGATACGCAAATCAAAATTAGATGAAGATTTTCGTCTCGTACACTTTTCTTAATCACAAAATTTTTCTTCTTTCCACTACTCGCAGATTTTGTCTCATGAATGAATTAAGTCAAATTTTCCAATTCAACATTATATAGCATCGCACATCAATTCCATCAACATTTTCCTATTTTGTGTATAACAAAATTATTTTTTTTTTTTGTTTTTGGATTAATTAATTTTGTTTTGTTAAAAGGAAATTGTTTTCGAAAAAATAAAAAGTAAAATTATAAAAGATTTTCTTTATTTTATTGTGTGTTAACAAAATCTAAGAAATACAATAAATTTTAAAACACAACGAACAAAAAATGTAAGAAAGTAAGAAAAAGTTTTAAATTACGGCATAAGAAAATGGCAGGAAAAATAAGACGCTCAAGAAGAAGAAGAAGAAGTAAATTTACTATACACAAAAGCTCTAAGATTTTAACGTTTTTGTTTTAATTTTCTTGTCAAGCATTTTCTTGTAGGTTGTAGTCGAAATTCTTCTTCGCCATTCGTATATACATAAACCTGGATAATAATGAAACAACCGAAGAAAATAAAATCAAAAGAAAATTCACAACTTTATTCTCTTGTTATTGTTTCGAAGGTTTGCATAAGAAACCAAATTGCTTTTCAATTGAATTAAAAATAAATAAATCGCAAGAGTTCAATAATTTACTTGCGGTTCGGTTTCTGGAAATATTTATTTTGTAACTCGGTTACAAGTTCATGTACCAACAAAGTAACAATAAGTTTGTTTGTATGGGGTTTGGTTTGGGGAGGTGGTAAGAAACACAAACTTTTATCCGATTATATTTTTGCGTCTTTTTTATTTAATCATTTCACAAAACGTTTTGTTTAAGTAAATTTAAGTATAATTTAAAAATGAATGTAGTTTGGACTTTGAACTGAAGGCAATTTAAGTTTGTATAGGTCATTTAAATTATTTATTAAATTCACTAAGTTTAATTGATAACTAACTACGTTCAACCAAACTTTACAAACATTTGTTTTGGAAAATGAAAACCTTAAATGTCTCTATATTCAGTGAGATTTTAAATATGAATTTTTAACCAATAATCAGACGATTAATATCAACATATGTATTAATAAGGGAGCTGATTTTTCTTTAAACCATCATTGACATTTTCTAAACATACGAGTATGTCTAACTTGCTGTTTGACTTTAATGATCCAGTTTTTTAGCCTTAATATCGTAAATATTAATTGTGGTTCAGATTGGTAGTGATTGTCAGCTTTGTCGATGATTATTGTGATTTATTTGGATAGCGGCAGATGAATGCTTTTTGACAAATTTTTGCACTATTGCAACCTATCTTCGATGTTTTTCTGAAGGAGGACAATATTTCAAAATTCGAATGGACATGTGTCAGATATTCTACGACGACAATTGTAATATAACTTGCTTTGCGCTGCTCTGGCCATCAAAACATTCCACCACAGTTCCTAGTTAAGCATTTCCTAATTGAGAATTATCTTTAGTACAGACATGGTTGTTCTGGACCACTTTCACTGCATTTAATATTTGGGATGTCAGTTTCCCCCAGAACGTTTTCAGGTTAGAGTGGCTGCTAACGCACATTTAGGCCAATAATGGCCCATTGTAATACCACAGCATCCAATCTCTCCTTACTCCCGCTGAAACCAACCAGAGCTACGTATATAGCGTAAAATATCTCGTACACCACAATCCGCGAGTTCAGAAAGGTTGACCATATCGTACACAACCAAGAACTTATGTCTTTTGTATGTCAGTTCTAGACATGAGCATAGGAAGTAATCCAACGTCTCTGCCTCCTCTTTGTCCATACAACTTCTACAAAAGTCATTGAACGGTAGACTCAGCCTTCTCATATATTCCCCAAATAGGCAATATCAGGTCAGTATCCCTACGACCAATCCTAACTCGTTTTCCCAGTTTTCCCAGGGATACTAGTGCCTTGGAGCGCCGCAGGTGCAGTTTTGGCCAAACCTGTATTGCTACCCTGCACTTGAGAGTGTTGGTCCACCTCTCATATGTCAAGGCGATTGTTTTTTACTGAGCGCCGATTTGGGCGCTGCTATAGGCCTCCCCAACATCCTTATATTAGTTACTTTTTCCAGAGCTGGCCACTACACGCCCACCCCGTACATCAGCCCAGGCCTTACCACTGCGGTATAGAGCGAGTGTACCAGCTCTGGTTTCAAATCACATCTCTTACCTATGGCGTTCCTACACGAGTAAATGGCTACATTAGCCTTATTCACCCTTTCTACAATGTTAGGCTTCCAGCTGAGCTTACTGTCCAAGATTATGTCCAAAAATCTCGGTCTTTTAGAAAAAGTCAACCTAATGCCGTTCACGGTAAGGGGCTAACTACCGGAATTTCATATTTCTTAGTAAATAGTACCAAATCTGTCTTAGAATGGTTGATCCCTAATCGGCATTTGAAGGCTCATTTCGTAACGATCAGGAGTGCATTCTGCTATCGCTACATCATCTGCATAAGCTACAACCCCCATCCTCTCTTTCTCCAGTTCCAACAGCAATCCATTCACGACTGTACTTCAAAGAAAGGGGGACATTACTCCTCCCTACGGAGTTCCTCTAACCACCCGTCTTCTAACGGTGGACCCCCCAGTTCCGAGGTAATAATTCTGCTTACCAGCATCTGATTTATCAACCTACTTTTTACATTACTTATTAAAGGCACCCTCACTGTCAAGAAATGTTACCATACAAAACTCCTGCGAATAAATTAACTTCTCAATCATGCGTACTAGATCGTGCAGTGTCCACCGACTTTCCCTTACAGTACGCATGCTGTGATATTGCCCAATTGCATAGCTCGACTTTCGTTCGAATAAGTACATCTATCAATCTTTCCAAGGTTTTCAACAGAAAGGATGATAAAGTTATAGGCCTCAAATTTTTTGCATACGCCTGTGAGCTCTTTCCCGATCTCGGGATAAAAACCACTCTGACCTTCGTCCATTTCCTGGGAATATAGACCAGTTACAGATATCCCCTGAAGATAACCTTTAGCCAGGGGAGGATAACTGCAGAGTTCCTTTGGATCTCTGATGGTATAACCCGATCGGGCCCTCCGATTTATAAGGCTTAAAACCGTTCAGCGCCCACCGGATTCGTTCCTTGTTCACGATGCCATCCACATGCCATTTCCAGGCTCCATCGAGTCATTAACGCTTCCCGGAAAATGGGTCTCAATGAGAAGCTCCAATGTTTCCGTACTAGAAGCTGTCCATAACCCGTCCGGCCTAATTAAGTAACTAGGACTGGTTGGGTTAGTAGATAGAATTTTCCTAAGGCGAGAAATTTCAGAGGCCTCCTCCATTCTATAGCAGAAGAGTCTCTAAGACCTCCTTTGTGCCCTCCTCAACTGTTTTTTGTACTTTATTAAGTCCTTCTTATAGGAGTCCCAATCCCGATTTCTTCTTGTGTTCTTAGCCTCATTAAAGGCTGTCCTACACACTCTCGGATAGGTTCCCAACTCTGTGGTCCATCATGTCGGTTTCTGCCTGCCCCTAGGTTTTATCAGGAAACACGCAGCATTAAATGGAATATTGGATGCTTTTGTGACAATATCAACCATGCCATCTAACTCCGGTACTGTCGCTGTGGTACAGGAACCTCCAGCGGCAATAGTTCCACCAACACATCAGCATATTTGTTCCAGTTTGTCCTTCTGGGATTCCTGAAGGTTTTTCGGGAAACAGGTTTGATGTTGAGGTTATATGTTACATATCGTTGATCAGATATCTAGATGATCGTGACATCTAGAACCTCCTGTAGATTTCTAACAATAAATGTTGGTTCACACCCAATATTGCAAACTACACGGTATTAGTATTTAATAAGTAATCAAAAAATAACTCACTCCGCTCGTTATTGTCTGTGCTTCCCCAGATTGTATGATGCGCATTTGTGTCACATCCAAATATAACACATACCCTTTTCTGACCTGCTTCCCGAATCAGTTCCCCCAGGTTATCTGGTGGAACCTCCTTCTCGCGATCCATATAGGCTGAGGCTAGCCATAGTTTTTCACAACAGTCCTCAGCGCTCACCGGATAATCTCAATGACCTCCTCTGGATTATCCGGCTCGGTTGGTAACAAGACGCGTGCCCTCGGCCTACTCGGGATTTCCACTCTGATGACTGCTTCAAGCCTCGCGCCTGGCCACACCTCGCCCATCTCGGCCACTGTCCTTTTATAGAGATCGACCGATCTCGAGTCCGAGCACGCATTTAGCTTATCGCGCCCTTGGTGCCATCTCGCATCTCTGCAGGACGGGGGGATCCCGGATTTTTTCTCAGGATCCTCAGGAATATGAAGTTTAGTGCATTATACACTACCCTCCACTTTTCCAACGTGAAGCTCCCATCTTTCTGACCTCATTCAATGACGGCTAGCATCAGCACGTGTTTCTTCAGGATTTCACTGAATAACTTCAGTTTCTGCTCCTTAGGAACACCCGACGTCAGTCTGCTTGCACTATATTTCGCTTACTGCCACCCGCTTCAAGCTCCTGTTGGGACCTTTGTCTTTTAGACACAAGGACAGTTTTCTTAGCCCATGCTACAGATCCCTTCTGCTCAACTGTAAGCTGCCCCTCAGTGATCGCAGCCAGTCCCTTCATAATTCTAATCTGTTTGGCGGTTCCACTTCCCGCTTGCTTCGATGCCATGGTGTCGCTTACCCCTGTCTCAGATGAGGAAACCCCTCCTTTCAGGTTAGATTTACTCCCCTCTTTCATGTTTTCTGGTTTTTGATGGGTGCCGGTCCACTTGTTTTTGTTATTTTTTTAAGATCTTCCATACTTTCCCACGAGTATCCGAGAAATACGGTTCACCTGCGCAGAGATCCGTATACGCAGGTTAGGCTAAATACAACTGGAGGTCGCCAGGTATCCAGAGGGCTCCGTTCATGACTGTGCTTTCTTTAATGGGCCTCCAGTCTAGCCGATCATCAGCACGGGTTGCATAACGCCTTAATCCAGCCCATTGGCTCACCGAGACCCCGTCCCCTCGCCCCCACCCTCACCTTACATTCACTCATTCATTCAGCCATTAAAATGGATATTCCAAATAAATAAGACCCGTTTCATTCAGGGGATAACCGTTTATAGGGTTCCCTACTTACTACCTGGAGATCCAGGAGCGCAGGAAGACGTGACGCTCAGTTCACCGTGGTTTGTGTTCGATGGTTTAATGACGCCTTCAGGGTGCCTTTCCATACCGAGTGTCCTAGGCACTCAGAATTTGGTGAACAGAGTTAACCACTCCTCAGTTCTCTGAGACTCTCCTTCCAGCAGAGCTGCAATTCACCGCTAACCTACCTATCGATAGACCGTTCAGTTACCATAACCTGTGACCCCAACCCCTAACTACCAAACTCGTAAAACTATTTATCGCTAATTTTAAACAACATATGATATTCTAAGAGTAGTTACTCAAATTATTCTTTGTAAAGCAACACCGTTAAAATTACATTAAACCTCTTCGAGCAGTAATTGATACTAGTTAATTTTTCATTTAATATTTTTTATCATTGAATGAACAACTTCATTTAATATTTAATATTTTTCTATCTTACTTTTCACATTTCTTTTATATAAATAAAATATGTCTTATATGAATTTACCCGAAAACTATATTTCTTTTTAAATTTTGTGATGGCAATTTATTTCACTTGTCGTGTGTTGTTTCGCTAAGTCGATTTAATTACAGTGTTACCTAAAGTGCCACTATCGTCGACAGGACAACCTCAGTTACGTTTATTGTTGTCACTATCCTTTTAATTGTACCCCCTAGGCGGCATTAACCCGCTAGCTCAGCGGTAATGGTTAATTGGCCGTGGGGATGGGGATACAAAGATAGTGGCCTAGGTTACCGCCGGAGGTAACAAGATTAAATGGGTACGGATATAAAAAAAAACATTGGACCCTTAATTAATGAATTGGGCAACCAGCCCACCACGGAGAGAAAAAGAGAAAAAAAAATCGGTCAGACGCCAACCGTGGTGGTATTTAAAAAAACTATTATAACATCTCAAAATTTAGAGGCCGCTCGGGCCTGAATCCTTAAAGGAACACAAAAAATATTAACCACTTATATGTAGCAGTGGTATACCACCGTGCTCGCTAGGAAAGGGGAAAAGATCCATCTAGTGTCACCAATTTCCCTCCCAGCAAACCCCGTGCCAACCCACTGCTGTTATTTAGTTTGTTAGTGAAAATCCTTACCTTTAAGTCTTCGCCACCAAATCAAATTTAAAAAAAACCAATTCAAATTAATCTCACAAGCACTACTTTATTCTCAATCCAAATTCAAATTTAGTTTTAGCAAAAAAAAAAAAAAAACAATCACAACTTATTTAAAAAAAACCAAAAACTTAATTTTACTCAACAAATCAAAACTTTACCACCCGAATTAAAATTAAAAATGACCACTCGTTGGTCTAACTAAACACTGACTCCCCAAAAACCCCATACCAACCAAAAACTTTTCATTTTGTACACTCCATCAAAAAAAAAATAAATAGCAAAATTTTGTGAAATCATCACAAAATGCCCTGGTATTTAATACAAGGTTCATTACCTTTGTTGTTTACCTGAAGAAAACAAACATTTATCGCCAACAAAGTGATCGAATTACATTTAAGTGTATGCTCGTTCAACCACAATATGAATTTTTATTCATACCGTAATTTGATCGACATATCACAGAAATGTGGAAATTTAACATGACGGTGAATTTTGTTAAATATATTTAGAGATGTTAGTCTTGAAAAGGTAATGCTAATATGTAAATATGTAGAATATTGGGATAAGTTTAGCAATAGTAATGGAATTAGATGAAATTCCGTTTCTACAGCATGAGAAGATAAAAGCTTTTTTTTTCAGGATGAAGGGGTAAGTGTGATCACAAGAAATGGCGGCAAGTAGATCCATGCCTTTCTATTCCCTTCCTTATTTTCCCTTCTTCTAAGTGGTCCAAGCGACTTTTCATTCAACTCCAGCAACACCCTTATCCCTGAGCCTTAGTCGACTAACTGCGACCACGCTGGAGCTCTGATTGTTAGGATAAAACTTTTCGGTAATGGCAGATCTTCTTTTCTGGCGGCAATTTATTTTCCAACCCACTCTGGTCTAACCAAGCCGTCACAATGCAATTATTGTCTTTTGGCAGCTACCCATTTTTGTTGTATTGTCTGTGGTAGCTAATCATCTCAGTCTATGCTAGTCAACTAAAGCGTCTGAATTTTAATTTTAAATATTATTATTTGACTGCCTTCGGATAGTAACTTTCTCTTGGTTACGTCCAGTTTCAGAAACCATTGTCATCCTTACTTTTTCACCAGTATGTCATTTTACACAAAATTCTTTATTATCTCAGCTTTATCCTACTGGGGTGGGGGGGGGGGTGTAGTTCTCTCCTACTGGGATCATGCCATTACATTTTTTCTACATCTGCTCTAACTACTATTTGGTGTAGACGGAAGCGGAGACTGAATTTGAAAACGGTGACCTGAACTACCGGTTGAAGTTATCGCGTATGCATGAAGCACGACTCTAATTGTTAACGCTGTGATTGAGGTTTTAAAAATTCCATTGATAGACAAATAGTTTAATTTTTCCACTTGATTCTGATTGAAGTGCAGGAAGATATTTTTCAAGTGAAAATAAATTTGAGTTTTTCATCACATGCCTTCCTTGTTCCAATCGGTGATTTAAGCAAATAAATTCTCGCAGGTATCTTCCACTTCTAATATTCTTTTTGTGTTCGGAATCAATATTCCAAAATTGTTTGAGTGTTTCGTCCACACTGGTTTGCTAGGTGTCATCTAAGTGTCAGTGTCCTATAATCCTTAATCTCCACGCAAATTTTTTTTTCAGTGATTATCAACTGAGTCAAAGATTTTCATAAAATTCGCAATTATCTCAGTACAACATTGATAAAGAATCAGTAACAAAATAAACAATTTCATAATCCGGCGGATACAAAGTAAATTGGTTGTCAATTGAGCATGTTAATGAGACGATATAAACATACATACGCGTGCATAATGAATAGGAGCTCCCAAAATAATAACACATAAAGGATGTACATATATGATTGAAACAAACACCCATAAAAGGAGATTAAATTACACAAGATTAATAATTTAGATTAGGCAACACAAAAAATCTTTGAAAGAAAAAACTTTTTGGTTTTCTCTTTTCTCCAAAGTTAAGAGCTTAAATTGGTAAACAAAAACATTAATGAGTTTTCCATTGAATTAAATTTCTTTGGCTTCTGTGTGTTGCTTTCCCACAAATGAAAAATTATCTCTCTCGGAATAATTAGAGTATGTATGATACTCATATCTATTATAAATGTATTTGACATTCACACTTGATAATTTACAAATGCCTTAGTTTACCCAAACAATGCTGCTTGAAAGTTTCGGGATAATATTTTGATGAGCTCGTTACAACAGTGGAGCTCAATTAAAAGTCTGAAATAATTTTATAGTATTAGAAGTTCGTTAATGAATTTTTCAAAGAAACTAGGAGTGCAGAAAATACATCGCACATCGTTCCTAATAGCATGCATCTAACTAACGACCTGGCATTAATGTACAACTTAGTTGTATCAAGCACGTTTTTCCCACATAAGAGAATCCACAAACTAACGTGGAGATCGAATGATGGAAGAACGGAAAACCAAATCGATTACGTCATGGTGTCTAAGAGACACTCCACCAGCATATCTGACGTTAGATTCTACAAAGGGGCAGATATGGATAGCGATCATATGCTTGTCGTATTTAAATATAAGTGTAAACTGTCATCTACGTTCAACAGAAAAGCACAAAAAACCGTTCGATGGAATGTTGATGCTAATATTTCACAAGCCTATATAATAATGTGAATTTTTTCCTAAAACCGAAAATATGTCTAAGTATTAGTGAATATGCTATAAGAAAATAGATCAACAGCACGATCAAATAATTTACTCAATATTGATCTATAAAAACATGTCAACGAAATTTTTTTTCTCTATATATTCTATCTTATTAATTTATTTTATACATATCTAAGATATTATTAATATGAGCACCAAATAAAATCATTATTTTTATGTTTGTATTTGAGTTTCGAAAACCACTACAACTACTTTCTGGAGAATTGCTTAAAGTGGTTTATCGAGTAACGGAATCGTTTGCGATTGTATATTTGATTCGACCAGAAATATTTTAAATAAATGAACGTCCCTTAAGCTAGCATAACCCATACAGCAGAACATTACAAGATAGTATGGATAATTATAGGCTAATTATAGGCTAATTAAATGCCGCATTAAAAAATTTTGGGCTCCACCCATTCCAACTAAAACGCGGGTTATGCTAGCTTTAAAAAAAGTTAGCAGAACCCATATCAAAAATTGATTTAAAAACAATTGGAAAATTTAAGGTTAATTTTAGGCTAATTAAATGCCCTATTTAAATTTTTTTATTCTGCTCGATCTAGGAAATGCAAAAGGCTTTATCATTTCGAAGCTAGCAGAACCCAAATCGAAAATCGGACCAAAACTGAAATTAGAAGGCAAAACAAGATTTGGGTTCTGTCGGCTTTAGATCAATTGACCTGAAGTCTGGACAAAAAGGGCTGGAGCCCAAAATTGTTTAATGAGGCATTTGATTAGCCCATATAGTGAGCCTAAAATTATTTGCTTATCAATAAATCTTGTTTTGGGTTCTAATTTCAGTTTTGGTTCGATTTTCGATTTGAGTTCTGCTGGCTTTAGATTAAATGACCTGAAGTCTGGTCAAAAACGGGTGGAGCCCAAACTTTTTTAATGCGGCATTTAATTAGCCTATAATTATCCATACTATCTTGTAATGTTCTGCTGTATGGGTTCTGCTAGCTTAAGAGACGTATAAATGAACTATAATGAGATCTGCTTTACAGTCAAAATTATAACCTGCTATTATTTTTGATGCAAAGACGAGGTTAAATATCACAATCATATCTTAAACGATTATTTATCCACTTGAGCGCAATCAATACTTCGACTAGAATACATACATTTGGAAGAAATTCTCTTGACAATAACAGGGTCAAATGGTCAAAAACCACCCCTACATAGTCATATGTTGAACGGAAAAATTTCAATATATCCGTTCCAGGAACCACTGTAAGGTCTTGGCCACATGAATGAGACTAATATTTTTAGATCATGTTTGGTTCATTCGAGATGCACACTCAGTTTGAGGAAATTCTCTTGGCAATAACAACTTTTATATTTAATTCGTCTACGTCCTTATTTTTCGCTGCCAAAATAGCTCGTTCGCTGAACATGGTTTTCGTGATTTGCACCAATATTCGGGAACACTTTTGTGATCAATTCTTCTTTAGAGGTTGTGAATAGATAAAAATTAGGTTGTAATGAAATGATACCAGTCGAAACGTTAAACAGAATACTTCCACTTCCATTGTTTAATAATTGCTTTGACAACACGTCCATTCGTCACTTTGTAACGTGACTCACATATTCGTTGTTAATTTTAGAATTTTCACGTACCTCCGCAAATTCGATGACTTCAAGCAAGCGTCAAATAAAATAAGGAGCTGTTGATCTTGGAATGACTGGCAGCGTCTGGCGAAAATCAGCATGCAGTTTTAAACAATTTGACCAATTGATTGTGTTGATGTAAGAGTTGTTGCAGTTGTGTAATAATGTCGCACTTTAACGTGTTACGACTGTACGGTCGCAACTACGATTTTTGTATTATTTTTATTCCCCTCGGTTTGTGTCCTCGCTTTCGGAGTTGTTTAATGTTAGTGAACGCACTCGCGATGGTTGTCATTTTTGTACACGTTTTTGTGATGGCGCGAGAGTGAGAAAGATGATAAGAGAGCGAGACCAATGTGTATCGGGTGCGCGAAAACCAAAACATTTCACAAAAATGTTTTTCTTATATGCGTCTCGTTTACATCAATGCGAATTGATGTAAACGAGAAACAGAGAAGAAAGGCATTCTTCTGAAATGTTTTACGCGTCGTTTGTGCGGCGCGAGAATTTTTTTTCTTCATTATTCGAGTTTTGTTTTGTATAGAGTTGGGAATTTGTGTAAAACAAATTTTTTTTTTTTTTTTTGATTTTTGCTCATAAAATTTGGAGTTTTGATTTTGGTAAAAAAGTAAAAGTTTGGTTGGGACGTGCAGTCTCGTTTTTTTTTGTATGAAAGAATAGTTTTGGTAAATAAAAAAAAAAAAAATCCCGTTAGCTAGCTATTTGGGAATTGAAAAAAAAACATTTTTCTTTGTGTTCACCAAACGATATACAGTATTTTTTTTGTTGAAGTGATAATATATAAAACGGCGAAAAATCCGCACAAAATAATTAATTTTTGAAATAAAAAGTCGAAGCAGCTAATTACCATAAAAAAATAATAAATCGCAAAATGTGTTGAATTATACATAGTTTCCAGCTGTTTAAATCTAAAATAAAATAAAAACGGAATTAAAGTTAAAAGTACGGGGTGTGCTTTATAACGTCTACGTTCAAAACAACGAGTGCCGCCAATCTTTATTCTCCGAGCGCCGCTATTTGGTGTAAAGGCGGAAAACGCCCAACGTTTAATGCGGTGTGTGTTTAGATGAGTACGCCTAAACAATTGTTTATAAGGTGGCCAATTGAGGCCACTGTATTTTTACGGATAACGGCGTGAGACCACGCCCAACGGGATATATACGATTTTTGGGTGACCAAACGTGGGAAATTTTTATTTCAAAGGCAAAAAGGTCGCCCAACACCAATATATACGGGTTTTGGCGAGTTCGCGCCCAACAAAAAGAAAACTGCGACATTTATGGTTACGAGTTACCAAGCACGTCGCCAGACACCTTTAGTAACGGTGAAAGGCACCGCAACGAGTTTCGTGTGGTCAGTTGAGGCCACTCCTTTTATGTTGGTATCGGGGAGAGGCCCCGCAACAGCAACGGCACCAAGGCCGCAACGGTCCGGGGGACAGGAATCCCTTGTGGCATGACGGCCGCGCAAGGCCGCAACATTATTATTTCTATTTTAATTAAGGTAAGATTTTTTTTATATTCTTTTTGGTTCACTTTATTTTATACTTTCTTTTTTTTACATTTTTATTTTTAAATTTAAATTTTGATTTTTTTGTAATCGAGCGCCGCACAACGGGTGCTCGATGCACATTGGTTTCGCGTCTCGCGTCTCGTTTCTTTTTGCTTCGCTTTTCCTTTTCGGCGATCATTTTGTTTTTGTAGTGGATTATTTTATTTTGTAAAATGAATTACTAATTTTTCAGGGATTGTATGGTGGGAGCGGAGACTTCCCTCTGTATCGGCATAGGGTTTGCGGGCCCTTGGTGCCCGCATCCAATTTCGAAACCAGGGCTATGCCCCGTTTGAATTTGAATGGATGCGCGCACCAAGGCACCTCTCTTCTTTTATAATTATTGTGTTGCTCGTTCCTTAGATTCCGTCCGACGAATTTCGGAGGAACATCCGGGTATATTTTTATTATTTGCGTTTTATTTTTATTTAAATTTCTGTTAATCACGGTGTAAGCCAGGAGCGTCATGCAATCCTCAAACCCCCTCGGGGATAAGTTAATAGTGCTGCCTATAACTTATTAAAGCGATTAAAAATTAAAATAAAACGAGTAAAAATTTAAGGAGTGACATAAATATATATATACATATATATATTTTTAATAAAAGTCTTTTTAAAGACTAATAACCTAAACTACTAAGTCTACTAATACCTCTACGTGGTCCGAGGGGAGGCAACGAAGTAGTGGTTCCACCGTAAAGGTGCAATAAAAATCCACTGCACGGCGAAAATTAGTGCAGGGATTTAAGTAGATTGGGTCGTATAAAGTGGAGTGAAGTAAATATTTAAAGATAATTTAATTATCCAACAACAAGCAAAGCTAAATTTATTTAGCGGATTACCCAGAGATATGGGTAAAGGCGTGATCCGGGTCAATCTTCGCAAGAAGATGACTTCCAACGAGCCTCTAAGAAGGCTAAATTGGACGAGAATCTGAATGATTCAACCTCAGATGCCGAGCTTGTCGGCAATGATGAGACGACGGCTGAAGTTGAAAACACTTCGCCAAACAGTAGTGGTCAAGTAGCAAAAAGCGAACGACCCCATGAGAACCTCATGATTGACATCGTTTCTCTTGAAACGATGCTTGAGCAAGTCAAAAATACGAAACTGACTGAACCTAAGTTTCGTGATCTATCCATGCAATTAAAAAACATGAAAATCCATATCCTCGAGGTGGTTGCGGAAACGAATCTGGTTATTGGTAAACTGGAGGAAGCACGCAACCATAGGTGTACTTGCAGCCGGGAACCAAAAATGGTTACTGTGGAAAAGCCACCAAAGGTGGCTGCACGGGATTCAGTTCCCAGTGCTAATTCAGACGAAATCAGTAACGTGGAAACCGATCCTAAAGGAGACGGAGGAAACTGGCAAGTGGTCGGTAAAAAGCGAAAGAAACGGAGAAACAGAAAACGCTGGCCAAAACAGACAACAAAACGGATAATTATCTCAGCAATGGATAATGAATCCAGCCTTACGACCACCGAGATTACAAAGAAGATCAAAGAAGTTATCCGACCTAGCGAATCGAACGTAAAGATTCACTATGTAACGAACGCCGGCCCGAAAGGTGTCGCGGTTACTGTCGATGCTTCCTCCGATTTGAAAGTTTTCACGGAAAACATAGATCTGGAAGGCGTGGGTCTAGTAGCCACCGAACCAGCGCCTATAAAGAGATTACCGAACGTAATTATCTTTGACGTCAGCTCTGATCTTGATGGAGACATGGTAACTAACTGTCTAATAAAACAAAACTGCCTAGATCAAAAAGATTTTAAGGTTCTATTTAGAACTGGTGCGAGAAACCAAGAGACCGCTCACTGGGTGGTAGAAGTAGAACCAGCAACCAGAAACATGTTGCTAAAGTGTGGTAGACTGCACGTGGACTGGGTTCGATGCCATGTGAGAGATTATGTGACTCCAACTAGGTGCTTTAGGTGCCAGCGATACGGTCACATTGCAAAGAACTGTAGGGCGCGCACAGAGACCTGCTCTCACTATGCATATCATGGTCATGGCTTTAAGGGATGTCCTAACAAAGACAAACCTGCCAGCTGCGCAAGCTGCAAAGAAATGCAAAAACCAGATGACCACCAATGAAACGCCACCAACGTAACGCTGGACGTTCCAAAGTTGTATTGTTTAACTCCCCTGCTATAATTATGACGCATAAGACGGAAAGCGCGGGATACACAAACATTTATAATCCGGAGGGGAATAAACTGGCTTGATTATAAACAATTTGTGTATGGGTTTATTGTTTTACGATATAAGCAAAAATAAAATTTTTGGTAAAAAAATAGATTCTAGAAAAGTCAGTCAGTTAATTGGTACCATCGAGTACATATGGTATAAATATTTTAATTATTAAAAAACGTGTTGAGTCTAAAAGTTCAGTTACTCAAATTTATAATTTTATAAGTATAAAAATTGTGTTAAATATTAAATAACTCAAATTGTGAATTGCGTGCTAGTGCGACAAATTATCTTAATTATTCGATTATACTTGCATAAAACAGTTATAAAAATAAAATAATTTATATGCAAATTTTACCGAAATCGAAAAACTTGTATTGAGTGACCGTTGTGAAAACTAGTGTTTATGTGATTAAACAATATCAATAGTTATAACCACTATCTCATTAAATAATTAAGTACATAGTTTACATAAAGTTATAAGTAGTTAATGTTAAGAGACTTTCTATGAAAACTCGAATACCTATTGAAAGTGCATAAAAAGAAACGGTTTCGCGAATAACTGTGCGCACAAAAACAATATACTGTGTTCAGGTGGTCGTCATATCGAACCATATCCTACGCCCAATTATCAATAAATATCGTAAGTCAAGGTGAAATGTACCATGCAGATGATGGGAAAATTTATAAAATGCCCATGATTTATATCTAAAAACTATTTAACTAAAAATTTTCTCTTAATTATAAAGTGAACTAATAAAAGGGACATTGTTTTATAATAATAAATATAATAATAAGTATAATCCTCTAAAATTAATCTGTGCAGTATATAATCTTAGGATTATAATGAAATGATAAGAATATCAATCTCGCTTCGTGATAAGTTTACGTGAAATAATTTGTCAGATTGATACATCAAACTTAACAACCGCTACCCGTACGTTGAATGGAATCGTACGTTGCTCATGGCCATAATGGATAATAACATATCAACGGCAGTTTTATATAAGGTTTTTCTAGTATTTAATTAATTTTGTTTAAATTTCCATAATTTCATAATTTTTATATAAAATTTAAATCATTAATTGGTGGTGGTGTTAATTTTACGGAATTTTGTAAATTAGGTTACACATGACGTCATTATAGTTAGTATTTACTGAATTTGTTTAATCTCATAACAAACCATAACTCCATTTTTATCAATTTTTCATTTTGTTACCTCAATTATAATAAATATGGTTTATGGTGTATTTTATATAAAATTCTGATCTTTCTTTTCAATTTTTTTTTCTCGGGATTTTATTTTCCGCTATGTGCATAAATTTCCGCTTTTAGTTATCTTTCAGAATGAGTGTGTAAATTTCAAAGTTAAAGTGTGAGTGGATAAACATGTGATCATCTCATGGTAAGTTGACCAATGCCTTGTCCTTTCTATCCGTATATTCCCGTCCATAAATTTTTCCTATCCTATCCTTAAGTGGTCTAGCAAGCATCTGCTGGTAGCCGACACACCCCACGACCAAACCCTCAGTTTATAGCCAGCAAATTATGACCACGTCGGAACTCCTAGCAGATGAAAAATGAAACTCGGTAACGAAAGGCGTATTCTAGGAAATAAATTTTATTTTTGTGACCCACTCACGCCGAACCAATTTCGTTACACCAAGTAGGTCGCGTTTCATGTAACGCATACAAAAGTGCTGTGCAACGCATAAGATTTAATACTAAGCATGATGTTTAGTCACAAACAAAGAAATTCTAACAGCAACCTACTAATCGCCCACCTCAACATGCAAAATATGTGAAAGCATTTCCACCCACGACATAGATATTCTGTGTATGCAAGAGCCACACTCTGTCAATGGTCAAATCAGCGGCATGCCTTCTACAGCCAGAGTAGCAACAGGATGCTCTGAGAATCCCAAGACTGCAATTAGCATTCATAGTGTCGGCATGGACATGATGAAGTTAGCTCAGGCTTGTGATAGCCACTGCACATGTGTTGAAATATCATCGGAAGCTGGTTCATTCTACCTACTTTCAATATACGCCCAATATAGTGAACCGATCGAGTACCATCTGTGCAAAATCGAAACGATCTTAGGCTCTTTATCGGGTCAACAAAAAAAGGTAATGATCGTCGGAGACTTCAATGCCAGAAGTAAAATGTGGCATGACCGTTTAACTGATGAAAACGGAAGAAAAGTGGAGGACTTCGTGTCTAGAAATGACCTCTTCATAATGAACTTGCAGGGACACCCAACGACGTTCTCGTCTAATGGGAACTCCAACATTGACCTAACAATAGTCAACGGAGCCGTGCTGGGCTCGATAGTAGGGTGGTGTGTAAGAGAAAATTGGACCTCTAGTGACCATAGAGTCATCACGTTTGAACTATCAAACGCCCCACAGAATCGTCCTCTTGCAAGTAGCAAAACTCCGAGATTTGCCATAACGATAGCTGATTGGAGTCTATTTGCTAGACACCTGGTCGGCTCTTGGGACAGTGTAGAAGCACTTCCTGAAATTAACTTGATAGACGAAATTGATGATCGTGTGGAGCTGATCACAACGCAGTTAACCAGTGTCTGCAACAACTCAATTCCAAAGAAGAGAGTGGCAAAGAGACGATCCATCAACTATGGAACTCTAATCTAAGGAAACTTAGATCCTCGATGCACAAGCTCAGAAGAGCATATCAGAAGGAAAGGAACCAAATAGCAAAAGAGTTGAAATTGTTTCTCTTTAGAGCGGCAAGGAATAAATACTTCCATGAAGTATTTATAGCTAAGCAAAGTAGTTTCCAAAGGTACGTCACGGAACATGGCAACAATGACCCATGGGGACTTGTATATAAATTTGCCGCCGGCAAAGCAAGACCACTTGAAGTCTTAAACACCATCAGGAAGACAAATGGAGTCGTCACTGATACGTGGCATGACACACGCTTGGAGTTACTAAACTCACTTCTGCCGGACGAAACACCTGACGTTACTGGGCCTCAAGCAGAAATGCGCGAGATCGCTACCGACGATAGTTGGATATCTGATGCTGAAGACCCCCCATTTACGTGGGAGGAGGTCAAAGTGCCCTTTCTTGCTTTAAGCGTAACAAGTCTCCCGTACTTGACAACTTGAACGCTGAAATAATCCAACTGGCTTGGCCCATAATAGGGACTTCCATAGAAAATTATTAAACAGCTGCCTCAAATTTGGCTACTTCCCGAAGGTGTGGAAAAAGGGTGAAATGATTATAATCAGGAAACCTGGGGATAGAGATCGACTTTCTCCGAAGTCTTATAGACCTACCATGCTGCTACCTGTCATGGAGAAACTCTTAGAAAGGCTACTAGCGGTTCGTATCTCTCCAAGAATCGAACAGAGCGGACTATTCTCGGACAAACAATTCGGCTTCCGACGTAGCATGTCTACTGAGGACGCGATAGTCCGCTTAACAAACACTATCAAAATCCAAAGTTCGAAATATGTTATGGGTATTTTCTTGGATATAGCTGGAGCATTTGATAACTTAACGTGGCCTGGCGTCATTGCAAGTTTATCAGTTTACAATATACCTAGAAACATCATGAATGTTTTCAAGAGTTACTTCAGCAACCGAACTGCAGAAATCAGAGACAAATATGGTTCAGTAACAAAACAAGTAACAAAAGGATGCCCTCAGGGGTCAATCCTTGGCCCCCTAATATGGAATATAGTATTTAACACGAGTATGATGAATAACCTGGACGAAATAGCATTTGCAGATGACAAAGTCATTCTGGTGCACGGCAACTCGAGGCTTGAACTTCAACGCCAGGGCCAAATCGCCATAAATAACATGATACAGTGGTGCGAAACAAATAAAATGTCACTATCTGCAGAAAAAACAGTGATGCTGCAACAATATCACTAAACGGTCGAAACATGAAAATGGTCAAGTGCGTTAGATATCTTGGAGTTGACCTAGATGAACGAATGGGTGTAACATCTCACGTTCTTAGAGTCTGTGAAAACGCTAAGAAACTATTCCACTCATTGGCGAGAGTGTCAAGAGAGGGATGGGGACTGAATCACAAAACACTTGTAATAATATACAAAGGTGTGGCGGAGGCGCTTTTCACGTACGCAGCAGTTGGTTGGTATGACAGGTTAAACTGTCACCATATCAGATCACTAGTAAGTGCTCAGAGGAATATTTTGCTAGGAGTAACAAAGGCCTACCGAACGGTATCTAAGGACGCCGTTGTGGTTCTGGCCGGAGTGCTCCCGGCGGATATTCTAATCAAAAAGCGAGCGCTCATGTATCACCTAAGAAAAAGCGCCATAAATGATACCGGTGACCATATACATGTCGCAGATAGTGAACAAATTCAATATAGCAACAAAAATGAAATTGAGAAAATGGCGATTGACCTGTGGCAAAGCAGATGGAACGAATCAGCAGATGGAAGGCATACATTTGCATTCATTCCAAACGTAAAAGATCGTCTAAAAATGAAACTACAACTAACAAGCTCGATTAGTCAAGTAATATCTGGGCATGGTAAGTTTAAGGCTTACCTCCAAAGATTTAAAATAATAAACCATTGTCGATGTCTATGCGGATCGGAAGTAGAAGATGTAAACCACCTACTTTTCGAATGTAATGAGGTGACGGTCAAGTCATTAAAACAAAAGTGGTTTGGTAACTCAAACATACATGAATTACCACTGCCAGAATTACTGAGTGCCGAAGTACTCCCACAGTTTCGGGCATATTGCGCCGAACTGATCAATGTCTTAAAAGAACGTAACAGTGCGCTAGAGTAGACCGAGTAACCGGACGGTACATGTCTCCAAGCGACTAGGGATGGTAACGATACAATTTTGGAATTGTACGGCTAAACTGTACCTAGCACTATTATCAGCGAACTTGCTAATTTATTAACAATGCAAATATTGCAAAATGATGCTTGTGACCTGATACATATTTAAAAATTCTTAGTTTAAGGTTATACCTAGGTATAAGAATTAATGTAAATTTTACGGAAATGTTGACTACGACGGATAATGAATCCTCAAACCCCACGACCTTAGCACTTCTCCCTGAGAACGTAGCCGGTAAAAATCACCGTGGAGGCCTCTGCATGCGCTTAGTGATATCTGCAGGTTGGCAGTAGCCATCCTGTAACAAACGCTCGAACAATGTCAAAACGTTGATTGATTTCATCATCAGAATTTCGAAGAAAATAAATCTGAATAAATTTGCGATCAGCATTCTCTAACGGAACAATGCTCCTGCACGATGGTTAATTTATCCTTGAATCGGTAAAACTGAAGAAAAATTCTTAATTTACCAGTCTCGGAGGACCACATTATTTCCTAGTGCACTTGGCGGTGAAACGTTGTGAATTGTTGATGTGCGTTTGTGCGTGATGTGTTTATGTGATGTGTTTGTTGGGTTGACACCTCGTGCTTCAGTAATATTCGTCCTAAATGATGTCATTTCGAATGAACTGTTGGACTTTTGTTTATTCTGCAAGAAGTACTTCGACCGATGTTTTTGGCCAGAAAGCAATGATAACAGTGGATTTGGTGGCGGTGTCAATTGTGGTAATTTGACCATTCCGCTCACACAACATATAATCGTAGCGGTTCGTGTCAAAATCGCAAAGCATTGCAATGTTGACAAACAGTCCTCATTGGTCCAAAGTCGACAATAATCGACTGTTGGATCGTATCTGAATACCAAACGCTCATTTCAAATTACGTTTAGCCGTCCGTTTGGTCGACTTCCCAAATTATTTTGTGCGTACGTTTCCAATTGAGCGAGTCGAACTGGACTGTATCCATTGTTCCGGAATCATTATGAACCGCGCTTGGGAAAATCAAATTCGATTTGCCTTCAAACGCTGTCTACGCTCTTCACCCGTCTCAGTGACTCGACGATCAAGTGGTTGGCTTGCGTTACGCGTACGCTACCGAATATTTCGACACCTCACTGGAGGCATTTTTGTCAAATAAATTATCCACGAACTAATATTCAATGTTCAATGTTTGCAAAACACCAAATTGCAGTTTTTTCATACCAAATTATTAACAAAATTGTCGACTTCCAAAGTATTTTCCAAAAATTCGTATTTTCCAATTTTTTGTATTTTCCAAAAATTTTCATCATCTAAAAATATTAGTCTCATTCATGGCCAAGACCTTATAGTGGTTTCTGGAACGGATATATTGAAATTTTTCATTCAACATATGACGGGGGGTGGTTTTTGACCATTTGACCCTGTTATTGCCAAAATAATTTTCTCAAACTGTGTGTGCATCTCGAATGGACCAAACATGATCTGAATATTGTTAGAACAAACATAATTATGAATGCAAATCGATTTGATTTGTATGTACAATTTATTTATTAGAGTTTTAAGGAAATCGTACCAATAACCCCCAATTGATTTTTTTGAAACTTTTTGCATATCTTAAACTGATATTCGCTTATTGATGCCATCAAATCCTAAGATAGTTTGTGGAGGCAAAATCTTGAATTCTGATCTATTCAATTAATCTAAAAATAATTTCAGTTCTTCAGGGACGTTTTAGTTTGAATGATAATTTTAAAATAAAATTGATAAAGTTAGTTTTTTATTATTTTGTTATTTTAGATTTTTAAACAATGATTTTTCTTTATTAAAGGTCTCGGTTGGTAATAACTATCACTAGCAATATTTTTAATCATTATATTCAATTATTTTGTTGAATGCTATATTATAAGCAATAATTGAAAGATTCACTAATACTACCAAATGATTTTAAATTTAGAAAAGTTTTAGGAAATTTTTCACCACCGTCCCTTAACCGGAATAAGCTGATCTTTCGTAAATAAAAAGCACATTCGTCCTTGGGTTCTAACCAAAGTATTATATGCGTATACAATTGAAAATTAAATGATTTTAGAATAATATTTCGACTTTAATTGCCATTTTAAAAATATTTTCTAAACAAAAATTGTTTTAACCGAGTTATAAACGACGTAATATTTTCAACCTTTACATAAAACCCTCATATTAAATTCAAATCCTTAATCAAAGTCAAACAAAAATTTATAATTGTTTTTTTTCGAAATGAACAAAAAGGACAAAATGTCTTCTTGAAAGTTAAAAGTTTAATATGATTTCAATCTAATGGCTTGGCTGAATGTGTAACCGGAAAATGAAATTTTCACATCCATACTCATCCTCTATCTCTATACATCTTGATATAATATTCCTGTTCGAATATTAAAAACAAAAAAATATTAAATTATTTTTTTTGCTATGCGCCAAGACAAACGAACTCGCACGCAAAAAACAATAACTGGAGGGAAAATCTAGCAAAAAAAGACGTAATGGTACCAAGTTGTGATTGATGAAATTTTCCGACGTTGAGTTTGTTACTGTTGTTTTGTTGTCAATCAAAATCGATTTTAATTTTATTATTTCTAAGCTTTTTGTTAATATTATTGTATTTATCTATGGCATTGTAAGTCATGTATAGCGTTGCTGTACGATGATGCGGGAAACGCACAAAATCGATTTTAATAAATTTTCATAAATGCGGAAAAACTGTTTGGGAATTACACCATATAAATAACTATTTAGCATCTCTATTTATTTGTATATTTGTAAATTTTGAATTATTTTTAATTCAACCAACGAACTTGGGAAATTGAAAATTTTCCTGCATTTCACAGAAGCCTTATTTGTTTTAATAGGTCAGTGTTGAAAATCCATCTTTTTTTAATGGAATATGATCTCCTTGTTTTTTATAGTTTAAACCTATCTTTTTTAATTCTATCTAAGTTGAAATGTACGTGGTTTTTTTAAACTAAGCCCTTACTTATGACCTAAAGAACCACGTCCGAATTATATTTCATGAAACAACTACAGCAACAATGTCACAAAAAGTCATTTAAATTTACTATTAAAACAGATGAATAATATTACACTCCACAGCCTCTGCCCTATTTGGAGCAACTGCTATAAAGGGCATCCTTCATTTCAAAAAATTATAGATACATTTGTATTGAAATATAAAGCTCATTGAGAAGAATACTAAACCAACTCGGCCAGAACATGTATGTATCAATATCACACAGACATTGTGTGATAATCCATTGGCCGTAATCCAAATCACATAATCGAAGTAAACCACATAACATAGTAATCATGAAAAATTACGACCTCAAGATTTTTCCAGATTCACCATTCAATTTTTCGCCGAACTCCAGCAACGGACATTTAAAAATCTGTGCGTGTGTGTGTGTGTGCGTATGTTTTCCATAAACAGGAGAGATTCTTATTATTTTTGGCTGAAAAGGGTCCACCGGAAACGACAGCGTCCATAGAAGCTCTCTAATTTCTTGCACATATTTTGCGAAGTACATCATTTTTGAGAAAACATCTATAAACTACATGATTCTAAATTAAATTTGAAACAATAAGCGGAAATGACGATTTTTAGTGAAAAAACAGTTTTCAACAGAAATTCGGCCCCTGTACAGCACAGCTGGACTGATTGATCACGAAGAAAGTTCATACCTGATATTTTTACACAAATTGGGAGATTTAAGTGAATTTTTGGCCGAATCCGGTCCTCCGGAAGTGACAGCTTGCATAGGAGTTTTGTCGTTTTTCCACCGAAAATTAAAACTTTAATATGAGCTTTTTCGGTTATTGTATGTATTTTGAAAAGTATATATCATTTACGAGAAAGTCGATCACTTTTCTAATATTTAAGCGAAAATGACGATTTTTGACCAAAAAACTGTTTTCTGTGAAAATTTGATCCCTGTACAAGCGCATACGGGTTTATTGATATAGAGATGAAACTTAATACTTAAGCTTTTTATAAATTGAGAGATCCCAGCGATTTTCCACAGGAGCTTTTTAATTTTTTAATTTAAACATTTACGAAAAAATGATAAAATAAAGTATTTTAAATTAAATTTTCACCGGAAATGACGCGTTTTGATAAAAAAAAAACTTTTTTTCACCAAAATTAAACATCTCTACAGTGTTGGCGGATTGACTGTGCAGAATAAAACTTCATACTGAAGTTCGCATTCTTAGGTAATTGATTGGAAATCTGTGTACTGGAACTGGCAATTTTCGGCCTTTTCAAATTTATGCACTGATAAAAAGTATACGATTTACAAATAACGAATACAAGGGTTTTTGGTTTTCTGAAATTTAAGCCGGGATAAAGTTTTTTGATTGTAAAGGCAGATTTTCTCTGGTAAGTTGTTTTTTTCGCCTTACAAATCAAACAAAAGACTTTTTCAAAAAATCTGCGTGTGTGGTGTGTATATGTGTATGTATTGCCGTGCCGCATAATGCAGGTTGGTTCTCTACCGCCCAGACGAATTAACTGATCGGGATGAAATTTCATACTTAAGCTTTTACCATAAATTGAGAGATCTCAATTATTTCTGGTTGAAAAAGCTCCACCGGAAAGGGTGTATTGGAGATTTATGTATATTCGCCATGAAAGAAAGTCGGGTGTTGTCCACAACATATACACCCCCCATTTTATTTTTATTTAATATTAAAGATTATTCAGAGATCATCAAGTAATTTGTCTATCTTAAATTAGTTTCTCGGCTGATGATTGGTTACTCATTTTACAATAATTTCAACGGCTCAAACAATTCCAACGGTGTCGGTCTTTGGAGTTCTCTCACTCAATTAGTGGTGTCCAACAAACGACGTATTCCATATTTAGATCCCTATGAATATTGCACTCCCGAATGTACCAAGTTGTAGATGTTCGTACGATAATTAAAAAAATGGGGTCGACAATGTAGAGCACACTTTGTATTTTATCATTTAAATTCAACTTTTTCAAATTCTATTTCAAAAATTTTCAATTTTATGCAGGTGAGGGCAACAACAATGTTGCCTACTAAAAAAACTGTCAATTGGGAAAATTTAATTTGTTCGTACATTTAGGGAAATCACGGAAAACAAAAATATTAGTACTGAAATACAACATCAGTACTAAGTAGTTTAATTTATGTTGGCCGGTGGTCAAAACTTAAATTTAAATATATAAAACATAGAAAAAAATTTGGTTATTTGAGGAAATGGGTCGTGCAAATCATTGTAACGATGAAGAAATGTAAATTGCCAGAAGGTTAAAATCTGAGGGAAAATCAATTTCCGACTACTAACTAGTATAAAATTAATTAATTAAAACAACATTGAAACAGGAGAACACAGTCAAAAATCATGGTGGTAGACGCAAGACAACCAAAAGAAAGGTTATTTTAATTGCCGAATCGCAAAAAAACATCCTTTTATTAGCTCTAACGGAATAAGAAAGGAATTAAACCTTAATTGCTCAACAGTCACCATTTGTTGACGGTTGTTGACACATAATTTAAGGGGCTGCGTCCAGCATGTCCCACTTCTATCAAAATAAAATTCACTTGGCTAATGCAGACGCCGAAAAATGGAAGTAAACATATGGATCGATGAAACAAAAGTGAATTTGTTTGGTTCTGACGTCCGACATAATTTAATGTATGGCTATTCTGGTATGTGGCGGTTTCTCGTGGTACGGCACAGGTCCAATTTATTGGATCAAAGATCGTATGACAGCGAATGTTTACGTCCAAATATTGGACGATGTGTTGTTCGGATATGCTGAAGATGCCATGCCGCACGACTGGATTTTTCAGCAAGATAATGACCAGAAACATACCTCGAGGAAAGAGAAAGCTAAGTTTAGTGAAAATGAAGTGGACGTTTTGCAATGGCCAGCACAGTCATTCGATCTAAATCCTATCGAGAACTTGTGGTATCAACTAAATCTAGCCATTACCTAAAGAAAATACAGCAATAAGCAGGGTATATTTAATGCTATTAAAGAAGAATGGGACAAAATACCGGTTATTAAATGATAAGAGTTTGTGGACTCGAAGTGCTTAAAAGAAAAGGTCACACGACTAAATTCTAGTTAGGAAAACAGTCTAATTACCTAAATTATACTAAATTATATACAAACAAGACTGAACTGAGGCTAAAACTGAAGATTATTACTTACACTTTCTATGCCAAAAAATGTTTGATGTTTATTTTCTTCCTATTATGAAATGAAATTTAATTGTCTTTTTTATTTTTAGGTTAATATATACACAATCTACAAATAAAAAAATATCATAGAAAATTGATAACATTTGTCTCTGTTTAACAATTTCCAAAATAATTCGCAACTGTGCTATTTTAGTGAACATCGCTAGTTTGGAAAACCTAAAATAAAATTAGCATATCATTGTTGATTGAAGTCGTTATGTTTTGTAATTGCTACTATCGTATCACCTAAAAGAAAAAGAAAATGTTAAAATTGATCGTTAATATGTTTGTATATCACTTATCTTGCACTGTAAATGAATTATCCTTTCTTTCAATGCACTTTGGTCATTAATCTGTAATTATGTTTGTGATTTGCTATTTATTATTTATAAAATATTTAATATTGTATATTTAACGTAAATTTACCTAGTTTAGCATCAAGGTGACAATCAAAAGGATTTGTTATTAAATTTGACATTTGATGTCATTCGTGAATATGTCGAAATGATGAATATATATACCCAATTAACCAAGTGATGTCACTACTGCCATCACTCGGATATTACAATCATTACGTTTGATTTGGGATTGTGCCGTATATTTTGATTGTCAATATTGGCGCTTGGATAGTTTTGTGATGAAAGAAATAAAATTTAATTGTACAGTTGTCAAGTCATTACAGTCGAAAATAGTCATTGTAATTAAAATAAAAAGTGCAAATTAAAACAATAAATTATTTACACACTGCAGATTCATACACTGGTGGACAATTTAAAACCGACAAACACTGCTATTACTTAAAGCGTTACTGCTAAAAGCTTCTTCCAACGCGGGGTTTATTGGAAACGATGGTTGTTTGTACATGACAAACGAAAAATATATTTTGTAACTGGTAATAAAATTATTCTGTAAGGGTACTGTAATGTGTGTCTGGTTGTTGAATGAAATAAGTTGTAAGAAGTTTCAACTGATTGAGGTGACCAAACCACTTAATGGGATGTAGCACACCAGTAAGTTAGTAAATAAGTCTAAGCCAAGTGGTGCAATTTGATCATGAACCCTTACGAAAGAAATATTATTAAGACTCTCGCAAAACATGAGTAAACAATTCCGATAATTGACAGTCAGGCACGAATCCACTATTTTAGTTGTTGACCAGAAACCCGCGTTTGGTAGAGTGTTCTTGCTTTATTTGATACTGATGAGACTGAGCTTATACTGTAACGCCTGTTTAAAACTTGTTGGAGGCCTTCCGATTTGTTAGGGAAGTCAAATTCGTTACAACATTATAGCTAGTTGTGAAAAATAATCATCCAGCCGGACAAATTATACGTCAAGCTATATTACACAATCAGCATAATCAAACGATGTGGTTTACGCCATCTAAAATATCGTTCGGAACTAACACATTATCAGCAAGAATGCTAACCTCGTCAGTGCCAAATAGTTACCGGAACCATCTAGCCGGGATCACAAACAGACAGGGATATAGACAATAAACATGTACCTATAGGATCATATAGACAATAAACATGTACCTATCTAGGCCATGATTTATTATCCAAAATTTTAGCCGCAGGAACTATTACAATTTACAATACCAGTTGGAAACCTAAAAATTAACCGAACGCAATTCATCAGCCGTAAATATCCGGCGCTTCCATTTCAGTTTGCACAATGAGCAAAATATATTTTTGTTGGTAGTTAGCATAAACCTTAAACTTCTTATGCCGAAACTAGACTTTTACAGCTCATTTCTAATAATAACCATTCCTTCAAAAAACTTGCGCAACGCCTGTATTGATGGCGAAGTCAAAAAATATACTTGAAAAAATGTTTATGAAACTTTGTTGTTGTAAGGCCCTTTATAATTCGCAAACTAAAACCACAGACAATCAAATTAAGGTTCAAACAGAATAGATCCGCTCCGGTCCGCTCATTTCGTTTCCGCTCCGTCCGTTCGATTTCCTAAACACAATACATCCGCTCCGATTGTCAAAAATAGATATTAATAATAATGTTATGTGTACTCGCCTACTCGGTTACGATTTTTTCTGATATGTCAAATAGTATTTGAGTTTATGTCGTCCGCAAAAATTTGAATTTGGGTTTAGTGTCCGCTCCGTTTTTTTCTCCTCCGCTCATTGTGTTCACATTTTCGTTTTTTCATGTAAATTGACAGTTCACATAGAACGAAGCGGACGGAACGGATACATTCTGTTTGAACCTTTAGATTTTTCATTTGAACTAAAAAATGAAAACAAAATATATTTCTGATAGTTCTAATGTCATCGTTATATCTGCGATTTTTCGTTAAACTGCGTATACGTATTTAGAGAAAACGAACACGCAGTCTAAATTTTTACATTTACATAGGATGAAATATCTCTTTTAGTTTAAACTCACATAAACAAAAGCAAATCGTCATTTGTCTCTCGATAAGCGCCTAAATGTTGTCTAAACAGAGCGTGTACAGGAAAACATTTATAATGTTCGCGATTAAAAGTCTTCGTTATTACTTTTTTTGAACGGACCAAAACTCGTCACTCTTATTAGTATGCAGAATTTTAGCTTCATGAATCATAAATGATATAAAAGACATGTTGGCAGCTTATTACATCGGATTAATAACCGACAGAGATTAAAAAAAAGCCTCTTCATTTGTTTACAGTGCGCAATAAAAATAAAAAAGTATTAAAAATAAAAAAAGAGAATTGGGTATAAGAGAAATTAGGAAAAAATATATATTTTACTCATGTTGCGTGCAAGGAAAAAGTGCGATAGAGAGAAAACAAAAAAATGTTTGCACATCATCAACGTCTTTTGCTACTCTCGTGTTTACGCTTATCTTTAGTTTGGTTTGGTTTAATAATTTGAGTGGTCGTGCGTGATGTAGAAAGTGAATGTGAAAATTTGTTAAGTTAGTTGGTTCCATCTTTGTTTTTAGAAAATAGTGTTTGTTTATATTTAAGTCGATTATATTTTAGTTACATATTTGCACATGTGTTATTTTAGTGTAAGTGTAATGTAGTTATTAGTGATTTATTTTATCAAGTGGTGTGAAAAAAACTCTGTGTTAAAAAAAAATTGATAAGTAAATAAGAAAAAAATGTTTTGTGTAGTGTAGTGTAGTGTAGTGAAGTTGAACTTTTTCCTGAGTAGTCAGAGCGACAAGAGCGCGGAACGAGGAAACTGGGTAAGTTAATTTATTACCAATTTGTTAATTTTTTTCTTAACAACTATTTATTTTACGTTCACAATTTCGTAAATAAAATCCTAATTATCAATTACTTACCTAACTATAATAAAATATTTTCTTTAAAAGTGTCTAATTCTATTTGTGTTTGCTGTATTGCTTGATATATTTGACGTACGAAATATAAGGGCTTACATAAACCAGCATATTTTTATTGGATAGAATGTAAAAGTTTTACAAATTGGGATTAAAAATTCGTTCAATTAAATATTTGACGTCATGTAGGCAGAAGTACGTGGCGGGTCTAATGGGGCAAACCACACATACATTTTGTGCAGCAAATCAAAATGCCTTTCAAACTACTACTGTGAGCAAAAAACAGTAAGACTTTGTTCATAATTTTAAAATTCTTTATTTATTTATCCAAATCTATTTTGTCCCCCTCAAAGTAATTCCCCTCGGCCTCAATACACTTGTGCCAACGTTTTTTCCTATCCTCGAACCCGTTGTTAAAGTCTATTTCCCGAATAGCCTCCAATGCGCGTAGCGATTCACGTTTAATGTCTTCAATTGACTCACAAACGGTTTCCCCGGAGCGGTCGTTTGAGTTTGCTGAACAGCCAGCAGTCACACGGAGCGAACCAGGTAAATACGGTGGTTGCGGAACGATATGGGTGGAATTTTTGGCGAAGAAATCACATAAAACCAATGCAGTACGGGAAGGTGCATTATCGTGGTGCAAAAACCAAGGGTTTTCACTGATCCTTCCGATATTTTAACGATGCCAGTAAGGTCTCTGACTGTTAATCGTAGATTCTCGAGCATCAATTCCTTGATTTTATTAACGTGTTCATCATCAGTTGATGTTGATGGAGGTCCTAGACGTGGTTCGTCTTCAACACGTTCTCAACCCTCTTTAAACAATTTGTACCAATCAAAAACACTTGCTCGTGATATACAATTATCACCGAAGGCCTTTTGCAACATTCTGAACGTTTCGGCACCACAAAATTGATTCCACACACAAAATTTAATGGAACGTCTTTGTTGAATAATTTCACTCATTACGTAAAAATCGCCGAATGCGCTTTTTGAACTTCAGATAGATAAGCGTATATTAAACACTAATCATTATTTTGATGTGACATTTGGCACAGATGTCACTGACAGTCATACTAACATAGAAATAAAAATATTTCGACTAATGGTTTTCCGCGCGAAATTTAAACTAAAAAGTCTTATGCTGGAAACAGACGTGCGGATTTTATGCATGCAATTTTTTATATGCGTCTTTTTCTGACATTGCGTTTTTATTTTTCTCTAGAGTTTTCAATAAACAATATACAATTTGTTAGGGAATTTCTGTCGAAACATTGAAAAGCAAACGTGATGTTAATATTAACTCATGATTTTTTTTTTATGTAGTCAACACTGCTGTGGTGCGTTTTTTTAGAAATAGAGACCATTTGCGGAAAAACGCATCCTATGCGGAATACATGTATTTCATTTTATTTTAAGTAGTGTATTCTAATTTAAACGCAAGCTTTTTTCCGCACGTCTGTTTGCAGCATACTGTCTTTTGCTCACAGTAGTATATATCTGTCTTTTTATTTAATATTAATCCACAAATTTACACGTTTTAGCCAAACCTTAATTTACGTTCTGTTTAATAAATTGGAATACCTGCTGTGCTTGCGATCGACGCGACACCTTCGCTCTTTTCGTTTTCTTCGTTTCCTTCTATTGGCGATCTTGGATATACGAAACCGAGTAAACGTCGAAAAGAAAATTAGTCGAAAGTTGTTTATTCGCAAGTTTCGAAATTGACCATGGTCCCCACAGTACCCCTCTAGCGTTTAGAAAAAAAGTGTCACTATGGTACATATCCTCGGTCCGAACAGAACTCTCCTTCCCGACCTCGATGTGTTCGTAATAGGGTGATCTGGGCTGTCGGAACAAGCGTCAGCATTTTATAACTACGAGTATTTATCGTTACGCTCCAAAACCAAATAAGTGTTGTATAAGATTTTATATGAATCAAATTAGAATGGGAGAATGGGATAAGATTAAAAGATCAAGTGAATATGTGACGATTTGACGAAGTTGAATTACGATTGAGTGAATTTATGTTTGGATGAGTGAGGTATCCGTTGCGCAAAGTGAAGATAAACAGAGGTGAAATTTCTGCTAGGTAAATTTTGATTTGAATAATTGAGATTTTTGCTGATTTATATTTTAGTACGCCTCTATGCGGATTTGTTAGTATGTATAAGAAAAGATTTAATTATGTGTGGTTTTACACAGGTCTACATAATGTGGTGTGAAAAACTCCTTCCTCAAACCCCCTTGCTTTACCGTGCGAGGTTAACAAATCACAAATTATAAAATCGGTACCGAGTTGTTGGTTCTTATTGGTTCATTTTGGTTCTTATAACGTAAGTGGCTATATTACTGACATAAGACGCAACAAATTAAAGTTTGAGGTTCATAATTTATTGTATAGAATATTATTTTTAGAATGTTTGCGATTGTATTAATTAAAAAATGTAATTTTGCAAGAAAGGAAAAGTTAGTTAAATTATTTCTACACCATTTTACAATAATAAATAAAATTTTAATTGGTGTTCTTCATTAAATAATTCTTGCTTATTATTAAATAATTCTTGCTATAAAACTAAAAATAAATAAATAAATCATATCTAAAAAAATAAAACAAACAGAATAGCATCTACTTCTGGCTATCACAAGTGATTTTTAAACATAAATATTCAATTTGACAACGAAATATAAATTCAATAGTTTTAAAAATTAGTACACAAGACTTTATATCCTTATGATATATATTTTTAGACTTCAGGTACACTATAGATCCCCCGAGGATTAATAAGCTTAGGCTTTGGAATAATTTCCATTATATCACGCATCACATAAAAAGGATATCATCTTTTTCAGGCCACTTCCAATTTGGGCCGCTCATTCCCATTACTTTAACATACGCTTCATTTAATTTGTAAAACAAGACCCCGAAAATATTCTTTCTCATTCTGAATAATTACAGAATTTTATTTTCAGGTGTTTGTGGTGTTGCTTCTGGTTTGTAGTTTTTGGTAGTCATTGTTGGCCTTTTTGCTTCCCTCTTCATTTTTCGTTATAATTTATTCTGGTGTTGCTGTTCCTTTTCAGCTTGCTGTTTCAATTTGTAATTTATATATTCGTTTGAAGATACGATCATCGATGGAATCCGTCTTCTACTTTATTTATAACTTCATTATTTGGTTTAGGTTGTTTCCAAAGAAAGCTGTTTTTAAATGGTGTTTCAATGTTTGACAAAGTGGTCCATTCGTTCATTTGAAAAGTTTCGGGAATTTCAATACATTCAATATTTTTTGAAACATTCGTCCTTGTCTGATGTGCATTTGCGTTAATGTTTTTACGTTTGACTGGTGTTTCCAGATTTGATACAACTGCCAACTCGTTTTCTTCAAAAATTTCTGAACTCTCAATACAATTAACATTATCCGCTATTTCTTGTTCATTTTCATAAATATTTTTGAAATTTTCAATTGACAATGTAATTATTTCACCAATTTCATCAATATTCTCTATTTTAAATACTTCATTAAAGTTTATATTTTCTAGAGGTTTTCCTTCAATTACCGCAGAGTTATTTTAGTGCACCTCACCAATACTCGAGACATTTAAATTTGTGTTATGAAACGTAGAAAAATTTAGTATATTTATTTAATAATTTAACCACAAATTTTCATCTTCCATAATACCATTCCAGAACCCTGTAGCATTCTTAAAATTTTGCAATTGGTTTTGTGGCAAAAACGATTAAAATACTTCTAAAAAATTATCTGGGTGTTCCAATATCAATTTTAGGAGTTGAAGTTGATATTATTGTTTGTGTGTTTTTATATGTTTTGAATAATTTACAGCGTCAGCTAAAAAAGGATAAATTCCGCATACTCTAAAAGTATTTTGAATTGATGTTGGATGTCCAGCTGTTGACAAAATTTTCCCTAATAATGGCGCAAAATCTTCTTTTCGAAGCTTTCGCCATCATTTTCAATTGCACAGTCTACTTCCATTCAACTTTCAGAGGCCGAAAAACTCTAATGTCTATAGTGGCTGTAAAAGGTGAGTTGCATTTGAATATAGCGCAATGAAAATTATCTGATGCTCCTTACAGAATCACTTAAAGTGGGCGATAGATGCAAAACATGACCGTCTAGAAATAAAATTACTGGAAATGTCACTTGAATATTTCGTAGCTATGGTAAAAATACGTTTGCAATATACTCAAAGAATAGTTCTCCATTCATCTACCTGGAATCCGAACAACATGAATAGCTTTGATCTTTGACCGTTGATCCGATATAAACAAGTTGTCCGGTTTTTGCTGAAAATTATTTCAGAGGGGAAAGGATCGCTGGCCGCTGGGCACTACGATTTTTTTTTCTGAAGTACGACTGTAGTATAACTCAAACTCTATTCTGTTTATTTTGACAAAAATAAGCGTTGGAATTACAGGCATAGGTTAGTCAGGTTTCAAAATACCTTTCAATATAATATCAGATTCGTGTTAGAAACTGCATTTGTACGTTTCAGATATTGTCGTAGTGCAATAATATTGTCCATATTCCCAGTACGCCCTCTGTTTTTGTCGGCAATCTATTGTTCCATAAACCCAAATACGCACGTGTGCCTCTGGTTGTTTGTTGAGACTATCATTTCGAGCTGGTGCGCTGCTCTCGTTCTTTCAGTCTAATTTTCTGCAATATGCATCATTGACTCATTCTGAAGCAGTTGGGCAACGGTTTCCGCTTTTTCTTGTGACCGAAAACCTTCTTTATCATCCTTGGGTAATCGTTGCAAGTCGGGTAACGCTCTTCCTAAGGTACAAGGCAAGGTCAAACTCAAGTTATTAAAGACTTGAGGCGTATAATATCCTTCGACGTTGTAGGTTGTAAAACAAATATTTTATTATATATTACAAAAATAAAAAGTCTAATTAAAAAGATTTTTGCACAGTTATCTGAAATTCTATTGTAACGTAAGACTAGTGGTGCATTTGGCATTTTAGAAAAAGCAATCGCCATTCGCTCGTTTACAAGAATCTGTTTATCATAAAAAATGCACTGCTCCACCGAGTTACAACTTCTTGAAGAAACTTAAGAGGGGTTTTATTTATGCTCTTCTGCTCAGAAATTAGATTTTGTAGATTTTCTACATAAGGTTGTAAATAAGTAAAATTTTGCACTTTATAAGCACAAGTTTAATTTCTTTACATATAAGTCCACCTTGAATGACTAAATACTTAATTCCCTTAGACTTATCACTTCATGCGACGTGACTATGGATCTTCCTGTTTACTAGATTTTAAAATCATAAATTACTAAATCATTTTGTGCAAAACTCTCAATGAAAATTTTTTAAATCTCAGTTGGCTGCATTAGTTTGATTTTTTTAAATTTATTTGTCACGTCAAAGTTTCAATTGATAGAAATTATTATTTGAAATGATAGCAGTCGCAAGGAAATATTTATAAAGCAGCATACTAAGATTTAAAAAACAGCCAGAATGACTTTATTGGACAATTGTTTTGAAAGTTTCGATTTAATGATCTAGCATAGAAAAATCAGTTTACCATAGATTTCTCATTTTTATAAATCAAGAAACAAAAATGAGTTGAGTAAAAAAGTTCTGATAATTCCAATGTCATGATTGTATTTGTGACTTGCAATGTAATGTCACAAATACAATGATGACATTGGAATTGTTAGAACTTTTTTACTCAATTCATTTTTATCGTTCGATTTATCAAAATGAGAAATCTATGGTAAACTTATTTTTCTATGGATCTAGTAACCAAGAAGAAGAGTAGTGACATCACTTACTAGGGGAATAGGGATGTAAGTTTAATCTATATGAGCAAAGCATGTATGATGGGGTAGATACTCGATTGGTTAGCAAGCAAGCGATTTCCTAGGCGAGATCCTGTCTACTCAAACAATATTTTCAATAAGATATTTTTTTTTCTGATTGCACAGTAGAACAACACAGAAATTTGCTGTTTAATATTTGAAGCCGTAAAGTTTACAGTAACATCACAAAAATAAACAAAAATTTTATGTAAAATTTTGAAATTTAATTTTCCTTGGTATAATGCATTTCGGCTATCAAATTGCTTGCTTGCTCGCCAATCGAGTATCTACTCCGATGACATATTATTATACATTTTATCTATGTGCCAATCTACCAAAACCTGTTTGATTTGCACTGCAATATTGTCCGCTATATAAGCTTATAAAGATGTTTATTGACAAGGCGGCAAAGCAAGCTTTAAATCTACCTCAATAAAATGGTAAGTTACGTTTGTGAATCTGATGTAAACTCGAGATCTCCATTAATCAGGTTAAGTTGATTGCCAATACTTCTTTCATAATGGCAGGTAACTTTTCGGTGCATTCAATGTAATAGTTGGTCAGTACTTTATCTCGCAAGGTTGTCTTTCTTGGAAGTTCGCACATTGCATCAAACAAATTAACTTATTCTATTTACCATTAACTATCACAATCATGAACGTTTTGATCTCTAAAATAATTACTTGTAGATGTCGTTGTTGGCGAACTGTATAGGTCGAAATTGGTTCACGTTCTAAAACACTTGTTTCATTTGCATTTAGACATTCGGGATGGCAACGTTTAAGCTGTGCAACGTTGAGCGTTGCATTCTTTAAAACTTTCTTTTAATATTTTATTTGGCTTGAACAATTTTTATAAAATTTGTCGGGACAGGGTTTTCGAATGCAACGAAACAATTACATGGATTTCAGATTTCCGAATAATTCAATTAGGAATCCCCCAGATTAGTTCTCACATTGCATCTTGTACAATGTTGCGGTATGATGCACCAAGTGGTGCACTTTTATTCAATATTGTGTCATATTGCTTCATGTTGCGTCTTCTGTTTTTTTTTAATTAAATACCTTGCGTTAGTGCTGCACTATAGTGCGTAATGTTGCATTATGTTGTGGGATGTTGTACCATGGTGCGTGTGGGTGTTATATTTTTTTAATAAGATAACTTGCGTTATTATCCAGCTTACTACGGAATGTTGTGTTGATTGCGTTACGGTAACCTTGATTGGTTGCACTAATGGCGTCCTTTTGAAAATGTTGGTTGTTATGAGTAACAATAATGATTTGTAGCATACACTATCTAATTAATATTTTGACTTTGGTCGCCTTTTCATGTCGTCTGGTGAGGCTCGGGTTTTCTTAAATTAATTGTCTTTTGTAACTAAAAGTAGTGAAGCGGTGTTTTCGAGTACTAGACCGATAGCTGTGTGTCCCGATTTCGGGAAAATTCATTTAGGGGGTTAACCGCTGGATGGTGGAATCCGACCATTTAATTTTACTCGGTTTGCACGATTTTCCCGATTTCCAATTTTGATAATTGTAGAGAATCTTCATTGTAGAGAATTTTCAATTGCCAGGAATCGACTTCTCTTTCTGTAATTTTTTCAGCTCATGTCTTTTATAAAACTTGCTGGGGAGCGTTTTCAAGTACCAAAAACTGATTGTGATCTGCCTTGATTTTGGGAAATTTCATTAAGGTAGGGGCAAATTAAGGTGGGATTTTAAATGCCTGGAATTAATTTCAATGTGTTTTTATTTTTGGGGAAATTCGTTTAGCAGGTGCTTCGGTGGAGGTCACTTTTTGTTAATTTATTTCGGCTCGACTGATTTTGCTAAAAATTACGGTGATAAGGGTTTTTAATAGCAGGAATGGATTGCGATGAGTCCAATTTTCGTGAAAATCCATCCACTAGGGGTCTTTTAGTGAGGCTCATGGATCATTTTTTAAAACAAATTCTGCTTGAGTGAATTTGATAAAAATTTGTGTGGCGTTTTTCGTGTGCAAGAAATTAATTCCGATGGTTCCTAATTTATGAGGGATTTTGGTGGACGTTGGGCCATCTTTTAAAATTTCATTTGGGTTCAACTATTTTGATAAGATTTGTTGAAACTTGGTTTTCGAATGCAAGGAAATGATTGCAAGGAACTCTGATTTCCGGATAATTAATTTAGAATCCTCGTGATGGGCCTTCATATTGCATGATGCTGCACCATGTTGCGTGCTGCTGCACAATGTTGCGTTATGTTGTACCAGGAAATGATTGCAACGGACCATGATTTTGGACATGCCTCAGGAAAATTATCAGAAAATTGAATATTTGCCATTTCTTAACCCCTTGCGATGGAACGCTCTTTGTATGTTAATCTTAGGATAACATTCCAAAATGAGTTATCTTTCTGATTTAAAAAAAAACTAAACTGGATGTCGGTTGGTACTAAAAAAAACCAAATTGATTGAAACAAACCGTAGGGTTATTTAAATTGAATATATCTAAGAAGTTGCTTAATTAAGTATGGCGTAATTATTACTTTCTTTTACAAAGTAAAAGTAAGTATACCTCATAATCATGAAAATTTAAGACCTCAAGATTTTTGTGTCTTTCTGTGTCCTCTCTACAGCCCAGACGGATTAGCTATCTGAATGAAATTTTTCATAAGTTGGGAGTCCCAGTCAAATTTGGCGAAAATCGGCCTATCGGTAAAGACAGCTTCCATAGGAAATTTTTTGTTTTTTAACGTTTTTTAAAAGTATGTATTCTAATTTAAATTTGTAAAACAACTGGCATAAACCATTTTTCACAATTTAAGCGAAAAAATAATTTGTGATAATAGTCTGCTATTTTACCATGATTCGGCCTCTATACAGCCCAACCAGGTTAAGTGATCGGCATAAATCTTTATACTTATGTATTACGAAAATTTTGTAAGAACAACACAACTTTGTTTTTTTTATTTTTAACTGTTTAATCAAAAAGTACACTATAGATTTTATTTAAAACCAAAATAACTTTCGTCAAAATCTCCCAAAAGTATTGAGTTTCAAGAACACCACTAAACGCCCTCATCGATACTGAGCGTTTTTAATTTAAGAAATTTTTTACGTTTTATTTTATTATTATTATTTAATCTTTGCCATCTGTTTTGGTCCGAGGACATACGGCTATAGGTCCAATTTTGACACCAGCCTATACTGGCATGGAAGATGGGCCCATGCGTTTTTCACTCCGACAAAGGGTCGTAGCTGTGTTCCATTTCATCACAGATCGTAATCTGTTGATGATAATTTTCCTTTACATACTGTTCGAACCGGGTGACTCCCGATCCAAACGCAAAATCTTTAACCACTGTGTCGTTTTGTCGGTAAAGTCTTAAGCTCAAGAAACACTATTTTATATGAAAGGGTGGTTACCAACTATATGACCGCGAATTGTGTTGTCAATTGTGCTAAGTCCTCTTAATTGCATTGCATCGGACGAAGAGGGTGTTTACATCAATCAATTTTGGGAGGCGTTCGCTTTGCAAGTTTGTGCAAATTCGTTGCGGAAGCACAATAAATTTCATTGATCCTTCGAGTTGGATGATTTACAGCTATCCGGAAGGTAATAAGTGTTAATATAAGTGCAGTTGAAAGATCGTTCGTGAATAATACAATTTTGAAGATTTATTTAGTGCAATAATTGTGGCAGTATAGTGAAATTAATTAATAATGACAATGGATCGCGAACAAGAAATGGTGATTCATGAAGCCACGCGGAGATCCTTAGAAGCACAAATGGAAAATTTATTTAAATATGTCGACAAAAAAATCGATGGGAAAGGTATTGATGCACTACAAACTCGTAAGACACGTGCTGCTGACCTTATGAAAAATTTCTCGTATGTGGAGAATCAAATGTTTCAAGTGGATCCTAATGTGAAATCAACGGCTGTCGAATTCAGCGAATTATTTTATAAAGTTGATTCGAAACCGAGTAAATTAATAAGACAATGGAATGAGCAACGGGAAGCCGATGTCGACATCATTATCAATCCCGAATACTCATATGGATATTAGGTTGCCAAAGATAGCGATTCAACCATTTTCCGGTAATTATACCCAATACCAACCGTTCTATGATTTATACGTGAAAACGATTCACAACAGTAATCTGACGGCGGTGCAAAAATTTACTTATTTGAAGGGTTATCTATACGTGATGAAGCTGCAAACCTTATTAAACATTTTACAGTCACTGAAGCAAACTACTTTGAAGCTTTTAAGAAGCGGTGGTGGCCAGATACGGAAGGAAAAAACATACAATCAATGCTTTTATTCGAAGTTTTTTGAATCAACCGAATATAAAGTTTGCTACATCAAGTCATATCCGAAAATTAGTAGATATTTCAGATGATACTATCTGTGGCTTAAAATCACTGGGAGAGCAAGCTGAGTCAAGAGACGTTGGGCTTTTGTATTTTATGGAAGTAAAATTGGATCCACAAAGCAAATTTCTGTAGGCACAACATTCTTGTGAGATAGACAATCCATCCGTAGAACAATTTTTTAAATTTTAGCTTAATCGATCTGACGCGTTCGAAGGGATGCCGCTTTAATTGCTTAAGAAATAACCATGCAGTATTTAAATTTAAAGTGAGAGTGCGATCTGTTGTTGTAAGCGTAGTACGCTGTTACACTTGGATAATGATGGTGAAGGGCAATCTTCTAAGACCGTGTCTTTAGATAGTGCACTGAAGAATTTAGTTAAAACCATAATCGATTCCAAGAAGGATTTATCAGCTCTAGATTTAAAGACCAAGACCAGTTATCAACCGTGGGAATCCGTTAAAATTCAGTATTTTGCCAACTACCTTGGTAAAAGGTCAGGATACAGGTTCCATGTCGTCATTTATTAGTGAGAAATTTTGCAATCAGCTGGAAAAATAGAAAGAAACGTAAACGTACAAAGATGTCCGACATCGATGGTTCATCATCACAGGCGTCATGTGGCGAAGTGAAAGTTAAAATGAGGTCGTTGTATGATCCGAAAAAGAAGGTTTTGGTCACAGCATTAGTTTTAGCCAAATTGTATAATCGATTACCCAGTCATTCAAGTCAATTGAATAACATAAAGTCCTCGGTGTTTTTCGCCGATCCTGAATTTAGCAAAGGTGGTCATACTGATATGATCCTTGAGGTACAATTGATGTTTGGATCATTGTTAAGTGGTAAACTGAAATGGGCACGTGGGCGTTTTGTTGTAAGATTACCGGTCAAAAGGAATATTAATGGACTGGGTGTGTCGTTGAATTTAGCATTAAGCAGACAAGCATCAATGGTAAAAGGTTTGATTTGGTGGCTGGTCCCATTCAACAAGCTATATTGTACCAAATATTGTTGAGATTCAATTTTGGTACATCAAGATGACCGTAAACTGCAGCAAATTATCTAGAGGCCAGAAACAACCAAAACTATGAAGTATTTTGGACTAGTTACCCTAACTTATGGATTAAAATCAGCACCATACCTTGCGACACGTGTTTTGGAGGAATTGGCACGGTTGAATGAGGAAAAATATCCTGAAATTTCAAACATATTACGAAAGCATACGTACATAGAAGATGTCATGACTGGTGGAAGTTCACTAAATGAAGCCATGGAGAAGAGACGAAATTTAATAAAGGTGTTAATTAGTGCTGGTATGAGGTTGAGAAAATGGGTCTCCAACTCAACAGAATTATTTGGGGGCGACTCCCAAGTGCGATTCGCTTACAACAAAGGTTCTGGGTTTACAATGGAACCCAGAAGAGGTGTGTTGAGTTACAAAATTGAGCTAAGAGAATATATTCTGACAAAACATGGGCTGTTATCAGAGAGTAGTCGTATTTTCGATCCGATTAGGTTGGTTAAAACCAGTGGTTGTACGAAACAAGATAATTTTCCAACATCTTTGGTTGAAGGCAATAAGCTGGGATGATCCTGGGAAGATTGATGAAGATTCCGAGATGGCTACAAACGACAAGCGGCACCGAATTGCATGAATTTTGTGCGCTAGTAAAAATACTTATAGAAGATAGAAGGCGAGTGGTACATTAAATCGATTGCCACTAAATCTAGAGTCAAGCCGATTCAAACGTTAACAATTGCATTTTTGGAACTCTGCACCACATTACTATTGGTCCAACTGATCAAATCAGTAGAAGAGTTATTATGTACAACCATACACAATAAATATTAGTGGACAGATTATACAGTCGTGCTGGACTGGATGTCAGATGTACCATGTCGCTGGGAGGTTTCCGTGGCAAACAGAACATCGAAAATATTAGAAGATACTTGAAGAGAAAATTGGTTTCATGTTCCTACAAGGAGTAACGCCGCTGACTGTGAATCAAGAGGTTTAATGGGCCAAAACAACAACGGTCATTTGGAATAAAAACGACCTCACTTTTTATTTCATACAGAAGAACGAAGATTGGTTAGAAAATTTGTCATTCCGAGTTCCATCATTCTATATAATTAAAATGCAATGAGGCAGTTCAAAATAACAAACTTGTAGGACCTATACAACGAGAAAAACTGGTTGAAGCTGAATTAGTTTGTTGGAAACATCTGCAAACACAATTATTGAAGGAATTAAAAATCTAACGGGGTCACTATTAATAAAATCAACCTTAAGATTTTTAAATCCATTTATTGACGAAGATGGTGTTGTTCAAGTTGGCGGTCATCTTCAAAACGTTAACGTTTCCGAAATATCATCAGGCACTTGTTTCAAGGTGAATCCAGTTCCAATGAGTCAACAAATGGGCAGTCTACTTGCATACAGAGTCGAGCATCTACGTTCACCTACGTTCATTTATAAAAGTAGGTGTAGATTTCGCCGGACCTATTATGGTGTATCTCAAGCAAGGACGATGTCGATGTCAAATTAGTGTCGGATTTGACAACAAGTTCATTCATGGCGGCTTTCCGTAGATTTGTGACTCGCAGAGGACTAAGTACAGATGTCTCCTCGTATTGCGGCTCTGGGAGGCCGCCGTAAAATCATTCAAATTCCATTTCAAACGAGTGGTGGGAAATACAATTATGACAATGGACGAGATGATAACCCTTGGTGTTGAAATTGAAGCTATATCATGAATTCTCGACCGTCGTGTGGGGTGCCCATTGATGAATGTGACATATTGACGCCAGCTCATTTTTTGCTGGGACATTCAATGGTATTGGTTCCTAGAAATTTTGCATTGCATCCTGACCCATAATCAGTTATGCATAAGTCTAGTGAACTCCCATAGGCTCCAACAATCCTCCTAATAAGAAGAATTACGTCATCAACATGCATTATACCAAGTAAAAAAAAAATACAAGTAACATGAAAAAGTATAATATTTATGAAGAACCAACTGCTTTCTGTCCAAGTTACAAAAAAAAATTACATATGTATTTTCTAATATTAGCATCATTGAGATGAAATGCCATGCCGTATGTATCGTTCACAGAATATGCTACACACTTGTTAAATTCATCAAAAAATTTATTAGAACAGCAAAAAATCTAACATGCAACCACAACATACCATTATGACAATTTTTCTGTAAATTAAATTAAAGTCTGCTGGTTTATTATACCGATGTGAGATGAAAATCGTTCCGGTCTTCCGGTGCAAAAAAAAAGTTTTTGTTTTGCTTCTCCGTCACTTTTTGTTTACCTTACTGATATTGTTGTAGTAACGAGCAAGATGTTTATATTTGGAAATATTTTATTTCCCCAGTGTGGTGATATGTACATGGTGTACATAAAATACATATAAGAAAGGTAGAAACAATCTATTTGTTTATGTTAATTAACCGAAAACATACAACACAACTCTGGTAAAAATCTGACAAAATTTCATTTATGATAATAAAAAAATATTACATTTTACTTTATTTTTTTCTAAAGCAGCATGAGAGTGAAAGATGATATGAGATCAAACAGAAGATCAAATGGAGAAGCAACAACACAAAAAAAAAATTGAAACGATCTGTCTGTTTATTTAGATTAGAGACGAAAGATTCGTTTCTTTTATGTGTGCTATGCGTGTTTTGTAAGATTTTAAGTGATTCTGATTAAAAACAGATTTAGAAAATGTCATACAAACCGAACGAAAATTAAGTTATTTATTTGAAGTTAATTTCGTTTGTGTTGTTACATGTTTAATTTAATGTTTTATGAACTGATACATGGGAGATGACACGCTGCGGAGAAATTATGTTGACCACATATTTTAATGGTAGATGAATTTAAATTTGGTGTTTTGTTTATAAATTATGTTTCAGTATTTTATTTTACAAAGCCGGTTATAATTGAGATACAGGCAGTAAACGATTTATTATCCGTATGTAGAAGCGCCTATACGATACAGTCGTACATCCTAAAAGCAACAAGCGTGGTTAAATTAAATTTTATTGAGAATTTATTTTTTTGTCAACTAGTTTATAGTTAATACCTTTCATTTGTTTATTTATTAACATTGCATTTTGTTTGGGGGCGGAAGCTCTCCCAATTCTTTCGCGGTTCTCTTTCAACGTTCTACCTTTCACTGGCATGGAAGATGGGTCAACCCATGAGTTCTGCTCTCCAATAGAACGCCATAAGTGTTCATTATCAACTCTGTTTGTGTCAAACCGAAATATAACTTAATACTTATTTACAAATGTGGCTAAATATATTATTATGTTGACAGCCGATCTGCTGATTAGCATAAACAATGCATATTATGCATATTTTGAAATGCGACAGAGGATCGTAGCTGTGAGATAACGCCCGCTCCTGTAATAGCCTAATGTGATCTCTATACATTGTACGGTCCAATTAATCATTTGTGATATTGACAACGACTGTACAACATTTTGACTATTCACATCGTGATATGGTATAATGACGTTCTGGTGCTCCTGGTATATAGACGTATTTCGTATTGCTGTAGGTGGTGCCTGATGTGTTAACACCACAATTATCATATTCGTTTAACGCTTGACCTTTGATGGACTTCGTAACTTGGTGCGGCTACGTATAATTTCCCAGTAAAGATTTCTGAGACTTTCTCTTCTATTTCGTAAGTTGTATGGTTGCATTGAGCTGGATGTTGTGAGATGATGCTAGGTGTGCAGGTGTTGCTTATTGATTGTAGTGATTGCTTATAGCGCAGTAATACGTGTTTTCCAATTCGTTGAACGGTTGTTATATGTATTGAAAATAATTATGTTAATTTAGGATCGTGTTATATGACGGGATTTTGGTAATCATGAGGTTTTTGGATGGAATAGGTTTAGTTTTGAAATAACTAAGTATTGGTTCGTCCAAAATGAGGTCTGTATGTTAGGTTAGGTTATCTTTTTTGTTAATTAGTTAGAAGATGTACTGATCTGTTTGGGTCATATGTATTCCCGTTTGGAATTTTTCGGTTGTATTCCTGAGCCTATATTTAGCTCCAACGTAATCTTCTCTTTACCGACTTTACATAGTTTGTACCTAGTTAAACCTGCTTTGGTTAATTTTTTTTTGGTAAAGATTGTGTATTGCGAAGCTGATCTCCTCTAGATCATGTTGGTCTAAGTTTCCCTTGATATTTTTGAACAAAGAACCTAATCCGTTAACGAGGTCTCTTTCGATCTGTGTAGGTTTCAAAAGGTTAATATTATTTATTATGTTTTTGCACCCGTACTTATAATCTATTTTGCTATTAACAGTTTGTTCAACTATGTCAATGTTGCCTTGGATGATGCGACTGTTTTCATCGTAGAATTACATCTCAATAACGTGGATAATCCTTTTATAATTATTGGTCAAGTCCGTAAATGGATCCTTTATCAATTCCTTATGATATTTACCATCTTTAGTTAATATGATCACTTTATTATCTTTAAGAATCTTCCTAATTACAAATCTAGATTTAATCTTTGAACTTCTCTTATTTCGATCGTGTACTGTTTCGTGTACTGATCGGTTTAAGGTTTAAGGTTTAAGGTTTAAGGTTTAAGGTTTAAGGTTTAAGGTTTAAGGTTTAAGGTTTAAGGTTTAAGGTTTAAGGTTTAAGGTTTAAGGTTTAAGGTTTATGGTTTAAGGTTTAAGGTTTAATGTTTAAGGTTTAAGGTTTAAGGTTTAAGGTTTAAGGTTTAAGGTTTAAGGTTTAAGGTTTAAGGTTTAAGGTTTAAGGTTTAAGGTTTAAGGTTTAAGGTTTAAGGTTTAAGGTTTAAGGTTTAAGGTTTAAGGTTTAAGGTTTAAGGTTTAAGGTTTAAGGTTTAAGGTTTAAGGTTTAAGGTTTAAGGTTTAAGGTTTAAGGCTTAAGGCTTAAGGTTTAAGGTTTAAGGTTTAAGGTTTAAGGTTTAAGGTTTAAGGTTTAAGGTTTAAGGTTTAAGGTTTAAGGTTTAAGGTTTAAGGTTTAAGGTTTAAGGTTTAAGGTTTAAGGTTTAAGGTTTAAGGTTTAAGGTTTAAGGTTTAAGGTTTAAGGTTTAAGGTTTAAGGTTTAAGGTTTAAGGTTTAAGGTTTAAGGTTTAAGGTTTAAGGTTTAAGGTTTAAGGTTTAAGGTTTAAGGTTTAAGGTTTAAGGTTTAAGGTTTAAGGTTTAAGGTTTAAGGTTTAAGGTTTAAGGTTTAAGGTTTAAGGTTTAAGGTTTAAGGTTTAAGGTTTAAGGTTTAAGGTTTAAGGTTTAAGGTTTAAGGTTTAAGGTTTAAGGTTTAAGGTTTAAGGTTTAAGGTTTAAGGTTTAAGGTTTAAGGTTTAAGGTTTAAGGTTTAAGGTTTAAGGTTTAAGGTTTAAGGTTTAAGGTTTAAGGTTTAAGGTTTAAGGTTTAAGGTTTAAGGTTTAAGGTTTAAGGTTTAAGGTTTAAGGTTTAAGGTTTAAGGTTTAAGGTTTAAGGTTTAAGGTTAGGTTTAAGGTTTAAGGTTTAAGGTTTAAGGTTTAAGGTTTAAGGTTTAAGGTTTAAGGTTTAAGGTTTAAGGTTTAAGGTTTAAGGTTTAAGGTTTAAGGTTTAAGGTTTATGGTTTGAGGTTTAAGGTTTAAGGTTTAAGGTTTAAGGTTTAAGGTTTAAGGTTTAAGGTTTAAGGTTTAAGGTTTAAGGTTTAAGGTTTAAGGATTAAGGTTTAATGTTTAAGGTTTAAGGTTTAAGGTTTAAGGTCTTTAAGGTCTGTAAGGTCATTAATGTCTTTAGGGTCTTTTTTAAAATCTCTATTTACGGTATTTTTTAATGTCTTTATTTAAGACTTTTATTTAGGTCTTTTTTTAAGTTTTTATTTAAGGTCTTTACTTAAGGTGTTTATTTAAAGTCTTTATTTAAGGTTTAAGGTTTAACATGTATATTTAATGTCTTTATTTATTTTCTTTATTTAAGGTGCTTATTTAGGGTCTTTTTTAAAGCTCTTTGTTTATGGTCTTTTTTCAAGGTCTTTATTTATGGTATTTTTAAGGTCTTTATTTATGGTCTTTTTTACGGTATTTGTTTATGGTATTTTTAAGGTTTTTATTTATGTTCTTTTTTTAAAGGTCTTTGGGGTAGAAGTTTTTTAAGGCCTTTACGGTCTTTTTTTAGGTTTTTAAGGATTTTTTTAAATATCTATAAATTTTTTTTAAGGTCTTTATTTAAAATCTTTATTTAATTTCCTTATTTGTGGTCTTTATTTTAGGTTTTTATTTAAGGTCTTTATTTATTGATTTTATTTAATGTCTTTATTTATGGTCTTTATTTATGTTCTTTTTTAAGGTCTTTATTTATGGTATTTTCAATAATTTTGTATATAGTATTTTTAACGGTATTTAAGGTCTTTAAGGTTTTGAAAGGCTTTAAGGCCTTTAAGCCGTTAACGTCTTTTTATGTTCATCATTTAAGGCCTTTATTAATTGCCTTTTTTAGTTTTTATTTATTTTTTTTTTCTTATTTTCTTTACTTATGGTGATTATTTATGGTCTTTAATGTTTTTAAGTCTTTATTTAAGGTCTTTATTTATTGTGCCTTTTAAGGCTTTTATTTATGGTCGTTATTTAGGTCTTTTGTAAAGGTCTTTAAGCTCTATATGATCTTTTAGGTCGGTTTTTTAAGGTTTTTTAGGTTTTTATTTAAGGCCTTTTAAGGTCTTTATTTAAGTTATTTATTTAAGATCTTTATTTATGGTCTTTATTTTAGTTTTTTTAAGGTTTTTTTATATGGTCTTTTTTATAGTCTTTATATGTATATCGTCTTTATTAATCGTCTTTTTATAAGGTCTTTTTTAAGTTCTTTATTTAGGCCTTATTTAGGTTTTTAAGGTATTTAAAGTCTTTTTATAGTCTTTATTTAAAGTTGTATATGGTCTTTATTTAAGGTCTTTATTTATGGTATTTTTTAGGTCTTTATTTATTGTCTTTATTTATGGTATTTTTAAGGTTTTTATTTATGGTCTTTTTAAGGTCTTTATTTATGGTATTTTTAAGGTCTTTATTTATGGTATTTTTTATGGTGTTTATTTATTGTCTTTTTTGGGGTTTTAGTTTATGGTATTTTTGTGTTGTATCTTTGTCTTTGTTAGGGTCTTTATTTCTGGTCCTTTTTATGGTCCTTATTTATGACCTTTATCTATTGTTTTTTTAAGTTCATTATTTATGGTCTTTATTTATTGTCTTTTTTCAGGTCTTTATTTATCGTCTTTTTAAGGTCTTATTTACTGTCTTTTTTTAAGGTATTGGTTTTTATTTATGGTTTTTTTAAAGTTCTTTATTATGGTGTTTTTTAAGAGCTTTATTGATGGTAAAGGTATGGTGGTATTTAAAGTGGTTATTGATTTCTCGTCTTTATTTGTGGTCTTTATTTATACTTCGGAAACTCCCTATGAAGATCGTAAACTAAAATTCCTAATTGTTTTTCAGTTCTTGATACGGCTTTCCACTGGATTAGCCTGGGAATTATACAATGCGATTAGGCTTTGCTCATTTCCCGAATTGCATTAATATGTTGAATGATTTTGCTCACGAACATGCAATCCATTGCCAGAAATGAGCAGCCTGAGTGGTCCATAACGTAAGAACCACTCGTGAATCAAAGTTTTTGTACAATCCAGAGCAGTTGCCGAGGCGAGAGCAAATACTTTTACCCACCGTGTGGCAACATCCTCCACTATCAGTATGTGTCGATAGCCACCATCAGCCTCAGGTAATTGTCTAGCTGGGCTTCTTTGATTTCTTCGTTGTTATAGCGGTAAAAATATCCCTGAGATAATTTGAATAATCTTCATTTTTTAACTGCTTTCAACTTAATTAGATGAGTCTTCTCTGGAAAAAATGTATCTTAAGGCACTGAATTCGACGCAACTACACTCAAATTTCCTAAACTATGAAGATTTGTTTAATTAAATCCTTAAAATAGCATTCGCCACAGGTGAAGCAGAAAATCGGTGATTCCGTTATCAGTAGTAAACTGAATAGTTGATTATCATTCCGGCCTATAATTTCTACACCCTCTATGTATCATCGAAACTTCTTCAATGCTCATACACGTACTACTGCGAGTATTTCCATTCGTTAAAGAACGCTTTAAATTTTCAAAACTGCAATATTCAGCTTGACCGAAGGACTCATGTCCAAAATCGCAGGCACCTTGTTCGTTTTTTATCCCATCGTGGGTTATAACATGCCCCAGAAATTGTATAGAGAAAATGCTTGCTTTTGGGATCGTCGTTATAGCTCGTCGTAAAAATAAAAAACGTTGTAGGCCCAGTTTTTAATCCAATCGCAATTGAAACGTCGCATTGAACATATGAAACACGTGCTTTTCTCGCACGATCCATCCGTCCGCGTGACATCAACATGCATTTCGGTGAGCGGCATACCCTTTTCTTTAAGAATTTTTGCCGATGAGACACTATTGCGATACTTGCTTGTGATTCTGTATTTAGCAGGTCGGCTCTGGTGTTGCCTGAATGGGTGATGTTTAAAATAGGTTTGTTCCGGGATTTCATATCTATTGCGCAATTGTTGATTTACACGTCAGATAATTTTTTGTCACTCTATTTGAGTAGCACACCCATAATATTTTACTTCGGACGATGACGGTTTATCATTGACGTGCGTCACCTTCATTTCAGCCCTAGCCAGTTCTAATAATTTGTATTACCTTTCACAGTGTGTTCGTTTAAGTCATTCTAGAATTTCGCACGACGTTTGCTCGTAAATGATATCAAGTTGTGTATTCTCCACTATAATTAAAACCATATCCGTACTTTTACTACAAAAAGGTCAGTTTGTATATCACTACCTTGTTTCAGGTTGTTTTTTAAAGTTAATTAATACCCCTTTTCATTCACGCACACACCGCTCATTCATCTACTCACACAATTATCAGTGTACCACCTGCACAGTGGAAGCTATATATCAATCTGTATACTGGCACAACCTGTATTCTGCACTCCAACAAAGGGTCTTAGTTGTGTTTATTAACCTCACCGATCGTAATCGATGCATTTTGGAGGGTGGTCTCTAAAAAATATGCGTGCGGCACCTTTTTCGTTTCGTCGGAGGAGTACTATCCTGCATATTACTGCCTCACCAGTTATAAAATGCGAAAAATAAAAATGTTCAACACAAAAAACGTGTACACCATATTACGCAAGTGACGCAATATTCTTAAGCTCACGCTAATTAGTAGCCAAAAACATTGAGGTCAATGCCATTAATTTCCTCGTTTCGGGCAAAATACCAGGCGAAACGACAAAGTTTTTATAGAATTCACTTGATTTGATATGCATCAACACCTTTTAACATTGAAAACTTGCGTGCCCTCATTATTCTTCTCCGCAACTACAATCCGCAAAGACTTTGTAACGGTATCATGCTTTTAGTGAAATAGATGATGAACAATATCATCAAAGCGATAATTTTAAGTAGAAAATTTAAAGGAGATGTACCTACTCTTAGTAAACTAAATGGAGAAAAGCATCGCAAGTTGGTGAAAAAAAAAGTATCGTGGCCTGACCGAAATGACAGGAAGAAGGAGTATTGAAATTGAGTTTCTATGGTTAAGGGCAGTTTATTCGTGAGCTGCATCTCCAAGAGAATACTGAAGAAGCAAGCTAGAACAGGAATACAAGAACGCAGAGGAAACGGTACCCGATGACCTTCAAACCAGATGAGTCCCCTTTCCATCTAATTTTCTTGTTTTGACTCTGACCCACCTACTTCCCTTCCGACATGATCGCGTGGTTGACAATCGAGATCGGTTGATGGTTTTGGTCGCAATGTTTCAGCACAAAAAAATAAGAGAGTGACCGCTCCAGAGTCAGTCTGCTCTTCGAGCGCGTAGCCCGGCTAAACGTGCCATGTAGACTGGCCCAACAAATTTTGCATGATAGAGATGGAATGTTTTTCTACCCAAGACACTCTCACGAAAACGATACATTACAAGGTTCCAAATGCTTTCCATTCTTCGAATTACAATAAAAGATGATAGGGGGAAAAATCGAATAGTATAAGCCGTTCTTGATTTATCCTCGCTAGTTATCCAGTGGCCCTATTCTGGTAATTCCCCGGGAATAGGGAACTGGGGAAAGATTTTACATATAATTTCAGTTTAAATTATTTTTTTCTGGCATACTAAGGTAAAAAGTTAGTGGTACGTTTTTTGAAATCAAAATGAAATTGGGAACAGTTTTCCTGCCAGTTTCGCTATGAAAATATTATTCCCAATTTATAAAAATTTATATCAAACTTTATTTCTCTGTAGGCTAGAAGAAAAATTATTTAAATAAAAATTATATGTAAAATCTTTCCCCATTTCCCTTTCCTGTGGCCCTATTCTGGCTTTCCTTGGGAATAGGGAATTGGGAAAAATATTTTCATAGCATTTTTATCTAAATCGTATTTGTCTGGCCTACTAAGGGAACAAGTTTGGTTTTAATATTTTCGAAACAAAGTTAAATGGGAAAATATTTTTCCCTAAAAAAATTTTGTGTAACAAAAGTTTCCCAATTCACTTTGTTTTAAAAATTTTTACACCAAACTTATTCCCGCAGTAGGCTAGAAAAACATAATTTTGACAAAAATGCTATTAAAATGTTTTTCCCAATTCCCTATTCCCAGGGAAAGCCAGAATAAGGCCACTGGGGAATTACCAGAATAGGGCCACAGATATCTAAACGGATGAACAATTTCTTTTCCATTTTGGGATCAAAAACGGAAAGAGAATAGATTTTCGTCCCCTGTCATGTCATTTTTCGTCATTTGTATCAAAATCTCAATAACTTATTCTTACAAAATGCAGTTAATATACGAGTTAACTCATTACAGTAATTAATTCTGCAATTATATATTTTACAAGTGTTTTCAATTATGATATTTACGAGTACCAAAATGCAGGAGCAGATACAAATTACACACATAATAAATGTATTGCATCTTTAATACCATCATCACAGTTAAATTAGCAGCATAATTATATGTTTTTGTGCAGATAACATTGCTTTATTATGATTATGCTTGCCAAAATCAGAATAATAAAAAAAAAGTTTTTTTGTTGGAAAATTTACATTACCGGAAGTTTTATTTCTTTATTTAGCCAAACAAACCTCAAACTATATACAAATCCTGGTACGCGCCACCACCCATCCAAAACTCAACAAAAGAACAAAAAAAGGACGAGAAAAAAAAACAAAAATAAATCAAAGGATATCCGTTTTGTGAAACAATTATTGTTGGTAGTTGTTTTCTCTCTGGTTCGGTTTGCTTTTGTGTTATTTGTGTGCATTTTGTACACAGCATTATACTAACTGTGGAGATGATGCAGCAGCCAGCGTACATAACCAGATGAAATTTTAATGTTAAATTTTTAATTTATGTGCACCATTATATATTATAAAAGCATAACCTAAACCTAACCCAAATGCATTGTGTTTTTCTGGCAACGATTTGTGGTGCACGGGAAGACACGGAATGGGATACCAAAACGGAAATGCTTAATAAATTTATTTACAAACAATTATGTATATAGTTTTATTTGTCAACCCTGACAGTTAAAAGTTTAAATCGATTTATGTTGAGTCTTTATGGTTTGTTCCACCAATATATACAGAAATACATTTGATGTACACAAAAGCTATAAATGGAGGATGTTATAAATTTGTCTAAACAAATTGTTCATCGTCGCTGTCGTACTTAATTCAATTTAGTGACATGTTTTTCTAGCATAACTCGCAACAAAAAACTTAAAATTTATCCAACAGCATCATGAAATTGTGTTTCGATCAGCGATTCACAAGGTTTTGGATTGTGAAGCCTCGTTTGCGGTGCAACTAGAAGTTTTGATTTTAATTTGCTGAAATACTCCTCAGGTATAGTTTGTTGTAACCCACTAGTGAGATTGTCCATCTTTTCTTACCTCATTATTTTATTTGGCGTTGATTTCTGTTACTTCGCTTAAAAGATCATCTCCAGATATTACACAACATTTAAATTCATCAGATGTTTAGTTGGATCAATTGCACGATTATACTGAACTTGGTATTTGAATCACATTGCACGTGAAAAATGTATGTGGGTCTACCAGCTAAATTTTGGAAATTCTTCAGAGCAAAAATGGCGGCATATGCCGTCGCAATCTAATCTAACTGGTCCTGATGCAAAAGAATGTAATCAGAAAAAACTCAACTGCTATTTAATCTGATGAGCCAAATCAAACTTTATACGATTCAATGGTAATGTACCTTCAAATTTATGGAATCCGTTATGGATGTACTAGGGCTGAACTTTAGTTAACAATCAGTTTTATGTCAAAAATCAATATTTCGGCTTATATTTTGGAAAACTGATGTGGACCGGTATTGTTTTAAAATTAACTTATAATCTTTTAGTTTATATTCTTTTTTCTCATAAATGATATACTTTTCAAAATATTTAAAAAACGAAAAACCTATGGAAGCTGCCACGCGTAGCAGAAAGAGAAAGTGGGACAACATTATCACAATCGATATCAAGTAATTTTTGGTTGGTACAATTATGTGTGATTGGGACTTTTAAGATTGAAGAAGGAACCATGGAAACTATTAAGATTAAAGAAGCTAGAAGGAAACGGTTTTTATTTTGTATCTTGTGTTGTTTATTCACTTTGCAATCTGTTTTGGATCCGCAAATCACTTGTTACGTGCGGAATCGGAATGTAGCACCAAGTTGCAGTACACAAAACAAAACACAACACTTCCAGAACTTTAATTCACTGAACCATCGATTTTATATCGCTCGATCAAACGAAAACATGATTCACTTTAATAACAATTAGATATTTTATGCTCTTATTGTAAAATAAAGCAATTAGCCATCATTACACACCTTAATTTGTTCTAGATATAAGATCACCTGGTCAAGTGAAACGACAGCTGAAAATAAAATTTAACTTATCTAAGCCTAAAGCCAAACATGCAATAGAACGCAATACGAAAATGAAACAAAAATTCAAATAGAATCATGGCGCAAAGTGGAACGAGTTCGAGGTCAGTAAGGACGTGTTGGTCAAAATTGTATGCAATATTAACTGGAAATGGTTACCCGGGGTTATTATAAAGAGAAGCCGGTTGGTAAACTATCTTGTGCGAACCGAAACACAATTGGTTTTATTGTGAACCAAATAAAAAAGCGATTAACTTTCCTTCCTTGGGTGGATCTGCAGTACTCCATTCCGTTGAGCCAACTTTTCAATATATTTTAACTAGTTTTGGTCTGTATTTACAACAACGGAGTCAAATCGCAGCTTGTATGCGATTTTCGAAGAGAACACAAAACTGGCCAATCTGAAACTAAATATCCGATAAGTCTTTCTCTCCAACCATAGAGAAAAAAGTTAGTTAACATGGAATAATAAAGGTCGCCATTGACTGTTACTGCGGCGCCTTGCTCATTTCCTAAGAAAAATGGCCCTATGATGGTTTTGAAATAAGAAATAATAATTCCACACCAAACAATCACTCGTTTTGGATGTATTGACTTCCCAATTATCTCTTGTGGATTTTATGTTCCTCAAATACGACAATTCTTCTTGTTCAATGTTCACTCACATAACCGCTGAGGTGAAAATGAGCTTCATCGGCAAAGGAGATTTTCTTCTAACCGCCAATTGGTGAATGGGGTGAAGTGAAAACGTAGTGGATGGTTTGCCTTCAATCATTGAACCAATTGGACTTTGTTGGCCTTCATACAGGTCTTTTTTTGTAAAATTCTTCATAAAGTCCTAGCGCTGACCTTAAACTCTTGCGAACGATGGCAAGTTGAGGTGCTCAAATGAACACGCACACTTTTAGCTACAGCTACAACTGACTCACTACTTTGGAAATAAGTTTTCAATATTTTCCAACGTTGATCAAGCGTATATTAATTTTTATATCGGTCATCGACAATTTAATACTGAATTTCTGTCACTTCGCAAATGACGTTAGGTCAAAAACGGACCAAAAGACGCTGCACCCTTTAGAAATAAACAAAAATCAAAATATAAATACGTTTGTCGTTATAACCAAACCGTTAGGTACGAGGGCAGATTGACAAGTCAGTGACTTTTTGAATTTCCCGGGTAGTAACCTGGAATGTATCACCACTGCTTTCGTCAACGGTCATCCATTAATAGACTATTGTCATATTTTGAGTAAGCGCATCATTTAGTTTGTGTTAGACAGCCGTTGAAAGTAGGCAACCATATGAATTTTAGCGAATATTGAAAAAATTAAATTTCGTGTGCTGATTAGGAGGCGAGTTATGTAAGCATTACGAGTTACGAGTTACGACAAATGACGTCAAAAGGCCTTTTTATTTAAAGCATTTTGAGTTGTCGTAATTTCGAGGTTTTTTTGTTGTTTTAATCGTACACATTTATAAATTCGAGACAAAAGTCGTATTATCTATTTTTTTCTTGTTTTCATAGACAATTTATCAAAATAAATTTGAGTCGAAACTCGTAAGTCGAACTCGTAATGCTTACATAATTCGCCCCTAATGAAATGCTTGATAAACACTATGGGGACACTGCACCCTCAAATTCAATCCTAAAGAGGTGGATTGCTGAGTTTTGCTGTGGTCGTATCAGAATGAGTGACGCGGAACGTTTCGGTCACTCAAAAATGGTCGTGAAATCCGTGAAATGATATTGGACTATGGGATAATGAAAGTGTGTAAGGTGGCTGAGGCCGTCGACATCTCAACTGAGCGGCTTCATTACACTTTACATTAATATTGATACAGGAATAATATATCCGCGCGATGGGTCCTGACTACGTGTGTATAGTCACCATGGCAAAAATCCATAAATTGGGCTACGAACTGCTACCTCATCTACAACATTCTCCAGATTTGGCCCCAACGACTATTTCCTGTTTCCAAACCTTAAGAAATGGCTGGGCGGTAATAGGTTTGGGTCTAACGAAGAGGTCATCACTGAAACAAACGCCTGTTTTGCCTGTTTGTACCTTCATTTTCGTTTCATTTAATTTTCCTCGTGGCATCTCCTCGAGTTGGTACTAGACAAGTATTCTGCGACGTCATCCGTTTCATGTGCCATTGAAGACATTGACGTCTCTGAGACTTCAAGAACTGTCTCCGGCGGGCCCCGAAAATCGTGCATCGATTCTGTTTTATTTAATTAGTGTCCATTAACATTATACATTAACCTTACTTAATATTATACAACAATGTAAATTTCGAAATAAAATGGTCTGTTTCTGAGCTTGTATATAACAGGTCAGTTGAGCCAGATTAAATAGAATTCTTTGGGCGCATCAAATTCCATTGCTATTTGTATGTCACATTTTGGGGTAATTTATGTAAATTTAGTGATTTTAGTTAAAAATTCAACCTCAGACAACAAATCAAAGCAAAATGTTTACGCTTATTTGTAGTGTTCCAAAGTAATAAGGTTAAAAGTTATTTCCAAAGGCGGTATACTTCTGGTGCAATATTTGTTCTAAGACCAAATTATTTTTCGTGTTATTCGTAGTTGACATCCACAGTTATCAAAAAATAAAACTCTCAAATATATTAGAATAATGTACATCTCTTAAAACTACTATAAATCGAGTACTGTTACCACCCGGTACTAGTTAGTACTAAACAAACACAAACCACCTATGTATATTTTTATTTAAATTCAATCAACAAGCCATATACAATATTCATTATACAAAGGTATATATCTAAAATTCAATTAAAACTAAAAATTTAAATTTTATTTTTTGCTAAACAAAACAACATAAAAATTAAAAACTATAATAGTACATGAAAATGATAATGGTAGCAATAATAATAAAATTTATTTCAAATCGAAAAATTATCTGATTCGTAAACTACTACCTAGTGTGTACTGTGTGGTGCTTACATATTACAAACATAAAAATTATGTTTTGTTTCCTGTATAGGGCGCACCATACATGTTATATCTAGATAGTTGAAAATCCAATAATGGAAACTGTTGATGATGAACTCTCGAATAAAAAATAAAAATCGTGAAAAAAATCGTCCCTCATTACGATTTTATGCTCCTGCATATTGTATTCTTCGATATCGATGCTGGGTTACCTTTAATCCGATACGATTTCGATTTTTAATTAAATACTGAAATTGCATAACATAAAAATATTTTTATTATTTAACGTATTGAATTGTTGTGTGTACGTGTTTATGTGGAAATTATGGCAAAATTTGTGGTGTAGCTTTTTGTATTTCGATAAAAATGAATTAAGATACTCGGGTTAAATGATTTGTTGATATGAGTATCAAAAATATTATTATTTGCTTTTATAATTTTTATTATAAATCGAATCAGTAAATATTTAGTAGGTTATTAAAGGAATATATATGGGGAGAAATGGGTACGTAGCAAAACTACCACAGGCAATTTTAAATAAAAGTTAATGCTAAAAACATAGGTTAATCCTTGTAATAACAGTTGTTCTTTAATTGATGGGTCATTAGATTATTATAACAAATTTGAATGCAGTTGAATATATTTAGTTCTTAATTTCGCTGCTTCACAGTTCTTATAATTCAGTTTACAGATTTTAATCTAGATGGCAAACATTTTTATTTAACTTTACCTAAGATTTTAGAACTTGGTCATTTACTTAAATTTTAACATACGTTTATTGCTGGCCTATTTATCATCTCAAAACATTAATCGCAATTTCGGCCCAGAAAGGTCATGTAAGTTATAGACGATTTTCATATATATATATATATGGCCATATCGAAGCTGGAAGATTGTACCGTACAATACGGTTAACATACGGCTTGAACTGAAGAACCATTTCCGACCTAATAAGTGTTTATGAGATACAAATTTTTATTTAACTTCACCTGAAATTTGGAAGTTGGCCATTTACTCAAATTTTACCGTGCGAGTGGTGTTCGCTACTTGGTCACCATTCTCTTTATGAACCATATCAAAGTATAAATCGCTAATAACGGCCCAAGAAGGCCTTGGAAGACATAGCGGATTTTGATGTAAATTTATATGGGGCCATTTCGAAGCCAAAGATTACGCCAATTATAATATAGGGCTGGTTCTGGGAGTTCACATAGAATTTGCTCGTATCAATACGAAATTAAAACATAAAGAACCATTTCCGACCTAGGAACTTCCTAAGACAAATACAAAAATTTTAAGACAAATACAAAAATTTATAATTCCTGAAATTAGTCAGTATTCAACCTAATCACGTACCATTTCAAAGTATCAATTATCAATACCAACTCAAAACATAAAGAACATTTTTCGGCCTAGGAAGTTGTTTATATTTTTATTTAATTTCACCTGAGATTTTGGAAGTATACTGAAAATTAACCATTTGGCTGCTGCTGACAACTAGGTCTGGGCCGATTACGTACCATCTCAAAACATCAATTATCATTTCCATCCCAGAAAGGTCTTCTGGGATGGAAATGACAATTGATGTTTTGGACTGGACTTGAGTAGCCTGGAATTTAGCCCAGAAAGTTATTTACGATTTTCATATACATTTTTATGGGGTCATGTCGAAGCTGCGGAAGATTGTGCCAATCCTAATATCCGACTGGTACTGAAGAGCTCATTTTAGCGGGTTGTTTTGACCATTTAAAAAAACACCGCATAATTATTCCACATTGGACAATCTACCGTAAACATATAGTAATTCTTTATAGATGAACACTTCTCCCGAAGTATCAGCATTCCCTGGAAATACGTGTCCAATCCGTCACCAATTTTAAGAATACGTTTATGTTTTGCTCTGCTCTAAAACCGGGTGTTAAAAACAAATTTTCTTACAAGTGCTATAAATATTTATGTTAAGTGTGTGATTTTTTTTCTTCTAAGATTGTGAACCGTTCCATTCTCTCTTAAAAAACATGGAAAATAACGGTGATAGTAAAAACGTGGTAAATAATGGCGCAAATCGTCAGTAAAATGTGCAAGCTCAGCCTAAAACAGTCTGGACGTATCGCATTCTGCGAAATGACTTCGAAGAGTTGTTTGACGACGAGAACGGCAACAAACAAAATTTTACTCACACAGGCGAACTCATTATCCACAACCCTCCGGCAAATATCAAATACTAATATATTAAAAGTTCCAATCGATCGCTACTCCATCTTCGAGAAGCGTAAACTAAAGACGATTTATGTAATGCGAAATCGATATTGGTGAACAAAAATCTTCAGATATCTGGCGTTCGTTTGTCATCAAATATTTCACGTTCAATGTCATTATCAAACTATGGAACAGCAAACTCCCTGATTAGGCTTTCAGAATGCACTGCACCATGCACATTAGTAATACAATAAAAAGGATCCGGAAATACCGATTCCCCAAATCAATAAGTCTTAAGGTCGCAGCAGCAGACCTAAGACAACGGCAGCATAGCGGCTTATTTTTACCGGATTCTGTGAACATCAAATTTCTGAATGATACCGGCGCTGATCTACATAAGACGTTCATAGTGGATCTGAATAATCGCAAATTGATTAATCCATCCACTGAGCTTACTATCATTGCAACATTAGCACGCGTTGATACACCATATCATCTTTCTTCTATACATAATCAAAAATGGCTATGGAGCTATGTTAAAAAAATCCTTCTTTAACAGCTCCATTAAACCACAACTCTCTGGCAAAGCACAACGTTGTGCAACACATCGTGGCTGCAGAGCATTTACCATTTTCAAGACCTTGACATCTTGGATCCAAGCCGCCACAAAGCTGCTTTACAAGAATTTCAGCAGATGGTGGAGCTAAGAATAATTCTATACAATATTTCATAACCAAATGTTGGGAATGTATTCGCGAGCCAGATGTTGTTAGCTTACTGAGAGAAAGACAAGTTTCTCTGATACTCCGACATATATATGAGGGTGGCACACGCAGTAGGCGGCGTTTAACTCCCTTAAATGTTAATATTGACATTTAGGACGGTCGCTTATTTATGCAGCGGACATTAGTGCAGTCAACCATCCCTGTTTATTATAAATTTTCCATTCGTGTCTTTGTGGGTTTTCGATGAAAGTCCGGCCTTAGTAAGATTTCTGGCATTGGAATGAAGTATTTTGGGTTCCATTTTCTGCTGAGAAGCTTTTATTTTAGTACATCGATATTCTTGTCCGTTAAATATGAATGATAATTTATATTTTAACAGAACAGACATATGGTCGCTGTCCATGTCATCGCCTCTGTAATATCTAACGCCAGTAATGCTGGTGGTGTGCCGTTTCGAGTCAATTAGACGTAATCATTTTGGTTTTCCGTTCTTCCACCGTTCTTTCTCTCTTTGCTTGATACGATACGAGGTTATACATTTTAGCCAGTTCCATGAAGCATTGATCGTTGTTGTTGTTGCTCACCTCATGCAAGCTGTACGAACCAATGTGTGTCTCAATAATTTGCGTTTGGTAGGCGCATAAGCATTGATAATCGTATTACCGTTTGTGTACGTTTTTCTAGATCGTTCTTGTCATAAATCCCATAAATTAATCCCGGTAACCGCCCCGCTGCTCGACTTATTATTTGCGTTATTTCGCTCACTTATTGGTAGTAAATCTTAACGTATCCATTCATACCTGAATCAAGTTTATATAGGGTGGTGCTTCAAGATGGGTACAAGCTTCACCTACCCTAACCAAAGAATATCCACTGCGGTCATATGGGATTTCCAGGCCTAATAACTCGCCGTGACATGTAGTGTCGATGGCTGTAAACAGAATTTCCCCTATATCGCATTATTAATACCTGAGCACCCTTTTCGACAAAATAAGAATTCCGAGAATTTAATGTCCTGTTAATTAGTTTGAGCTTCGAATTATTTTGAGTTCTATAAGTATTTTACTGAAAAATTTTAATCTTGTTTGTGACTTTGAAAAGTTGAAAAGTGAAAGTGAATGTGGTTCTTGTACTATTATTGAAATTCTCTATGCGTAAAGCCAAAATTTCGTCGTATTTGGAAGTAGGCTAGTATACGCAAAAGTTTCGCAAAATTTAACATCCCAGTCTTCAACAAGCCCCAGAAGAAGAGGAAAATGTGGTCGCAATCGTAAACCAGTGTCAGGCAGGACAAATTTTTAATGCGGAAAGCTAAAGAAGATCGAACGTTATCCAGTAAGTATCTGATATCGGAGAGAACAGTGAGACGTAGACTTTTTCAATATGGACCATGTGCAAGATGACCTCGCAAGAAGTAAAGGTTAAACGCTAGGATGATGCAACAAAGAAAATCATGGACAATTGGACAGTTTACATGGTCTAGAGAGTGGACTGGGAAAAATTACTAAAAATAAAAGTCCTTACTTTTAATAATATTTTAAAGTTACAATTTTCAATAAACATCTCTTTCAACTTTATTTTTTTCTGTTTTCTGATTTGGTTGTACTCAATGACAAGACTATATGATGACTTTGCCACTACCAATGTCCAGAACCGTTCATAGATCAAAGGGAAAATAATATTTATCTTCCTATGTCCAACAGCAGGCCAAACAACCAGTTAGTGCCATGGTTTGGTCAGCAATATCATCAAAAGACGTTAAGAACTCTCCCCTGTTTATGTAGTAAACGGGATAACAAACGCGAATCCATATTTAATTGTTCTGCAATCACAACTGGTATTGACTAAGAATGAAAAATTCAATGGGGACGGCGTTTTTATGCATGACAAGGCTCGGTGCCATACGGCAAAAAAGTCACCGAATATTTAAGGACCAATGGCATCCAAATCCTTCATTGACCTGCAAATAGCCCAGATCGAAGCGATGATGGAAACCTGGGAATATGACGCTTATCTACTTACCAAAGCCAAAAATACAATAAGTGGAATGCCCCGTAGGATGCAATTATTAAAAAATGGTAAAGGAATGTTCACCAAGTATTAATAAATATACTAGTAGCAATAATCCTCCTGTGATAATAATTTGGCCACATAGGTTTAACTTTGTTAGTTTCTGTAATTTAAGCGAAGATGGCGAGTTTTTATAAAAATTCTGGTATTCTCAACTTCATTTTTTATAGGGATGAGGCTTTGGTTACAAAATAATTTTAACCATACCAGTTTAGCTCAATAATGTTCGAATGTGGCGCTCAATTTTAGATGAATCACCTTAATAGTTAACGGATGTGGTACTGGAGGCAGTTTCTCATGTTTCTCATGTGACCGGGTATCCTATTTGAAAGGTCTTGAAAAACCAAATATTCGCTGTACCAAATTCACTTTGTACCAAATATATAGCTTATTATTGGTTTACGATTGACAATAAACGTGCCATACCACTGTTAACCAAGATAACGTGGTGACAAAGAACTTAAATCTGATCTGATTATTCTGAAATTTGTTCTTCGATCTCTCTTTGGGATCTAGGACATCGCACTTATTTTATTTTTTTACATTAATTTTAAGTTGGGTGCAGGACAGACTTTAAGACTGCCCTAACCCTCTATAAATTTCAGAGCTCCTGCACTCAATGCGCAATCCTTCAAGAAAAGGTTGATAGCTGCCTTGAATTTGTGCATTTTACATCCAACGGATATTTGAATCTGCTTATCGATTTCCACTTCTTGGAAGTTTGATAATCAAATTCTCGCCTAGCTTCCACAGTTCGTTCACATGGATTTACGAGGTAGATTACACAATGTAATCTACCCGGTTGCCGACACTTACCAAGCGATTTTTCTTAATAGATTATTTGCTTTATAGACAAATAAACTTATCTATCACGGTGGAGGATGTTCATCGACCAAGACAGTGTATTTTTTTCATTATCTATCAACTGTCACAATTTCCAACTACGGAATTTAATAAGCCTTGCCAATGGAAGTTTAAATATCGTGTCAAAATGTGCAAACTTGAATTGAAAAATATGAAGTGTGTGAATGTGATGAAACATATCCAGATTCTTTGAAAGATGTCATGAGTTCTGCAAAGTCTGCCTCAATCATTGTTCAAGAAGTTCGTCAACTTCAATTGAAATACCGATGGTTAGGGAACTAAATGGATCACTGCCATCTACATTATTGGTCGTAAAAGCCGTTGTGATAGTTCCATGCATCGGTTAAATTTTTTGTACTTATCCTTGAGAATTCAAGCATTTCAGAATTATCATGGGTATCGAAACAATATCAGTCCGATGTTATAGCGCAGACCTAGACTAGGTCTAAACGCAGTCCGCCCAAACCAAACAGTGGAAGTGCAAACTTACTATATCCTTCCTGCGGGTATTAATTCGTTTGACAATGAATGTTCGTGCAATTACGTAAAAACCTAGTTCTATGCCGCGCAGGGTCGAACGTAAAAGTATAGAGTACAAATATTACCGATAGTCGGTTATTTAGTGTTTATTGTTAATATGTAATTTGAAATAACTGTCCGGAGTGATTGAACTTGAAACAATTGTCGAGCTCTAGAGGTATATGGTAATCAGTGACGTGTCACGAAAAGATAATGGCCACGTGTTAAAACCAAATTATATTCTCATCTCATTAAACGTCAAATAATGTCGACATGCTTAATCATGAGTAGTAAGAGTGTCAACTGTTAAAATATCACCACGAATAAAACCCAATCAAAGCCTTCAGCGAAGATGAAAATAATTTCAAATTCAGAAATCTATAGCATCTAATACCAACATCCCATTCAGTTTCATTTCAAAAATAGCTTTTTCACCACGTTCAATAAGCTCACCGTGTTAGAAATAGGAAGAAACAGATCAGCTGCCATTGAATCAATTTTATGTCCCGTGAATGTTTTGGCATTGAATTATTGATTGAATGATGGCATGAAAGAAATATTTGTCAGTTCAGTGCACAAAATATTTAGAGTTCAATTCAACTTCATTTTGTATTCAGTTTGGCCAAATCTCAGTAGATGTCAGCAAAATATAATTGGTTTGAATTGTTTTTGCCTAATTTCAAAAGACGACGAGTAGTCGACGTTTTTGGACGAGTTGTCGAAGCGATCGCGTAAAAATTGTCTGGGGCTGCGTATTATGCTCCAACTCGAACTAGACAGCAATATTTTATACATGTTTTAATGAAAATCTGGAGAACCGGTGCGAGTTAAAGTCCTCATCTATTGAGGAACCCAAGTCTATAAGGACAATATTGTATTCGTTACCCCGATACCCTGAGCCTTAGCCGGCCAAAAGTAAACCGTCTTAAAACCACTACATACGAAATAAATTTCTGTTAAAGTCGATTATTTAGCCGCTGTTTGCTGTTTTTTTACGTTCGTAATTGGTGAATTAATCCGAGTTAACTCTAACTACCGTGATGTTGTATAGATTTGTTAATGATACAAGTTCGAGTTTTAAAGTCACTTAAAGTAGGCTCTTAATTTAATAGCTAGCTGGTTCATATATTTGCACTGCAGGTGTGCAAGTGCAGGTAGCACTTGTTTTTTTAATTAATGTAATGCAGTCCTCGTACAACTGCTTAAGAAAGCAGTTTACAATCACCGAAACATCTACCTCTAACGACAATCGAGAGTCGATCAAGCGGCCATGAGCAAACCTCCATGAGACCACTTAGACCCGATAACTGTAACTTTTGATTGATCCCAAGACTTGAACCTGGCTTCGATTTGTTCTTTAACGAGAGGTCTGTTCGTTCCGCTTCAGTTTATGATAGTCTGTACGTGTTCCTCAGTGCGTTTACTTAAATTTTTTTGATCCAACTTGTTTGTGATACTTATTTATGATAATTAGCAATAGGAGTTCATGAGAATTTCTTTTGTACATTTTGTAAATTTAATTTTTATTAAATTTACAGCCGGTATTGCTTTACGCAAAATTAGAAATTGTTACGAACAATTAACTCGTTCTCTCGCCAGCTAGGTAAATCGTTCAAATTAGAAGTTTACGGAAACGTGAAATTACGAATGATGCTTTGAGATGAAAGACCAATCTGCACCATCATATATTTAAAATAAAATTATGCTTTACACTTTAGGAATAAATTCTTGGAACACAATGCCCACTTTCATTCAATTCTCTGAACATGCCGCGTATACAACGTTTTCGTGTTGAAATAATTTTATTACTCATGTGGTTATAATTCTGGAATTGCTTCTACAGCAGTTCTCATTCCTTCAAATAGATTAGAACCAATCGAATGGATGAGTTCGAATACAAGTAATGACCACCGTAGAATTTATTACAATAACTCATACCCCCAAAATACAAATATAATGCATCGAATTAACTTCCTGTACATGAAATGACCACAATACAATTTATTACATCAGCCCAGGGGCCATATTTTTGAAATCGGTGGGAATTTCCCCAATCGGAATACAATTTGCTTTGAAATTCTCTATTTTATTCGAATTTTTTTTTGTCAAATTTGTTTTTAAGTTTACTAATATTTGTCTCCCTACTAAAAAAATAGTTAGAATGAATAGATCAGAAACACACCTTTATTATTAGTAATACACAGGAGGTTCTGGATGTTACTCTGGTCTCTGAATTTATTTCATCGATGATCAGGGAATGGAGGGTGGCTGAGGAGCATTCTTTCTCCGACCATCGTTACTTAACGTTTATGCTTAATCTCCAAATTACAAATCAATACTTGTTTAGAAATACCAGGAGGACCGCATGGCGTGTATATAGGGAGATATTGGCGGGCATCATTCCATCTAGAGTTCCAGAACTCCGCGACATGGGTAGTGAACTGGACTCAATGGTGAATACTCTTACTAGTGCTTGCAAAATCTCTATGAGGGAAGCTTGCTTATTTATAAAGCTGAGGGGAAAGCGAAAACCTGTTTGGTGGACCTCGGCACTTGCGGAGTGCCGAAAAGCTTGCGGGTCTGCTTTCAATAGAGCAAAAACATCTAGAAAAATTCAAGACTGGAACTTCTATAAGGAATGCCTCAGAGTTTACAAAAGGGAAACAAGGAAGGCGCAAAGGAAATCGTGGAAGCGCTTCTGTAATAGAATGGAAGGGGTCTTGGATCGTAACCTCGCGCTTAAGAAAGATTCTCTCCACTAGTCCAGCTGTTCCAGGCTATCTATTGACCATTTGATGGGAACTCACTTCCCTGGAAGTAAGGAAGTGTCAACTGCGGGGCCTTTGGATGACTGCGGGTCTAGAAATGACCGCGGGGTTCAAATGTTACGTACAGAGGATCTTCTGAATACCCGGATGACAAAATGGGCTATTAAAGGGTTTAAGCCCTTTAAGTCAGCTGGCTCGGATAGGATTGGATTTCAGCATGCGTACCATAAGGGTAAGTGCGGGGATACGGCATTACACACCTTGGTTCGGGGAATTGAGAAGTCACTGGATTTTCAGGAATTCTCGTTGGTGGCGTTGCTCGATATCGAGGGCGCGGTGAATAACGTGAAGGTGTAAGCAATTATGGAAGGATTGCCTCTACTTGAAGAAGCAGAGGGGTCATAGCGAGGATGGGGGAGTTTGCGTCAGGAGGCGGGTCCTTTGGGGAATACCCCAGGGAAGTGTCCTCTCTCTCTTTCTTTGGAATGCAGTAATCAATGGACTACTACTGGAACTGGAGAGCGAAGGAATAAGTGTGGTTGCCTATGCCGATGATGTAGCGATAGCTGTCTCAGGTAAATACCTGGATACAATCAGGTATGTGTTGTAGAATGCCCTATCAATCACTGCGGGTTGGGCCAGTAGATATGGATTGGGAATTAACCCATCTAAAACAGAGCTACTCCTTTTCAGTAGGAAATATAAAATTCTGGCAATGGTTTTACCAAACCTGAATGGTACTAGGCTGGCTCTTACTAAAAAGGCGAGAACTGGAGGCACTGAAAACGAACCCTACTAGTGCCTTAGAAGTCATGCAGTACCTTCTCTCATTGGATATCCTCGCTAAGCAAAAGGCGGTCAATACGTTCGCTCGGCTATCAGTGACTTTGGGGTGGAAGTGCCTGCAAAAAAGGGCACTCTCAACTATAGGCTATTCTGTGAGTTATGACCTGGCAAATTTGAACTATAGTTGTAACACCCCTATTGTGCTTTGGCAAGCTTTTCAAGGTGATTGTCCCCTCTAGGGAGGATAAGAATAGTGCTCTCATTATGGAGACCGGGACAGTTAAATTCTTCGTCGATGGCTCCAAGCTAGATGGTAAACCCACTCTACCTCCAGCTGGTGTATTCTGTGGGGAATTAAATGTAAGTTTATCTTTTCATCTGCCTGAGTGCTGCAGTGTGTACCAGGCTGATGTTATAGAGATTGAAGACGTCATGAACTGGTTGAAGAATAATGTAATATCGTTAACTGATATCACTATCTATGTGGACAGTCGGGCGGCCATTCTTTCGCTGGATTCAGTTTCCCTGGCGCTAAGAGTGGCGTTGGATTGTCACACATCTCTTACCGATATGAGTGAAATTTCAATATCCAGTTTGTCTGAGTTCCGGGCCATTCTGACGTTGACGGAAATTGCAGGGCAGACGAGTTAGCAAGGTACGGTACGATTCTCCAACTGGAACTAGGGAGAGAATGTTTAGGAAGGCCTATGTCTGTACTGAGACCAGGAAGCCATCGAAAAGCTTTTGCCTAGGCAAATGCTAGGTGGATCGCCAGTTCGACTGGCAGGGTAGCGAAACAAGTATGGCCTGAGCTGAACTTAAATCGATCGAAGATCCATATCACACTGAGTAAGCGTGATTTAGGTAGAATTGTAAGGATAATTACTGGGCACTGCCTTTTCGGAAATAATAGAAGAAGGCTGTGTCTGGATGCAAATGACTTCTGCAGAAGCTGCTGGGACGAGGAGGAGGAGACTCTTATTCATTTCCTATGCTCATGCCCTGCGGTAGCTAGTAGAAGACATGATTACTTGGGCAAATACACTTTGGACAGCCTCTGTGATCTCGTAATGTGCGAGATCTTTTTATAGTACTAAATGGGTTTAAGGGAGTTTATGGTGTCGGATCCTGTGGTATCATAATACGCCTAAGTGAGCGATAGCAACCACTGAAACCTAACTTAACCTAACCTAAAAGAATAATTACGAATCGATTAACCTAGTCGAAATTTTTCCCTTCGTAGGGGGAAAAAATTATGTTTCTTGATTTTAAATAGAAAAAAAAAATGATTAATGTAGCTGGCAAAAAATTCGAGTAAAATAGAGAATTTCAAAGCAAATTGTATTCCGATTGGGGAAATTGTCAATGGTTTCAAGAATACGGCCCCAGATCTTTTAAAAGCGGTTATAATGCATTGAATTGGATATGTATATGTAATAATCAACCGGTAACTTATTATAACAGTCTATTCTATTAAAAATTTATTAAAATAAGACCACTTGTCTCCCTGTACTTGTGGAGGCCACCCCCAAATTTATTTCATAAGCCAAAACCCATTAAAAAGCGTTAAAGTTGATTTAATACACGTAATGGCTACTCTCGAAATTTATTACAACGAGCAACAGCAGGGATTGTTGGCTGTTGACGTAAATTTGAAAGTGATCATTACGCGTACAGGATGACAATTGGATTTGACTTCACTAATTTTAGAAGTTGTGTAATTTTGTAATCAATTCGACGGGGGTAGTTTCATATACCTGATATTCGTGGGGGCGGAGAGTGATAAGGGGGTCATGACGTCTTTAATGAGAAAATACCGATTTAATATAATCGTTTTCAATGGCGTGGGTTGTTGTAATAAATTCGAGTGTGATCATTACGTATACAGAAAAACATCTCGATAAAAAATAAGCGATTTTACAGGGTGAAGATGTCTGTAATAAAGTGAGAGGTAGTCATTTTACCTGAAGGTAAATTTATTTAATTTTTGAGGCTACGAGGCTACTGTAATATAATTGAGAGTGACGATTACGTGTACAGGATGGCAATTTGATGCATTTTAACTAATTGTTAAGGTGCGGGCTATTCGAATGCGATTATTACGTCTACAAGCCTATGTACCTACGAAGGCATTTCTATGAATGTCAATCGATTTTAAAGTATATGACCTGTTGTAACAACTTCGAGAGTATCGTAACGTATCTAGAAAAACAATTCGATTCATTACAACTCATTAAGAAAATCCCGTTAATCCGAGGGTTTCACTCTCCTGTGGCACTATTCTGTCTTTCCCTGGCAATAAGGAATTGGGAAAAATATGTTCATTTCTGGCCTTCTGAAGGAATAAGTTTAGTGTAAAAATTTGCAAAACAATTTAGTGCAGATTTAGACCAAAGTGGTATGGAAAAATTTCTCCTAATTCTCTATTTTCAGGGAAAGTCCGCAGAGTGCCACTGTGACACTATTCTGGTAATTTCCTGGGAATAGGGAATTGGGGAAAGAATTTATATGTAATTTTTATTAAAACATTTTTTTTTCTGGCATATACTGAGGTAGTGTTCAAGTTAGTGTTGATTTTTTAAAAACAAAATTAATTGGGGAATAACTTTCCGAACTAATTTAGGTTTGCAAAAATAATTCCCAGTTTAGAAATATTTACACGAGAAACTTTTCTCTTCAGTAGGCCGAAAACAAATATTTGATCAGAAATTACATATAAATTCTTTCCCTAGTTCCCTATTCCCGGCAAATTACCTGAAGAGCGCCACTAGGAGTATTTTTACGACGACCTACGTCGAAACTCGTGTCATGACACTATTCGAAATGAATGACTAGGCTATGCTATTACCCTATTAAAGTCGACTCCAGCCGAAAAATGTCGACAATGCAGATTCAAACTAATCAAACGAAAATGACAGCAATTTTTTTGTCGGTAGCCGAAAAATGTCGATAGTGCAGATACGAATTTTATGCCGAAATGTAATTATTTTTATTGCAAATTTTTATTTTGTTCTTCCTAAAAACAAACTAAAAAATTTAAAATAAGAAATTTTCATTCGAAACAATAAAAATTAATATACAAAACCTAATTTCTCTAAGTGCTGTATTACATGTTTGGAGTTAAAACGTGAAATGCATTTATAGTTACATGTTTGGAGAATTTTTTAGATGACAAGTCATCTAATAATTATCATTTAAAAGGTCGATTTCTATGTTGGAAGTCCGGGAAAACTCGACTGATTATATCCCACACACAAAATTTGAAAATTTCTAAAAATTGACCATTTAAAGTGTCGAGTTTTCCTGGACTTCCAACATAGAAATCGACCTAAAATTTTTTCCAGGTAGGTGTATACACTAATTAGACCTTTCATTTGAATTTATTTTCAGCCATGACACTTAAAACGGTAAATTTTTAGAAATTTTCAAATTTTGTGTGTGCGATATATTCAATCGAGTTTTCCCGGACTTCCAGCATAGAAATCGAACTGAAATGTTTTCCAAGTATGAGAACCAATAAGACCTTTCATTTGAATCTATTTTCAGTTTAACACCAAAATTACGCGTCTGCATTACCGACCTTTACTGGCGAATAATACAAGATTTTTGGATTCTGCTTTATCGATTTTTTCGGCTGATACTTTTGTTATTACAACCGAATCTGCATTATCGACATTTTCTGTTAATACGTTTTAGTTTTTACAGCCAATTCTGCATTATCGTCATTTTGCGGCTGGAGCCACTCGGCTAACTTTAACAGTATTATGCTATTAAGGAGGTGTGCTACTCTCTTGATTCAAGTGATATTTCTAACAGTTTTTTTTAATTTGATGCGACGGTTTATAAAAAATTTCAATATTTTTTACATCACGTTAGAGAGGTGAGCACTATCTCATCATAATTATTTACAAATATTTTTCCTAACTTTAATGAAATTTATTTTAATCTATATGAGCAGTTTTTAATTTAACGCAAAACTTTATTACCAAAACTTCAAATTTGACTGACATTCAGGGGTTTAATTCAAAATTATTTTAGAAGAGCTTAATTTTCTATGCATCGCATTCCATGGTTCCATACTTTAATTCTTTCAGCGTGATTCTTTCTTCGTTTTTTTCCCCTTCACCCATAAATTAATTTTTTGGCGGGGAAATTGTTGATTTTCTTTTCGTTAATATTTTTTTTGATTCACTGATTTCTTCGCACTATTACATAATAAATATTTCTAGAATATCTTGTTTATTTGTCGTTTTTGAATTAATTTTAGTTTAATGTTTGCTTCGAGTGCAGAAAATATATTTTTTCAACTAAGGAAGCAATTTTCGCAGCAAATAATAAATATTTTTTACTATATCAAAAAACATAATTTTACGCACAAACATAAAAAAATGGCTATAGTAAAAAAAATGTGTACCAAAAAAATCGTTCGGATTGTTTTGTATGCTTATAATAAAAAATAGAAATAAAAATGATTAATTTAAAATATAATTTATATTTAATTTAATATATTATTTAAAATAAAATATATTAATTAAATATTACAGTTTTAAATTAACTATTTTTACTTTTATTTTTAATATATATATATATATATATATATATATATATATATATATATATATATATATATATATATATATATATATAAGCAAACAAAACAATCCGAACGAATTTTTTGGCACCCCCTACAAATACGCAAAAAATCAAATGTGGCCGTCGATTGATTTTTTGAAATCAGAGAATCACGCTGAAAGAATTAAAGTGTGGTCTCGACCCATTGGGAGGTAAAGTAAAACAAATTCAAGGACTTTTACTCAAAGATACTGTTTAGTATTTTAATTTTTTATCAGATTCTGTAGGAAATTTGACAAAACTGTAAATAATTGATGTGTAAAATTTAAAACCAAATTAAGTGGTGATTTACGAAAAAAAAATAATTTATTTCAAAAATTTAAATAATGCATTAATACTTCAGAGATGAATAAAATTTTTACGGGGTGAGCAAACCGTGGACATAATTATAACATAACTAAATTTTTAGTGACGTAACACATTTCGTTAAAAATATAAATTGTGTGCAGACAACAGAAAAAGTCTACTTAATAATTTATTCTTATCAAAATTTAATACATAACAAAAAAAATAACACTCGCAGTGGAAAAGAAAAACAGTAATTCAGAATCAATATTTTCATGTACGTCATTTTTAAATTTATATATTGTTATGTCATTCAAATATATTAGTCTCATCTTATTCGCATCAATAAATGATACACATTTTTGACCGCTTAAACTATCGCAAGTAAAGCAATCTATTTTTAGGCGATTTAAAATAACTTCAAGTAATAAAATTTAAAATCGGTACTCGTAGAGACATCTAATGTTTAATGGAGAAAACCATCACAGCTCTACTATAAATTGTGATGCTATAACAAATTTTACTTACGATTTCGATCGATACGAATCCATTGCTGTTTTAGTAGTTGATTTTGAGGTAGTAAAAGAAAGTCAGCGAGAATTATATAAGTTTGAGTGAAAGTAAAGAAATAAGTTTAGAAAATATGATATTTCAGAAATTTGTAAGAAATTAGTAAAAGTAGTGTAAAAAAAATTAAAAAGTTTATAAAAGAAGAAAGTGAAGAAAAAAGGATTTTAGTTTGTAAATTTAAGAATGATCAAGGATAGCATCTTCAGTGGATATTTGGAAATTGGAACATATGGAGTTTAAGAATTTGGGACGGCTTCACAATCAACAATTAAAAAACTTTAAATAATTTTTGTATTTTTTATTAAAGTCACATTTTATTCGATTTAATTTCAAAATCAACTAAAATTTTAGTACACTTACGAGTATTTACACTAATCTTAAAAATTGTTAGTATATTACAAATTATATATAATTCAACCCATTTGATTGTCTGTGTGGGCTTATAAATTCCTTGAATGCGTACCCACACACTAAAACATATAGTTTTATAATATAAATAGGTAGTCGTCGATATACCGAGTATACCGAAAATGTCCGTCGATGAATTTTTTTTTTTACTATTTTTTTTTTGTTTTATATTAAATATTACACTTTGGCATGGTGCTGATGCAAGATGTGATGCTGTGATGAAAAACGAACCCGGTTACCCATTTTGTCCGTTCTCAGTTTGTCGTCAGGTCTAAATTAGAAGAACTAAATGTTACTTGATTAGGGGGTTCAGTTGTAGTGGTGCTGATTACAGATGGAAATGAAATAATTTTTTCAATTTTATCGTTTTTCGTTAGTACGACCTGATCTAGGTTTGCGATCGAAATGACTAACGGATTTGCTTCGTGCGATTCTGGCCGCAGCTGCTGTACATAATTATGGCTAGGTATTGTGGCGGCGGCTAAACCAAAACTTGTTGCACCCGCAAAACTATCGAAATTTTTTGGATTATCGTCGATTTGTAGTGGTACCACCGGTAGCGGTACGGATGGTACAGGTGTTGGTACTGGTTTTGTAACCTCGTACACAATTACCTCATTGTCATTTAATTTCTTTTTATTTTTATCGAATAGCCCTTCGAGCGGTATCGTCGACGTTTCAACATCAAAAACCATTTTCGAATTGAACGTTGTGTTCGCGGTCAAATTACCAACCGCCGCTAATTGCGTTATGTTATTTAAAATTTCTTGGAACTTATGCGTACTGCTGCTGCTATTATGATTTTGCAATTTCACCGATATCCATCGACTAATTTCACCAATTTTATCAAGCGTTGGAATTTGTTCGAGTATAAGCTCGTTCGAATTCGCCGATAAATCGTTCGGTCCATTCCTTTGTTGCTTCGAATAAATCTCAACGATACGATTTATTTCGACCAATTTTTCGAGTCGTAGACTGATTTCTTCTGCGGACGCTTCCTTACTGGAATCGTCCGTATTACCGGTTACCTCTGTACGATTACCTAAATGCGTACCGTTGTTACGATCCTCTTCGGCCGAATCGTAATCAACCGCAAATATATGATGTAGAGTTGTTGGTTTGCCTGTGGTAGTCGGTTTAGAATATTTTAGTAAACTAATTGAAATGTCGGTCGCTTTTTCTACATCTTCATCTGATATTGTTGTGGTCGAGTCCTGTGAAAGAAGCGTACTGTATAAATTTATGTCTTCAATTGACGATGGAATTGGCGTGGTTGTATCAAGTGTTGTTGAATATTGTATGTTGGTATAATCTGTGTATGATAGACTTTCGGTTGTGGTTTCAATCTCCTCTTGACTGGCTTTTGGTGGTGTGGTGGTTAAAACACCATTTTGCTTGTAAAATGTGTTCTGTTGTTGCCGTAAGTGGAATGGAACATATTTGCTCGAATCAATTTTGATACTTTGGACTGGAGAATTTTTTGAACCTGTGCTAGTTTGTGTGCTTTGTAATTTGCTGAAATTATTTAGTGTTCTTGCAATTGGTTTATTAACAATTTTTGGTGCCGATGCGGATGATGGAATTGCTGGTGCTTTTATCACTAAACCGGCATCCAAATCATTTTTGTGTAACTCAGATTCACCGTCAGTTTCATTTTTATAATCAACTATGTGAGACCCAAGATCGACATTTGTGGAGGAATTTGTTTGCTCTGAACTATTAGATGTGTGGGTAACAATGTTATTTAGTGTAGGAAGTGTTTCGGATTCGGGAATAAAATCACCCATTGTTGTTGTTTCAATTAAATCTTCTTCGATGTTTGTTGTTTCTTCATTATCTGAATCTGAAGCTTCTTTTATGTATACCGGTTTAATGTACGGTTTACGTTGGAAAATGGATTTGTTGCGGTATCCCGCTGGTAAAGAAGATTCGGAACCTGTTTGCGTATTCAACTGAACAGAATTTACTGACTGCCCGGGTTTAAATTTCCTGGTGGTTTGGGAGGAAGTCTCAAATTTATTATACGTGCTACCCCTTTTATCATCTCCAGTTAAATTTTGCTCGAAACGATCGTCTTCTTCGTCATCCTCTTCATTATCACCGTCTTCATCATCGATGTTTGCATTTATGACTAGATTTGGCGATGGTCTAGGCGGTGCTGGTCGGAATCGGCTCGGTACATTGCCAGTGACCCGCGGACCACCCCCACTGTTTACAACAGCCGGCGTATTTGAAACTCGGGGCACGAATTTTGGTCGCGCTTGAACAGCAGGATCATTGGGCGAATTAGATTTTGAGTCTTCGTTATCCGAGAATAAATTTTCTTCAGAGTTATCGTCGTTGTTATTTATTTCCGGTTTCGTAAACGGCTTCCGTGTTCGATTGATAACACCATATCGCGACGAACCAAATGAGTTAGTGCTTCCAGACACTCTAGTTTCCGTTTCAGAATTTGATTGGATTCCAAATGTTCGTGATGGATATCTAATTCCAGTTTGGCTATTGGAATCAAACTCCTCGGAAGCTTCGTCATTTTCATTGTCTTCGGGTTCATTTATTCCGGGCCGTACAAACGGTCTCGTCGTGCTAGACCGATCAAATGTCTTATATCTCGGAATAGGTAAACGAATATTTACATTATCTGGCTCCTTTTGACTGTTACCATCAATCTCTTCGTCGTCGAAATTTTCTTCTGCATTATCATCATCTTCTTCATCATCTGAATCATAAAAATTTTCTTCAGTGGTGGTGGTAGATGGTTTTCTTGTGCTTGGTCGGTTAAATACTTTGAATCTTGGAGGTGGTGGTGCCGTTGTTGTTGTAATTCGAGATACATACTTCCGTTTCTCGGTAACCTCATCAATTTGAGTGTTTCGATCCGGCTCTGCGTCATCCCCGTCAAGTTCTTCAGAAATATTATCATTAACATCGGGTCGCTGCCCGAAAGGTTTTCTAGTTCGGTTAATCAAATTATATTTAACTGGACTTGCATTTTGGGATATCCGAATTTCTGATTCGGTATTGGACGATGTGGTTGAAACTCGAGGTGAAAATGGTTTTCTTATGGAGGTGGCTGAATTAATTTCTTCATTATCTGAAGCGATATCTTCTTCAGAATTATCGCCTTCATCTTCCGGCGCATTCGTCACCGGCTTCCTTGTAAATGCTCGAAGTTTGTACGCGGGTACTTTTGATTCAGTTTCGGAATTGGTTTCGACCGCAGTCGTTCGTGAAACATATGTCCTTCGAGTCTGGGTAGATATATTAATTTTGCCATTCGATTCTACATCTTCATCCTCATTTTCATTCACTTCAGTTTCGTTCGTCTCATTAATGACGGTAGATTTTGTTGTAAAAGTGCGTGGTCTAAAAGTCCTTCTCGTTGTAGTGGAGGAAATGGGGTTTCCAATAGATTCATCATTCTCATTATTTACAGGTAAATTTTCTTTGGAAATGTCATCGTTATCAGTTCCATTCGAAGTCACTTCTAATCGGGTTAAAGGCTTTCTAGTAATTGTGCGATTAAACACTTTAAACTTGGGTCCTACAGTTGTGTTTAATTTTTCTGAGACACCAATTTCAGATTCTTCGCTAGTTTTATTTGTTGTAATATTTGGTCTAAAGGTCCTTGTTGTTGAACTGGAAGAATTAGTTTGTGCATTTGATTCTTCATCACCTTCAGATAATATTTCTTCAGATTGCACTGTCGGTTGTGTATTAAATTCAAGTTCCTCATTGTCAAAGGTTGTACTTTCCTCGGTGTTATCTTCATCCACGGTTCCAGTTGAATTTAAATTTTCAGAGAGTTGTGTGTTAGATTCGATCTCTTCCTCGCTTCCCGTTGAACTCTCTACATCTTCATTATTTTCCACGCCTACGGTAGTTGAATCTAAATTTTCAGAAAATTCGGCATCCTCCTTCGTCTGATTATTTTCAATAGATGGCATTGTCGAATCAAGTTCAGTATTCGATTCAACTTCTCCATTGGATGATGTTACTGTTTCTTCGGAAATTACGTCATCGTCAATTGGTTCAGAGGTTGTAGTAGTTGGCTTTTTTATAATTGTGCGGACCCTGTAACCCGGTATTTTTTGTATATTTAAACTTTCTTGATTTTCAGATTGTTGTCCATCAGTAGAATTTGTCTGTTGTTTGATAATAGATGGCGTTGTAAAAACACGTGGCCTGAACGTTCTTCGTGTTGTAGTAGAAGAACCAGGTTGATCATTCGATTCTATGTCTTCATCATCTGATGGCACATTTTCTTCAGAATTCACATCATCGTCAATTGGTTCGGCGGTCGTAGGCTTTCTTGTAAAAGCACGAATTCTGTAACCGGGTGCCTTGGCCGAATTTTGACTAATTTCTGAATTTGATTCGGCTGCGGAAGTTTTTGAAATATATGTCCTTCTTGACTGGCCATTAGATTCGACCTCTTCATCACCAGGTAAGATTTCATCGGGCTGTTCTTCATTTATATTCACTTGTTTATTGATACCAGATGACGTTTTAAAAATGTTCGGCCTAAATGTTCTACGTGTAGTAGTGGAAGGACCAAGCTGAACACTTGAGTCAATCTCTTCATTATCTAATGGCACATCTTCTCCAGAATTCACGTCATCGTCAATAGGCTCGGCTGTTGTAGGCTTTCTAGTAAAAGCACGAATTCTGTTACCTGGTACTTTTGCGGCATTTAAATTAACTTCAGAATTTGATTCGGATGCAGAAGTTCTTGAAATATACGGCCTTCTTGACTGGCTATTAGAATTGACCTCTTCATCGCCACCTGAAATTTCTTCAATCTGTTCGCTAGTTTGATCCACCTGTTTATTAATGCCGGATGGCGTTGTAAAAATTCTTGGTCTAAAGGTCCTTCGTGTAGTAGTCGAAGAGCCAGGCTGAACATTAGATTCGATTTCTTCATCTTCTGATTGCAAATTTTCTTCAGAATTTACATCATCTTCAATTGGTTCGGCGGTCACAGGCTTTCTTGTAAAGGCGCGAATCCTGTTACCGGGCACCCTGGCGACATTTAAATTAACTTCCGAATTGGTTCCAGAAGTTCTTGAAATATATGTCCTTTTCGATTGGTCATTAGATTCGATCTCTTCATCGCCAGGCGAATTTTGTTCAGACTGTTCGTCAGTCTCTTGTTCATTGGCTCTAGATGATGCTGTGAAAATTCTCGGTCTAAATGACCTGCGTGTTGTAGTCGAAGGACCTTGTTGATTATTTAATTCTATTTCTTCATTATCTGATGGCACATTTTCTTCAGAATTCACGTCATCTTCAATTGGTTCAGCGGTCGTAGGCTTTCTTGTAAAACTGCGGACCCTGTTACCAGGTAGCCTTATAGGACTCCTTGTTGCTTGAGTGGAAGTATTGGATACATCCTCGGTATTTATATCTTCATCAACGGTTCCATTAACACTAGTTTCCAGTTGGGCTGTGGTCGGTTTCCTTGTAAATGTTCTATTAAATACCTTAAATCTCTGTGCACCATTTGACGTTGAATTTTCAGTTTCACCATCTGTCGGGGTATTCAAAGTACGCGGTGTCGTCGAAAGTCGTGCGTTAAACGGTCTTCTTGTTGGCGCCGAAGATTCTAATTGATTATTAGATCTGATTTCTTTACTATCAAATGCAATAGACTCCTCTTGGTCGATATCATCATCATCTGATTCATTTTGGACGGGTTTTCTTGTAAATGCCCGAACCTTGAATCGGGCTCCATTTGCTTGGCCTCCAGATTCAGAATTTGTTTCAGTTGCCGAAGTTCTTGAAATATACGTTCGTCTCGATTGGATTGATGAATCACTTTGGCCGTTAGAATCAGCATCTTTATCTGGTTGCGTTACCGGCCTTCGAATAAATGTTCTGTTTGGTACCTTTAGCCTGGACGCAGTAGTTGATGTATTATTTTCAAACTCGGTCGTTTTTAGAGCATTAAATTCAGATTCTTTGTCATTTAACGGTAAATTATCTTCATCTTCTGCATTTATCTCCACTTTCGGCAACAGTGTACTTGCCTCGCTGTTTTCCTCAGCATTGACACTTTCTGTTGTTGTAATTTTTATGGCAGGCCTTCTCGTTCCTTTAACAATTTTAACTTTCCTCCTTGGTTTTACTGTTGTATTCTGAACAGTCGTAGATTTGAGTTCTTCCGTAGACGTTGGCAAATTTACGTCTGTACTATCATCTTCCAGTGTCGTACTAATGATATTAGAATCTGTATTTACAGACTCTTGAAGATCTGCCTCAATATCGACGGTACCACTTTCTTCAGTTTTATCGTCGGTTGTTACTTCCGTTGTTGATTTTGTTGGAAGTCCTCTTGTACGATTCACTAAATTATATTTGGATGCATTAAATGTTTTTATATTTATAGAATTTTCATTCGGACTGGCCGAGGTCGTAGAAATGCGTGACACAAATTTCCTTCTAGGAAGTGTCGATGTATCATTTTGTACAGATGACTCTATTTCGGAAACTGTTTCATCATTTACTTGGGCAGTTACAGTAGCGCGAGTGGCAAACGGTCGGGATACAAATTTTCTCCTTGCCTCCGTTGTAGACTCAACAATTGCAGGATCTAATTGTTCGTCACTCACTGGTAAATTGTCATTGCCATTATCATCTGGTTCGTCGGTGGTAGGTTTTCTTCGTACATTAAATCCGGATGGGTTAGAGGGACGCTGCGATTGTGAAAAACGTGACGCGAATGACCTTCTCGACGGAGTGGAGGTATCAATTTCGGCCGCATCTAGGGTTTCAGACGTTACTTCTAGTTGAGTGAAAGGTCTTCGTGTAATTTTAAATCTAGGTCTAACTGTTGACCTGGGTCCACTAGTTGATGTTATATTTTCCGAAACTTGACTATCAGTCTCGGCTGTCGATTGTATACTCACGGTTGTCGAAGTTGGGGAAATTCTTTGCCTAAATGCTCGTCTTGTTGGAAGAAAGGAACTCTTTTGAGAACTTGTTTCCAATTCTTCTTCAACCACGGGCTCATTTTCATCAGCATTGACATCCTTATCAGTAGCTACCTCGAATTTCTTAATTGGTCGCCTCGTTCGTGCACTGAATCTCGATGTACCTTGCGAATTTGAATTTGATTGAACTCTAGTCCTGGATTGAGGAGTAGATTCAACATTTGCATCATCCAAAGTATCATTTGATTTGGCTTCTAGTTTTGTAGCCGACGGCCTTCTTCTAAATGTTCGATTGGCCAGCCCAAAACGGGATGTATTATTATTTACTCCACCATTTAAAACACTTTCTTGATTTGCCACCTCAGAACTAGATTCCGAGGTAGTCACAGTCCCCGGTGTTGTAGAAATTCGTGATTGAAATTTCCGTCGTCCTGCAATCGATGCTGATTCGGTTTGATTATCTATTGTCTGAAAATTAAATCCCTCATTAGCTATTGTCTCTATGACGGTGGTGGTGGTGGTGATGGTGGTTGTGGTGGGGTCTGATATACTGAAATTTATGGCCGTTTGGTTTTCTGTACTGCCGGTTGCTGTTATTTCATTTGTAATTTCAATCGTTGAATTTAATAGCTTGACAGGATCACGTAATCGTTTAACGGTTCGAACTCGTGATTTTGGCTTGGGTCTTAACGTTACACTATCGGACACATTTTGGATTGGGTTAGTCACATTATCGTTATAAGTCGTTTGGTTAAAATCTGTTGTCACACTTAAGGAGTCTTGTGCAGTGGTTGTGTCATCAGTGGTTGGCAAAATGGTTTCGGTCGAGAAGGATGTGGTGTCATCGTTCAATTCTGTTGTTACGTAACTAGTGGTATTGGGAATGCTTTCAGAATCATTTTCAAACACAGTTTTAACTGCGGAACTTGGTTTTCTTGAAGCATAACCAAAAACTAATGATTTTGATAGGCTTAGCGTTACGGGTGCGTCGGTACGTGACTCGGGTGTTGTTGTTTCATTCGGAGTATCAACTTGACTAGAATTTTTCTGACTAATTTCTACTGGATTTGCTAAATTCTCTGGGAGACGAGTATATAAAAATTGTGATACTGGCCTTTTATATACTCGACCACCTTCCGTACTAACTTCCGGTTCACTTGAAGTAGTTGAGCTAATTTCTTCTGTGGTTGTACTTGTAGTGCCTACTGTGGGTCGGGGGCGCCTTCTAACTACAGGATTACCGTTATTATCAGCTTTTCGTGAAAAATCATAGGAAGTTAAAGAACTGAGCTCATCTAAATTTATAGGGCGGACTTTACGGTCTAACAATGCGTTATAATCAACTGCCTGTTTTGGTTCTTCCGTAACTGGTCGATATTTTCGAACTAAATTATTTCTATTTGGCACATCTGAAACATCTTCTAAATCTCCTATTTCACTATCACTTTCGGTTTCAATTGTTCGAGTAGTTGTGCGTGCTGCAATAGTGGGGCGAGATCCACGTCTAATTGAGGGAACGCGACTATTGAAAGTTTTGCGAGTTAAATCATTCGCGGTTGAAGAGCTATTCTCCGTATTCTCGGCCTCTTTCGTCGTGGTATCGCTATCAGTACTACTAATCGATTCAGTTGATGTTGAATTGATTTCTTGAGTAGTTGTGCTTCGTACTTCAGTGGGACGAGGCCTTCGTATAATTACAGAGGGGCGAGTATTTAAAGTCTTGCGCGTGAAACCGTTCACGGTAGAAGAACTGGTTTCTGAATCCTCCGTTGTTGTACCACTTTCGGTACTACTAACCGATTCAGTTGATGTTGAATTGATTTCTTGGGTAGTTGTGCTTCGTACTTCAGTGGGACGAGGCTTTCGTATAATTACAGAGGGGCGAGTATTTAAAGTCTTTCGCGTGAAACCGTTCACGGTAGAAGAACCGATTTCTGAATTCGCCGTCGTTGTACCACTTTCGGTACTATTAACCGATTCAGTTGATATTGGGCTAATTTCTTCAGTGGTTGTGTTCGTTACTTCAGTGGGACGAGGCCTTCCTATAATTACAGAGGGGCGAGTATTTAAAGTCTTGCGTGTGGAACCGTTCACAGTAGAAGAACCGATTTCTGAATTTGCCGTCGTTGTACCACTTTCGGTACTATTAACCGATTCAGTTAATATTGAGCTAATTTCTTCAGTGGTTGTGTTTGTAAATTCAGTGGGACGAGGCCTTCCAATAATTACAGAGGGGCGAGTATTTAAAGTCTTGCGCGTGAAACCGTTCACGGTAGAAGAACCGATTTCAGAATTCGCCGTCGTTGTACCACTTTCGGTACTACTAACCGATTCAGTTAATATTGGGCTAATTTCTTCAGTGGTTGTGCTCGCAACTTCAGTGGGACGAGGCCTTCGTATAATTACAGAGGGGCGAGTATTTAAAGTCTTCGCCGTTATTGTACCACCTTCGGTACTACTAACCGATTCAGTTGATATTGGGCTAATTTCTTCTGTGGTTGTGGTTGTTACTACAGTGGGACGGGGCCTACGTCGAATAACAGGGGGACGAGTATTTAAAGTTTTGCGTGTGAAACCATTCACGGTTGAAGAGCTAGTTTCTGGAATTCGCGTCGTAGTACTGGTTTCAGTGCTACTAATCGATTCTGTTGATATTGAGCTAATCTCTTGAGTGGTCGTGCTTGTATCGACACGTGGACGGGGCCGTCTTCTGACTGCGCGATCCCCACTATTGTAATTTTGTCTGTTAAAATCAAACGAGGTTAAAGAACTGAGTTCATCCAAAACCTCTGGACGTGTATTACGGTCTAACAAAGTATTATAGTTTATCGCCTCCGAAGTTTCCTCGATACCCGGCCGATATTTACGAGTAATGTTATTTCTATTTGGTGAATTTTCATAAATTTCAGTAGGTTCAGTTGTGGTTCGAGTATGGAATTTAACGTTACCTCTAGTCCGGGTGATCGTCCTTGGAGGTGGGATTCGAGGTTCGGGTGTATTTTGACTAGGGGCTGTGGTTCGCTCGGCAACCAAAACTGTGGGACGAGCTGTGGGAGATGAACTTTTAAATCTTCTACGATCTACAATAGATTTTGATGATAATTCTTGATTCTGACTAGAGATTATGGCTTGTTCCGTATCATTAATTGGGCTTGGACTAGTAGCCGATGATACTTTAAAGGTCGGCCTACTAAACGAGGACTTGAATTTTGACCCTTTAGTATTGATATTTGTACCCGAATTTTCAGATTCGAGTATAGTTTGACTAGAGATTGTGATTTGTTCTAAATCTTGAACTTGATTTGGGACAGTGGTTGATGAAATTTTAAAACCTGGTCTTCCGAAAGACGGTTTCAATTTTGCTGCTTGAGTGGAACTATAATTTTCCTCCTGCTTTATTTCGGTATCTGTATTTGAATTAGTTGCGGATTGTTTTCTGAGTATTGGTCTTTTGAAAGTGCGTCTGATGGTAGTTTTATTAGATATTGCCGTTTGCTCCAATTCTACTTTAGTTGACTTCGCAAGTGGAATTAGGTTGGAAGCAGTGGTCTGTTCAAAATCTACTCTTGTACTTGGGCTACCTAGATTTACGGGTGTACTTTGAGATCCGCTTGTTGTTTGATCATAAACTGTCGTTACATCGAGATCATTGACGGAATTAGTGGGAAGCTCAATTTCAATTTCAGATTCAGTTTGTGAGTCTAGCAAAGTTTGATTTGAAATCGTAGTTTGATCGTAATCAGTACCACTTGGTTTAGTAGAAAACTCTAGTATCGCTTGATCAGAAATTGTCGTTTGCTCTAAATCAACGCTATTGGGGTTTGTGGAACTCAATATTCCTAAACCTCCTTGATCTACCGTATATTTGATTTCTGACTCATGAATGGTAGTGTGATTTGCATTCAAGCTAAACAATAAATTTTGAGATTCAGGTACAGATTGACTAGATAAAGTGACTGGAGTTTCAATATGTGAATCTGAATTTCGACTAGCAGATGATTCGATTTTAGTCATTTGCTCATAATCGGTGGTGGAACCTAAATTTGGGCTGGTGGAAGATGCAATTCTGAAACGTCTTCTGTCCACTGAAGACCTTACTGCGTTTTCGTTTTGTGAACTAAATGAATTATTTTCTGACGCTGTCGTTTGGTCAACATTTGTTGTGGATTCTAAGTTGGGAGTGGTAGAGGTCGAAATTCTGAAACGCCCTCTATTGATAACGGGCTTGGAATTAGGTTCTACATTCGAATTGGCATTCGAAGAGGATGCAATTCTGAAGCCTCTCCTATCAACAGAAGAAGATACTATTTCGGGTCGCTCAGAAGTTGTTGTTTGATCATATTCTGTAGTGGTACCTAAAGTTGGCCTTCTAGCAGATGAAATTCTGTAACCTCTTCTATCGTGAGAGGACGTTATTGTTTCCTCAGTTTCTGAAGTAGCAGCTTCTTGGCTTGAAGTGGAATCTATATTTGAAATGGTGGAAGATGAAATTCTGAAACGTTTTCTGCCATTGGAAGAACCGATCGTTTGATCTAAAGCTGTTGTGGCTTCTAAGTTTGGAGTTGTGGAAGTCGAAATTCTGGAGCTTATTCTATTGATCGAGGGCTTAAATAACGGTTCCACGCTGCTAGTATCTTGATCAATATGTGTAATGGTTGGTTCAGAAATTGTCGTTTGTTCAAATAACGTTGTTGAATCTAAATTTGGACTGGTTGCGGAAGAAATTCTGTAACCTCTCCTATCAACCGATATTTGTTCAGAAATTGTCGTTTGGTCAAAATCTGTAGTCGATTCTAAATTTGGAGTGGTTGAGGATACAATTCTAAATCCTCCTATATTATCTGAAGACTGTAATCTGTTTCCTTGAACACTATTCTTTGAACCAATTTTAGAAGCTAAACTTTGAGAAACAAGTTCATTTTTTTCAGAAACAGTCGTTTGCTCAAAATCTGTAGTGGAATCTAAATTTGGTTCGGTAGCAGAAGAAATTCTGTAACCCCTTCTATCGACCGAAGAAGTTATTGTTTCCTCCTGATTACGAATCTGGACACCTAAATCAGTTTCTGAAGTTTGAGTATCGAGTAATATTTGATCTGAAACGGTCGTTTGGTCAAAATCTGTAGTGGAATATACATTTGGAGTGGTTGAGGACAAAATTTTAAACTCTTCCATATTATCTGAAAACTGTAATGTTTTTTTCTGGGTACTAATCTTTGAATCAATATCATATCTTTCAGAACCAACTTCATTATTTCCAGAAACAGTCGTTTGCTCAAAATCTGTAGTGGAATCTAAATTTGGATGGGTAACAGAAGAAATTTTGTAACCTGTTCTATCAACCGAAGAGAGTATTGTTTCTTTCTGATTACGAATTTGGACGCCTACATTAGTTTCCAAAGTTCGAGAACCGAGTAGTGTTTCGTCAACAACAGTAGTGGAATCTAAATTTGGAGTGGTTGACGATGAAAGTCTAAACCCTATTCCTAAAGGCTTTTGAGTTCCTTCTTCAAAACCAAGATCAAAATTTTTAGAAACACTTGTTTGCACAAAATCTGTAGTGGAATCTAAATTTGGACTGGTAATAGAAGAAATTCTGTAACCTCTTCTGTCAACCGAAGAGGTTATTGTTTCCTTATGATTACGAATCTGGGCACCCAAATCAGTTTTCAAAGTCCGAGAACTGAGTAATGTTTGATCAACAACTGTAGTGGAATCTAAATTTGGAGTGGTTGACGATACAACTCTAAATCCTGTTCCTATAGACTTTCTAGTTCCTTCTTGAGAACCAAGATCAAAATTGTTAGAGACAGTCGTTTGCTCAAAATCTGTTGTGGATTCTATGTTTGGAGTAGTGAAAGATGAAATTTTGAAACTTCCTCTACTGATGGGGGACCCTAACGATTTCAAAGTAGTAGTGTTATTTTCACTTAAATCAGCTGTTAAATTTTGGGTTTCGAGTAAATTTTGACTTGAAATAGACCCTTGTCCAATATCTGAAATAGAATTTAAACCTGTGGCCAAATTAGTGGTGCCACTGCTTGTTTGTAGTGGAGATAGATTTGTAGTGGAATCTAAATTGGAAGTGGTTGAGGATGAAATTCTGTGCCCTCTTCTAGTTTCGTGCCAATTATTTAATGTCTGCCCAATTGTTGTTTGGTCAAACAGTGTGTTGGAATCTAAATTTGACGTAGTGGAGGGTGATACTTCTTTGATAATTTTCTTGGACCCCAAACCATTCACTGAACTTTGAGAAAAAAATATAATTTTTTCGGGAGTAGTTGTTTGCTCAATATCTGTTGTGATTTCAACATTTGGAGTTGTAAACGATGAAATTTTATAACTTTCCCTACTATCTGTTGACGATTCTAATTTATGTTCCAATGTAGTAACGCCACCTGCAATGGAGGCTTTTTCAATTTCTGTAAGCGGATTTGAACTAGTAACAACACTTTGAGAACGTGCGAAAGTTTGTTCCGAAACAGTTGCAAAATCTGTTGTGGAATCTATATTTGGAATAGTTGAGTACGAAATGTTGAAACCTTCTGTATTATTTGAATGTAATTTGAGATTTTGTATGGAAGCCGCGTTTGTGTAAGATTCATTTACCGAACCATGTCGATTAGGAGAAGGTTTGATTATTTCTTCTTCCGTTTGGTCAACAACTGTAGTGGAATCTAAATTTGGAATGGTTGAGGATGAAACTCTAAATTCTGTTTCTAAAGATTTTCTTGTTACTTCTTGAGAACCAAGATCAACATTTTTTGAGACAGTTGTTTGCTCAAAATCTGAAGTGGAATCTAAATTTGGATTGGTAACAGAAGAAATTCTGTAACCTTTTCTTTCAACCGTAGAGCTTATTGTTTCCTTATGATTACGAATCTGGGTGCCTGAATCAGTTTCCACCGTCGTTTGGTCAACAACTGTAGTGGAATCTATATTTGGACTGGTTGATGATGAAACTCTAAATTCTGTTCTATGACTTAAAGGCGTTTTAGTTCCTTCTTGAGAAACAGATTCAAAATTTTTAGAGACAGTGGTTTGCTCAATATCCGTTGTGGATTCTATGTTTGGAGTAGTGAAAGATGAAATTTTGAAACTTCCCCTATTAATTGAGGCCCCTAACGACTTCAAAGTAGTGGTATCATTTTCACTTAAATCAAATGTTAAATTTTGGGATTCGAGTACACTTTGATTTGCAATAGACCCTTGACCAATATTTATTATCGAATTTAAACCAGCAAAATTTTTGTTACCACTGTTTGTTTCTATTTCGTTCGAACCTGTAGTTTGGTCAAGGTTAGTAGTGGAATCTATATTAGAAATGGTAGAAGATGAAATTCTGTGCCCTCTTCTAGTTTCGTGCCAACTGTTTACTGTCTGTTCAACTGTTGTTTGGTCAAATAATGTAGTGGAATCTAAATTGGACCCCAAACCATTCACCGAACTTTCAGAACCAAATTTAATTTTTTCAGGAATGGTTGTTTGCTCAAAATCTGTTGTGATTTCTACGCTTGGAGTTGTAAACGATGAAATTTTATAGCTTTCTCTACTATCAGTTGACGATTCTAGTTTAGGTTCCACAGTTGTAACGTCATCTGCAATTGGGTCAGAAATGGAGGTTTTTTCAATTTCTGTAAGCGGATTCGAACTAGTGGCAGCAGTTGCAGAATCTGTTGTGGAATCTATATTTAGAGCATCGTTTGTGCCAGATTCATTTACCGAAATAGGTGTTTGAGCGGATGCAATTCTGAAACCCCGTCGATTAGGAGAAGGTTTGATTATTTCTTCTTCCTTTGTGACATTTAATTTTAAATTTGTTTTATCAGATTCTCGTAAAATTTGATTATGCGTACTAAGTTCAGAATTTATTTCATTCGCACTCGTTGCAGATGAAATCCTAAATCCTCTTCGATCAAATGACTCGATCGATGGATTAGAAGTGGTTGAAGTAGTTGAACCTCTAAAGCCTCTTCTTCTAGAAGATGGATTATGAGTAACTTCTTGGCTAGTATCTAATTTTGAAGAAGTTGAGATTCTGAAACCTCTCCTATCACTCGAACTACTCAAACCCTGTACTGTCGTTTGCTCGTAACCTGTAATCGAATTACCTGAATTTGTGGAAGAAGAAATTCTATTGCCTCTTCTATTAAACGTAGGCCTAAGTGTAGCCTCCCCGATCGTATCATCTGCTTCCAAATTTGTTATAGTATTTTGAGATTCAAGTAAAGTATGACTAGAAATTGCTTGATTCGTAGACGACGATATTCTTAAACGTCTTCGATCAGCCAATAGCTTAACATCTGATTGCTGCGTAACACCATTTAAGGCCGGATCATTATTACTGGGAGAGGAAATTGTTTTATTTGTTTCTAAATTTTCTACTTCACTCACCTTGGGCGCACGCGTTGGATTCAACAAAATTGTTTTAGTAGTGGGCTTTTGGAATCCAAATGGACGTGGACTTGAAAGTTTTGTTGCGATAAATTCTGTCACGTTTTCTATCGTGTTAGCGTGTACGTCATTCAAGTCAAATGTGTCGTTTGATGATGAATGTTGTTGTGATTTTAATGTAAATGTGATGTCGTTGTTAATTTCATTGGCCGTAATATTATTAATGTTAGAGTGGTTTTGAGATGTCTGATCAATTGGATTTAGTGTACTGGTGGTCAGTTCGTTGTTAGTATGGTTTATGTGGAATCCAATTAAATTGTTATTTATATCAGGTGTTGCTGGTGGTGTTTCTTTTTGTGTAACGTTGTTTGCTAGCAGGTCTGTGGTGGTGTTTTGTGGGTGGTTTATTTCGTCTGCTGTTGTAGTTTCAAGTATCGTAGTTTTTATTTGATTTCGGGTGATTGTTTGATATTTTGTGTTGGAATTTAATAATGCTGGTAATACCCTTTTGGTTGGAACTTCAACGTCTTCTCCTTTTCCTTCATGACTGTCAGAGTATTTTTCGGTTGAAATGGGCTCCGATTTTATATTCTCGTCTTCTTGAACATTATCTGATGGTGGTGCCGCTGCAGAACCTCGACTAATCGATTGATATCTGTAAAAAATTAATAAAAAAATTTGATCATAATTACCGTTAAAAATTGGTAAAATTTTTTTGAAATTTTAGAAAATCATTCTATTCTTCAGACAAAAAAAATGGATGTTGCTAATTATTCGAAGTATAGCTCAAGATACAGAAACATTTCTTCAGTGTTTACCAATAACATCTCGGAGTCACTTCGTGGAATTTCGAATTCCTTTCGAGACCTCAAGTACTTCAAGATGATCAAGCACATCACCATGATACGGCTTTACTGTTTTTAATATTAAATTCTGGACAATTTTGTGAATACTACTTTAGTTCGTAAATTCTCCGCTTTGCCACTGGTGGCAAAATGTTAGTTTTTTTATAAAATAAGTATATTGGTATTCAGTAATATACTGAAAAGTTCTTTGATTTTGATAAATTTAAGTGGAGCACATTAGTATTCTAAACTACCGCTCTGGCGCTGGAAGCGAACAAATTTTCTTTTATTTCATAAAATGATTTGATATAATATCTTACACCAAGCAACAAAGTTGATGTGAATACTTTAGTTCAAAATATCACCGTTTTGGCACAGCTTTCTGTACGCAATTTTGCAACTAATGCCGTTTTTTGAATTTTTTACATCTCTCATGAGATAGGAGACCACAATCAAGTGTTTTTAAAAATTTTGTTTTGCCCGCGTCTGTCCTTTCCCACCAGTTTTTAAGCTATAATCCATAATCAATTTAAAAATCTAACAAACAACGACGATTGCGTTATCTAGCTCTATAAATGATTACGCAGGGCTTTGGTATAGCGCTCAAACCAGCTACAATATGATCAGATTTTTAAAGTCGAAACATTAAAGGACGTGACCATCGAATATTTGTATGAATTAAAATTTACGAAAAAAACAAAATATTTTAAACACTTACCTCGTCTGTGTTCTGGTTTTCACTGAACTGATTACTTCATCGGTCTGCACGTTTGATTCTGTTTCAGAGACCGATGATTTGCCGCTAGTTTTACTATTATCCGGTCTCCTTCTACTATTAATCGCGGTGTATTGGGTTGTTGATTCGGTTTCCGGTTCTTCGGTAGTATCCGGCTTCCGCCTTCTATTAAATGAGGTATATTTTGTTGTGGTTGTTTCCGTATCCGGTAAAGTGGTTGTTTCAGCTGTATCACTATTCTCAGGTCTACGCCTTCGGTTAATTGAGGTATATTGCGTTGATTCGGTTTCTGTTTGGGATGATGTTGCTTTATCACCATTAGGTCTTCTTCTTCCGTTAATTGTTGTGTATTGTGTGGATGATTCTGTGTCTGAAGATACATCTACTGGTGTTTCTGGAGTTTTGTCTCTGCTTATTGTAGAATATTTTATTGCTGATTCAGTATCATCGGCATCATTGCTAGTTGGTCTACCGCCTCTATTGATTGGGCCGTACTGTTTCGCTGATTCGGTTACTTCATCAGAAGCAACATTTTCAGGTCTCCGTCCACGATTAATTGAAGTATACTGAGGTCTAGGCGTACCACTTTCAACGGGCCTTGAAAATGTGTTGTGTACTTCTTCTTCCGAGTCCACTTCTCCACTGGCGGTTGAAACAGGCGTTCCCCGATTTCTCTGAATATTTACATATTGTGGTTGGGCAGTAACCTGGTATGAAGTTTGTGTTGTTGAATATTCATCTTCATCTTCATCCTCAATATCTTCTTCACCAGAATCTTGCTTTGCTGTTGTTGTAGTCCGCTGCCGTTGTATCGTAACGTACTGAGGTTTTTCTTTCAGGAACGCATCAAAGTCGGCCACATCTTCTAATCCTGCATTTTGTGGACTTGGTCGACTATTTCGATACACCGATGAATAACGCGTATTATTAACCTTTGGCGTAACATTTACAGCTTCCCGATCAGATTTAACTTTGTTTATTTCTTCCGTTTTCACAAAACGATTTTCTGGTTTACGTAATAACACTTTATCGTAAAGTGATTTTTTAAATGTGGCTGGAGTTGTTGATAGTCTATCCGATTTGGTAACACCATACACTGACAAATTATCTTCCGAAATTTTTAGATGCTTCTCGAGATTATCTAGACCGCCAGCTTTTTTAATTAAATCGATTAATTCTTTTATTACTTTTGGATCTTCAATGTCTCGCTCGGACTCAAGTTCTTCATCTTCATACTCCTCCTCATCGTCTTCATATTCTGGCGTTGTAGTTGTTGTTGGCCTACTCGTGGTTGTTCTAAATGTTGTAGTGCGTTGTGTCGATAATTTTGTGGTTGGGGCCGCCGTCGTAGTAGTTGAATCTTTGGTTTTCTCACAATGCACATTTCTTGCATAATCGCACGAGTCGGCTTGTTTATTGAAAACCAATCCAGAAGGGCAAGTAAATTGATGAGCAACAATTCCAAGATTTGCTGGTCCACTGTCTAAACACCAAAAATATTTTTTACAATCACGAGGATGTGAAAAAAATCCTTCTTCTTCGCATTTAAAATCACTTCCAGGATCTGGAGTAGTAGGTGGTTGTGGCGTTGTTGTTCTGGAATTATAGACTATGGCCGATTTCTTTGGCTCAGCTGTAGTCCTCGATTGCGTCGGTTTACGGCGCCTAGTAAAATTATCTTTAACACTGGACGAAGCTTCATTACTTGCTATTGGTTTCTTTGTTGGTCTGGGTCTATTTCGAGATGTGCTCTTTACTGGAGTTGCCTTTGTTTCAATTGGTGTAACACCGAGTGCACTGTAGAGACCTTCTTTTGCCGCCTCAATAAGTGGATACGGTTTACCTGAACACTCTCCTCGAAAATCGTCCGTGTCGATTGACCAAAACATAATACCGCCAAGACCATTTTTGGCTACGTATTGTGCCTTTTTCCGAGCCATGTTTTCATCATCGTAACTAATCCATTGGTCATCTTTATATAAATAGGGACCCATTACATTATCGTTTGGATGCATAACTGTCCAATCTTCACCAGATTTAATACTTTGGCAAATCTAAAAAAAAAAAAATCTGTAATAGCAATTTAATAAATTAAGGCTGCATTCTACACATACTTCGTAATATGCCAAAAAGCCTTTCTCTCTAGTTGCATCTCCTGGTTCTCCAGGGCCATCAGTAGGTGCCCCAATTTCATTTGCATCAGCATTAAAAAGTGTATACGATCTTCCGTATGTTGGAATACCCAGTATCAGCTTTTGTTTATCTGCACCAGCATTTATCAGATGCTTTACACTATAGTCCTGTGTACAAATTCGAAAAAAAAATTATTTTTCGAGTAATGGTAAATTAATAATATTGGCCACTTACAATATTTAGCTCTGAATCATAATTATACTCATCATCTTCTTCTAGCGAGTAGAGTGGCGCATGATGATTTGTTGCTGGTTCGAATGAATCATGATAATCATATGTTAGTACGTTGAACCAATCAAGATATTGGTTTAATTTTACTACATCGTATCCCTGTTCAATTTTGTCTACACCGGCTGGAATGGCCAGTGTTAACAGAAGTCTGAAACAAAAATATTATTATTAGTCACAAACTTATGTTGTATCAGAGATGGTTTACCTTGGTCGTCCTGTTTTTGATGATTCCCGATCGAATTCCTCTCTTAGCTCTTGAACAAATTGTGCATAATTTACCTTATCTTTTGGTTTACCACCATCCCGAAAAGTAGGATATTCCCAATCCAGATCTAAACCATCGAAATGATTTTGTCGTAGATATTTTATTGCATTTTTAACAAATTTACGCCTTCGCTCTGCATCACCGACTAATGGCGAAAATCTCGATGAGGCCTCATTCCATCCCCCTATTGCTAACAGTGTTTTTAAATTTTTGTTGTATGTTTTTAATCCTGTGAATTTGGCATATCCGCCCTTTTCTATATCCTGATACTTGTCGAATGGCTGTAGCGTACTATCTTTGGTAAAACCACCAAATGCGTATATTAAATGGGTGCAAAGGTATGGATTTATATTTTGGGGGCTATATTTAGCCGTTCCCGGCCTATATATGCTCCAATTTGTGTAGTAACAAACGACACGAGGCTCATCGGCAATTGATTTGGCAAATATCGTTAAACATATTAATGATAAAATCCAAAATCCGGGTAGTTTCATTTCCTGGAAAAAATAATAAATTTATTATTTATTGAAAATATTTTATAAAGTGATATAGGCACAAAATTAATTATTCGGAACAGCAACTAAATAAAAACATTTTTTAAAATATCATCAGAACTAATCAAGTTACGCAGCTGCTTCACTAAACATGACCTTTAAAATATGTACACCTCTAGATACATGCCTACACATAGTTTGAATTGACCGGCATTGAATAAATAAATCACAATAATATTGTCATGCTCATATGATGTCATTTATGACAAACAACTCTGTTCAAAATTTATCAGACTTTATCAGTACTATTTATGTGAATTCATCTCTACAGCAATTTTTGCTTGCCTCATTCTTGAGTGCGAGGACCTCTTAGTTTTGGTTAATATCTATCATCTGAACTAATTAGCGTAATTATTTTTGTCAAGAGATTCGGATTTGGAATATAATGCGAAACGGTTCTTATTCAATACAATTTCCAAATGAAACCGTAAAAACGTAATAAAATCGTAAATTAGAGCATTTCCGCTGTTTAGATGTTTTACTGTAGTAACGTTATGGCCAAAGTGTGGTTAATAGCAAATTTAAAAATTTACAATAAAATCTATCAATTATCTTACATTTGTGGTAAATTATCTTTTAATTTTTGTTTAAATCCTAAACTCAATACCTAAACGGATTTGGGCAGAAGATTTAATATATAGGGCAGCCAAGTGTATACCCTCCTACTAAATCATATTCCAACAAATGTTCTACCCTTTGATTTATGTATGTTATACGTTTCTAAAATTACGCAGCAATGTACTAACAAGACAGAAACAAATCAGTAAAATCAGTTGACAAAAGATGTCACTCTGGTCATAGTAGACTTGATTAAAACTTTGAAGTTTTAAATCTTTTACCATAGAAAAATAAGTTTACCATAGATTTCTCATTTTGATAAATCAAAAGATAAAAAAGAATTGAGTAAAAAAGTTCTAACAATTCCAATGTCATGATTGTATTTGTGATTTTACATTGCGCGCACAATTACAATCATGACATTGGAATTTTCAGAACTTTTTTACTCAACTCATTTTTGTTTCTCGATTTATAAAAATGAGAAATCTATGGTAAAATGATTTTTCTATGCTTTTACCATAGAAAAAATCAGTTTACCATAGATTTCTCATTTTTATAAATTTAGAAACAAAAATGAGTTGAGTAAAAAAGTTCTGATAATTCCAATGTCATGATTGTATTTGTGACTTTTACATTGCGCGCAATGTAAAGTCACAAATACAATCATGACATTGGAATTGTTAGAACTTTTTTACTTAATTCATTTTTATCTGTCGATTTATCAAAATGAGAAATCTATGGTAAACTTATTTTTCTATGCTTTTACTTTACAAAACAATTGAAAATGTAATTTTTGACTTAGTAGGCTGCTAGATTTATTTTGGTTTGAAAATGAGTAAACATTAACTTCTTCTGTTTTGTGAATACCCAGTAAATTCAACAGTAGGCAAGAATTATATTAGGGGCCTTACGTGTTTTCCGAAAAAACGACACGGTTTTTAAGAAGGCAGTAATTGCACTTTCCGATAATGGTTGATGCCGATTAGAACTTAAAACTTAGTCAATTTTCCAAGAGACGTACGTTGGAGGGTACTAACAAATTGTTAAAATCCGTTCTTAATGACAAAAGTAGGAAAAGCCGAATTAGGTGAAAGTAAATATACATTAAACATAGATAAATACTGGCATAACGAACCATAACATTTGTTATGCGTCAGTACTTGGATCCATAAAAATCCATAAAAACGAGACGGAACCTCTGAAGAATTAAAGCATTCATTTTCGATTCGATTTAATTTTTTATTGAAAAACAGTAATTTCTTATTGAAATGGCGACTGAAATTCTGTTACCTGTTATAAAATATTTTTATATATACCTTGTATTTGTACTTCTAGCGAATTATTTTCAACCTTAGAAAATATTTTCATTCATCATTTAATACATTTCTGTTATGTATTTTAGACCGTTTTTAATCACAAAACATTGGATTATTCTGTATGGAATATGTATCCTATATGGATTAGCTGGATAGGATAGAATCATTATTGGAATTAAATTTTGCTCAAGAAAGGAATTCCATAAAGTTCTACATCGAATTTTGGTTCTGGAATATTGTTATTTTTAACAGCCGGACTCCGTTTTACTTTTTGAAATGTACCAAACAATGTGGATACGCCGCTGGCAACCAAGGAATTGAAACGTTTATTTCTATTTTATCTGAGACATATTTTTTAAACATATAATGTATAATGTATTGTAAGTAATTGTGAAGTGGTTTACAATGCATTTTCGACTTGTTTGACAACGCCGCTTATGCCCGAAAAATTTGGGTTAGTATTTTGAAACAAACCACACATGTTCAAATTTAATTTTTGCCTAAAATATTTTTCATAAGATCGATGAAAGGTCAAAGAAAATTGCATCTAGCCAAAGAATATTGCTTGAAACAGATCAAGTCGCGTTCCGTGAAAATAGGAGAATGAAAAGTCTTTTACATTCACAATTGAATATGTTTGAGTTGACCATAACAAATTTTGGTTTCGTACAGTGGAATTTAAAATAACGTGCGAATAATTCAAAGTACTAGATTACTAATGACAAAAGCGTTTCATTACCCTCAGTTCTCTAATTCGATCAAAGAAAAAATTACACATAGCTATGATTTTTTTTTTGCTCTCTTTCTCTTCACACCCTTAAGCAATGTTACCTAACATTAGCACTGCAAGAAGACTTGTTGGATGCAAAATCTCAGCTAGCCAAAAAGGCCGAATTCGTGAAGAGCAGCTACACGAAAACTGTTATCACGCAGGCAAATAAAGGAAAAATTACGTCTTTTCGTGACGTCTCGAAAAGAAATCGTTTTAAATTTGCTCGTAATTTACCATATCGAGGACAACACGTGTGAGTGACGAAAAATTGTTTCATTTAAATTTTCCCAACTAATACAGTTTTGTCGTTAAGTCGACGCGAAATTATGGTGGTGGAAGCTGTCAGCTAATCAACTCCAGTTTGTACAATGAACTCTTGGAAGAGGTTTTTTTTTTAAATTATATAGATGATAGTGCAAACGAAAATTATATTTTTCAACAAGACAATGCTTCATTTGTGTTTCGAAGGAGACCAAACAATGGTTTCTCGGGAGAACCATTATTCTTCTTAAATGACCTGCTTCTAGTCCTGATTGCAATCCCATCGAAAATATTTGGGAGATCCTGGTCCTAGTGTTCTACAAAAATCTAGCTCATACCTTCATTGAGGTAAAATTAATTTTCTCTGGTCGAAGATCGCAATACTAACATTTGTTTTAGTTTCCAAAGAAACTAATGGAGTGTTAAATTAGAAAAAAGTATGAAATTGTCTACAAGAGACACAGATATTACCAGAAACGGTAACGGTAACGTATAGCTCAACGAGACGACGATAAACTGTAGAGGTAAGCAACATAATAAACAATCACTAATCATAATAAATAAAACGGAGAACCAACACTCAATAATACCGCAATCAAGGACTTCTAGAACTTACTTTGTCGCTTTCTGATATCTCTAACTCCGGCTTCAATTGTGCGGATTAGTGGAATGTTAACAAGTCTTCGGGTATTCGTTTAATAAATTACAGATCATTTTTGTGCAAAAGAAGTTCACTCTCTGTTCGTGTTATAAAGTTGAAGAAATTTAAGCGCAAGCCTTCTATTTCTTATTTCTCCTTTTCCGATTTCAAGAACGAAACTCAACAACTATAAAAGACGTTCTGTATATCAAATAAACTGCACGAAATAATATTTTTGGATTATTAATTCCTTTGAATTATTGTGCATTTTAGCTTTGCTAAAACTTCATGTTCCCGCTGATCTTCCAAATTTTGAATTATTAACATGTTAAAGATAATTTATTTCAGAAGTTTTAAAATGTCAAAAACAATTTGACAGATAACGCGCTTTAACAAATATGGCGGAAAGTAGAGACGAAATTTATATTTTATATTCTCCATTAACATAAAATACTTAATGGTTTTATAACATCTAAAAGCAAAAAAGCTCTATTAGAAGCTGCCACTTCCGGAAAAGCAATTTGTGGCAAAAAATCACTGGGTTCTTCCAATTTATGAGAAAACTTTATGTTAGACGTTTCAGGCCGATCAATCAATCCGTTTAGGCTACATAGAGACCTAATTATATAAAAAAAAAAATTAAAATGGTGGAGTCCATCAACTCGAATCGCCAAATTGGATTGTATCGTAAATGCCTTAGACAGGAGATTTGTTTTCCAAAGAACATATATGTTTCTCGGAGAATTTCCGACACCTAGCAAAATTTTATGTTTCTTGCATTGGCCAAGAAGGTTAGAAAGCCGTTTATTTTTTAATGTACCTAGCATATGCTAGTTTTCATTACAAATTCCATTTGAAATTTTCACAATAAGCAAAATTTCTTACTTTGGTTTGAAACATCCAATGGAGTGAAGATACACTTCCGGCTAAATATGTATATGGAAATGTAATCGGAATTGTGTGTTTTAAGTGGGCGACGAATTTTGTGTAGTGTTATAATCTTGAAGAGGATAGAAGGATTGTGGAGTCAAACAATTTTTCAACTGCAAGTTGGGTAACACTTGATTTTTTGCTTTATGGGTGTTCTGGCACTATGGGTGGCACAGGTATCTAGTCCCCATATTATACATTAAAGATTTCGCGTTAAAAAATGCATATCTATTTTTTTACTCTGGTGCTATATCCCAAAGGTGAAGGGATTTATCACCTTTAAAAGGTTATTGGAATTCTTTTTTAATTTATATCAGATTATTACATGCTTTGTCTACTGAATTCTTGATAACTTCCAAGTCTCCTGGTTAAGCCCTGTAGAAATTACCAGCTCGAACAGAAATGGAAAACCTAAACCACAAGCAAACTATTCAAACGGGAAGAAAGCACAGCCGAGCGCAAACACAGCTCAGTTTGAACAGCAAAACAACCTCCATAAGTGTAAGACAACTACACTGGAAATAAAGAACGCAATCTTCAAGAACTCAACATCTAGAACGATGACAGAAATGGTATTCAAGGTCTTACCTTATATAACGGGGCATGGCATGCGATAAATGAATTCATTGAGGAGGACGCACTGACAGTATTCGTTTCAGATCTAAAGAGACCATTGTAAACATAATTTGTAAGTTCAACTATAACGAGAGTATAACGGGTAACTTGAAAACCTAATAATCAATCGAAAACAAATTATAAACCGAAAACCAACTCGGAATATTGGCCGGTTCCAGAAAAACTAAAACCAAAGAGGGCGATTCCATAACTCGTTTAAAACCACAGTACGTAATATAAAGACAGTCCTAAATACGTAAAATTTTTGGGAGGAACACAATTCGGACGCGGAACACTAAACGATTTCCCAAAACTATTAAAATGTTTATTGATTCTGATGCTAGTAAACCTGTTAACATATAAAGAGTCAGAAAAATTAACGTCGCAATCTACCACTACAAATCCCACACGGTACCATTGAACAACAAAGCGATACGATTCTGTAAATATTACCTCTGTAATAATTTTTGCCATCATAGTCATTAATCACCAAGAGCTACGGAAAATATTATTGGATTGTATAAATCAAATTTTTTAAAACTACTGTCAAAATACTCAGTAACGATACAGAACCACTGAAACAATTACCTATACACTAGTTCTAAATTTCAACAACTTTGGGACCATTAAACCGATTAGAACGGATCACTTGTGCGAAAACGAAAAGCAAACTTCCGATAATACCATTGACGATCACCAAAAAGTACTGTTGAGAAAAAGTTTGGCAACAACAGCAATCGACCACAAGATAGTAACGAGAGATGAAACTACGGTTTAGTAGGACAAACAGGAAATTCTTGATAACTGGAATTTAAGTAGCCTCTATTCCTCTCAAAAAAAACAGACGCTTCAGGTATCCGTAAAATTAGGGTAGAAATTGACTACGGAGAATTGAACGATACAACGATAAACGACGCTTTTCCTATGTGCCTCAGATCGCGGAAATATTAGACAGTTTAGGGAAATCCACCTATTTCACAACATTAGACATAAAATCAAGATTTCATAAATCGAAATGGACAAATTCTCTTAATAGAAAACAGCATTCTAATCGATCGGAACTTTGAGTTCTTTCGAATGCCATTTGGTCATTAAAAATAGCCCAGCAACTTTTCAGCGAGCCATGAATAAGCAAGCCGTGTGTTTAGATGATATTGTAGGCAGCGAATTCAATATAGCCAACCTTTGAGAAGTACTCGAAGTAGTTGTAAATAATTTTAAAGTGTATTTTTATAAACATAAGCAGATCCGGAGTACACAGAATCGTTCAAAACCTTAAAAAAATAATATCCACAGACATAGATATTAACTTACGCTTACAACAGATACATCAAAACATGCCTTGAGGGCAGTGTTTTCACAAATACAATTTAAAACGAGCAATGACCAGGAGCACTAAAAAAATATAAACCTTTTATTTACGGAAATAAATTTACACTTGTTAAATATAATCCACCTACAATCATAAAAACTAGAAAAAAATTTCAAAATACTGAGATGACGTTTGGAGTTAGCTAGACAAAGCCAATATAGTAAGCGATTCACCCAGTAGAATCCTGCAAAAAACTAAAGAGTTGAATTTGCTCAACTCAAATAACTTAAACACTTAAAAGACTGGTTTGGAGACTGAATGAACTAGAAACAATGCTCCCCAGTGAATTCACCACAATCCATTCGTACATAGAACGATAATTTAACCAATTTGTTAAACATCAAAATTTCAAATCTCAGCACAGTAATCTTACGGAGATTGCTCTTAAAGTTATCTTTACAGAAACAAGTAAAAATTTAGAAAAAGCGGAAAACTATAAAAAATAAAGTCAAACATGAAACCTCAAATTTAATAGAAGACCAAGTTGTAATTTTTTCGCGGCCAACAAACTGGAGAAGACAATATCACCACAGTCCACAACTCATTAAGCAACGAGTGGTAAAATAATTTTCTATAGCCCAGTACAGTTGGATTATGTCGAACCCAAAAAACCGTCTGCCAAAACCGTCGGGCAAAAACGTATGAAGAAACCTAAAATTAAATTAGAAATTCTCTTGATTAAAACCGGAGAAGGCAAAAAATATGCACTAGTGCTCGCGGTGAACTGCGTATTAGTATACTCCAAAACTCTAAACAAAAAGATTACGTCAGTTCGTTGAACAAGGATGTATGATGTTCTGTTGGAACTTATAGACCTCAGAAATAAGACAAATGTATGCTTAGGTTAGGTTCTTAGGAAGTGTGAAATATGAAACCGAAGACTGTCTTTTAAATCACAGGTCTCGACTGTTTGACAGCTAAGGTAGATATTAAAGAAGGCTCCTGGAACAGTGACGAATTTAACGATTACTTAACGAAAACAAATTCGACGGAACATAAGATGCCATTCTACATAATTGGAAGCCTACCGGCTTTTGAACTTCTCAAGATAGTCCGGATAAGAATAGTACCGGTGGATTGCGGATTGTTATGCCTCTTTTGGTACGATCAACACCAATATAATTTCAAACAGAAAACTATAGGGCATAATACTCCAATGCGAGGCAACTTCAATGCGGTAAGCTCTTGACAAAGCAAACATCAAGGGCGGAATTTGAGGGTTCTCCAGGCAACCGACATTGAAATAAAATGGTAGGTGCACTGCTGGATTAGCTAAAAACTCTCGATTGCAATTTGGATCGCGTATTCGTTTATATCTGAAAGCCATGTCCACGTTGCCCTGGTATTTCAATTATATGACCGATAGAGTGAGACTAACAGGGACAATAAAAGACAGGGCTACGCTGCAATTAAATCTTACACGGAGTACAAGATTGTAATACATAAATCGTATGATACATCAACAATCAAGGTAGAATTACAGATCGCGGGTGATTCACTTCGTAACAGAAAGCACCAGGGAAGGTATTTTCCCTAAAGTAAGTAAGAAACGGCTGTTGATTTTATTTAATTTCTTTCTTTTGTGTCATAGAGCAAGTAGCGGAAATCTTCCGATATTACCGATATTGAACTTAAAGAGGGCTTTTAATACTACGATAAGGCTCGACACATATTTTGGTGGCATTATCTATTCTTGACCGAGATTTATAGACGTACCATACCATGGCATTTTTCATATGGAAATATGGTACCTTACCTAAGCAGCTAGCTAAATACATGGTTTGATCCTAGCAACAAAAAAATACAAAACCACTACTAATTACGAAAAGATAGGTGGCTTCCAAAGTGCCGTTTCAAGTAGAAAAAATTTCGGAATATGACATGACACAACACTAACGTTCTGAGAGCAAACGAATTAATCCTTGCTCTAGGCAGAATGATGTTGAATATTTAGTGCCCGATCTGCAGGCAAATGTAGGCTATTGACTCTAAAGTACAGTTAGTACCGAAAATAATCATACACATTGAGATTTTTTTTTTTTTTACAAAATATAAGGATTATTGAAATTATTTTGCACTTTTTTATTAAATTAAATAATTTTACAAATTAACAACTATAAAAATACAAAAATATAATTATAATTAAAAAGAAAATCAAGAATTTTTTGTAATGAAAATGATCATACACTTATAGTATGATCCTTGATTTTTTTTAAATCATTTACATAAATTATGTTTCGTAATTATTTTAGTATCGATTGGTTTCTTCCTTTATTTTTTATAAGCTCTTTCAGTCTTCTAGGTATTGATTCTACTAACTTGTTCGTAACTTCCAGTGAAATTTTATCACTTTCTTTCATTATTGTTTTTTGTAACATTTCTTTAGGGTGTACTATGAAATCCTATTTTTTAAAATCCTGGTCTCAAAATCCCTGTTTTCAAAATCCCGGTTTTGTATAAAAAACCCTGATTTTTAGGAAATCCCGGTTTGAATTTCTATAATTTGACATGTGGCGCAACTTGGCCATTTCTTAAAAGATTTTGTTGAAATTCGATACGTGCGATGAAAATGGGGTTGTTAAATGATAAAACTGTTTGATAAAGCTGTGGAATATGATCAATAGAGAAGAAATTTGGCGATTTGTTAACCGATTATGTTTAAATTTCACACGATCTAACTGGGATTATACTAAATGATTTTTTGATAAAGCTCTGCGTAGCTCAAACCGGGGTTTCCTAAAAATCAGGGTTTTTTTATACAAAACCGGGATTTTGAAAACAGGGATTTTGAAAACCAGGATTTTGAAAACCAGGATTTTGAAAATTCCTTTTGAAATTTTTTGCAGATGTGAGCGAACATCAATAAGACCTTTTATTTGAATCTATTTCGACCAATGACACTTTAAACGGTCAATTTTTAGAAATTTTCAAATTTTATGTGTGCGATAAATTCAATCGAGTTTTCCTGTACTTTCCACATTTAACCCTTCAGTGTGCAATTTTTTTTCCAGAAAATTTTTTTTTTCTCAGTATGGGAAAATGGAAAACAAACTTCGGAAAACTAATAATTTTTTTTTGTTTAATTTCATTGTTTTTTATTTAAAAGAAAATTCGATGCATATATGAATCAGTGCGCAAAAGGGTACCGAAAACTTTAATTTTTATGAAATGTTTTAAAACAATTTTTGGTTTTGTTGAAGCATAAGGCTGTGTCGCATTTTTCACAAACCACGTATGTTTGAGCATCACAACTTGGATTTTTGCAGAACAATCGGGTTTCATTTTAAATGGAAATGTGGTTTATATACTATCTAATTGAGTATCTTTGGTAGGTAATGATTGTACATTTCGTTTCTCCTTTTTTTCTTAATACTCCCGTTGTACTTCAGATGGTCTTCCCCGCTTAGCAATGCTAGGTGCGCTTATGGCCAACAAAGTTCGAGCTAAGTATATTCTAAAACCGACTAGTTTCATTGATGAATTCTTATTCGATCTACGGTGTAGAAGCGAAGCATTTATAATAGTGACATCTAATAAATGATATAAGAGTCGCATGTACCATTTGTTCGTTCTCATTTTTATTTTTTATCGACCAATGAGGCTATCAAGTAAATCAACCCCTCATATATGTCGGTTGTATTGCTCTATAATAGCCGAACAAGGAATCTGAATCCTCTCCTTGTTCTTACGATCATTTCTATCAACAATATAAATTGGTTAGGTGCCCATCAAGGATGACAGTAGTATGACAACCTTATTGTCCTTCCAATAGATATTGGATATTTCTGTTCCTTCAAAATTACAGATATATTCGTCGGAGGTTACTCTTTTCAATTTCTTTGTTTCGGTATCGGTTGGAATTTTTCACGAAGGAATTCTATTGCGTCTGACAGTTCCAAGAGAGAGCATACCCTCTTTGGCTAAATATCCTACAACTGGGACGGATGTATACTAATTATCAAAGTAAGCTTTGTAGTTTGAATAGGAATTTGTAAAAATTTGGATGACAGCGCGTCTAATACTGGACGTAACTTGTGAAGTTTATCATTAGATTGTGTCAAATCGAATTATGGATAATGTCCATCCCAACAGTTTCATGCCAATAGATTCTCATATTCAAATGAGTACAAGGCGATGACATAACGCAAACGCCTAAATATCTCAAAAGCTCAATTTTTTGACAAATTGAAAGGGTTGCCACTGTGCTTAGTAAAACTGTATTTCATCGTTTCTTCAATGATTTTCTCAATAAGGTCATCATCGAAAAAAAACGGAAGAACTGAAATGAAGTTTCTAATTCTTTAACGGATGATGGTAATTCTGTAATTCCTGAAAAGTTACAGGGCACGTTTTGGATGTGTTTCCGTCTACATCCAAGCTCTTTTAGTTTAGAGGCTTCAGAAGCCGTTTTATTTAAACTCGATGGTTCTATCGACGAAACTGCAACAGATATGGAAGGTTTCTGATCTAAATTACGTTCTAAATCAGGAACTTGAATTGTCAATTCTTCAACACCATTTCGTTTCAAATATTCATCCAATATCTCTTCAGAAGCAATAATTGCTTCATCGTCAGCCATTAATTCTTCAGGAGAAACAATTGTCTCATCTTCAGCAGTGTTCTCGTGTATTTCATCCTCGGTGGCATCAGGAATATTTTCAATAAAATCGAATAATTCGTCGCTTTGCATATTTTGTAAGTCCAAAATAGACCCATCTTTATAAATAAGAGGCATCTAAAACAGAAAATTGGACTCCGCATTAGAAATAAAAAAAAGATATGGTGGAAAACACAGAAAGCGCATCAGGAAACCAACATACCAACTAACACATAATTCATAATTACACAAACTTTTTAACCAAAACTTTTACCCAAAATGCGCAGTGATTCATATATGAATCGCATAATTTTAACCGTACGAGTATTACAGAATCAGTGTTCACAAAAATACCCATTAATCTACAAAAGTAGACACACAACACTACAATAATCCGTAATTTACACATACCTTGATATCGATTAATTAATCATTATAATTCAAACCGACCAGAAATCACTTGTAATGTTTATACTAACACTTGTCACATCACACTGCTCTAAACGCGAGTAAAGGTATAATCAGAACCAGAGATACAGCGACAAGATACAACGCCTGTCAAATTAAAATACACATAAACCATAGTATGCTAACACAAGCAATGTCGTTGGCGAAGACGACGTTGTAGTCGAATTTTTTTTAGAATCTATTCTAATTTTATCGCTGGCGCTGCAATACCACCAATATAAGTGTCAGATTATTATGTTGGTAAACATTTTTACAACTGTTTTTTAATGAATTTAAACCAAATCTGAATATTGTTACCGACAAAAACGACTGCTTTGACGTTTGATTGGTTTGGATCTGCATTATCGACATTTTTCGACTGGAGTCTGTGACCCCACCCAGAACCCATACTATACAATGCTCGTATGATAGATTTAAAGCGGAGAACCATGCTGGCAAAATTAATTCAAAAACGGGCTGAATTGGTAACTAACAAAATTTAGTAAATTCATATATCGGTTCCGTAATAACTAAGAAATTACGTTGTACTTACATAACACAACAATTTCATTTTTACCTTTTACTCATATTCTGCACTTGCAATGAACCATTTCGTTGAAACATTCTATTTTATTTACGAAAAGAATGTCATTCTACCACGCTTATGTCAGAATTTTCAATGATGACAGATTTCTACAAATCCTTGTTCTAATTATTTTTAATAAATAAATATTTTGAAAACTTGAAAATTCCTTTTACATTTGTAGGCAAGAAAGCGACATTATAATTTACCATCACTATAACACCAATATCACCAATCACTGCTTTATTGCACTTTAAATCTATTTATTTTTGTACTACTTACGACTTTGAAATTGAACTCAACATTGATTTGCATTCGAGGCAAATCAAACACATCGCGATTTATGTATGTCACACAATTATGCGGAGCGTGCGGAATGCTTAAATTGCATGCAATATTATGTAAAATTGTGAATGGTAAGCTGGAGCGCGAATAATCGCGCAAGTGAAGTGCGGGAAGTAATTAACCGGAGAGTAATGTCCCAGACCAATTTAAATAATTTAAGTGAAATGTTTCGCGTTAATTTTAATTTAATTCAATAAATCGCGATGTAATTTTATTGCGTGCATGAACGCAGTAGAGAATGTGTAACAAAATCCAATAAAAGCATTGAAGCCGATCATAACAACTGGTGCGCTTCTCGAATTACACACATTGAATGAAAATGAATAAAAATAATAATTGTATGTAATTATTATTTTGCGGCATAATTAGTAATTTTAAAATTCCAATGTTTTGTTGATGTATATGTCTAGAGCTATATACAGACAAACACTTAACCAACTATAAAAGTTAATTAAAATGATTCATTCTCGCGCAGTTGTATTTTCCCTCTTAACTTCTTTCTTTCAGCTTTACATTATCTCGTCTACGCCTTTTAACAGTAAGTATGTAAGTAAGTTTAAGTTAAGTATAAATGAAAACAAAAAATTATTATGTCATACAACATTATAAAGAGTGGAATTAGGTAGATAAGTGCGGTAAGTTTCTTGGTTTAAAGAAATCGTCGGTAAGTAAATTAAAATAATCGGATTCTGGTTTTTTGTACCGTACGTATGACTATACCAACAAATATTTACAGATTTTGCCAAACATGCTAATCGTGATTGCAGAGATGTCCAAAATTGTCAAGGTGATCAAGTTTCATATTTAGCTCAATTTTTAATCGTATATCTTTAAAATTTATTATACAGGGTGAACCAGAATGACATGCGGTGATTTTCTTGTGGTATAACTTTTGCAATTTTACCTTAGTAACGATCGCATCGACCGCAAACTAATTTTAATGGGTATTTTATCGACAAGTTTCACTTTCTAAGAATAACAGAATTTTATGTCCGAAGAAGATACGAGACAAATTTGTGGTCATTTGGTGGACGCATAATGACAATTACGTAACGAATAAGATATTTTTTATAATTCTAATTCGAAAGTAGTGATCAAATACTAATTTTTCAAAAAGTGAAATTATTTACAAAACAAATATCGCATTTGCCAAAAAATGTGGGTTGATTTGTTGATTATTTTATAGTGTTAGACAAATGAGTAAGATTATTGGAAAATGGTGTAATCCACCCGGAGGCCGGACGTTTTATACATAAGTTAAATAATTTTTATATCGAAACGCAGTTTCATTTTAACAAATTAGACTGCTGTGCGGGTTTTCAGTTTAAAAATAGAATCCTTTCTAAATGCAAAACTAGATATTTTTAGCTGATCCTATCTGTATATCTGACATTTTCGGCATATTACGGCAATACGTAAAAGCAGGTTATGGATGGTGAATGTATTCTCGTTTTGATATTTGGGTTCCGATAAGCTCTACCCTAGTGGAAAAAATCAAATATTTATACCAAAAAATTATACTGAGGAATACCAAAATCAATTTATTTTTGTATAAATGATTAATTTAAATACAAAATATACTTTAAATTGGTTAAAGTTTAATACATTTCTAAACCAAAATACTACTTAAATTATACATCTCAAAAATTATACAAATTTAAGTATGAATTTTGTATATACAAATATTTAAATTAAGTCAAAATTAAACATAAATATACATAAAATATGATTTTAAATATTATACATATATAAGTGTTAATTTTAACCTAAAATTAACTCTTAAATTCAAATTTTAAACTAAATTAAGTATATTTGGGATAAATACTTAATACGGTAGTTTTATAGTTTAATAATGGTTAAATATTTTATACAAATTTAAGTATGAATTTTGTATATACAAATATTTAAATTTAGTCAAACTTAAACATGAATAGACATAAAATATTTTAACCTAAAATTGACTATTAAAATCAAATTTTAAACTAAATTAAGTATATTTGAGATAAATACTTAATACGGCCGTTTAAAAGTTTAATTATGTTTAAATATTTTATACAAATTTAAATATTAATTTTGTATATACAAATATTTAAATGTAGTCAAAATTAAAAATAAATTTAAAAAATTATTTTAAGCGAATTATTGGAATCGAAAATTGTGTATTACACATTTTAGAAAAATATTTTTTTTAATCATCACTTTTCATCCCGTACGAGAGATGAATTTCCCGCCAAAAGGAAAATTTCCCACGAACTGGCAGCACTGATGCGCATCAATACTATCGTGCTGAAAAAATGTATTTAGTTGTAATCGTATTTTGGGGTCTTTTGTATGTTGGTGTGCAGGTGTAGTTTGCAGCAAATGATAAAAACCAAATTAAGTATATTTTAAGTTTAATTGTGTATTTAAATATATTGATTTATATTGTTAGGAATTAAACTCTACATAGTTATTGCTTTGGTGGTGCAGTGGTTAAGGTGTACACCCCTAAGTGTTATTATCGCAAAAGTCGCCGGTTCGAGTCCAGTCGGAGTCCAAAATTTAAGGAATTATTATTCTAATTAGGCAACGATGTTATCGGATCAACTATTCACTACACTGATTGAAAATTGACTGAAAATACTAGAATTAACAACGGCGTGAAATAATCAATGGAGAGGAACTGATGGCGTGGCATGTCCGCGAATACAAACAACCACATGGAAAAATGAAGTAAAATTATTATAATACGCATACATCGGCGGCAGTCACAATGAATGGAATATTTCTGTTATATTCTATCTCAAGTATAATTTTTGTTTAAATTTAAAAATTATACTAAAATTATATTGCCATAACCCACTAAAATTATACTTAAAATACACTAATATTGGTATTAATTTTATAACACAATATACAAAAATTATACTTTTAACTAGATAATTTGCGAAAGTATAATTTCTGTTTAATTTTGAAAATTATACTAAAATTATACTGCCATAACCTACTAAAATTATACAAAAATTATTATTAAATTTCTATGAAATCGTAAGTTTATTTTTAGTATAAAAAATTTCAATTTTTCCACTAGGGTATCACTTTAACGACTATGTTAGATGTTTATTACAGATCAAATCAATAAAAATTGTTTAAAAAGATCATTCATTTACATAACATATAAAACAAGAAATTTTTATCGTTAAAATCTATAGGAAATTAGCAAAGTAGTAATTAAATGGTATCAACAAAAAAGTTATCACTAGGTCAGTATGTCTTCCAATAAAGTTGTATGTAGCAGAGACAAGGTTTCCAGAAACTATAGATTATAGACCAATTGACATTTTATTATGGTTAAGTTTATATATCGCCAATTAATTTACGTTGCTAAAAAAGTTGTTCCTTATTTAAGATTGTAAATCGCAAAACCCACTTTGCGTTTTCATAAATGGTAAAACAACAATTGAAAGTTTTCTCATTTTCGCAGCAAAACTTTTTCAACAAAAATTTACATAAAAATGTTTAGCACGTTACTCATTATGTTAATTAAAACCATTCTGATGTAATAACGATAAACAAATTAAACATGATACCTACAACGAAGTTAAGTATAAGGTTTCATGAATTTGATCAAGCTATAAGGTTCAAGCATTTTTACAAATCTAACAGGTTGAAATGTTGATAATCACGTCGATTATAGAATCCGCGGGAGCGAATCGATTGCGGATTGAAAACTGCATATATAAAACAATTAAAAACAATTGCTATAAATCAAAGTAGCCGTGGGAAATTTGTATTAATTTCCACACAAATCATTTTTTATGATTCCCCGCACAAACGCAATAAAATAGTTGAGGATCTAAAACAAATTTTACTTTACTAAGGGGTATATCCTCCATCCGGTCGCAAATTAAATATTTGCGATCAGAAATATGGTTACTAGATTTATTTTGCCATGCCAATTGATACATTTTTTTAAAATTTAAATTTGTTTTGCGATTGTAAAGTAGAAATACACGAAAAGACTGCTACGCATTTTCCGAGGTCGCAGTCTTTTCATGTATTTCTACTTTAAAATCGCAAAACAAATTTAAATTCAAAAAAGATGTGACAATTGGAATGGCAAAATACATCTAGTAACCATATTTCTGATCACAAATATTTAATTTGCGACCGGATGGAGGATATACCCCTAAGTGTATCAAAATACATAGGAATTTCAAAGATACTATGATTTAAAATTTTGTTTTATGTTTTTTTAATATACAGATTTCAATCCGCAATCGACTCGCTCCCGCGAATTCTATAATTATTGTGAATATGTATGTTTTGTATACCCAGAATGGCATCGGCAACCTGACCAGCAATCGGTACGTCAAAATTGTTCTAGAGAGGTTCAAAGTCATACAAAAACTCAGGGATATAAATTACTTTGATTCACTTGGAATTTTGGTTTCAACACTGGTGCGAAACGAATTGGACGTTTTTACGAAACGTTTGCGGCTTGTTTTAATTGCATATGTATTAGTGTTATTACCTGTACAAGACGAAACTTTACCAATTATACTAGACAAATTTTAAAAAAATTGGTACAAAGTATAGAATTCAACAAACAAAAACTTAACCACCGTAATAATCAGATATTTCAAATCTCAAATGATTTAATCAGTTATATTATGTATTTAATATAATAATTAATGTTTAATTAATATGAGCAAAAATTCTCCAAGTAAGATAGTACCAGATAAATTAAAAAAAAAAATTGTGTGAAATAATAGGAATTTGGCCCAAAAGTCATCTACACAGTGCAATAGAGCAATCCAATTTCGAATATTACGCAACAAGTCTTTGTGGATCGTCGGGGTACCCAACCTTTGCTCGTTCGATTTTCAAGTCCGAAAATGGAAATTTTGTGGAACGAATCCTGGAGATTTTGTCACATGGCCACATACATAGTGCAATAGATTAAAGTTGTTAAATTTCACAAAAATACGCCACATGTCTATGCGGATCGTCAAAGTGCCCCATTCTGGCTCTTTCATTTTATAAAATTAGAACGAAAAAGACAGAATTTCCATTTTCCGACTTTTTCGTTCTAGTTATGATAAAATGAAAGAGCCCAAATGGAGCACTCTAACGATCCGCATAGACATATGGTGTATTTTTTGTAAAATTTAGCAACTTTGATCTATTGCACTATGTATGTGGCCATCCGATTCGAGAAATTTTTACTAAAAATTTTGCTAAACAATTCGTAAAAAATTAGTAAAATTTTCTCAGACATGGTGCGAAGTTATTAACAAATTTAAAAAATATCCGACATGAAAAAACACATAACTTTCCCATAACTCAAAGATTTTGCTAAATTAAGTTGTATTAGCATAAATGTATTGGGCTCACATTTTGTTAGCCCAACTAAATTTATATTTTGCGTCGAACCAAACGCATAGTGATAAAACTAAGTTTTACAGAAAACATTATAAATCCAAAAAAGTTTTACAGAAAACATTATAAATCCAAAAATTTTGGTTAATGTATAAATTTATAAAAATAAACGGAAAAATAGCGACCAATCCTTCGTTACTTCTAAAATGAAGCTTCAATTGTCAACGTTGACGTGTAACAAATTTAAACATATAATGTCAATCATCAATTCTCGTTAGAGAATCCTCTCTCTCCTAAAAGGAGATTTGTCGGAGATGCTGATAATCCAGAAGCCTCAAACCTTGCCAGATGCCTACTCGCATTTCAGTGAACCGCGGAAACAATAAAAGGGTTTACCACATAGAGACAGCTGTTAAACGAAAATGCTTCAGTAGCGTGCCATATATAAAATACATACCAGGAGAGAGACGGCTATACCCTTAGATTCTTTATTGATACGGGTGCCAATAAAAATTTCATCAACCCTCAATTAGCCAAAAAACATTAGCAATTTGGACAAAATGGAGTTCCTAAAAACAGAAACGCATTTTTTTATTCTATTATCGAAAAAAAGCATTAGGGCCGACCTAAAGAAGGTAGCTGCTATTTATTATATAACCTAAAAAGCCCAGAGAACGTGAAAAACCTGAAATCGTTTCTTCGATTGGCATCATACTGCAGGAGTTTGTAGACAGCAAAACCTCTGACAAATCTTACATTTATTCAGTGAATTGAAGTGAGATTTATTCAGTGAATTGAATTTGTATATAGTTTCTTAAAAAGGTTTTTTCGGAATTTTAGTTCGAGGTTCAAGTAAATGTAATCATGAAAAGGTAAAATATTACAGTGTATTTGCTGCCACAAACTATTAATTAATAATAATTAATAAAATGCGTTTCTTAAATTATTATTAATCTTGTAAATATTTTAGTGTGATCAACACAAACAATCAGTGTGACGAATCTTTGAATACTCGAAACAATTCAGCCGCATCAGGAAGTAGCAATGAAAATGATACACAAAGTGGGTTCAGCAATTCAAGCAAAGACTCAATTTCCGAAAAAATATAACCCACAGTGACGACAGTTCTTCACAAAAAAAAAATCCAATATTGCTAAAAAGCAAGAGAGGTGATTGATCCTTTATTAAAAGAATGGATCATTTTAAAAGAAATTTCTGTAGAATGCAAATCCTGTAGTACAATTTTTAAACAGCCAAAATATTCCAACCTCAAAGATCATGGTAATACAAAAAAGTCTGTGGCCGCAAAAGAACCATTCTCAACGGGAGGACAAACAAGCATAAAATTTAAGGCCACGGCAATGCTACAAAGCTCAATTTGTTCTGTGACCACCTCACTCAGGTACATATATTAAATTGATTTGTGTGTTTATTTAAATTAATTTGTTATCATTTTTATTTCTAAGGTAACAAAAAAAAAACTATTCCGACACCTCTATATGTTTAAATACCAAACTTTGCTGAACAACGTGCACTGGAATAATCATGAATTTATGGTATCCATATTTTAAATCCCAAATAAAGAAAGATGTTGGCAAAAGTCCATTTAGTCTCCTTGTGGATGAGCCTAGAGAAGTTAATTAAGAAAATTAGGACAACATTTATTATTGCATTTTTTAGGCATTGTGATAAAATACTATAGTCATTTCGAGAAAACTATTAAAACCAAACTTTTTAAGCTCGAGCCGCTTGATTCTTGTGACGCGGATGGAATTGTTGCCGGAATTTTTTCGGCACTGAAAGAATATAATTTAAATATTCAAAATAAGGAAAAGCGTTTTTGCTAAATTAAAGGCATTCAATCCTAGAATAATTGTAATACCATGTGTGTGTCATTCGCTTCAGCAGCAAAAAATATTGAGTTCATAATAAGTGTAATTTACAATTCTTTTGCCAGGTTCTCTAATAGGCAAAGTTGTTACAAAATCATTTATAAATTAATACATGAGGGGCATGATCCCCTAAAATCACCCAATCATGCGCAACTCGTTGGTTGTCATTACAATCTGCCGTTAGCAGAATTCATAAACAATATCTCGAGCTGAAAACATATTTTTGTATGGCAGAACAGGAAGAAAACTGTTTCAAATTATCAAGCCTCGCTAAAATGTTCGACGATGATCTAAATTTTGTTTATTTGTGTTTTCTAAAACCGATCCTTCATCAAGTTCAAAGGGTGAATAAAATTTTTGAAAGCGAAACTGCCGAATTTATTAAAGTTTTAGTCGATTTAGAATATTTATTAATTTCACTGTTTAAAAAGGTTGTTAAATTTAATTATGATGATGTTAATTCTGTGGATGCAGCACATGAAGGCCTTAAGATCGAATATACTCTGAATATAGATAAAGCAGAATTGCAAAGCAAACCCTACTTAGGCATTGAGTGCGAGGATAAACTATTCGAAATGAAATCGAACAAAAAAATTACTTTGGAACAAGAAGTGCTTTTTCGACCTAACTGCCAGCAGTTTTTAATAAAGCTGATCAAAGAGTTACATCAAAGAATGCCTAGAAATTTAAATCTTTTAAAAAAAATTGATAATATTTGTATTGAGGAATCCTTTTAAAGAAACAGCGAATAGAACCACTATTGAGGGAATTTCAGATCGACCGCCTTACAAGTGATAAAATTAATTCACAATGGGACAATTTAAGGTTAAAAATATGGAGCAGCACAACCACTACGGGAATGTTTTTTAGCGAGGTACTTCAGCATAAGGATGCAAGTGGTGAAAACCCATATAAAGAAATTTCTTATTTGGTGATTTCGATTTTGGTTTTGCCAATTTCGAATGCTGAGGTTGAACGAATTTTCAGTCACCTTAATTTGGTAAATTAAGGAACCGAATGCAAATTTGACTAACAAATAGCATTCTAATTATTAGAAATCAAAAGAGATTTGGACTATGCTGCTTCAACTTCCCGAAAATTGGAACCAGTTCCACCTTTTATTATTTTTATATGTACCTAGAACCGATGTATGTACATTTTATGAAGAATTGAATGAGTTATCTTAATAAAAAGTTTACAGAACTGAAAGTTTTTATTTTTAATTCGGTTAAAACTTCATTAACTGGTGTTTTAGCTGGTTTCATTTACTTTCTTCTGTGACTGGATATTTTAGTTGGATTCGTCGAATACACCTAAGTCTGTTGGATCGTTAGTGATTGGGCTTAACGGCCGGGAATTTAAACATGTTCGATTTGTGCAACTACAGTTGATAATTCTTTAAACGTAACAGTTTCTTCTCAAACTATCTTTTTTAAATGATTTTTTGTCGATTTCACTGCCGCTTCCCAGAGACCGTCAAAGTTTGATGCTGCTGGTGGGATTACGTCCCAGGTTGTTCCCTGTCTAGCTAATTCTTCCTTAATTAGCTCATTTGCTTCTTTTAGTGCCTGTTTTTTTTTCTGTTTGCAGCTAATAATTTGCGCCTATGAAGGTTGTTCCGTTATCACTGTAAATATCTGTACATAGGGCTCGCCTGGCAGTGAACCGCTTATTAGCTGCCATAAACGCCTGTGTTTTTAAATCTGATGCTACTTTGATATGTATTGCCTTTGTTACCGTGCATATAAATATCGCTAGATAACCTATATATGCCCTGCGTAATCTACACCAGTTTTTGAAAATGGTCTCGCTGGTATGACTCTAGCTTCAGGTAAATATCCCATTAGTTGATGTTTTACTATATTGTTAAACCGATGACATCTAACACACTATTCAACACTGCACGGAGGAAAACAACTAACACTAGCGTATATCCGTAAGAGGTTTTGGATAACAAATGATCGCAGATGCATTCAAAAACAAATCAAATCATGTGCTAAATGTCATCGGTTTAACGACTCATTTTCAATTCCAACCAGAGATCTTTTTTGAAGAAATTAGAATAGCCAATATACTTAAAAGCGAATGGAAGCTAATCATGTATTATGTATTAATTACAAGAAGCAAAATATCAACTGTCGGTCAAGTGCAAACAAAATTCGACGTTGCTGAAAAACAACGACGTCTGCTTCATAATCTCCAACCAAGTGAATCATCTGTTAAGTGAAGTGGAAGATAGAAACCAAATATTGGACACCAGTAAACCAGCAATCATACAAAAGAGGTATCTATTCAATATTATTGATAATATCGCAAACGAGCTGTTTGGAGTACTCGATCAAAGAGATGCCGAAAAATATGATAAACAAATCAATTTGTTGATAGACAAGCAAATACAACAAAACAAGTAAAACAACAAAATGTCTTTCTCCAGATGAACTAGAAAGAATCATGTTTCATGAAGAATTCATAGATGCAATACGAATCATTATAGCAGTTATATCCTTTAAGGATATGCAAGAAGCTTTAATCGATATAATCTCAGATGTGCACGACCGGTTCATCAATATTTTACTATTTACACCCAACCAACTCCGTCAGCAACTACAGTATATCCAACGTGCATAACCTGAACATTTAAATCTACCAACGCGCGAAGTAATCCAATTATAAGGGTGATTTTTTTGTGGTTAGGATTTTCATGCATTAGTATTTGACAGATCACGCGGGATTTCAGACAAGGTGTCAAAGAGAAAGATGCTCAGTATGCTTTGACATTTCATAATGAATAGACTTACTAACGAGCAACGCTTGCAAATAATTGAATTATATTACAAAAATCAGTGTTCGGTTCGAAAAGTGTTTCGCGATTTACGTCCGATTTATGGTCTACATAATCGACCAAGTGAGCAAACAATTAATGCGATTGTGACCAAGTTTCGCACTCAGTTTACTTTATTGGACATTAAACCAACCACACGAATGCGTACAGTGCGTACAGAAGAGAATATTGCGTCTGTTTCTGAGAGTGTTGCTGAAGACCGTGAAATGTCGATTCGTCGCCGTTCGCAGCAATTGGGTTTGTGTTATTCGACGACATGGAAGATTTTACGCAAAGATCTTGGTGTAAAACCGTATAAAATACAGCTCCTGCAAGAACTGAAGCCGAACGATCTGCCACAACGTCGAATTTTCAGTGAATGGGCCCTAGAAAAGTTGGCAGAAAATCCGCTTTTTTATCGACAAATTTTGTTCAGCGATGAGGCTCATTTCTGGTTGAATGGCTACGTAAATAAGCAAAATTGCCGCATTTGGAGTGAAGAGCAACCAGAAGCCGTTCAAGAACTGCCCATGCATCCCGAAAAATGCACTGTTTGGTGTGGTTTGTACGCTGGTGGAATCATTGGACCGTATTTTTTCAAAGATGCTGTTGGACGCAACGTTACGGTGAATGGCGATCGCTATCGTTCGATGCTAACAAACTTTTTGTTGCCAAAAATGGAAGAACTGAACTTAGTTGACATGTGGTTTCAACAAGATGGCGCTACATGCCACACAGCTCGCGATTCTATGGCCATTTTGAGGGAAAACTTCGGAGAACAATTCATCTCAAGAAATGGCCCGGTAAGTTGGCCACCAAGATCATGCGATTTGACGCCTTTAGACTATTTTTTGTGGGGCTACGTCAAGTCTAAAGTCTACAGAAATAAGCCAGCAACTATTCCAGTTTTGGAAGACAACATTTCCGAAGAAATTCGGGCTATTCCGGCCGAAATGCTCGAAAAAGTTGCCCAAAATTGGACTTTCCGAATGGACCACCTAAGACGCAGCCGCGGTCAACATTTAAATGAAATTATCTTCAAAAAGTAAATGTCATGGACCAATCTAACGTTTCAAATAAAGAACCGATGAGATTTTGCAAATTTTATGCGTTTTTTTTAAAAAAAAAGTTCTCAAGCTCTTAAAAATCACCCGTTACAAGCTCTTAAGCATTACAGCAAGTATTCTGCAAGGAAAAGCCATTTTCGAATTAAAGATCCCACTGATCGATAGAGAGGAATTTCAAATTCTGCATGTAATATCGGTACCAACACTTCATAACGAACAATATATCTACATAAAACCATCCGAAAATTACATGCTAGTATCATTACAACGGCAGGCATATTGTTTTGCAACAGAATTTGACTTCCAAACATGTAAAATTATTCAAAAAACTCACTTCATGTGTGATCCAGATACAATTATTACATTATGAACCTCTGATTCCAAAAAGTTGTGCCATCAATTCAACACCACCATGTAGTATGGTCTGGTTACAACTTCAAACGTCAAACATCTGGATATTTGTAGAAAATAGAGACTACATTTTTGACAGCATATGCAACACTACCATCACTCTAATAACAATTTCAGGATCTGGGATACTTCAATTAAATATGCATATGTTAGAAACTTCAAATCATCGGCAGCCATTGAACGAGCTTAACTCATGTACAATTTGTTACTTTTTTTGTTCATTCTGACCATATTGCTCTGAAAATCATGAATATTACAACGAGTGAACTGGAGATGAACTAACGGGAAATTTCAGATTAAAAATTGGTTGAGACACTCAGTACCAACTACACAAGTCTAGGTAGGCTTAATGTAGTCTTGCTATTCGCAAAACATGTGAAGCATACTCAAGGTGGCATGAAACTCAACGGCACCAACACTTATGCTTGGTCTGATTCAACCATTACACCATGTTGGGGGTCAGAGGAGAATTAAGTCAATTCAAAACCTTTTTGGCTAATGCAACATTTGCAATAAGAAAGATTCTACTAACAACTATGCTAAGTGTTGGATCCCGATGCACCCATGCCAAACAGCATTATTCATTACGCGCATAATTTGAAAACGGTGACCACTGAATTCTTTAATGTGGTCTAAACAATCGTTAGAACCTTTCCAAAGAAAATTGAATTTTCGATAAAAAAACAACAAAGAATAATTTGAAAAAAAAAAATTACAAAATACGACTAGAAAAATCTGTCAGGGGTATTATTTTTCACTTATAAAATCAGGTTAATTTTAAAATTTTACCGCATATTTACAGCAAATTTCACTTTGATTGCTCGACCATGTTCGTACGTAAAATATGGCCCGAAAGTTTTACAAGGAGTGCTCACCAGTGCCAGAAGTGAAATGAAACACCCAGATAGTAGTACTCGTATTTCTTATCAAATCATTATTAGTGTTATTTGCGAATCCATTTTTAAAATATATATCGATAATGCAGATTTAGAGGTGGCTGAAATTTTCGAGTAAAATCATACTACTATATATTAAAGCTAAGCGATAGTGCCAAGCCGAAATAAAAAAATCGATAATGCAGATAGTGTCTTTGCTAGTATTTTTCAGCCGAAAATATTTTTTTATACCAAAAATATTTGTTTCATATTTGTTTAGAAAATTCATTTTCCTATAGGAAAACTTGTATATAAATATATCGCACTTTTGAAAATTTCTAAAAATTCAAATGAAATATTATAAAGAAGCTTAATGTCTTGACAGATATATCGTCGTGTCAGTATTAAAGTGTCCTACAGGCCATTTTTAACAAAAATGTGTTTGGAATGGAGTCCTACTAATTTGACTATGCTCTTTCAGAATATCTTATCAGAATTTTTTTTTCTCTGTAGTAGTCTCCAAAATATTTTTTATGCTTTTGTCCTGTAGACTACAATTTCATGTTCTTCGTCTGAAGAAAAAGTAGTACAACTTTCTATAGCAAGTTAACAACTATGATTTTTTGATCTTATAAGTATGTCCCATATCCCATATATATGGAAATAGGACAAAATATCGAACAAAAAAAAAGAATTAATGACAGTTTTTCTTTAAATGTCCTATATCCATAAAAACTTTAATATAGGACTATGCAAAAGGCAAAAAAGTTCCTGCCAAATACGCAAAACCACTAAACTGTGACAAAGCCTGCGCGTATATTGTACAACATTTTTCTGGAGTCAACCAGAAAACAAATCCACAGTGATTTTGTAGTATTGTCTGAGTTAAGCCCTTTGGACATGACAAACAATAGCTAAGAGTATATCGATTGTTTTTTCTCAACACATTATTTGTATTTCAGCGAACAATCTACTATTTTTTTACCATAATCCTGGTGTACCAAAAACATCGAGGAAAGGGTTTCACATGTGAAGAAAACTGTGTATATTCAGAATATTCGAGAACACATTGAATCATACACTTGCATCGATTCGCATTACTTCAGAGCTGATACGCAAATACGATATCTGAATGCTGGACTTTCCATAAAAAATGTATAAATTGTTTAAATTGAAGAATGATGCAGATACCATTAAATACCATACATATAGAAAACTCTTTAATACCTATCGTTTTTCGTTTCTAAAAAGGATTTATGCTCAATTGAACTGAAGGATTTATTAAAGTACTTCAAACCCAACTGATCAACAAACTACAGCAGAAACAACAGCTGAATATTCAAAACACTAGGAACTCCATTAAAGCGCCAAGGAACGCAAAAAACAGATAAGGACTTGGCCAAATTCGGTTCGACTGTGGAAATTATTTTATACAATTTGAAAAACATGTTTAATCTACAAAAAGAAAGTGCATCCAACCTCTTCTATAAAATAAAACTAAATTTGGTTAATTTAACAGGTTATTGCTACATAAACAGTGTCACATATTGCCCAATTTGGTATGAGAGCTAAAGCAGCTGTTCGACCGTGTTCCTCTAGCGTTGTTGAAACTATGTCCAAATAATGAAATTCACAGTTTAATCGAACGTTTTTCTGTACCAGGACATCCACGAGATCAAAAAGCAGATGCGGTACATATAGCGTAATTGAGCGGTATCTTAAGCACATTGAATATTACAGCTCTGTACCTCTTGCGACATATAAGAGCCATGAACTATGACAATGTGCACTTAAAATAAATGCAGAGGCATTCAACAGATTTTCTGAATTATAGCAAAACAGGACTAGGACTTAATTTTAACTCCGTAAAATACACAGCAGTTACTTAATAAAGAAAAGCACGATTTATGTTAAGTTAAATGTAAAAGATGCTATCAGGAATCTGAATCATATAAAACTATACCTTTAATGGTGTAGGCCAACCGAAGACCAAGCACAATCGTAAACAAACTTCCTTTGGTGGTAATGCCTATAATCAGATGCGCGTGAACTTTTTCCTAAATATTTCCTAAAAACAAAAACAAAATATTAGGAATAGTTTAGGAAATACTTCACAGGCCTATATAGAAATGTGAAGTTTTTCCTAAAACTCTACAAATGTATCTTAGTATTAGTGAGTACAATACACAAAAATAGAACGACAATGTTCAACAAATCTGATCAACGGCTACTCGAATAAAAAAAAGTTGAATTAAGAATGTGTTTCTTTCTGAATTTAGATAAAGGTTTTTAATTGATTGATAATTTAAGAAATTTAAGAAAAGAATTAATAAAAGTTGATTATTTTAATATGTGCGTTTCTTAATTAATTTTCCAAATATTTTAAGAAAAGTAAAAAAATGAATTAAAATGTGTTTTATAAATTATTTAAAAAAAATATGTAATTAAATTTAACTAGGAAATACTTAATAAAGACATTTTTATTAATCACTTGTTTTTTGTTTCGCAGTTATTTTGAATAATTTTCAAAAAGTTTAAAAAATCACTCGATCGATTTCGACTTGTTAGGTCATCATCAGGAGTATCTACTGATTTGTGTTAGTAAAAAATTTTGTTATATAGTAGAAAAAAGCAAAATATAAATAAAAGGAGGGCAAAAAAAAAAAAAAAAAAAAAAAAAAATAAAAAATAAAAAATAAGCAATAAAAGCAAAATATAAATAAAAGAAGGAGGGCAAAAAAAATAGAAAATAAGCAATAAAAATTAATCTACGGATCGCGCAGGTGTGCGATGAGTCATAGGCTGAGTAACAAAATTCAAGGTATATTATTGCGTACGTGAGAATAGAAAAGGGCGGGATATGTAATTGGTGAGAACCAGATTTCTCTCTGTTCGTTAAGGATATTTTGGTTAAGAAATATTGATTTTCTAATTTCGTAAGATTCTAAGGTATCTAAACGTCTGCCTTTGGGTTGTATATGTAATATATCTAAATTGTTCAAGCTAGCTGTATGATTTTCTGACGTTAAATGGTTATGGAAAGTTGATTGGTTGCAACCAGATAAATGTTCTTTAGCTCTAACTCCAAAATTGCGCCCAGTCTGACCAATATAGGAGAAACTACAATCATTGCAATTGATCCTATAGACACCAGATTTGGAAAGGCGATCAACTCTAGGTTTATTATTAAAAATCATTTTCTTTATTGTGTTGTTATTATAAAAAGCAAAACTAATATTGGTATAATTGGACACGATGTTGCTAATCCGTTGGCTCGTTTTTCCTATATACTCTAAGCGACGCCAATTTTCCCGCGGTGGACTATCCGGTGGATAAATACCCGTTAGAGTTTTACGCTTTAGCTTTTTATTCAATAACTTTAATATAGTCCTAGTTGCATATCCGTTATTCGTTGCTATTTGAAGAATTATGTTAAACTCAGTGTTATAATTTGAATTTGACAGAGGGATGTTTATTAGTCTATCTATGAGTGAGTGGAAAGTTGACATATTAATATTATGGGGATGGTTTGAAGAACTAGGGATAACAGCGTCTGTATACGTGGGTTTCCGAAAAATTTTGAAGTCTAAAGTAGAATTAATCCTGGTTATTGTTATATCTAGAAAATTAATACATTTATTTTCTTCTTTTTCTAACGTAAAATCAATGGTGGGATATTGAGAATTTAACCAAGTTAGGAAAGAGTCTAACAGTCTATCAGTTCCATTCCATAGACATAATATGTCATCAACATATCTATACCAAAAGATTATATGACGAAAATAAGGATTGTTGTTTGATATGATCATTTGTTCGAAGAAATTCATGAAAATTTCAGCCAACAAAGGTGACAGAGGGGAGCCCATGGGTAGACCATCAGCGAATTTGAAATATGTATTATCAAAACAGAAATAATTTTGTTTAATACAAGTCTCAAAAACTAACTTCAGTTCACGACGTAAGCTCTCATCTACAACATCCCTATCTAAGTAATTACAAACTATTTGGGACAAAGTATTAATCGGAATAGAAGTGAAAAGACTGGCAACGTCAAATGAAACTAGTTTTGAATGTAAAGGAATGTCGACGTCTTGAATTTTGTTAATCAATTCTACCGAGTTCTTAACCGAGTAAGCTGAAAAGAAATTAGTATGACAATTGAAAAAATTTATGAAACCCTTACATAGCTTGTAGGCGGGAGCATTGCAATACGCTACTATTGGTCTAATCGGAATGCCTTCCTTATGGATTTTTGGTAAACCATGTCTTTATTAAGTATTAGTGTGTTTCGCCAAGTGCCTACGGCCAATAGCGTAAAAAGTATTAACTAGGAAAATTTTGAAAATTTTGCAATTTTTTTTTTTATTTAATAGTTTAAAATTATAAATATAATTTGATACTTGAAGAATTGGTATAAATTCTGGAAAAGCGGGGATTTAAGGTGGGAAGTGAAAAATTTAGACTTAGCTAGTAAACAATCCTACATTCAATTTTTTTTTTGAAAAAGTTTACTACTTACAAGATTTTCTCGATGTTCACAAAAAGTTTCAAGAAAATCTCTTGGGGCTTTGGGGGTCAAATTTGAATAAAACTCCAATAATTGAATTGCAGATCAATTGAATCGTTTTGCATTCATAATTTGCTTTCCTAAACCACCTTAGAGTTCGAAGGCATCAATAAGCGAATATTAGTCAGTTTAAGCTATGCAAAAAGTTTCAAGAAATTCGCTTGGGGCTTTGGAAACCACCTGAATATCTACAAATATTCGCTTATTGATGCCTTCGAACTCTAAAGAGGTTTAGGACAGCAAATTGTGACTGCAAAGCGATTCAATTGTACTGTATTTTAGTTCTTCGGTGCTGTTTTAGTTTGAATAGTAATTTTAGAATAAAAATGATTTTATTTATTTTTTATTATTATTTTTTAATTGGTTATTTATGATTTTTTAACAATATTTCTTCTTTACTAATGCTTTGCTTGTTAATTGTATTATTTTTATAATTGTTATTTTCAATTATTTTGTTGAATGCTTTATTATAAGCAATAATTGAAAGTTTCACTAATACTATCAAATGATTTTAAATTTAGGAAAATTTTAGGAAATTCTTCATCACCGTATAATCAGAGCCATCTGGATTAATAGGGCCCCCCTATTCGAGCTTTTTCCACTAAACTTCAAATATGGGGTATACAAATTTATTGAAACTAATGAAAAACGGTAAATTTTATTTGATAGTTTAAGTCTATTTGAACCATGAGCTTTTTTGAGACAGAAAAATAGAGAAAAGTTCAAACTTTAATAAGTTTAAAATACGATTCAAGGAAACCCTTAAAAACTACCCTTCCCAGAAACCATTGTCTTTATTTGGCGGCCACAATTGGCGTGTCTTACTAAGTGGTGTGTGATACTGTGTTCGATAAATTTAAACTTATAAAACTTTATACAATAATAATAGTACTATAATAAATTATATAAATATCTTAAAAAATCTCATTGAAGCTCAAATAACAATTAATTGGGAATTTGTTAATGATAAAAATAATATCCTTAGAGTCGAACCTCAAGATAATGATTCTCTTAAATGCAATCTGATCTGTACAACTATTTATCAAATGTGTCAAAACATGGCCTTACTTCTTGTTTACTGATGTCGAAATTTAAAATAAATGCTTAACCCGAAACTTAAAATAAATGCTTAAATAAGAGATTTGATAAAATTTAAATCAATAATAATAATTTTATGTAACATACTTCATCGCATCATTGAATAGGTATTCCAGTTCAAAATCTTTATTTCATTCATTTAAAGATTTCGCATTATGATACTAGACGATGTACAACGTGCACACTGTTCGTTATTGCGTTTATGAAATTAAATCACAAATTATCAGTTAAATAATTTAGAATATAAAATTAGATTTTGTTTGCAAACTTATATCAGCAGAATGATCCACAAATGGATATATAGCGGGACTTCACCCAGGAAACTGAATGATTTTAATTACACTTTCTAAGCTTTTTCGATATTCATGACGTATTTGAAAAGTTGAAGAATTTAACAAACCTTTTAATAATGTGTGGCTCAACATTTTTCAATATGTTTAAAACCTACGCAATACGGAGGAATTTAGAGATGTGCTTAAAACAACATTTTTAGTCGTTCCAAGTTAAAGGTAAATGTCGTAGATAAAGATAAATGAACATTAACGTGTATGCAATGAAAACGATACAAAGCCAACATAATATTTGCCTTGGTCGGGCTTAATGATAAATAACAGGATTTTCAACCCAACGACCGTGAGTAGACACAACCCCATATTTTCGTAGCATCAGTAGTATCATGCTTATCGACCGGATTACACATCTTAAATAAAAGTGGAATTACTCCTTAATGCATGGTAATCCATATGTAATATACATAACCCCACAGGGTATGCGATTATTAACAGCATCAAAATCTTTACATTTTTATTATATTTTAAATACCATGGCAGTCATACGCAAATCATGTATATTACAAAAAGATTTTTTAAAACAATAATTCCCCTGGAGTTAAGATTCATGATTAATATACGTATGCATATACTTTTTGAATTATTTAAAAACTATATAATCTAAGCCTAGATATGTTCCCGTTATACCGGATCAATTATACACCACACACGAAATTTTTTTATCGATCTCATTAACAGACTTGTTGTCGGCCTATAGTTCCTTCGGGCCGGATCACCTCCAGAAATATTTTCATAACATTAATTGCCTATAATTCGCCGAATATATAAAACGTTGTTATAAAACAGAGCATCTCGATAACGTCAAGTCAACTATTTTAGAGTAAATTGATTGTTACCGCAACCGAACGATGATGGTGATACAATGGAATCTAGTGGAACCTAGTGAACCTTTGACGAATCCATTAGGTGATCCAAATAACATTAAAGTATTATCGTATGATAATTTATAGTTTGATTACGAATGATGTGATTTCACAACAGTACATGTGGGCAGAGTTAAACCAAAATTACTTACGTTCCGGTAAGCGGTCACTCTTTAAATGTTTCAATTTCTTTTCCGAAAAAGTTGGTTTCGAATTAAATTTATATTTTTGCTCCCGACCTGTCCTACATCTTAGAGTCTTCTGTAAAGCATTTGTTATCAGGCGGCAAGGCGAAACACGTATACACGTGAAAGTTAATTGCGGCTATCATTCCGCTTAGCTACGATACTAGCTCTTTACACGAAGGTCTAGCTTTGCGTCGCTATTCGGTTCAACACGTAGAGACGCAAACTGAATTTCAACACATAGCGAAAAATTTAAAATATGATATTACATTCTACGTGTAGAACCGAATAACGACACTGAATAATCGGCTGGCAATTGTCGGCTGATAACTTTCGGCTGAAGCATATTAATATTTAACATTTCATATTATATTTTCGGCTGAGATAGCAAAGGCACTATCCGCATTATCGATTTTTTACTTTCGGCTGGATACTTTAAATAACAATTCTAAGACAATGTCATTTAAAACTACGTATATTAAAATATGCAAACAAAGTTTCATTAGCTAATCAGCAAAAATTCCTAATTTAAAAAATTACAATGAAAAGTTCATTAAACTTAACTAACCATACTTAGAGGAGCTTTCACGCCACTCCTTTGCTAAAAGAGTATACAGATTTGTATATTACGTGAAAAATGTACATAAACATTTTTGTTTACACTTTGTAAATAAATTACTAGAATAAAAGTAAAAGTGATTTGCAAAGTAAATAAAGTAAATATTTATTTTACTAGTGTTAAGCTTTTACTTGTACATCTTTGTATACATATTTACATTTAGACATAAACATGATGGATACGCACATTTCGAACTAACCGGCTTTTAGTTCTAATTTAAATTATCTTGTGTGTGATTTCTATTGTAACCGACCATACCCATATTCGGTATAATGTCAAGCAAGTGTATAGAGAAAGAAATACAATATCGGAGCGGAAGATGGGCAAATTTTATCAAACATGTTAAACTTCTCGTGTTCACCATATTTGTTCTTTTAATTAAAAAGACATAAAGACGCACGAACGGTCGCATAGTTTTCAATTTCTTTATTTTACACTAATAAACAAGTTTCGTCGATATAAATTATTACGTACATATGTGTTGCACGTCGCATGTACTTACATATAAACAAAATAAACAACTTTCTCTTAATCAATTATTTTTCAAAAATTACCATTAACTATTATTTTATTAACACTACGTCGTCGTATCGAAATATTCGGCATATTCGTTTTTGTTGTATATTGTCGGTCTACACATACGGTGGTTATGTAAAACCCCAAAATATGGATAATTGAAGTAAATTTTAGCCGTGTTTTAATATTGGAGCACTATGCGGAGCCAAATGGCAATTTTCTATTGAAACTGCAGCTATTATTCACTGGTGTCGCTGTACTATAAAAATTAAAACTAAATTCATCAATAAAACAAACATTTATCACCTGAAATATATTAATTGACATTTATTTTGACATGACGTTATAAACAAAAATTCATTTTGCTGCGTTTTAATTTTTTATTGTAAGATTTAGTTTCTAATGGTTTCAGGGGTTTACAAAATTAAAAGCCTTTTCAAATTTCCCATTGAAATGGATAGCGCTCCCGATAGCGGCTCCCGATAAATAAGTGAGCCGAATTATTTTTTTATCGATTTTTAATTAAAAAGTTGAATGAAAAATCTTAGTTTAGATTTAAATAAATTAATTAAATGCAATAATAGCGCGCTAAATATAAGTTTTGACATAGAAAATCGGCTGCTCCGGATGCAGCTATCGGGCGCTAATAAAAAAACACAGCATTTATTATCATCTTCCTACCATAAAAAATTGGATTACATACTCGTGTTGTGTTTCTGGATATGCGGAGACGACAATTTTTACGATAAATAGAAAATTATTGAAATTTTGTGTGCAGTTTTTGCGAGTTTATAGCGTAAATTCTTCGATTACGTGCAAAATTAAATAATAAGCGGATTTGAATCGAAATTGTGTGGGAACAATTTCTGATTTTTTTAAAGAGAGGTTTCCGGTTAACTAAGGTCAATATTTTGTTTATATGCAGTTTAACATTTTGTTCGGATCGGAAACTTGGGTAATACCCGGTTATATATGACGATTAACCAAAATATTGCCTAAAACCTTTCTAAAAATAGTTTGGAATATCCTTTTGTTATACAATTGTTGCATTATACTCGTACTATGCAAATACCATTGGAATTTATGACTGAGTTTGATTTGTGCTATTTACAAGAAATAATAAAATAAAATATTTCAATTTGAAGCGGATTTGATATAATTTGTTAGTCATTCCAAATCATGTTGTACATATATTCTCGTTATAGGTCAATAGAATGTCACACAGACAGTTTTACTGTCGGGGATATTATGTTTTTGATGAGTAACAGAATTGGAAAACCAAATATTAACGATCATTAGTGTTATAGATCCGCACGTAACAATAATTACCTCTTGATGAACACTTAAGTTCTTCAAGGAGACTTTAATGTAAGTATGGCGATTAAATCTATATTTGTTGATAGATCATCATTATTCTCAAAACGATGTTATGGCATATAATGAAACCAGCATTTCGATTAATCTCGGCGGTCGTTGTTGCGAGTAGCAATCTGCGTTAAACAAAGGGTTTTCCAATTTGGAGAAAATTCTGTTCATAGTCATGGACACTAAATGACAGGCCACCCATACTGGCGCAGATTAGAGGCAGCTGAAGCGGACATCCAGGGTTGGGCGAAGTAGATTACGCAATTCAATCTGTCCGGTTGTCGACACGTAATCAACGTAGAGATTTTTTGTATCGACAATGTAGATAACGTCGACAACATACGCTATGATATTAATGCTGTGTGCCTGACGACGATTTTTTTGACTAAATTTCCGACTAACTAAATTGATCGTTAGTTCAACCAGGTATTGTTAGATGTCTCTAATATTTATAAACCAAAATCTTCTCGATGTTTAATTCTAAACTGCAAACTTAGTTCTGATTTATCAATTACCAATTAAAAATGTTTCGTAGAATGTTAAATTTAAGATTATTTAGCAGATTTTAATTAAAAATCAGACGCGGTGGTTTTTGTGCCATCTTTGAACGAATGGTATGAACTAACCATCAATTTAGTTAGTCGGAAATTTAGTCAAAAAAATCGTCGTCAGGCACACAGCATAAAAACTTGCTTTTACGTTAAACGGTCTGAAAAGTTGCTGTCAACATATTAGTTAATTGTCTTTTTAATCTAGGGGCCTAATAAGTTTACGTTTGATACTAAATCACAAATTATTCGTCAGTTTATGGATAGTATATGATCCTCCCCCAGTATATGGTCCTATTTCCAGTTAGTATAAATTAACGCTATTTTACAACAGTTGTTAAATGTGCCATTATAATTATAGTTCATAGTCACAACCTTAACAACAAGCTAACCAAATAAAAACCAAACAGAGCCTTGAGTAGCGATGAAATGTAATAGATTTAATTGAGCATTCATTTCCATCATCTTATTCGGTTTCATCCCAAATGTAACTATTTAATTTAGTCTAGCAGATATCGAGATGCGGTTTACTGCATTGTGTTCAGGAAGGTCCCAGGAAAAAAGTCTATATCGTCTTGTTTAGGCATTTTTTAAAAAATGCCTTCTGGGCCGGAAAATGCATTTTCCAATTGCATCATTACTTGCACCATTATAGGAACGGCTGGAAACTCGGAAAAATCGCTCGGAAATCGTTACTCGGGGGTTTCAGGGCTGCCGAACTCGATTCTGGCATTAGAATTATCCGGGGGTATGAATAATAAAATTTTTTATTGAACATTAAATAAATAAATATTACACATATTATAAAAACAATTGCTTTGGTAGTCTTTTGTGCCTCGAAACTGGATTTTAAAAAGGCGAATTGAATTCGGCATCCCCGAAAACCTCCGAGTAACGAGATTTTGGAGTGATTTTCATGGACGCTGCTATTTCCCCCCAATCACCCCATACGATATCCCCGAAAACCTTCGTTTAACGAGTTTGGAGCGCTTCACATGGACTATGCAATCCCCCCCCCCCCCCCCTCCCCAGAATGACCCCGGCAGAGCCGCCCCGAGCGCCCTCGGGTAATTCCAATGCCAGAATTGAATACGGCATCCCTGAAAACCCCCGTATCGTATTTCCGTATTTCCGTCCCAAAGCTTGCACTGCTACTTGCACCGGTCACAAAGCATCACAAATATCTTTAAGCATTATTTCAGAAATATTTTGGATATTAAATTTTTGCAAATCATCTAGTGCTTTTTTACGCAATCAATGAGCTTTAAAAATCGTAATAAATAGTAAAGTATTCCAACAAGTTTTAGGGTCTAAAATTAGTCCAATCTCAACATTAAACGTTTGATTAACCTTCTGCTGTAAAATTGTATTGCATACAGGGGAACGCTTGAATGTAAAATTATGTAACAGTGCTAAATGAATTAATGCATATCTCAATTAATGAAATGTCAGACTGTTCAACTTCATAATAATATTCTTCATTTTCGAGTTCATCATCATATTGTATATCACAATCAGATTCGACGTATTCATTTATTTCTATTGTTGCTTCCACTAATCGAGGTGATTTTTTATATAAAACATCTGTAACGCCGTAATAATTTCAGATTTTGATTCTTTGAGAAATTCAATATTTACTGATGCTCCGTCACATGTTGTGGCTACAATATCATTTTTCAAAACCAATCCAAATTTGTTAAGTCGTTGGTCAATTAGATCTATCATGTTATATGAATCACAACTTCCGTGTATACGGATTAAACTCAAATTTATAAATTTTAAATCAGAATTATAAAAATTCAGGTAGGTATCTTCTAGCCCGTAGGCTTCATTTTCAATTTTTGTAACATTTAAAATCAGTTTCATTAAATTATTTTTGGATTTGAGGCACTCATAAGATAACCCTTTAACAGCTTAAAAAATTACCTGGTTATTTTTCCAGAAAAACCTGGTTTTTGGAAACTGGTTTTAAACGGTTTGCAAATCCTACTTGATCTATTTAAAAAACGTACAAATGGCACATTAAAACACCAAGTGCACCAGACAACAAACCGTACTGATACTTCATTAAAATCGGCTACTGGCAAATTTGTATTGCTATACAGATTCAATGAAATTAAGCAGAAATAAAATAAATACAATTTTTAACTATTGTTTGATTCCTTCATTGAACAGTTTAAAATAAATTTCTAGTTGCTCAAATAATACGTTTAATGGTTTTATAAAACCTACTTTATAGAATTCCTTTACTGAAGTTATGCTGTGTTCCTGACGCCGATTTTTACGACTAAATTGCCGCCTTTTCTAACTGGTTTGTTAGTGAGCGTCCGCCAACAATAAATGACAGTAGGAAAACAAGACAAAGTGTGTCTAGCAACTGTGAACTTACTGTAAATTTATTTACTGTTCACAATAAACTGAATGAAATCAAGGTGGCAAAATTAAAATTGGGAACGAAAACAGTATTAGAGTGGGAAATATTATTCCTATTCGAATAGGAATAAAATTTGAGCCCAAAGTAACAGCCATGCGATTTACTTTTATGACATGACTTATATTTCAGATTAATTTAGCATCGGAGTTCATTTTTTGTATCGTTGATTTACGTCATTTGATTATTTACCCTTTACTCCCAGAGTGACGACTCCTAAACATAAAATTATTTTATTAATTAACCGGGCGGTGAACATTTGAACTACGCGAGGAATGGAATAATTCTAATCCTACATTTAATCCTACTACCGGAATCATTCCGGATTGAACTTTGTATGGGATTATGGTTGTAAAATTCCCAAAGTAAGACGCTAAATAAAAACCAATAAAAAATTAAGTGCGCCTTTTATTGACACACATCTGACATCACAATGCCTACTGTGTTCAACGAAATAGCACATAATGTATTTTTTTATTACCATATAACCTTTCAAATGAGGATAATAGCAATGTTGCCTACTAAAAAAATTGCCTATTAGGAAAAATTTAATTTGTTCATATATTTAGGAAAATCACCGAAAACAACCGTACTACCATTTTTCGTATTGCTTGAAATAGGGCATCAGTACTAGTTTGATGTTTATGAGAAATATATTAAATAATTAATATCAATAGTAAATAAATTTGGTGGCCACTGGTCAAAACTTAAATTTTTTAAAACTTCGAAAAAATTTGTTATTTGCGGGAATGGGTCGTGCAAATCATTGTAATTGTAACGATGAAGGAAGACAAATTGCCAGAAAATTGCAATCCGAGGGAAAATCAATTTCCTACTAAAATAGGAGAGTCCACACGAAAATTATGGTGGAATAGATGCAAGACAACTAAAAAAAGGATGTTTTACTCGTCCGAGCAGCAGAAAAGATAATTTTATTAGCTCCACCGGGATAAGAAATGAACTAAACCTTAATTCAAGTGTCACAATTCGTTGACGGCTGCTCGCATATAATTTAAGGTGCTGTGCTGTCCAAAAATGTCCCGCTTCTATAAAAATTAAATATAAAAGCCCGGATTAATTTGGCTAGAAATCACTTAGCTAAATGGTATGAAACGATGAAACAAAAGTGAATTTGTTAGGTTCTGAAAATTATATTATTTAAGAGAAAAACGATTAATACAAATAGTTTCCAAATTAAATTTACAACAATATCGGTCCAGCTCAGTTTCCATGATTTACAAATTCGGCATCTGTTCAGCACAAGCAGATTGGCTGATATTGGCTGTGATATTAAGTTGGGGAAATATATTTCCATTACTTTAACCTTAATTTCGGGGCTTTATTTAACATGGTTACAATCATTCGTTTTGGCTCAAATATGTGCCGTTTTTTCGATAACTCTATCCCTAACCGCTATCCCAAAACGGCTTGTCCCTATTAGCAAAAAACTGAGATAACCAGTTTTCACAAGCCTCTTTTGAGGCCATTTTTGTACACCAAAAGCGTGTGCCATGGCCAAAAACAAATGAAAATCGTTTTGTGCCAGGTCTGGACTATAAGGTGGATGTATAATAACCGCCCCAACCAATCTCCCGGTCAACATAAACGTGTTTTGTTCTGATGGAAGACGACGCATCACCAATTGGCTATATCCTAGTCGATTGCTGCTTTCAGTCGGTCCAATTACTGGCCCCACGGCAAGCAGCTTAACCTTCCTGGTTGTCAATAGGCCACCGTTTGGGTCGGTTTACCGCCCTTCGGCCATGTTTCTTCTTTACATTGATGTATGTGACACATTTCTTGTCGCTAGCCACCATCCGCTTCAGAAATAGCTCGATTTTGATCCGTTTGGCCAATGATTACCAGATGAAAATACTGTCCGTTTGTCTCCTGATTCGGGGTAAAGTCCTAAGTATTCTTAATTTCAGTTTAAATGTATAGGAAATGTTAATTCTATTTCTCAGTTGTTTTGCAACAACAATAACCGATGGCACAGCTCGAGTCAGAAAAACTAGTGTCTTTATTTTGAAGCGCAAACTTAAACCTGAATCGAAAAGCTCAAATAAAAAAAATATTACAGAGGATGTTGGTGTAACGTTAAGTGCAGATAAATGTTTAAATAAAAATTTCTTAGCCTGCCCTAAACCAAACATTTACAGAAATAAAAATGTTCATTCTAGGGTCTTATTGTTAGGAATGAATATTCGCCAGTGATAAATAACATTATTAGAAACAAATAAATGACGCGGATTCCATACAAGAAAATGGACTTTATATTTTGGAATAAAAGCAGAAACTATAATCATATAAACCAGAGACCATTAACAGCAAACTCTAATTAATTGACTCTCAAAACTTTTGACGATAAATTCCTACTTCTCGGATGGCTGGCTCACATAGAACCGTGGCTTTAAAAATAGCCAAAGGGTGAAATTTGGATCGACCTATCACCTGCACATCTTGTGAGCTAGTGCACATCGTTCAGACTCGTGTTTTGTGTGTGTGATTGACCGTCCTGCTGAAACTACTTATTCTGCAAACCAAATTTGAACATTGTTATTGGATTATGTAAGGCTCGACCAATCACTATTATGTGGTACCAAAAAGTGACTTTGACAGGATATAGAGACTTTTCTCCCACTACAAGCAAATGTATAGTGAACAAAAAGTTATAATTTTTCTGATACACATCTGACGATGCCCAATTGAGTGACTCGTCATGTGGTTGATGTATGAGGATTTCCTTGGACACAAGAAGGTTAAATGTGTTTGAATATCTGTCAGATGTTTCAGAATTATACGAAATTATCACTTCTGTTTTTATACTTCGGTCGGTTTTTAATTCCCTGTGCAATGCCGGCTTTCACGTACATCTTCGAAACGAATACTGTATCAACATTCAATTCACCTTTGTAAGATTGGGCTATCAAGTTTCCATCCCCAAAAATAAAAAAGTTTCTTATGGCAACACTGTACAAGTTTATGTATTCTTGTATATACAGAAAAATTATAAAATTCTACTCTCCAAAAAATATACTGACAACGAAATATTCGTTCGCCAGATTGTCGGCATTTTGCCTAGTGTTGGAGGAGAATTTATAATAATTTTTGTGATTTTTAGAATTTTGCAATGAGAGGGTTAGCCTTTAATGTAAAAATCGATAGTAATTCAAAAAAATATATCATATCAGCCCTTACAGCTTGTACCTAGCTAGTAACAACGACAATGAAACAGAATAAACATAAATCAAATCAATTAAGTAGTGTATAAGAGATTCGACATATTCAAATATAAGAGCAAACTGTTATCTATGTTCAATAGACGAAAGCATAAAATCGAATGTCGATGCTTTAAAAGATCAAGCATCACTACCGAGTTTTCAATCTACTGTCACTGACTGTTTAGAGAGGCACAGTGACAACGACGAAACCCCTGCTAACATCGACGAGCAATGGAATACCGTAACTACCGAGTAACTCCAAGATCCCGAAATGATTGTTTCAATGATCAGTGAGTCCAATCAATGTTATTGCGATCTAAACATCTATCACTGTCATCGGCTAGCTCGCACTTTATAAAGTACTCATAAGACCCAAATTTCAGAAGCCAGAGCTGGACCTTGACCTCTAACGGTTGTAGATTATTATCTTCTTTCGAAAGGACGGTTATTCGTTCCATCTTTGGTTCAAATAAAATTGCGCAACACGTGATAAAGCAAATTCTCGGAGGAGGCGATATGAGGAGAGAGAAAGAGGAGAGGAAAGAGGAGAGAGAGAGAGAAAGAGTGAAAGGGAGAGAGAGAGAGAGGGAAATTGAAGGAGAGAGAGAGAGAGAGGAGAGAGATGTGAAAGGAGAGAGAGAGAGAGAGACGTGAAAGGTACGTGTGAATACAGTAAGCAAAATTCAATCATTATAAATAATCGAAACGGATATCAATTTATATAGATTTCACTCTAATGCATTACGAAATGGCCATTTAAAAATATAAGTTAAACATTTAAATTATTTGATCACCGTTGTCAATTTGCAAAACTTTCTAATAAAGATGGAATTAAACTTAACATTGGTACAATTGGTTGAACATTGATAATATAGACAGTTTCTATAGCCGAGGGATGTAACGCAATGGCTACATTAGCAAAGATATAAAATAAAATTGGCGAATTTTGATGCCAAATAATTTAGCAGTGTAATTAATATATTTAGAAAACACTTATCTGATTATTTATCAATTTTTCAAGATTCAAAAAAACATTTATTTCAAATGACTTTCAGGCAATGAACTCATAATTTACGTATTATGTTCAAAAGAAGCAATAAAAAATCTACATGCAATGCATAAGACGCAACAAAGTAATGTTCTCAGTCGTAAATTGGTGTGCATAACCTGCCCAGGTTATAAAATAAACCAAATCAATCGTTTCTTTAAACGATTTCCAATGCCCTTTAATAAAATTGAGTCATTATGGGAAAATTATACAATTCACGTGCCCATGGTTATTGAACTTTGATGCCTTTTGCGTCTCTTACTTTATGGAGTTCATTTTATATCGATAAAAATTTTAGTTTGTAATAATTTGTCGCACTCCACACACGAATTTAAGCCAATTTTAAACCAGAAGTAATAATTCTCGTTGTAATTACAAGATTTATTAAAATGTGTCACCTTTTCCTACGCCATGCTGATCTGAAGACAAGCAAACGGTACGAAGCACGTACGACGAGTTCAACAAATATAATTTTTCCATTACACGCACCAAATTATATACAATCTGAGAATATCTGTTGCACCCACATTTATGTCAAAGTATATGAGTGTGTAAGTTGGGTTCATTGTCTCACCACAAGCCGGTACACAACAAGATTTAACATTTTTGTTGAATGTTTTTCTGAGTCATGAAGAATTAAAAATCGGAGTACAATGAAATGTTTGAAGTCTGCTTAAATATTAACAAACGGCGCATTGCAAAATTTATTTTGCAAAATCATTAGCTGAAATATTTCACATCTATTTATTAGATAATCTGCCATTATATCTTATACAATAAATCGAAACCAGACAATCTGGCATTTAGTATTGGCGGCATACTAAAAAAGCTTTATCGACTAATTTGCTTAGCGCTACATAATATAAATTGGATAATCGTAAAAATATGAACGACCTTGCTTGAATTGTAATATTAAGCTAATTTTCAAAATTTGAATAATTTTTTTTTTGATATTTGGAAATCGGTTAAATTATTAATTTTGGCAACTATTCAGAACATACGACATATTTGGTAGAATATATATGAAAGGCGTTGGTAGAATAGTGATCGGTACGAACCGGATAGACATGCAGAAATTCAATTGATGAATCGAAAGTTGAGCGATAGGATGATTCTATTTCTCCCTAAGATTGATGTATAAGAAATTTGATGTTGTTGGAGTTAGAAGTAGGAGGCATTGGGAATGTCTGCTTAGACATAAACTGCTTCAAAAAGTAAAATATTATTTTTTAACTGCTGTGACTTAGATTCTTAAGTCATGGTCACTATAGAAGTCCGTTAATCGCAAAATGGTTCACTCTTTACCCGACGGATAAATCACACAAGTTTTACAGCGTAGTGTATAGAAATTATTTTGACTAACGGGTGCCATATCTGTCATGAGTGCATGAGATTTCGCTACGCCTCCTTCCTCCCGCGTTACTCTCCCAATGTGAATAAATCAGAGTATACGGATATTTTGGCTAAATGGACCAGCAAGTATGTCGATATTACAGACTCGTATCTATTATAACTAATTGTTAATCGTGTAAACGATTTTAAAATTCTGTAATTTCATGCATTTATTGATTTCTTACGTTAACTGTAACATACACACTAAGTTCAATCAAAGCTATTTTTATTAATTGGAGCTTCCGAAAATTCTATTTGGTAGCTCCACTGGAAAATTGGTTCATAAAAACAAATGACATTGTTTGTTTATGCTTTGCTCCCTCTTACTAAATTTTCAATTTTTGGGAACTTCTGATTAGACGATGAAATTCTACGAATATACAAGAGTTCTAATTTTAATAACATATGCCATCATATGGGAGGCTTGTAAACAAAGGTAAATTTCTGTTCCTCGGGAGTCTACGATTTGTTTTTGTACACTTTCAATTAGATCCGAAGATTCCTTATAACGAATCCCAAATAACAATACTATACTGCAAGAAAAGGCACAAACGAGACATATAGTGATTTAATCATAACAGTCGTTAGTGAACCTCTTTGCACATCCTAACATAGTGTACGACTTTGAAACGCAACACACGTATGAGGAAAGATAAGTTATTTGTAAAACGAATACCCAAACTTTGGATATTGTTAATAGTCGCAAAAAGTCTTGAGAGAAGTCGAACACGGAGTCGTTCATGGCACTAAGCGAACTGGAAAATCGCATCCGATTGAAGTCTACCACATCTGTAACATGAATAAAAGTGGAGCCAAATATGACTACCTTGGGGATAACCTAGCAGTACATTAATCATTCGGGACTTGAAAATACCAATCCTGACAAACTGAGTTTTGGAGTATAAGGTTGACTTGATCTAAATAATTGGTAATATATTACAATTCAGTGATTTCAATTTCCCAAATGGTAATTCATACGCGGTTGCTTAACAAATAGAAATTTGAAATAGTCAATTTGCCTTGGAGATACCCGAGTTGCTTTGACCAGAGAAATCTACGTGTTTAGAAAAAATTATGACTTTTGGCTAATATTTCAAAAAGTCTCGGTAACAAACTTAAAATAATTATGCCTCGATAAATTTTAATATCACATGGAGAACTGGATTTAAATACTGTCTTGATAACCAAACATTTCCAAATCCTCTGGAAGCAATCAAGTCCCAGACTTCTATTAAATAAATTAGTACAAAAATTAGCGCTCAAACCAGACCTCGAGATCCGTTGGACAGATTGCTGTACGAAGTTTGTCTGAAAAGTTTACGATCACAATATGCACTCATCAACAAAACTGGAAGAGTGTGTTTGCGTATGCGTCGAAAGGTTCTCACCAAAATTTCAGCCATTTTGGACCGGAAGTTGTTTTTTGAAGTTAGTTTTGAAAAGCAATACGCCTACGCATATATCAAAGAAGAGTTAACCGCTGTGTACGAGGACTCTGCACACTCATTTACCGCCGTGAAATTTTGTGTGGTGAATTTAAACGTGGCCGTACCCACTTCGGTCGGTAGCGATGAACATTCGAGGCGTCTAAAAAATGCAACCACTGCCGATACCATTGCTCAAACTCACCAAATGGTGCTAATCAACCGTCGAATCTAAGTTAGAAGAGCGATTGAAGACATGAATATGCCCAAAGAACGTTTTTGTCATATATTGAATGAAGGTTTAGGCCACTTTGGACTAGAAACGTGTTCTAATTTACATTTCCAACGCTCTGTTGGCGCAGTTAAGGCGTAATAAATTAGAGTTTTGGCTCCGGATAATAACTGTTGATGAAACTTGGATACACAATTATACTCCAGAATCAAACTTACAGTCAAAACAGTGGACTGCTAAGGGAAAATCGGCTTCAAAAAACACAAAGACTGTTCATTCGGATGGTAAAGTGATGGTGACTGTTTTCTAAGACATTCCGCATGGAATTGTGGAGCGGGAGCATACTATGCATCATTACTTGAAAAGCTGAAGATAGAAATTGCCGATAAACAGCCACACTTGCAGCAAAAAAAATCTTGCTCTACCAAGACAATACACCGACCCACACCTCTGATCACCCTTAACCACCAGATATAATTACAAGCGACTTTTTTCGTTCCCGAAGCTAAAAGTTGGTCGCGGAGGACAGAGATTTTCGTCGATTGAGAAGGCCATTACCTTCTTTAACAACTAGTTTGCAAAGAAAGATGCCGAGTACTATTTGAACGGGTTAAACCGACGGGAGCATCGCTGTGAGAAGTCTATAGTCTTACAAGGAGACTATGTAGAGAAATAAAAATAAATTTGAAGTAAAAATGTCTTGTATCTTTGTTAGGTAGGATATTTTTCAGACAACTCTCATTCATAAACATTTCAAAACAGTTAGCGAACAAATTATCAATATCCTGCAGTTTCTCACCAATGATATTTTCCAGAAACATGGATAAGGGATACATCATAATGTTTCTTTTGTAATCTACGAACTTCAAAAACTGTCAGGCTTCGCTTTAATATTTGATTCAATGCTTAAATTCCTGACGGGAGAAGTTTAAATCTCTAAACACAACTGGAATTATCCATTTGTTAAAAAATAATGGAACTTTTAAAACAAAATAAAAAATACGTGCAAGAAGTGCACACAATTGGTGGCTTACACTGGTCTAATTGCTATTCGCAGGCCGAGTTAGTGTCAAACGTCTTCACATCGAACTCGACCTTAGGTGTAGCCGATGGAATTACGCCGAAAATAATTTCAGATAAACTGTATGGCTTTTGTAATAGCCCCTCCACGACCAATCGCTTAACGTATGTATGTCGCAAACAAATGAAATCTCGCCCCAGAACATCATGGAAAGGCCTTTGCGATCGTTTTAGATACATTCAAGGCTGTTAACAAGGTTTGGCATGAGCATCTCGTTCGTAAACTCTTGGCATAGAAAAATAAGTTTACCATAGATTTCTCATTTAATTAAATCGAGAAATAAAAATAAGTTTAGTAAAAGACTTCTGATAATTCCAATGTCATGATTGTATTTGTGACATTGAATTTATCAGAATTTTTTTATACAACTCATTTTTATCTCTCAATTTATAAAAATGAGAAATCTACGGTAAACTTATTTTTCTATGCTTGCGGCATACAGCGTGGGCTCAATGACCATCAAGTCAATAAAAACTTTTCTCAAAAACCGGCAGATCCATGTTGTGTTAAACGGGTGATCATCAACAAGTAACCCATACCCCTAATGTCCCAGTCCCTCTGGGATCAGTTTTGTCACCGGCTTTTTTGTTGTTATACATCAATGATATGCTGGATAGCACTGTTAATCCTATCCGTACTTCGCAGATGACGCTACATTGCACTCTACATTGCACTATTCCATTCAAGGTACATACTCCTTCAGAACTAACCGGTAAACGGTTTTAAGTTATCACTTTGCTTAATCCCGACTTGAGTCAGAAACATAATTATGCAGAACAAACATAATTATGCAGAAAACAATTCACAACGAAACTCTTTTTTGGTAAAAGAACATGTAATCTACTTAATTCGTCTTCTTGGTGTTAGCAAAAATTTAAAATTGAATAAACATATTGTTCCATTGGCCAAGTTAGCTTCACGAAAACTCGAGATGCACAGGTTCTTTAAATAGCATCAGGTTCTCCAGATATATACAAACTTCATTAGACCAAATGTAGAGTATTTGCCCTCCAACTATTAACAAGAGCAACGTTCAATGCACACAGGTTATACAGTGAGGCAGCCCAAACATAGAACTAAGGAATCCGCAAGCACGAATTTATTTTAGAACATCCAAATAGTGGAATTCGCAAAACAGTTTCGAATTGCCGTTTGACTATAAAATTCAAACATTTAAGGCCATTAACCATTAGCTATGACGGATGCAAGGTGCTAGGACTAACTAAATTCCAAATATATTTGTCGAGAAATGTGTTAGAATAATCGTAATCCCCAAGTTTGAAGTTAAAACTCTCTACAAAGCTTTCATTTTTGACAGCACAACATATATCAAATAGGGTTAACAAATTTAATGGTGAATGGTAAATACTTGATGATTACGCTAAATCCTTATAGGTAAATCAAAGAACTTTTGATCCAATAATGGCAAACATTCAAAATCCAGCACATTTCCACAACCATTCATATCGTCGGCGCATTGTTCTAGAGCTAAGAAGGATATGAAATTATACTGATCATTCAAGTTTACCGGAGTTAAAAAATCATCAATACCAAGTCAACCCACATTAGAAAAATTAAAGCCACCGAGCATGATTAAACGGTCTGCAAATAATATTTCTCATTTTATAGAAATGATTTTTTACAGAAATCGAATTTCATTCAGTATTGAAGAAACTTATCCAAAATATCTGCAATCTGCAAAAATCCAATGATTCAATCAATTGAATTAATTTTGTTGAACAATTTTTTGTATTTATCGCCTAAGTAGTTTTAAACACAACCGGAGTGATTCATTTGTTAAAAATTAATGGAACTTTTACAACAAAGTAAAAATTGCGTGCACCTCAAGCACTCAATTGGTCGTCGCATTGCCGCGAAGCGTAATATGCTTACACTTTAGTTCTAAATGACATCACCTTGGTATATGAATTTAATAAGAAAAGTGGAATGTGTTGTGGCCATGCAATAATTTTTTTTTACCCCGAATTTTTTTCAAAGATGTCGTATACACACCACACTACACATGATTTCTAAAGCGAAAAATGAAACTTAGCGGTATTTTGGTAAAACTGTCTTGTATAATCAAAAATTCCTATTAAATTTCAGGAAACCACAAAGGTCAACCTTTGTTGGTTGAAAATTTAACATTTAAATTTATTTATGACTTAAATATTTTTCGTTTTTGTACATGCAGAACTTTTCAATAACATTACAAATTTTGAAAAAGCTTCAGGCGTTCAGCTTCACTTCCGGTATACAGGTTTCCACCAAATTTTCCAAGAATCTCCCAATGAGTAGAAAAAGTTTAATTTTGAAGTTTTATTCCGACTACTAAGATGCCGAATTTTGATGAAAAAAAGTTTTTTTTAGAAAAACTCGTCATTTCCGGTAAAATTTAAAAATCCGAACTAATTTTGTTTCATATTTATTTTACAATATTTTTGGTTTAATCGTTTTTCGTAAATGCTATAAACTTTTGAAAATAATGGATTAATGAAAGTTTTTATTTCAAGTGGGCCGATTTAAGCCAAACAACGATGGGACCTAACTACTTAATATGGTAAAAGCTCTATTTTGCAATTTCATCCCGATTAATCAATCCTTCTGGTCTGTACAGAGGACACAGACATTTAGTCTGCACTGACTACACACGCGCACATACACACACAGAACTTAAAAAAAAACAATTTTTCGGACACTGGAGATACAGCGAATGATAAAGAGCAAAATAAAAGCAAGTAGTCTATTAATGCGACCGCCAAAAAGGCAAAGGTGGATTTTATAAAATAGGTCTAAATTTTAGTAATTGTTTATTTCAATGGCTGTTGTAAGCGTTTGAAAACATTTATTATTTAAATGAGATCCCAACTCCTATTTGACAAAATAAGTCTTTACTAGAATGCTTAGAGCGATTATCGTGCTATCATAGAGCTGGAGATTATACATAATAGGTCTATTCACTAAAATAGTTTAGTATAGATGTTGCAATTAGTGCAATTAGACTTACTGGAGTATGCATCACATTATTATATGTTTGGAAGGAGTTAGGTAATATTTTAAGGCAAACCTTAAATAGATGGTGATGAATTTTACAAAATTGGTATACACTAAAATCGAATTGTTCAGATTTAATAGCAAATAACAGGCTGTGCTAGAAATTGCTTACTGGTTCTGAGTGCAAAGAAACATTGGTGTGCGTTGAATATAAAAGATGATGGTGTTCGTATTCTTGTTCCTATTTAACTGAAGGTGAATATAACAAAGTTTGTTTCTAGAGCATGTCATTGTCCTTTACAAAAATGCTGTATCAATGCGAGTGCCATCATATATTCTATCTTGGCTTGCCATTGCGTATATTACATCCCATTCGAATATTGCGGTACAGCTCTCCATTGTAAAACGACCCATTTCTATGACCCTCAAACTCTGAGTTGATTACCACTCAACATTTTCTTTTCCGTATTAATTTTCTCTCCAATATACTTTTTAAAAATTTGTTATACTCTAATCGGTAGGTTATGTATATGTAAATAATTTTAAAAATTAACCCTAGTTAAAGAGTAACCCTAGCTTCAATTGCTCGCAGTGGTTTCACCTTTGCAATTTGAAAAGGAGTGTCTTTGTGCAACACGGTGCAAAATATCACAAAAGCTTTTAACATGGCGCAATATTGTGCGAAGCAAAGCATTGTGAGAGACGCAATATAACCTTACACAATGTCAGGCCCGTCCTTACAGAAGGACCCATTCTAAAAAGTTTTATAAACTTTTTCGATCCCAAAATAATTAAAAAAAAACCCTAGTTTTATGTTACTCGAAATGCTTTCGAGCTCTTTCTAAATTTTTTCCAAAAATTCTTAGCTTCGCCGTAATCACTTAAAAGGCCACCCTTACAAATTTTTGCCATCGTTCTAACAGTGCAGAAACCCTAAACTATTTATCCCGAAAAAACACTTATTGGAACCGTTTTTAGGAACCGATAATTTAGGTTTTTATTTATTAGTTCCAGAAGAACAAGGGAATCTACGTCGCCAGACAGCGGCTGGTGGATGAAAACTATTGAGTTATTGTTTTCATCCACGAGTCGGCACATACTCAAAGTTTGTAAATTAATATATAGAATCGGTTTGATGAACCCAAATGTATCAACCACCGATAATCGATCGATATAAAGTTGATCATTATAAAAGAGCCTAATCTACAACGCAAATTAATTTAGTTCAAGAAGGATTTTATTACTGATGCCCTTGATAAGATCCACATCCAGTATTAGTGTTTCTCGTAAAAATTTTATTAGTGCAGTTCATATGATGTAGCAGTTTGCATCGCGACTTTTGCAGTGCAGAATTCGGTCTTACAATTAGTAGATCATGTGGATCAAGTAGATCATGTGGATCAAGTTGTTGCTTACTAGAAACCTGTTGTTAAATGTAATATCATGCTTACAAAATGTAACAGCCTACAAGGAATTACCTGTAACCTTTATACGGGAGCTATGCCTTCCACTCCTAAGTTTGGCTTGTTAATATTGTACTGTGCTCCATACTGAAAGGAGAGTGTTCACACTTTGTGTGTTTGCACCTATTTGTTACCACTTATTCAAGAGGCAACATCAAGTGGTGTACAGACAGTAAAGTAAAACACAATCCGTTGCAAATTGTTCAGACCACTTCTAAGTTTATTCAGGATTGTAACATTAAATTGGATCCTGTGCATCTCCTGAACGAAGCGCCGATCGCAAGTGCTGCAAGTACAGGAGGAAATGGAAGTCAAAAATGATGAGGAAAAAGGCACTTAAGGAAAGAAAGAGCTTAGATATTCCGAAAGGCAAGAAGAAGAGGTTGGGCAGGACACCTACGTTGGGTGAAAATGATCCTAAATACGGGGAGATTAGGCTTCGGGTCCCAAAAACAGGAACGGATAAGTTTTGGAAACTGAAGTGGGCAACGATACCAGTGCCAATAACTGGTATGTGGTGAAACCCAAAACCAAAAGGCATCTGCAAAGACTCCCTAGTCAAGATGTTTTAATGATCACGAAGATAGAAAACTTTACGTATACAGGAATATTTAAAAAACATAGTATAAAGCACGACCCTGATATTATAAATCTTGAAAATAAAGTTGATGGCCCGACGACTCCCGAAAGATACTGGTTACGAGAAGTATGCGTAATGAGTGGATGCCTGGAATCTGGGCCAAGATTGCATGTGTAGCCGTATGTAGCATCGCCAATCGCTCCAAACTCTGTTCGGAAACAATAAAAATAATGCAACTTTACGTTAATCATTGTGAGGTCATTTATATGCGAGAGGGACAGGAACATTGAGAATCCCATAAGTTAAGAAGCTTAGTTTACTGTGGGCGGCGAAATAACAAATGCATATTTATAACTCCTAAAGGGCCCAAGGGACATAGATAATCAATGACGATTACAATGAATGGGCCGTAGCAACAACATGTCGTGGAGCAATTAACCACGGCAGTATTAATTACGGTATAAAGCAGAGTGAAACGAAAATCAACCAAGTTAACAGTTCCGAGATCTCCTCCATGGGTTGTACTAAATAGAAACCACTTTATGACAAGCGAGTTTAGTAAAATCCGCCCTTTCACGTTTCAATACCCAATTTTGGTTGTCCTCAACAAAATCGTCGAATATAATTGACCAGTTTCGTTACATCTGTTTTATTGTTTTCAAATGAAAAAAAATGCTGCTCAAGCTACAAGAAATTGATTAAATCGACTTTAAGTGAACATTCTGTGAGTCATTACAACAGTAACATAGTGGTTTGCAAGATCTCGTGATAGGAATTTTAGTCTTGAGGATGATCTACGTGCAGCTGCAATAAACATTTTAAGGACGATTAACGTAAAGTTTTACTGAATGAAAATCCGTGCCAAACTCAAAAAGGGCTTCTATCTGAATGAATCTGCTTTCTCGGTACAAAAGAAAGATTTTTTTGCACAAAATCATTACGGGTGATGAAAAGTGGCTTTTGTATGATACCTAAACATTTAATACCATGGGTCGATCCAGGCCAGCCATTACAAAGGAGAAGGGATTAAAGAGGGATAGAAAGGGATTAAAAAAAGTCATTTAATTATATTTTAAAGACCAACGGTTTACGAATTTTGAAGATGTGCAAAAATGGTTCAATGGCTTTTTTACTTCAAAAACACCAAGATTCTATCGCGAAGGCATTCATCATCTACCTGATACATGGCAAAAGATCATACATAGTAATGGCGAATGATTCTAAAGCGATATGTGGTTAATAGATAGGATCGATCGCTACATACAAAGCGAATAAGTAAATTATTTGAAGTTACTGACCATTTCTCACAAATCAATCGATGCCGATATCATTATATACTTCCTGTAGTGATACAATTATGAAAATTACCAGGGCTGCCAGTCCATTCGATGTCATTCCTGATACTAGTTGGATGCATTATGACGAAGTAGCCGAACTTCATCCTGTAAATTTGTAGATGCCAAGTGCTTGTATGGTGTAATCGACACCATTTATGAAAAAAATGTAAGCCAAATATGTGGTATACAAAAACTACGAAAAGGAATTCAAAACATTTCTGAATTTTTTTTTTAAAACAAAACAAATGAAGAAAAGGCCTGAGACATTCAAACTATACCAAATAGTTTGCCGATTTCTTTCAATCAGTATGAAAACCAAAACACTGACGATAGCAAGGTATCTGTAATTACGTCCCATACCTCAAATAAAGATATCCACCGTGCTCTGGAAACGTCTAGAGACTAGTGTGGACCTGATAGCATTGTTGCCTCACTGGTCTGTATCAAGAACGATTATCATAAGATTACGATTTGTGAAGAAAAGGACACCCCTGTCGGTTCCCCGAAAATCGTGGGACAAACAATTCATCAAAAACACAATTCATCGAAACAAAATTTTTCATCTAAAAGTTTTTTTTGAACATCTGTATTTACAGGTAAAGATTTCCTATGGAAATTATAGAAATTTTAAATATGAAATATGGTGTAAATTCCAGGTAATTCACATAAATATGTCATTTAACATAGATATATTATAGTTCTTTCTCTATCTAGAACAGTAAGCCGCTTGAGCATTTCTTGAGCAGGAGCTGAGATATAAATACTCTCGTCAAGTAATGCTCCAAAACCGACGAATACTCTTGAACAATATATTTCCCCATACAAGGAACCATGATTTAAAATGCTCCAATCATCATGAAAATTCACATAGGTAACTCTTCGCTATGCTGAGCAATTATGCAGAACTTCATTTTTGCCTAAAATTATGGGAAACTGCCCAAATCTGAGTCAACAGTTACGGCATAGTTATTAGTTATTATGAATATTTTCGATGAACTGTATTTTCGCACAATTCGTTTTCACACATTTGTCGGGTCCCAAAGAAATTTAGTATGGAGATTTATACAATTCATCGAAATAAAATTATATCGATATTGAGTAGATTTCCAAACGGAGTATTGTGCTGAGGTGCATATTTAATTGGAATCAAACTGAATTGCTATAATAATTCGACCATTTCGGGAAGTTACTGTGCAAGTATTTGGCCCTAAGTGATTACGTGAGTTTTGATATCAAATCCCACTAGAATCGTGATTATTGATGATCATAATGCAAAAAAAATGTGAAAACACTAAAAAGCATGCAAAAAATTGCAAAACTAAGACACACAGTAAATGTCGCAAAAAAAATAAACCTGTAATAAATTTCTATAACTTCAGGTTTTCTGTCTCGCATAATTCAAATTAATTCACATAAACATGGTATTTAACATGGATATGTTATAACTTTTCCTCTTTCTACAACAGAAAGCCGCTTGACGATTTCTTGAGTAAGAGCTGAGATATGAATATTCTTGTTAAGTATAGTGTCCTAAAAACGACGAATACTCTTGAACAATTCAAATTTTCAAACTAAACTTGAATCCATTCTACTAAAATATTTAAGATTTGCTTCTGAAGAAATGGTAGCTATACTGCCCCATAATCTACTATTTTTTTTTTTAAATTAATGATTTAGTTAAAATTGAATTTATCGAAATTTAACCGAGGTTTACTTAATTTTGCGACAATTAGTGTGTCGTGGTTTTCAATTCAGATTTTCTAACTAAACTCAACTCCATCACCCTATTTTCCCGAAACATTCGAATTATTATAACAATACAGTTTCATTTATATAAATTAAGCTCCTCAAAGCAATAATCCGTTTCAAATCCTGGGCGGAATCATGAAATACAACCGGAAAATTTAAACGGATTTAAAAATATTTTAAAATTTATCAGATTAAAAGTATTCAAATTTACTATGATGGATGCAAACTGATGTATAAATGCAAATTCAATAATGTTTTAAGTGCAATGGTTAATCTCCTACAAGATTTTTGAAATTCATTTTTCTCGCCCCAGGTTCGTCACCGTTTCATTTTATGAGATGGCATTGAAGTCTTTTGTATTTCAAAATTGTAAAAGTTCTGGAAATATATAATTATTTTTATGTATACAGGAGCAAGATCATGAAATCCTACCACAAAATCAATTGCTTAAAAATATTTCAATGAACAAACACAAAAAAATTCGAGAAATGGTCAAAGATTTCGTAAATATTTTGTATGAAAACTCAAATAAGTGAAAGTTTAACATTAAAATTTAGTTCGACAACAATTTCATAATCGAGCAGTTTTAAACGGAAATGTTGTACCGTTTGCTCTTCAAATATTATAGAAGTTGCATTTATACATCAGTCTGCATCCATCATGGTAAATTTGAATACTTTAAATCTAATAAATTTGAAAATATTTTTAAATCCGTTTAAATTTTTCCGGTCGTATTTCATGATTCCGCTGCTTAATATCGATACAATTTTATTTTTTAACCGAAGATATACTACCTCGGGTCTTTTCGATGAATTGTTTCTTTCTATCGGTTATTTGATTTTTCAATGAATTGTTCAGTGTAGAATTGTTTCCGTGTAAAATTGTTTATATTACGTTTGAAATTGTGTTAAATCGTGTTAAATTGTGTTGTACACAATTTTCGGATTGCTCCCGCTTCCTGCCGGGGAGTAGAACTCATGAGCCGACCCATCTTCCATGTCAGTGCAATAGGTGGGCATGAAGCTACGCAATGCGCAGATTGAGCAAATCGGACCTATAGCCGTAGATCCTCGATTTGGCAGGCAACTGCGTAGGTAAAACGGGAAAAATATACTGCGACAAAGTTAGGAGTACCTCGGCCCCAGAACAGATAGCAGGGATTAAATCATAAAAAAATATGATGTCGAAAAAACGGCAAAGAAAATATTTCTAAATCTCTCCTAAATTGGAAGATCTCGACAAAATCCAGTTACATATAAATGAATCAATCAAGATTGTAAAGTTTTTCAAAACCTGCTTTCAGAATATTCATAAATAAGCGTAAAACCACCCCATGTCAAAGTTGAATAAACAAAATTAAATATTTCTATTTTAGTAACCATTTTGGATCATGCTTGGTATACGTTCACAAAGCACACACAGTTTGAAGAAATTTTATTGGCAATAACAGGGTCAAATAAGACGAAAACCACCCCAGGTCAAAATTATATGCATTTAGAATGAATCAAGCATCATCTAAAAATATTAGCCTTATTTATGGCCAAGAGCCCATATTGGTTTCTGGACCATTGTGAAGTTAGCCCAGAATTGCATCCCAAACAAATAAAAAAAATCATCGGGTTACACTAAAACTGCAATGATATTCCAGCCCAGTATTTAATATAATAATTTCGTTCAATCTCGGAATTTTATTCTAGACCAGAATTTTTTTTCAAATTCTTGTAATTCTGGGATTTTATAACATAACGAAGAGCCATTTGTTGTGCTATAAAAACATGATCAATAAAAGGTCGTTGACTGAATGTATTCTATGCGACGCTGAATCATATACATAAGCTGCAGTACAAAAAGGGATTCAAAAAGAATAGACTGATCTATCTAGATATATCGGTGGCTAGTAACGAAAAGTATTATATTCTAAACTAGGTTGCACAGTTAGTTCTTAGTTCTAGTTTTAATTTCAAACCGATTTGAATGGTGTGAACAGAGCTATGATGGTTTGGGTCAGTATGGTATATATGGAATGTATTTTATACGAAACATGGTCGTAATAACAATCTCAAGTTTCAATTTCAAACCGCACATTACTGGCCTCTGATGCACTAAGATATATCAGACCGAATCCCCTTGGATATTATATGAACACGATACCATACTGACCCAAACCATCATAGCTCTGTTCACACCATGCTAATCGGTTTGAAATTAAAACTAGAACTAAGAACTAACTGTGCAACCTAGTTTAGAATATAATACTTTTCGTTACTAGCCACCGATATATCTAGACAGATCAGTCCATTCTTTTTGAATCCCTTTTTGTACTGGAGCTTATGTATACGATTCAGCGTCGCATAGAATATATTCAGTCAATGGCCTTTTATTGATCACGTTTTTATAGCACAACAAATGTCATTTTGTTATTTTATAAAATCCCAGAATTACCAGAATTATTATAATTTTTAATTTTGATTTTAATATTTAAAATTTGAAAAAAAAATTCATGGCTAGAATAGAATTCCGAGATTGAACGAAATTACTATAATAAATTCTGGGCTGGAAAATCATTGCAGTTTCAGTGTTACCCGATGATTTTTTTTTTACGTACATGTTTCTGGTTAGAAAATATTTTAATTTTTCCAAACTTTTATGTTTTATTGCATTTTTGTATATTTTATATTTTAATTTTCAAGTCAAATTTGTAGACTTTCTCGCACGAAACAATTTTACGTCAACAACAGAGCACATCTACTTTTTTAATTATCTCGGTTAATCGATCTATAAAAATCATCATTTCTCATTTTCTAGCGTAGTTCATTGTAGGTTTCGAACCCTTTTCATTTTTCCACTTAAAAAGAACCATTCCAAGTGATTGTTTCATTAATGGTAGTAAAATGCCTCATTATTTGGCCAAATAAGATTTAAAAGTACACCCCTGCTTGTCGTACCACTTCGTTTATAAAGATCAGCTATCATTACTGCCTTGGTCCATTCAATTTGCAAACGCGCCTTATCGTGTTTGCAGCTTGGCTTAGAATACTCAATTTGCACCACGAGCGACAATTCCAGTTAAAACAAAATTGAAGCCGGATGTAAATCAAAATTATAATAATTCGCACCTACGAAAGTTATATGTTGACGACATCAAATTTTTATATTTGGCTAAATCGGATAAACTCCACGTTGAGCATCGAGTAAATATATCGCTTACTAGGCGATTAACGATTTCGCGAATTAAACATTTTTTAAGCATCGGTCGCCCTGTATAAATATTTCCGTGTTTACGCAGATTATTAAGTTATTGAAATTCCTCAGGCAATGATGAGTCCCACCTATATATAAATTCATTTACGTATGACACTAAAATTATATGCTAATTAATCTGCTTCTGCTACATACAACCACCACTCTCCGTTATGTTTATATAAAAATCTGTGCCATTTGACATTTAAAATATTTTAATAGTAGCCAAAGACGTGTTTCTTATAATATTTATACAGTTTATATCTTTAAGTTTAAAAGATGTATTAGTCAGACTAGACAAGTAACTATTAACGCGAGTTATACCACATGTGGAATTTGCTCTCACTTTTATCGCGATTTTGAGCTGAATGTCAATGTTCTTTACAAATAATTTATTCATTTCAAAGTTTTTTTTTTCGTACAAATTCAACACACACGATTTCGTCTTTAGCGCGCACGACGACGACATCGCAATAATATATATTCGTCTCTATATGTTCAAATTAATATTTATGCACATTAGCACACGCCAGGGGCATTTTTGACAGACCCATCTAAGCTTTATATAAAACAAAAAAAAACAAAAAGGTTTATCATTTTATGTTATCACTATGTAATATGACGAAATTACCTGAAATCGGTCAACACATTATACAATACAACATTTTTTTGTAATTCGAAATTATCATAATTAAATTTCGTTTTTCGATTATGGAACGTTTGATCGTAAGTGAAATTTTTTCTTCTTGTTGACCAACGTCTATGAGATCAATTTAATGGTTTACATTTTTAATAAAACATATACTCAAGGATGGGTTTAAATTAACACTGATATTAAAATAAAAACCCGGTCAAGGTGATAACAATATGCATACGCGGTGCGTTTACCATTACAGGTCGATAAAAAAAAAATGTTCGATCGTGATTTTGTCGCGATCGGCCGATCGCACACTCATAAAACGCAAACCATGTAAATTATTCGTCAATTTGTTTTATTACATTTGACTACTGCGGTATAGAATGGATGGAATGCAGTTTATATGAAGATGATGTATTTACAAATTAAAATGATGATCACGTTTAGAAAGTTAGTTATATACGATCAATCTGCGTATTTTCACATTAAATTTGATGGTCAGATTGTCGATCGAAAAGTAAAATAACGCGACAACTTCTTTGATGTTAATTAGTTAACTCTAAATCATCACGGTTGGTGTAACATAATATTTATAAAATATATCGAGAGATCGAGGAGATCAGCCTTTTAGTATTTAGAAATGAGTTGATTGAAACCATTGCATCCGAAGGTTAAAATTACTAGTTCAGATGACATTATATGTTTGTTATGTTGACATATTTTTTAAGCACGCCGCGATCAAGTTCATATATATATTTCTATGCAGTATATAGTGCTATCGCGTTTGAGGGAATAATTTATTTACATAAGTTGGATCGGGCAAAAAAAAGGAAAGGCGGAAAATCATTGATGTGCGAAGGTTCTGTTGCAAATGGGCCAAAAAATTACAAAATGTCATTGCTAACCATCACATTTAGCGCAGTTAAAAATTCTTTTTTCAAGTCTGAGAACTAAGTAGTTAACTAAAAATATTCAGGGCACGTGAAACATTAAATGAATTTAATTTGTTTACCATATAAATTGAAGATGGGGGATAGTTCAAAATACATAATATGATCTAATCCAAACCTGACATAAACATTACGTATTGAAAATATAAGTTTTTTTTTACTAATAAAAATAAAAATAATGTTAATGCTGCTAAATAGTTTGTGAGAATTTTTTATTTGCTTTATTTTCTATATACCCATAGTAAATAATAAAATATTAATATTCGAAATCGGTAGGTTGTGTAACATGATGTGTAGTTAACAAACCGGTACCCCAACATCACATACATTTTTTCTTGCATCGCATTAGTAGCGCAATATCTCGAATGCATTCTGGTGTGACATGATAAATGATGCTGTATCTGATATTTATCGATTTGGAAACCAGTTGATTTTATAAATTGTGTGAATATTTTTTTTGTATGCAATCAAGCTACTGCAAGGTACTCCACTTTCAGACTCCCCAATTAAGCATCAATTTCCAAAATTTAAATAAATTTCCGATTTACAAGCATTCGATTGTTAAATTGTAACCGTAAATAACAAACCGAGAGTAATTTGCAAATTATATGTATGGAGAATGTGACTTAAATATTTAATTGTAATTTGTATTATTACAAGAGTGCAATTTTAGATTGAAAAGTGAATGGTAATTGAAATATTTTGCGTATTATTTAGAAATTTACAACTTTACACAAAATCATAAATTACAATTAAACTTATACTAGGAGGTGTAAGCTTTGGTGTAACTCAGACTATCTAAATAAACTAAAAGGCCTGCTAAATAAGAAGACAATTGGTAAACTAAGTTTTTTTTAAAAACAAAATTGTGGTTAGATCCATGCTTCACTCAATAATATATCTCCAAAAATTGTACTAATTTTTATGACTCTGTTCAAACTTATTAAAATCTAAAACTTCTCTACTTAATTGAAAAGTAAATGAGTTTTTTTTTTGCAAGGGGACATAAAATTCTAAAAAGGATCAAGTGGTCATGCTGTTTCAGATACAACTCTATAAATATTTTACACTTTTTCTCTCTTTATTTACAAAGATTATATTGGCATTGAGCCCTGACACAATTATGAGTGTTAAGTCATAATTTATAACAGTGTACCTCTCTCTGGCACTATATCCCATCAAGGGATTTGGCCGCCTCTAATGAGGTTTCATCCTAAACCAGCTGTAAACATTTTTCCTTGTCACCACCGGGAATCGAACCCAGGACCCCCGGTTGCTGGAGCAAGCATGCTGATCACTTTGCCACTGAAGCGGCAATAACAGTGTACCAGTGAGAATGATTCCAGGGGCGGAATCATGAAATACGACCGGAAAATTTAAACGGATTTATAATATTTGAAGTGCAATGGCTAATCACCTACAAGATTTTCGAAATTCATTTTTTACCGGTACAACATTTCCGTTTAAAACTGCTCGATTATGAAATAGTTGTCGAATTATATTTTTATGTTAAACTTTCATGTATTTGAGTTTTTATACAAAATATCTACACCAACTTTGACCATTTTTCGAGCTTTTTTGTGTTTGTCTATTGAAATATTTTCTAACAATTCGTTTTCTGGTCGGATTTCATGATCTTGCACCTGTATACATCAAAATAATTATATATTTTTGGAATTTTAACAATTTTTAAATACAAAAGACTTCAATGCTATCTCAGAAAATGAAGCGGCGACGAACCTGGGGCGAGAAAAATGAAAGTCGAAATGAATATCGAAAATTTGAATATTTTTAAAATAATAAATTTGAAAATATTTTTAAATCCGTTTAAATTTTTCCAGTCGTATTTCATGACTCCACCACAGGCTTATGTAACCGTAATGGCCAAGTGATAGCTCATTCAGTTATTTTTTTCTGTGAAATTTAAATGTTTTGGTATTGACCTGCCATTCTAACATGTGTATTCGAAAAATTCACGGACTAATATGTACCAGTGCTGCAGAGGTATGCGGTTGGGCCACGAAGCCTTTACCTTAGTAAATAAAAATTTTGGGTTATCGGTTCAATATGCTATTTTCTTTTCCGATTTGGTCTGATATTAATTTGTTCAATTCGAATATACATCATTCGGCCGTAATTGTCTCGTTATATCTCCATAAATGCCTTCTAACTTTTGCCCCGTAACTACTAAGTAAGGTTATTCGAACTTGAAATTCTCAGCTTGAAATTCTAATAAGACTCACGCGGCGATAACTTCTAGGATGCAGCTCCATTTTCCACTCATGTGTGACTCTCTCTCTTTGACTCTCTTTGATTCTAACAAATCGTCATAACTACCTGTTCTTAGGCTAAATTATTATTTCGATCGATTTTTAAGGGCGAGTAATTTTTTAACTCAGCAGAAAATTTGATGATGTTAGTATGCCCGTTTCTCAACCCGCCAATAACGCCAAGCTCGACAATAGTCGAAAATTGCAAATACTCTCTGTTTCTTACAAAATTCTGTCATTGTAGGAAGGATATTATCAGCACCATTTTCGGATAGAATTTAAACAATTTTGAGATGATTTCCATGTATCATCAAAATACACAGCTTGAAGTGGATTGAAGCCCAGTTTCATGTGGGTCTTAGTTTAAAACCTGAGAATTAGACCAACTAATAAATAAACATTTATTTTTGCCTGGCTGCCAACAATTTACCCGAGTCTCATTTGTATCATTTCTATCGTTTGTATTATTTATATCAATTGTATAATTTGTATCAGTGTCATTGTTCTCTAAAAGTGCAAAAGCACTCCACAGAAAACTACAAAGCTTTGGATGAAAAAATTGAAAATTTCGTAAAAAATCTCATGAAGGAAAATACGAATTTAAAAGAGAAAGTTACAGCAATGCTGAAGAGAAACAATACTTTAGAGCAGTTTGAGTATCAATACTCAATCGATCTGGTTGGAGTTCCATTTCATTTGTTGACAATGAAAACACCGAAGGAATTGTGATGCGCATTCTAAATGATGGCTTGGGCTTACAAATTCACAGATATAAATCTGTGGAATGAATGGTTTGAAACATAAAAATTTTGGTACAGGAAGTGGAAAAACTTGTGCAAAGTTTTATCGTCGCAACACCAAAGTTGAAGTGATGCAAAGAAAATTTAAAAATAAAAAACATTTTAAGGCGTCGAACTGTGGCTTTCAGTCAAACAACGGTATTAACATCAACAAAAATCTAAGCCTCGAATTTTAGTTTTTAGCTAAAATCGGAAAACAGACCATTTTGCCTGATATTATATTTTTCTCAGAGGTTTGGATTGGTATAGTGATGTAGTTTCTAGTTAAAACATTCCTACTTTTAACTTGGTTGACGGATGTAACAATAGTTACTCAGCCGGAGGTATTCTAGCATATGTGAGGTTAGGTTTAAGTTTCAATTTTGTTAGAAAAACGTTAAAAAGAGCTGATGTCTTAAGGATTAATTTTTGAATCGATTCTGAGAGTTTTTGCGTCGTTCTAGTTTTTACGTCTTCGTCCTAGTTCATTGCCAGAATTTATTGAAGAATTTACAGTTTAATTATATAGGTCGTATTAAAGCAAAATTTTAATTATCATTTATGATCTAAATATTGATATTGCGGATTCAATTTCTGTGAATCATATGTCAATAAATATCTTCAAGTGATGTCTTCATTTGGACTGATCTCTCTTATTCAAAATTTTACTAGAGTTACTGATACTTCTTCAAGTACTTTTGCTGACCATAGTATGTTATCTCTTGTCACAAAGCATAACTTTTAGCGATTGAATAGGTCAATGAAATTTTTTCCTAAGTTGAACTTTCCAGTTGAACAAGATTCAAATCAAGTATTAAATAAATTTCTCGATACCTTTTCAGCTCATATTACCGAATGCACTATAGTTCAGCAATCTCGAGTTAAACTAAAAACTCAAAAAATCCGTTCATGAATTTCTTTTTCTTTGTCTAAAATGATTGGTTTGAAAAATAAACTCTTAAGTCCATACGGAAGCATCCCAGAAACATTAAATTAATACATATATGGATAAAGGCAATAAGGTAAATAATTAGATATTAAAGGATAAGTTTGTTCCTTTGTAAATAATTTAATTGCATCACAAAATGGTTGAGGAATTAAAATTAAAAAATTAATTCAGCTATTTCGATAGAAAAGAAATTTTATTATTACCAACGATTTAACAACTGTAAAAAAGACTTAAAAACTCAATCGCGTTTTGTAAACGAATTTTTAAACGGAAAAACTCACTATTGTGTCCATAATAACCGAGAATAATGAAATTCTGAAAGAGGAACTAAAAATTGCAAACAAATTCAATAAGTATTTTATTAACATCATTGATGATCTTAAAGGTAGTATCGCGCGTAGAACTCCAACTGCATTAGAAGAGTCGCAGTATTTGTTTCCTATTTGTTCCAGCTGATGACATTGAGATACACGATATCATTACCTCTTTAAGTAATTCAATGGCTTGGGTTACGATATCATAAGCAATTCTCTGATCACTTCTGTTGGACCACTCACCTATTTTATCTTTTATCTTAGCTTGTCGAATGGTCTTTTTCCTGAGGTTCTCAAGAAAGCTGTTATAGTAGCACTCTATAAAAAAGGTGATTTCCTCAAATTGGGCAATTGTCGTCCAATTTCGTTACTTTCAGCCTTCTCTAAACTTTTGGAGAAAATAATCATAAATCGTTTTCTTTAATTTCTTGCAAATTGTAACTTTTTTTCAACTAGGCAATTCCGGTTTAGACAGGGTAAAAGTATTGTATTCAGGTAAACAACAAGCGGTCAAAATTTCGAGCTGTTTTGGCGATTTTAGAAAAGTTAAGTGCGGAGAACCGCATGGCTTAGTTTTAAGACCAATCTTAATTTGGATTTAAATTAATGCAATTTTCTAGTTTTCCAGTTGAAATCAGAAGGTCTGTCATTTGTTTTTGCTGATGATGTGGGATTGGTTTACAGATCTTTGATCTATCTATTTTGGTCTTGTCCAATCAAAGCTTCAATATGGTTTAAACTGTTGGGGTGGTATATAGTTTTCCAACTTAAAGCCCTTAGTGGTAGCATAAAACTTATTGTAAGAACAATATGCCTTCAACCGAAACTACGTCATTACCTCTATTTAGGAATTTAAACTTTATTCCTTTGAGATATGTATATGCATATAAAGTTCTAAAAATTTTCTTTATACGTAGTGGTCACAGAGATGTATTACGTGACTATAATCATGTGATCTGTCCATCTGCTAGAAAAGAACATTTTAAAAGATTTCTTACCTCCGGGGTACCTACAATTTATAATCAGCTACCTAAGAGTTTAAAACAAATTCCCGATTGTTCATCCTTTTTGGGGGGTGTAATATCATGGCTTAAGGAAATAGATGATATTATGATTGTGAAATAAATACCAAAAATGTACACTGTTAAATTTAAAAATATCCCAATTGAATTTGCTTTGTGGTGAAATTGAAACATTTTTAGATAATCTTTAACATTTATATTAGAGGAGTCCCTAAATACCTAATAGTGTCGCCGTAAAGATCAAAGAATTTTGTAACGTAAATGACCGAATAGGTAATTCAAAACCCTACGTGTGTGGTGAACACGATTTAATTATGATGCATTTTAACTAGTCCAGCTTGTTTTTAACCAACTATGGTTTTTGATATCTATCTATTTTCTAATTTTTCTATTACCGCTTCTAGAGACGTTCACAGTTTTAAAAATGTATTTTAGGGTAGCGTAGACAAAGTTCTAACACCGAAATGGAAATGGATAGTTTATGATGATATTTATAGTGCCATACAGGCTACATAGAATTTCCATGAATTTGAATAAATTTTCAAATTTTATTTCACCGATCCTAGAGTGTTCATGGGGTCTCATCCACATGGTTAGATGGATCAGCTAAAACCCTATGAGTGCAGTGAATGTGATCTAATTATGATGATTTTTAACTTGTGCAGAGACTTTTTTACGTTTACGGTTATATTTCAATATTGTGAAAATTGGACATGAATGATGATTTTCATCTTGTTTTTCAAAATTTAAATCTTCTTCATTTTAAATTTATTTCTCAATTGGAAATTTTGGTATTTTCTCCAATAGGATTTTTACCCCATTGACATTACCAAACAAGCGACGAACCCGATTTATTGTAATAAATCAAATAATAGAAATCGTAAAGATGTTCACGGGCTCACGTTTATACTTTTGAATAGTTCAAGGTTTCGACTTTCGATAGTTATGGACAGGATTCGGTTATGATGATATTTACAGTGCCATACACGACTTAGAAGTTTCATGAAATAATTTGAATAAATTTTCAAATTATATTTTACCGATCCTAGGGATGAGACCTCGTGAACACCTTTAGGATCGGTGAAATATAATTTGAATATTATTCAAATTATTTGATGAAACTTCTAAGTCGTGTATAGTATAGTAAATATCATCATAACCCAAAAATGGTTAATAATGAACGTAGCGTAAAACTGATTACAGATTCGGAATCAGCGTCGAATTTGCAAGGGGATTACATTAATTCGAAATGACATTTTGCGAACCCTGTCCAGAACTATTGAAAGTCGAAACTAGGATTTTAGTTATCATAAAATCGTCATAAAATATCATCATAAAATTCATATCGTTTTGTATCATTTGTATCATCTATATCATTTGTACCATTTGTATCATTTGATTCATTCCTATCATTTGTATCATTTGCATCATTTTTATCATTTATGTATCATTTGTATCATTTGTTCCATTAGGTTTAAGTTATTTTTGTTTGTTATGCTCACAAATATGCACAATTGTTCTTGATATGTTTTGTTTATGAAAAGTGGATTTACGCAGGAATATGCAAGCAGACCGGCCGTGCTTATGAATTAGGGAGGATTGTCATTAAACGATATATAGTTGTCAATAGTCTCGCTTTGTTTGAAGCAACGACATTCATTCTGTCTGTTTCAGAGCAATAAAAGCACAAATTTCTTTACCAAAACTACTTGTGACTATAGTACCTTTGCATTATTTATAAAACCTATAACAGTATAATATAAATTGCAATCTGTCAAATAATTCTTTTTATACTTCCTTCCGATTTGGTTCGGTTTGGATGCTGTAAATATACCAGAAACCTCATTTCCGTATTGCATATACCACAGGCTAGTTGTCGAAAGTATTGTGGACAACTAATTGCGATGAAGTTTATAATGCATAGCATGACATTCCTTCCATTACATGGTTAAAAAGTTTGATTACGTCGGGGATAAATGTAACCATTAACTAGGGTGGACACTGAACCACATCTTTTAAATTCATCCATTGATCAATTTAACCAATTTAGTTTGTGTTTGTATCATCACAGATTTCAAGATATGCACCAAACTAAATAAGACCAATAGTTTAACTTAGGCCACACGAGCTACTTCGCACAAACTACTTTTCTATTAAAAGTAATCAACGACATTCGATTATGCGACTTAGTTTGCATTTCTGAAATGGTATTTTACACAATCGGGAAGATGGTCAACATTTCGTTCGTTAGATATGTTTGGTACTATGCTTTTTAATGAAATATAAGGCATTTTCATTTCATGAAAACAAATTCGACTAGATCATCTGGATAGATCAAATTGCGATAGTTTGACCTATTGCGAGTGTATTATTTTAAAAACAGGAACTGTTTTAAAATGTTCCTTATAATAACTGATATTTTTTGTGATCTTATATCTAGAGCCTTGTGATTCTATAGATCATGCTCAATATTTTAAATGTATATCAAATTGAACCTGAATATATTTGTTCAACTAAAATAAATTTAAGAAATTCGCTTGACAAAGAATACTGTAAAATATGTCGAAAATTTTGGACGTATGTCTGAGGAAAACCCCATGTGACTCCAGGTCCGCCTTCTTAGAACCCCTTCAAAAACTTTTGATAAACTAGATGTTTGAAATCGTTTGGTCAGGAATGCTCTCTCGTTTTCATCATTTAGCAGATCACACCGTTTCCTTCAAGGTTAACATTAGGTCACCAGGTTTTATTGTGAAAAAAAACGAAACCAAAATTATATTATTTCAATCAAATCAGGTTCGTCGCTTATTTGGGAATTTTATTTTACCAAATTTACAACCAATCAAATTGGAATAACCATTTGGGCGATTATCTTTTTGTGGTAGGCATAAAGATAAAATCAGTTCAATTTGTTGGTTATTCATAACTCGGCAGTAATTATGTAAATTATGTAAATGCACGGTGAGAAATATTTTATTCTGGATAATCCTAATATTATTACAACCCCAATGACAAGAATTCGTTGATTATCCGTGATTAGTCACTAGTTGTTTCAGTACGAAAGAAAATTCTGTACGATTCAGACTCTTCCGATCTGGAAAATTGACCAATTCTAATAATTTTACGAATTCAATATTTTACGAATTTTCAAAAGAACTCTAAATTTATTTCAACCGGAATGACTTATAAAAAAATTTCGAAATCCGACTTCTCGATCAACGTTCGATCATACGTTTTTTTAACCAAAGGGTAAAAATTAATTAAAAAATATTTTTTTCATATACGTTTAGCTGATTGTGATCAGATTTTTTAAGGGTCAAAAAATTTAATCACAATCAGCTAAACGTTTTAGAGTGTATTGGTTTCAAGAAGCTGTTTATGCAAAATCAATTAAAAAATTAACAGTATAACTCAAAATTAAATATTAAAATTAAACATAAAATTTCGAACGGTTGGAAAACATGTCAGTATAATATTTTGTTAGACCCATATGTGCACTCTACTTGTGCCAACTCGATTAAAATTCTAATAGAGCTGCCGTATTTAAAATGAAATTTTATTGAAAAATGGAAATTTTTATAAAAATTTTACTAAGAAAATTCAAATCTCAAAATTTTTTCCGAACTTGCCTCTAGAATATTTTCTTTAGGCCCGTATGTGCACTCTATGTGTGCCAACCCGATTAAAATATAATAAATTAAAATTTAATTTAGCTTCATTAGGAGCTCGCATATCTAAAATGACATTCTTGCGAAGAACGGAATTTCTTTGAAATTTTGGCTCTCAGAAAACTCGTTACTCAAAATTTTGGAAATTCCGTTCGTTACAAGAACGTCCTTTTGGATATGCGAACTCAGTAAATCATAATTAATTGTGAGTTTCAGTGTCAAATGGCCAACACTCACGAGCACTTACTCTTTGACAAATCTATTAATGGTGATAGAATACTTTTGATGATATTTTGGAAATTCCAAATGCAAAATAAGCCCTAACAGAATCCATGGATATAGGAATTTAGATCCAGTTGCGCGAGGGACTCCTTATTTTTATTATTTTTAACTTAGTGATAAGGAATTATCTAAAGTTGTCACATTGTTGTTTTGTGCCTCAAGGTTTCCCAAACACAGTATTTTTGGAATGCATATTACCATCACATAACTAGGAAGAGCTCCGGGCGAATAATATAACTTTATAGACATTTTATGCGTTCACACTACAAATGCTATACAACAATACAAAAATGTACAAGTAAATTATCATCGTTGATTTTAAAAAGCTAAAAATAAATAAATTATAACTTTTACTTATTTTACTTCTATACGAGTACTTTACTTCTCGCGTATAACATTCTTTAATTGTACTTGATTTGCATGCATTTCTGTATATAGCCAGTCATGTAACCGCACAACGATTTTAATTTTCCTATATGTGCGGTCAACCTGGATTTCCTTGAGTACTGTGTACTTCCTATAGCCGCAGAAAAGATGAATAACTATTAAAGAACTATTTGTCGAAACATATTAAGATTACCAACGGGCGCACATTAAACACCGCATTAATTACGTATTATGCAGATCAACATAATTTTATAGATGTCACCGAAGATTTAACTCGTTGTATGTGAACATACTTGAAAACTATTTTGGTGTTCAATTTTAAAGGTCAGTTAAACGTATTTGCATGGAAATGTATTTATATATTTTTTTATTAATTTTGGTTGGCAATAAATATGCTATTTAGGTAAGATATTAATTGCGAAACCAGTTCTGCTCCGAATCTTACATACAAAAGGAATGTTGATCTATTTAGTTTAGAAAAAAAAAATATTTAGTTAAAAAATAAGGTATTTACCGCACAATATATTCAACACCGATATAATTTTATATGGTACATATGTATCACGTATAGGTATAAACTTAAAACAACCTTGAAAATTTCTTATGTATATATAAAAGAAACGTATAAGATGACGGATTTGACTTTTTTCTTAATTAACTTCTAATTTACAAAATAATTGAGATAGTCACAAGTGCTATCATATTCACTTAATAGTTAAACTTTTTTTTTAATGATTTATTTTATTTTCACTATATACTTTTATAACTTCTTCTTTCACTGTTTCACACAACTATCACACAAATTTATAATTAAAGCAAAAAAAAAATATTTTATTCAATCTCAAGTTTTTAATATTTATACGCGTTCCAATCGGAATACAACAACAGACTAACAAAATTGAAAGTTTTTTATTTTTACTTTTTTTTATTTTGATTCATTCATGAATGTTAAAGGTAAGAAGAATGAAAGTTAACTTCGCGTCATACATCTCGGTGTGTTGCAGCGCGCTGCTTACAAATGATTCATACAGTTTAAGCCACAACATCTATATAAGATACTCGTAGAGATGTTGCTCGGTAAGTTTCGGTTTGCTAAAATTTAAAATTAAAAAACCTGTTACCTCTTCTTATGGCCTAAAATAGTGTAGTTGTAATCGCGTTATCTTTTGATAAATTAAATATTGCTTGAATTTCGATTTTCTAGGTGAACTACTAATTTTTATTTATGCAGCAGTGCTTTAAAGTATTAAATCCGCGCAACATTTTTAAAGAAAATTAATTGTGTTGGTTTTGCACCAAATCTTAACTTAAACAAATTTTAAGTCTCGACGAGCACAAGGCGGATTCCGAGAGCAGATTCAATCATTAACAAACCGTCATGTCGACGCAAATACAGCGATCCGGAACAAAAATATAAAATCGTTCCAATAAATATAAACAATCAATAAAAAATGACGATAATGCAGATTAAAGCAAATCAACAGAAAGTGACAGCCGGTGAATGTCGCAACAAATATCTACCGAAATACCCACTTGAAATGATCGATAGGGCTTACTTAACGAAACGAATTTTAATTGTTATCGTTGGTACACCAGGGTTTGTAGAGACGTTCGTTCTGTATTTTGTTGTGAATGAATCCACGCGCTTTTGTGTTTCCATAACGTTCCACTAACCTATTAAAATTTTGTAAATTTATTTGGGACTCATTTGAACGCATGTACATTACTTAAAATTTTTGTATAAACATATAAATAATCATCTAAAAATATTCAAAAATAAAACTTTACTCCGAAAGACCAAAACTCTTAAAATTAAAATACGAGACCAAATTTCAAAAAAGTTTTATTAAATATTTAGGGAGGTAAGATGTGGAATGTATCTATAATGACTGAGTTGATGAAAATGAAAGGTTTTAGTGATGGTCACCACTGTAAAAAAAGTCAGGCCAATTTGCATGCTAGTCTGGGAAAACTCATTTGAATATGCCACTTACGCAAAATTTGAAAATTTCAAAAAATTTATCGTTTAAAGGTCATGACTCGCAAAAGGTTCAAATGAAAGGTCATAGTCCTCCACTGGCACTATTTTGGTCCCCGAAAATAGGGAAATAGAGAACGAATTTATATGTAATTTCTGTTCAAAAAATTTTTCCCGGCCTACTGAGGGGAAAATGTTGATGTCAATAATTAAAAATTGGGAATAATTTTTTGATATCTAAATTGGCAGGGAAAATTATTCCACATTTAATTTTGTATTGAAAAAAATTAACACTAATTTTTTACCTCAATATGCCAAAAAAAATGCTTAAACAAAAATTACATATGAATTATTTGACCAACTCCCTATTCCCGGGGAGTTACCAGAATAGTATCACAGAAAATAGTTTTTTAATTTTCGTCTGATCGACCAAACGAAACAATGGTTAAAGCTTTGGCGTTTAGATCGGGAGGTCCCAGGCTGAATCCCGATAAGGCCAGGATGCAAAAGACTTTTTTTCATGATCAGATTACGATCTGTGATAAACACGAACACAACTATGACCCCTTATCGAAGTCCAGATCCTCTTCCATTTCAGTAATATAGGCTGGCATGGGGCTATATACAAAGTGCAAATGGTTTTACGAAAATCGGACCTATAGCAATACGTTCTCAAATTGAATGACCAACGAGAAAGTAGGTCGTCAAAAACGAACCGCGAAAGGGTTGGGAGTGCCTAGGCCCCAGAACAAAAAAAAAGAACTTTTTTCCGGGAACACTTATTTAAACATATCGGATACACATAATTTTTGAAGTATCATGAAAAAGGACTCAAATGAGAGGTCTCAGCGATTTTTTAAATTGAAAAAATTTTGAGGCTAATTTTCAGGTAAAGAGTCGACTTAATAAAACTCGTTTTAATAGTTCGGACCTTGAAAAGCTTGTCGAAGCACAAACGGGGTGTTTTGTAGCCAAAACTCACCATATCATGCCTCACCGAATTAACTATAGATGAGTGCCCTTTTTGCTGGCACTTCCAATCCGAAGTCGCTGATAGCCAGGCGGCCGTGTTAACCACCATTTTCTTGTCGATAATATCCAAAGGGAGAAGATACAATAAAACCTCTAGGGCACTAGTGAGGATCGTTTTCAGCACCCCACTTATGAGCAAACAGGCTGCCCTCTACACTTTCTTCATCATGTTCCTGTGTGATACTTTCTCCAGAGCTGGCCACCATACACTCACACCATACAATAGTATGGGCCTTACATCTGCCGTATAAAACCAATGCTCCAGCTCCGATTTCAAGCCTCATTTCCCTGCAATGGCATTTTTACAAGATTAGAGTTTCCAAATGAGCTTACTGTCCAGAAGAATCCCTAGGAATCTCTCGTATCAGTAAGGACCTGCATAGTACCATTCAGGTTTGGTAAAACCATTGCCGGAATTTTACGCCTCCTACTGAAAAAGACCAGTTCTGTTTGAGATGGGTTAATCCCCAATCCACATCTGCTCGTCCATCCCGCAGTTTTAGATAACGCATTTTGCATCACATCCCTGATTGTACCCAGGTCGTTTCCCGAGACAGCTATCGCCACGTCATCGGCATAAGCAACCACATCTATTACTTCTCCCTCCAGTTCCAATAGTAGTCCATTGACTACTACATCCCAGAGAAGAGAAGAGAGGACACCTCCCTGGGAGTTCCCTGAACAACCCATCTTCTGACGGAAGCTTCCTCATCCCGTTATGACCCTTCTGTTACGTAGCAAATTAATAATTATCCTGGTTACTAGGACTTCGATCTCAAAACACACCAATCCTTACATAATTGCTTCCACATTCACATTATTAAATGCGCCCTCGATATCGAGAAACGTCTCCAACGAGACTTCCTGAAAATCCAGTGACTTCTCAATTCCCCGAACCAGAGTATGTAATGCCGTATCCACGGACTTACCCTTATGTTGAGACTGAGCCCAGTTTCTGGGTACAATTTTTGAACGAATATAGACATTCAGCATTCTTTCCATGATTTTCAGCAGAAAAGATGACAAATATATTGGTCTGAAGAACTTAGGATTGCTGGGCGAGCTTCTTTCCGCCTTCGGAATGAAGATCACCCTAGCCTCCCTCCATTTCTTGGGGATGTACTTCAGCTTCAGGCATCTTTTGAGGATAATTTCGAGCCAGGGAAGCAAGACCTACGAATTCTTCTGAATTTTTTCTGGTACAATCCCATCCGGCCAGCTGACTTAAACGGCTTTAATAGCCTTTAATAGCCCATTTTATTCTACGCGTATTCAGAATGTCCTCTGTATAAAACAGTTGGACTCCGCAGTTATCACTAGACTCACAACCAACAAAACCCTCCGCTGTCGACACATCCTGACTTCCCGGGAAGTAAGATTCCATCAAGAGACCAGGAGTATCTTCACTAGAAACCGTTCACTTGCCATCCGGTATTCACAGATAGCCTGGAACAGCTGGATTGGTAGAGAGAATTTTCCTTACGCGCGAGGTTTCCGAGACCCTTTCCATTCAATCACAGAAACGCCTCCACTAATTTCTTTGCGCCTTCCATAATTCACTTTTGAATACTCTGAGCCATTCCTTATAGAAGTTCCAGTCTTGAATATCTCTAGATCTTTCACTCTATTAAAGGCAGATTCACAGGCTTTCTGGCACTCCGCAAGAGCCGGGTTCCACCAAACAGGTTTTCGCTTCTCCTTCAGCTTTGTTAAAGGGCAAGCTACCCTCATAGCGGTATTAGAAGTCCTACATAGTCAGAGTGTTCACCATTGAATCCAGTTCACTACCTGTGCCGGTGGAGTTCTGCAACTCTAGATGAAATGATGCCCTCCAACTTTGTAACATTACTTAACTAGAATTTTATCTCAGCTTTGATAAAATATTATGAAACAGCTTACTGTTCTAGATAGAGGCAGGATCATTGTATAAAATATTTATGTGCGTATTACCTGGAATTTGCACTGATTTTGTGAAATTGAAATTGAAATTGAAATTAAAGTTAAAGTCATCAATCAATTAAAATTAAAGTTAAAGTTAAAGTTAAAGTTAAAGTTAAAGTTAAAGTTAAAGTTAAAGTTAAAGTTAAAGTTAAAGTTAAAGTTAAAGTTAAAGTTAAAGTTAAAGTTAAAGTTAAAGTTAAAGTTAAAGTTAAAGTTAAAGTTAAAGTTAAAGTTAAAGTTAAAGTTAAAGTTAAAGTTAAAGTTAAAGTTAAAGTTAAAGTTAAAGTTAAAGTTAAAGTTAAAGTTAAAGTTAAAGTTCAAGTTTGAAGTTGAAGTTGAAGTTGAAGTTGAAGTTGAAGTTGAAGTTGAAGTTGAAGTTGAAGTTGAAGTTGAAGTTGAAGTTGAAGTTGAAGTTGAAGTTGAAGTTGAAGTTGAAGTTGAAGTTGAAGTTGAAGTTGAAGTTGAAGTTGAAGTTGAAGTTGAAGTTGAAGTTGAAGTTGAAGTTGAAGTTGAAGTTGAAGTTGAAGTTGAAGTTGAAGTTGAAGTTGAAGTTGAAGTTGAAGTTGAAGTTGAAGTTGAAGTTGAAGTTGAAGTTGAAGTTGAAGTTGAAGTTGAAGTTGAAGTTGAAGTTGAAGTTGAAGTTGAAGTTGAAGTTGAAGTTGAAGTTGAAGTTGAAGTTGAAGTTGAAGTTGAAGTTGAAGTTGAAGTTGAAGTTGAAGTTGAAGTTGAAGTTGAAGTTGAAGTTGAAGTTGAAGTTGAAGTTGAAGTTGAAGTTGAAGTTGAAGTTGAAGTTGAAGTTGAAGTTGAAGTTGAAGTTGAAGTTGAAGTTGAAGTTGAAGTTGAAGTTGAAGTTGAAGTTGAAGTTGGAGTTGAAGTTGAAGTTGAAGTTGAAGTTGAAGTTGAAGTTGAAGTTGAAGTTGAAGTTGAAGTTGAAGTTGAAGTTGAAGTTGAAGTTGAAGTTGAAGTTGAAGTTGAAGTTGAAGTTGAAGTTGAAGTTGAAGTTGAAGTTGAAGTTGAAGTTGAAGTTGAAGTTGAAGTTGAAGTTGAAGTTGAAGTTGAAGTTGAAGTTGAAGTTGAAGTTGAAGTTGAAGTTGAAGTTGAAGTTGAAGTTGAAGTTGAAGTTGAAGTTGAAGTTGAAGTTGAAGTTGAAGTTGAAGTTGAAGTTGAAGTTGAAGTTGAAGTTGAAGTTGAAGTTGAAGTTGAAGTTGAAGTTGAAGTTGAAGTTGAAGTTGAAGTTGAAGTTGAAGTTGAAGTTGAAGTTGAAGTTGAAGTTGAAGTTGAAGTTGAAGTTGAAGTTGAAGTTGAAGTTGAAGTTGAAGTTGAAGTTGAAGTTGAAGTTGAAGTTGAAGTTGAAGTTGAAGTTGAAGTTGAAGTTGAAGTTGAAGTTGAAGTTGAAGTTGAAGTTGAAGTTGAAGTTGAAGTTGAAGTTGAAGTTGAAGTTGAAGTTGAAGTTGAAGTTGAAGTTGAAGTTGAAGTTGAAGTTGAAGTTGAAGTTGAAGTTGAAGTTGAAGTTGAAGTTGAAGTTGAAGTTGAAGTTGAAGTTGAAGTTGAAGTTGAAGTTGAAGTTGAAGTTGAAGTTGAAGTTGAAGTTGAAGTTGAAATTGAAATTGAAATTGAAATTGAAATTGAAGTTGAAGTTGAAGTTGAAGTTGAAGTTGAAGTTGAAGTTGAAGTTGAAGTTGAAGTTGAAGTTGAAGTTGAAGTTGAAGTTGAAGTTGAAGTTGAAGTTGAAGTTGAAGTTGAAGTTGAAGTTGAAGTTGAAGTTGAAGTTGAAGTTGAAGTTGAAATTTATTTCGGTATTTCGGAAAGTTTTATATAGGTTTTCGGACCGACTCTCGTACTATTTTCTCTTGTAATGATGGAGTTTTTATTTTTGCGGTCCCTCTGGAATTGATTTTCTGTGTTCTTCCGAACAAAAATGTCATAAGGTGTTGCGTAACTGAGTGTACAGATAAAGTCATTAAAGCAGTCCACAGCTATGTTGATAAGTTCTTTTGTAGACAGTTTCTTGTACTCATTCTGAAAACTTCGAACCATTTCCAGTATGGTAGAATGAATTCTCTCATTCACCTCACTTCATTGGAAAGGTTAAACATTATCTATCATCGGGAGAAAAATTGCGGATGAGTTTTGTGATTCGAACGGGAAGCTCAGAAATTCATATTTTATATTCTTGGTGGAACATGAGGTCTTTGGAAAATATCGGCCTCTTTCATTTTATTCTCGTGAAATCCTGACGTCAAATCAATGGCGGTTAAATATTTGGAATTACCAAGATTTGTTAGTGTATTTGAGATATTCGAAATGTGGGGTAGGGATCTGATATTGTCACAGCATTCAGTATTTGTGTGGCATCTAACTTCTTTTCCACAATCCAAATTGAGTTGGAAAATTTGCTTGTCCACTTCCTGCCTCCTGCTGTATGGGTACAGGTATATGATATGGTGTACATCGATTTCTCACTGGTGGTTTGGATTTCTGCGCGAACCTTGGTATCGAAAGTTCCAAAGTTATTAACAGGCGAATTTCGAGATAACTTAATGCAACATTTTTTGTCGAGAGAAAGAAAAACGACCATCCAGAACTTCCATCCATATTGTTGACTTGGCATGAAGGTTTTTCTAGTAATGGAGTGTGAATGTTGAGTGTGATCAATTCATTGTGTTTTCGGTCAATAAGTGCCAAGAATTTCTGCAATGTGTCATCTTGTTCATTTGTGTTGAATCAACCAATTTGACCTTCGTGTGTCTCGCTAGGCACGTTATGCTGATACAACTTACGAATAGTGTTAATTGCTGGCCACGTTATGGTAATGTAACATTACTGATGATGTTAACTTAGATATTCTGTGACACTAGTCTCGCGACACAATGTTATTTGAGAAGTCGTAACATTTGTCATATAACTGATAACAAATTTATCTAGTTTGCCAAGAATCATCAAAATATTGCAAAATCACAATCATAAATCATAAATGCGAAAATGCAAATGAAATTGATTATTGGAGAGAAGCAATACGCTTTACCGCAAGTGTTGCTTCTTAATAAATTGGCAAAAGAAAGTGCTATCCATTAATACTTGATTTAAAGCTGTTTGATTTGATTTCGGATTGAGGATTCAGTTGTAATTTTATTAATTTTTCAGTTTTTCAATTTTGTTAGTATGATTCTAGAAAAAAAATCTGATTTTTTCGACGATAAAATAATTCGCAATTTTTCATAATTACAAATACTCAAGCATCAGATAGTAAAATTTATACAAACGTTTTGTTTTTATTTAGTTTTTGTGTTTTGTTTTAACGAACTCCTTAGACCATCAATCATCTCAAAAATCGTAAAAAAAAGAAAACCAAAATACAAATTTTTTGGCTACCTAACACGCACAGGCACCACATAGCGTAGTACCGTTCTTTCTAAAATTTCTAAACAAAAATGTTTTGTTTTTTAATCTTCCGTAAAAAAAGAAAGAATAAGATTTATCACATAATTTTATTTGCGCTTCTTATCTACGACACATGTCTTAAGTAACATTTAAATTTGTTATTTTTTTTTATTTCTTGAGGGATGTGGGGAAATACATACTTAAAACAAAATTATGGTGATTCACATGTGTGTTATATGCGATAATTCTTAAGTATGTCTTTAGGTTTTACACCCAAATATAAACAAAATAATTTAAAATACAAACAACTCTAATTGATGCTGTTTTGTTCTTTAAATCTTATACTTACGGAATACGGAATTCTAAGAAACAAAAAACATTTTCATCTCGAGTTTATTTTTAAATTTTGTTTTTGGAAAATTACATTTTGATTTATGGCCGTTGTAATTAATTTGAATGGTGTGTTAAACAAGTTTAATGCGGTACGTGGCTTCAACGTACGAGTATGTGGGTGGTCGGTTAACGTTCTTTGTGTATTTCGGAAGCAGCTAGACTCCAATATAAGTCATAATTATATAATTCGCTATACAAATGTGTTGATTGAAAATATTTAAGTGTTAAAATTTTATGTTTCGTTTTTATTTGGCAATTTGATTTAGCCGACATAAAGAAAATTAATAATGGCTGATTTTCTTATTACGATATACGATATTTTGGGTGTAATTCAAATTAGTGAAAAGTTCGTTTATTTACTTTAATAGCGTGATTTTTCAATATCAATGCATTTATTACATCCTCAATTCAAATTATTTTTCCGTTGTCTTTTCCGTGGCTTTGAATATTCATCTCGTTTTTCTAGACAAACTATACAAAACAAGCGTGATTTTTTTTTCTTTTCAAGTAATCGTTCTTTTAAGAAAATAGTGAAAAGTGCATATCTGACTATTGTTAAAACTATTGGTGATTTCATATTTTTATGTGAGTTAGAAACTTTTACATAGCTGAACACCTCATCCAGGATCTATCCGGCCTAGTAAAATATGCCAAACATGAGCGATGTTACTTATGAGGAAAATTATTACAAAGCCATTACTACGCTTAATAAATGGATCCGCTCCAGTCGCTATCATGGAGTGATGAAGTTGGATACCGGTGACTACGCAGGATGGTTATTTCATGACATGTACGACTATACCACTATCATAATTGAGTTAAAAACTGGAGTTGATAGGAGAAGCCGCACTATTACAAAGGCACATAGTCGTCACAGAGTTACAACAGCTAAAGTTAATATACCGATATGACCGACTTTATCGGAGCTTTCATTGAACAACCTCCGGCATATAATTCCATGGTTGCTTTAATCGTGATAACACCTAATTAAATTTTGATATTGTTCCTTAGCGTTGTTATATAATTCAAATAATAAAAATTAATTATAGTTGCTGAGTTAGCAAATGCTTACTGCTGGCCTGCACACTCGTTCAAAAACTAGACTAATTCGAAAAACGGTAAGTATTCGGTCATATCGTGTCCGAGAGTTACAGAAGTTTGTATTTTTTGTCGTTTAAGCTTCTATGTTAGACTCAGCCCGGAGAAGAGCTGCTGGCGCTGATGACGGACCATGAGTCTTGAATCTAAATTATAAAATGCCAAAAATTAGTATCAGGATTCCTATAGTTGAGTACGAAATCGTGTAATGATGAATGCCGTGATGATTCATTTCTATTGGTATCTGTTCATTTTCCTTTATTGTTTCCAGCTCCCTTTCCAAATCTGTACTGTCAGTGCTTGCATAAAAGATAGGTTTTGGTTTAGTGTTGTTCTGGACTTTATTTATCAACCGAAATCCTTTAAATTGGTGGTGCCGTTTATCGTAATAGATGATTTGTGAAACGATTTACTAACATCATTTAAATGTTGTGCCGATAGCGATCATTCAAAGGTTTTCGTCTCTTAGTGTACAATCAACGTTTATAGTCACTAAACCAGATTCTTGAAAATTGTTTGAGTTGATGTTGGATCCACATATGATATATCAACTTCGATAACGAAACAGGAATAACGAATACCCATATTCGTTTGGAGCATGAAGCTTTATCCAGTGGTTGGTTGAGTTCGTTGTAAGATTGCAACATCGCACTGGCTTATGTTTTTTATTGCGTTGAAAATTGGTGATACCTCGCATAAAAACTATGTATAGGTTGAAATACTTGACAACGGTTCACTTCTTCCGTTGTTAGAGATGCAAAATGCTCTCGATTATTGTCTACTACTAGATACTTTGTTGATGTAATAATGCTTGATTGAGTGTTGTTATGATTAATACCAGGAACTGGAATTACGACTAGCAGATTATAGTCCAGTGGTATGATAATCTCAATAATTACATTTCGTTGTATTACTCTGCTAGCTAAATTCATGTTTTGATATATATGAATGAGGTCATGAATGTTGTGCCCCGGGATAGTTATTAAATCAAGCCCTGTTGTGTATTCTCTAGGTTCTTAAGTATTAGGGTCAATTCTATCATGCTTGTTAATATTGAGAGTACTCTTTCCACGTATGTTCGATATTCGTTGAGTTTTATCATTTTCAACCTTAACCTTAACCTCTGTTAGCTTAATCCGCTTGTTTAACGATGATATTGTAAAATTAGAATTGTGCTTCACCAGTTTGATTGTCTTGTCTATTATTGATGTTTGGTTTTTAACTAATGCCATTAAATGCTTCTCGTTGGTGTTAATGTTTTCAAACTGAGATTTATAATGGTTGGCATTGGCATTTGGTGAAGACCCAAACATGTCCCCTAAGAAAATGCCTGTCGTGTCTCACAGACCTAGTTTAACCGTCGTCGTTCCTTATGGGTCGTTAATAAGGGATGGTTGTTTGCGACTAAGTTGTTGAACTGCCACTGAAATTGTTGTAGGATTATGTTGCAGGTTAAACCAGCCATTTTCTTGCAGGCTGCTGCCAGGTCACCTTGTACTTCCTCAAAGGCATACATCCCCTCTCAATAGCTCGTCATGTTTTAATAAATTACTAATGTCCACTTCATAGCTACCACTTCGAGTTAACCTAGGTCCTCGAAGTATATTCCGGTTGCATGGTTAAATGGAGTGACTTTGAATTGGGGTTGCGCAAACCCTAGCTAACGCAAGTTGAGAGCATTGCTAACACTAGGTGATTTGCTTTCGCTCGTTTTTGGAGAGGCTCTCTCAATTTTTGATTGTTCTTTCTGAACTGTGTATATGTCGTTTGCATAGTTGTTGTTGTATTTTGTGTTGTGGGTTGATACTGATTTACTTTTTTGTCTATTACTGACTGAGCAGGATTACTATTCTTGGAGTGTATGTTCATGTAGTCTTCAGACTCGTTAGTTAAGGGAAGGCGGCATACTTTCGTAAGATTCCTCATCAACGTATTGTTTTCATATTTTAGTGTAAGTATACCTTTACTAGTTCATCTTGTCGCGGGTGTAGTTCGACGACTCTTGTTAGTGGCCAAAGCGTAAGGGTAGCTCTTCATTTTAGAAGATAATTAGTTCTTCCACCTGGAGGTTAGGTTGTTCCGGTAACAATTTTGGTCTACGCTGTAATCGTGAGAGATAATCCGTGCGCCATTTTTTTTTTTCATAAACTGTGATTGAGTTTGGTAAGCAAATTTCAACTTGTGACGGTCTTCATACCCTCGATGTCAGGCTGAGATATTGCTATAATAGTTTTCCCTATCAAGAAATGTGCTGGACTTAAAAATCCATCTTGATCTAAGTCGTCAAAAGAAGGGCTAATGGCCTGGAGTTCAAACATGCTTCTATTTGAGCTAGAAGTGTTGCAAGCTGCTCGCAGTTTAACATGGGAGTTCCTACTACTTTTCGGAAATGTTGCTTAATTGATTTGACTCCGGCCTCCCACAAGCCACCAAAATAAGGACATCCCGGGGGCTAGAAGTGCCATTTTATTTATTGTACCTTCCTGTTGTTTTGCCTGCCTTTGTAGTTGTTTATCTGCTTCAACGAAGTTAGTCCCGCAATCACTGAATATTTTCAGCCAAATAAGCCTGATTAGAGGTGGCACAGAAACCATGTAGTTCAATTTTTGTGCCGTTGTTGTAATTCATCCAACGATGAATTCTTTCCTTCTCTAACTGTGGCAATTCTAGCTTGAAGTTTAGCCATCTATTTTCAAAATTCAAGTGGAGTTTGTCGTCCCATCCTACACCAGAAACCCATGATGTATGAAGTACCCGTCTTGAAGAACTATTTTTGCCTGGATCAATACTGGTGCTAGCCGTATCCTAGTGGACCGAAAAGCTTATTATTCTTTAAGATACGGTTGTGTTTGTATGTGGCATGGAAACTTTAAATTGAAACGTACCGTTGTGGAGTTCCAAAGTAGCCCAAATGTTTTAACTGTGTCATTAAATTCTATCTTATGTAGTCCCATTTCTTTTAGGCTTTCGGGAAGTTCTTCTAAAATGGCCTCTTAATAGTTTGACCATTTTCTGAGGTTAAATCCTTCACTAGAAAGGATGTTAATCATTCCCTACGCACGGCGCCATAGAAATCTATTGGCACAACCTTTGAACCAAATGGATATTTTGAAGATTTGTCTATGGCTAATTGTTATAATGTTTTTGTAGCTAAATAAGTTGCAGATGCCTTTCCATATGTGGCAGATTTAACCTATAACTTCTCACTGGTTTATTTAGATCTGATCGCCAAAGATTTTGTTGAAAACCTTGATCTTTCCGGCTACATTGATTTGCCTGAACTGTTTCTCAATGTCCGACGCGAATGCATATAACGTAGCTTCTTCCATCTTATCAGTATTGTAGTTAGGTTGTTTTGTTAAGTTGGACCGACGTACATATAATTTCGTGTGAAGACGTGCCTGTTGTTGTTTTGCAACATCAAGCATCAAAAACGCTTTCAACTTGGTTGTTGTGCTGTCTTTTTTATTACGGAATAACGCGGCATATATAGTAAACACAAGAACTATCTGTTATTGAATCATCTTTGATCTGTTCCATGTGGTTAGGCTGAATATACTCGTTCATGAACTTATGATATTGACTATTCAAGATTTCATATTTTTTGAATCGTTTTTCCATTTGAAGCATCTAGCTGCTGCTTTGGCTTTAGAATCTCATATTACCGCTTTTCGCACTGTGGTCCGCTCATAGTTTTTTTCACATTCTTCCTCTTCAGCAGTTAACTGTCTTTCCGGATGTAGTTCTTCGGCTTCCCAAATTCGTTTTAATTGCTTATTTATATCTGCTAATGTGACATTGTTTTTTAATCGAGATATCGATACACTGCTATTCTGGGTCAGGCGACCTGTTGTTGAACTATACACCTATGAAGCGGATCTTTCTTTATCCCTTTCAACAGTATTTCGCCGTAGATGTCAGCGCCTATTAAAAGATCAATTCGTCCTGGAGTGTCGAAAGTAGGATCGGCTATAGGGTTTGTTCCTTTTTGTCAAGACAACTTGTATCTTTGGCGTTTGGATCGGGAGGTACCGGGTTCGAATCCCGATAGGGGCAGGATGCAAAAGGGATTTTTCATCATTTGATTACGATCGATGATGGAAATGAACACAACTATGACCCCCTGTCGGAGTGCACAACTCATGGGCCGACCCATCTTCCATGTTAGTACTATAGGCTGGCATGGAGCAATGCAATGTGCAGATGGTTCTACGTAAATCGGACCTATAGCCGTACGTCCTCGATTTGGCAAGCAATGCGTAAAGTAGGACGGTAAAAGTAAACTGCGAAAGAGTTGGGAGTGCTTTGGCCCCAGAACAGATTGCATAGATTAAAACTAAAAAAAAAAAAAAAAAAAAACTTGTATCTTAAAGATCGATGGAACAATGGGACCGCGATGTTTATCATAGGCGAAGCCTACTACATTTTCTATACCTGTTGCTAAGAAGACTGGTCACAATCCTTGTCGAACGTTGATATGTTCAGTTTCGTATAGCTGTTCTACTGTTCCGGTTTTTTTACGTGCAGCAAAGTATAATGGTTGCCCTTGCAAGTATAACAATTGGTTTTAATGCTACAATTTGTTGTCGTATTGTTTTTGCTTAGACAATTTCTACACAAATTGTGCAACATAACCATTTGATTTGGTTCGGAAGTGCTCATAAAAGTTGGTTGTGTTGCAGCTACGAAAGCGTGTTTTAATTGTTGTATGCTTGATACCTGGGTTGTTGTATTGGTATTTACTTAATGCAACCGATAGACTCTAAGGATTGAAAACGAATTTCCAGAAATTTCAAATACTGGTTTTTCTCTTGGAATTTTCTTGGATTTTCTAGAGAACTTTCATATAGACGTCGTGATTCGTTGTCCAATTTTTTAAACAAAGTAAAGATGAGGAATGGACTCCATGTGTCAATTATAAAGCCGGTATTCCTCATAGCGCATAGACATTCGGTTGTTTTGTTCTCAAAGGAAATATTTTGCGAACGTCATTTTACTGGGAACTTAGCACGAAATGTTCATGGTCGGTATATCGTAAAGCGTGCCTTTAAAGAACCTCAAAGCAATGTGGGTGAATTACTATCAACAGCGATTCTAAGACTAAGAAGCATGGAACGTTGGTTCATTCGCGGTCCCATTTTCACTCATGTTTGAATATTTAGGCTAAACTACATGATAGAAATCCCGCCACTAGAGTTCCACGTACCTCATCATGGTGCATATACCTAAAACATTCAGTACAGTACTAGCAAAATGAGAGTTGTATTCAGCCGGTCCTACAAGTCCATAGTGACGGGGTTTCCTTGAGCGATTGTTTAGTGATTGGACTTAGAGTAAAATCAAGTTTATACGACGCCATTCTCCGATTTAGAGAATACAAGTTCGCATTTTCTGTGGACATAGAAAAGATATATCGTCAGATAGGCAAAATTCCAAAGCTCTAAAAATTACAGAAAAAAGTATGGAGGCGCGACCGAGACGATTCGTCATTATCACAAACATATTGCAGAAGTACGGTTTCCATCTTATACGAAATCGAAAAACAACAGCACAATGTTCTTGTGGACTACTCTTCAAGATTCAGGAATTAAACAAGAAGGAAATCCACAACCTCAGTGGGTTATTAAACAAATCAACGAAGGTCTTCGGCATCAGCTGGAATCCGACTCCAGAAAGTTTTACCTTCACTTCGCAATTGCCAAGCTCCCAAATTGCAAAACTGTTAGTTCTTTCTGAATGTAGCAAATGTTTGACCCACTAGGTTGGTTGGCTCCAGTTGTCATATCCATTAAAATATTCTTACAATTATTTTGGAATGACAATCTTCAGTGGGACGATCCGTTCCACCCAAGAAGCAGATCTTGGGAGAAATTAAGGAAGTAATTGCATACTATAAACGAAATGTTCATTACTCGTGTCCGTGAATCTGCTTATCCAACCATAGTCTATTTCAAAACGACTTCTGGGAGTAGAATTTTTGCGACACCTTTTTCTTCAAAGAGCAAGGTAGCATTGGTCAATCAACCACCACTACCATGATTCGAATTATGCGCAGCTGTACTATTAACAAGGCTGATAGAAGTTGTTAAATGGAAGTCAAATGTTAGCAAAAATGTAATATTCGCCTGGACCGATTGCAAAGTTGTCCTTGATTGTGCCTCGAGAGGCTTACCTCCCTCTGAACTGAAGTCACATTTGTTGTGATGAAATAAGCCAAACTGCTTACTACAAACGCAGAACTCCTGGCCGTTACAAAAAGGCAATTACGGACATCAGGGAGAATATTCACAAATAAATAAAAATTGGCATTTTTATTATATTTCCAGGAATCGAATAGCTTGGAAGTTCTTACCACCTAGTTCTCAAGTCAAACAAGTTCCATCTAACATAAGTCATTGGAAAGCACATCGAGATAGAAGCTATCCTCAATTCTAGGCCATTAAGCGCAATTAATGATACGGATGTGGGACCACTTACACCACCGCACTTCCTCATTGACCGTCAACACACATAGAATCTCGAGCCCGATGTCACTCGTTTTAAAAGAACCCATTTAAATAGATGACAGTTAGTCCAACAACTCAGCCATCACACCGAATACATTACCTTCATCATCGAACGAAATGACGAAACATAAAAATTCTCATACAGATGAATGATATTGCTTGATTGAAAATCATGAATTCTCAACCAAACCAATGGCTGTAAATGTAATAGTCCTTTACTTCATCCCGGTTCTGACAATCTTACCGGAGTGGCCACAATCAAAACACATAACAACACTATCAAGCGTGCCATACACAAACTATGGGTTGTTCCAGTTTCTCAGATTGATCAGGAGGAAGAATGAAAGCCATCAACACCGTCATTTATTTCATAGTATACCGGTATCATCTATTGTCAATGACCGGATTCTGGCAACATTTGAAAAAATTGCTGACAGTTGATTGTAATTAACCAGTATCCACCTAAAATAAATTAGTCAATTAATTAATTTAATTTTAAGAGTTATTATGAAAATTATCATTGTTGTTCAAACGTTAACCACATTTAACCAGATAGCAACACCAACACAATGCAATAGATAATAGCTGTCAAATTCCGAAAAAATATGCCACAAGTTATTGCGGATCATCGCGTTGCCCACCTCGGTCTCGCCATTCATAATTATAATGCAACAGTCCGAAATTGGAAAATCTGTAATGCGAATCCTTGAAATTTACGCACTCATAGCTACCTACTAAGTAAAAAATGTGAAAGTTCCAATCTTCAGGATTCGTTCCACAGAATTTCGATTTTCAGTAGTTTTAGAAAAAAAAAATTATATTATGCGCTAAAATCTCCTTGAATCCCTCCACAGAATTTTCATTTTCAGACATTTTTGTTAAAACAATGATACAAAGACCGGGCCATAATTTGACACATTGTGGCCCGGTCTTTGTATAATTATTTTTCCGAAAGTTTCGAAAACGGAAATTTTGTGGAACGAATCCTTGAAATTTTGGCACATTTTGCCTACAACTACAAATGCAAGAGACGAAAGTAGTCCAATTTTGAAAAATATGCCACATGTCTAGGCGAATCGACAACATACACTGCGGGCCATTCTTTTGTATGCGGATTCGTCAGAGTTCCCCATTTGGATCCGTAAAATGTCCATAATTATAACGAAGTAATCCATAAATTGAAATTATGTAAAACAAGTCCTGATAATTTTGTCACACCCACCAACATATGGCAATAGACAAAAGAAGTCCAGTTTCAAAAATACACCTCATGTCCTATTCGGATAGCACAGGGTGTCCATTTTGGCACGTTTATTTTATCATAAGTATAACGCCAAATTTCGCAAACTAAACTTCTGTGTAGAGCGAATCCTAATGAATTTGGTACATAGCCACCCACAAAATGCGGATCGTCAGAGACCCTATTTCGGTCCGTTCATTTTTCATAATTATAATGAAAAATTTCGTAAATCGAAATTCTGTGGAGTTTTTCCGGGAGATCTCGGTACATAGCCATGAACATAGTGCAAAATGTAAAAGATGTCAAAATTTGAGAAAATATACAAAACATGTCTATGCGAATCATCGGGTTGCCTTAACTTGGTTCTGTCCTTTTATCATATATAATGCTGTTTACGGCATTTTTCGTAAAAATGAAAAATGGACGGGCCGAAATGGAAAATTCTGCCACATGTGGCGTATTTTTGCGAAATTGGTCTGCTTTCAAGTATTACACTATATAAGTGGCTATGTGACAAAATCTCTATGATTTGCTCCACAAAATGTTCATTTATGGCCTTTTTCATTATAATTGAACGGGCCAACTGGCGTATTTTCTCAGCTAGTTGTACAGCTAATTGCACAGCTCTTATCGTGTGTCCAAATCATCATGATTCGCTTCACAGAAGTTCCATTTTCGGGACTTTTCGTTATATGCACGAAAAATGAACGGACCAAAATGAAGCATCCTGACGCAAAGAAATGTGGCGTATTTTTTAAATCGAAGAGCTCTCATCTATGACACTGTATAGGTGGCTGTGAGTGAAAATCTCTACGATTCACTTCACAGATTTATCATTTTCAGGCATTTTAATTTTCCGGCAAAATAGAACTAAAAAGATGGCGATGTACCAAAATGTCTATGTTGGTAGTATTCGTTCCACCAAAATTTCCGTTTACGAACTATTGCGTTTGATTTTGATAAAATGAGCTAGCACAATGGGGAACCCTGACGATAACGTATTTAACGCTTTCTTCCATTGCACTGTTTGGCTATTTACGAAAAACTGTATAATATTCGCTATACAGAATTTCCATTTACGGTCTTTTTCTTTAAATTAATGACAAAATGAATGGGTCAAGGTGGAACACCTTGGCGATATACCAAGGCATGTGGCGTATTTTTACGAAATTGGGCATCTTTTATCAATTTGGGTTGTAGGTGGTTAAGTGCCAAAACCTCTTGGAATTGTTCAACAGAGTTTTCATTTTTGAAATTTTTGCTTATAATTATTATATTTTGAATGGTCAAAGATAAGGAGTCATCCTATCGATTCTCGTGTGGGTTACTACAGCAGGAAACTTTTGAATTTCAAAATGAAACTATAGCGGTGTTACCAAGTTTTTAACTATGTATTTAAATTGTTTGCATTAATAACACTCACTATTTTTGTTATATATATACTATTTATTTATTTATATTATTACTATAATAATTATTTATAATTCTTTTGAAATATAAAGTTTCACTATAAACAAAGAGTATGAACATTTACACAGAGTAACGAAACAGAGGAAAACATTTCTTCAAAAAAAATGCATGGGTTACGCAATTTAATTGCGTTAAAAACACATTTACGCATTTTTATTTAAAGTAATTTTTGTCGTTTTCTATAAATAGCCACGAGTATGACAATATTCAATACTCAAAAAATAAAAAAATGTTGCGTAAGTGTATTGTATGATCGATTTAAATTGCGTAACCCATGCATTTTTTGATGAAATTTTTTCCTCTGCTTCGTTACTCTGTGTAAATTTTCATACACTTTGCTATAAATATTTTCCTTATTATTTTTAGTTCACAAATATGGTGGTGGTCCGCACCAATGGTGAACGATTGTTCGGCAACACTTTTTATTTTTATTATAACTTAGAGACTGTGTCTCGTTCACTTATAAAACCCAACTGATATATTTTTCGTTTCTCATTTTCCTTTCGCGTCTTCCCGATATTAATTCTCCATATTAATCGATAATCGATTAATATCGAGATTCGCGAATGTTGCTGGCGAAATAGCTATATTCTGCAAAACGAGCAATGCCTCGTAATTAAGCGGCGCGGTGTATAAATAGTTTTGCTACGAGGAGTGCCATGAAGTGAAAAAGGATTTTGAGAATTTTGAGCCGCTACAAAACTTTTCACACCGATTAAGCACAATTTGTGCTAATTTCTGCTCACGGAAAAAATCAGGAGTCCAGGAGTTGAAAAAACGGGAAAAGAAAATTTTAAATTGCGCCTAAAAGACGAAACAAATAAAACACAATTTCTACTTATTCTATTTCTACTTATGCTAACCCAGAATTGGCCCAATTCCATTGAAAAACAAAAATCAGTGAATTAACGATCTTCTGACATAAAATGTTCAAGATATTTTTCAGATGGCAATTCACATATCTTCATGTATTATACATACCTGATAGGAATATGCAATAAGAAATGCAAACTTCATTGGTTTCTAGAACACTTTATATGTATTAGAAAACCGTTCATTCAACGGATTTTGTTGTTCAATAGAATTTGGCCAATTCTGGATTAGCACAAATTCAGCTACTATATTTATCGGATGGCAATGCACATGAATAACAGGAATATGCTACCTAAACTGCTTATTCGTGGATTTTATAATTTGTTAGATTTAATTTTTAATTTGTTGTTCAACAAAAATATTATTGTACAGTATCCTCTGTATTTTGTTTGATTATTATAGTATCTTTTAGGGGCTAGTTTGTTTTTCCTCAATTTATGAATGAAAATTTATGAAAATCATATTTGTATGATAAGCACAAATTTCGTCAGTGTAGCCGCCTTTGGAAACTATGAAAATTAGGCTTAAATTATTTCTGGTTTTTTCTAGAAATTGGGTTTTATTTGTTTCGTCTGTCAGGCGAAATTTAAAATTTTCTTTTCCCATTTTTTCGACTCCTATACTGCCACTAATTTTGTTCTCTAATCGGTATGCAAAGTTTCATTCACCTTAATCGGTATTCAAAGTAACCACAGTATCGTATTGACCTTTTTGTATCTTGCCGTAATAAGATAACATTCGTTTATTGATACGACACAAAAAAGCTTTAAAATTTCTGTATAGGTTTTTAATTTTCGATTTGTCATTTTGATTATTGAATTTTTTTTTAATTAAATTTATAATCAAAACCATGTGATTTCGTCTTATACAAGGTTAACTCACTAATAAATAGAAAAGAAAATATGGCTTCTCATGATCCATACGATTCGAGAAGTTTTTTATGTGGTCTCCGTATACCTATTCATACGGGTGACGGTCTCTTTATCGTAAACAATTTATCGTGTTTCAATTTAACGTGAACATTTAACCGTAGAACAGTTTATCGTAGACACAATTTACCGTGGACACAATTTATCGTGGGGCAATTTATCGTAGAACAGTTTATCGTGGACAATTTATCGTAGAACAGAATAATGCGTGTTCTTAACCGATTATGATGGGATTGGGTATGTTGGATGGAAATGGGATTATTTATATTTGGAAGAAGTTCTGGAATATGGCCATGTGGGACGGAACTCGGTAGTTTCTTAACCGATTATGAAGGGATTGGGTATGTTGGATGGAAATGGGATTATTGAATGATTTTTGGAAGAAGTTCTGGAATATAGTTTTCTGGAACGGAACTTGGCCGTTCCGTGGAAATGAGATTATTTAATGATTTTTATAACATGTTCCCGAAAAGAGGAAAAAAGTTTCTGGAGATCTTAAGTCTTAAAAGCCTTTTTTCTGGGAGCGGATAGTTGGCTGACTGCTCAATCCACTTATTGGGTTGACACGTGTGTGCATTACAGATTAGTGATATACATGTACATAGTAAGCTCCTTGCTATAAGTTAAACGCTCACTTCCGTCATCCCTAGCCTGAAGAACATACGCTTTTGTGTGGATTTGTGGCGCCCATAACTCGTCCTGACATGTAGTGTCAAAGGCCATAAGCAAAATTCTTCCTGCATCGCTTTATCTCGACTGCCGTATTAGTTTAGAGTTACCCAGCCAGCACCACAAAGAGGTAAAAATCTAAACCTGTGCGCCCATATTTTATAGAAATTTATAATTTTACAAAAAACAAAGAATATGCACAACGCAATGCGATTGACGTCAAACATTCTCATTTTCAATAAAGTACGAAAACTTAATAACGAATAAAAAGTTTATTAGTTTATTGAATAGAATACTATATACTGACGAATAAGTGAAAAATGAATATGAATATTTTAAACTGAAATAAACGAAATGGAACCTACTACTACTCTATTTACTTAACTTCAATCGCATGGAAAGCATCCACCAACTCTTTGAATATTGTGATTATCGTTACGCCTATCAAACACCGTTTTTCCATATTCGGGTTTAATGGACGTAATTTTGATATTTCGTCTGCCAATATATATACCCAAAGTTTAGGTAAACTTGATCAAACTAGTCATGCTTTCAACAAACAACATCATGATAATTATCGTTTTGAGCAAAATACTACAAGACGACGTGAAAGTACTATTGTTTATTTATAATTATTATTTTTTTATTTTTATTATCCCTGCAATCTGGTCTGGGGCCGAGGCGGTCTGAACTCTTTCGCGGTCTGTTTTTTTCGTCCTTAGTTTTACGCCGTTGCCGTCCAATTTGAGAACGTACGGCTATAGGTCCGATTTTATTACCAGTTGCACATTGCATAGCTCGATGCCAGCTATATCGATGCTATACTGGCATGAAAGATGGGTTAACCCATGAGTTTTGCACTTCGACCGGGGGTTATAGATGTGTTCAATTTCATCACAGATCGCAAATTGTTGAAGAAAATTCCCTTTGCATCCTGCCTCTATCGGGATTCGTACCCGGTATCTCCCGATTCAAACACCAAAGCTTTAACCACTGCGCTTTTTAACTTTAAACATTTCGATAATATTAATACAGGTATTTCTTCAGTTCGTCGAGGATAAGTGAACAATTATTACAACATTTAAAATTTTTAAAACCACAAACAAAAAATAACTGGATGGATGAAGAATCAACCAAAGCGTTTTGGGATAAAAATTGAGCACGTCAGTGAAATCTATCTCAAAATTACAAAATAACTTCACCAAGACTGCATGACCGCGTTGAAATTGTCTAACCGATTGCGCAGGTAAAAATGAGACAATTAACAAGCACTTCACATCGAAAATGTGAATATTAGATATCGATATCGCTGTATTATGATACGATAAAAAGTGTTGAAAAATAATTTCGCTATATTTCGAGGACGAAGGAAATCGTCATTGATAATAATAAATATAGGACGATTTCGTTCGTTCTCGAAATATGGCTAATTAATTTTTCAACACTTTTTGACAGACATACAACTAATGAACGAACGTTATTTCTTCAGTTCGATATCAATATCAAGATGGCTGTTCCATCATATGACGAAGTGCACTGCATGACATTGTTGCGAAAAATTAAAACGTTGGGTGACTAGGAACCAGTATCAGATTTTACCAATAATTTAGACATATGTTGCTTGAGATTAGTCGCCGTTGTTTCAATACTCGAACAATTATGATTGAAAATAGCAGTGTTTTAATACTCGAGCACTATCCGGTACCGAATGGGAAATTTCTACTAATACTGTAACTATTATTCACTGATGTTGCTGTACTATAAAAATTAGAACTAAATTCATCCATAAAACAAACATTTAACGGCTTGAAATATACGAATTCACATTTTTCTTGGCATAACGTTTTAAACCAGTATTCGTTTGCTGTGTTTTTAATTCTTATTGTCGGTTAAGAAACTACCGAGTTCCGTCCCACATGGCCATATTCCAGAACTTCTTCCAAAAATCACTCAATAATCCCATTTCCATCCAACATACCCAATCCCATCAAAATCGGTTAAGAAACTACCGAGTTCCGTCCCACATGGCGATATTCCAGAACTTCTTCCAAAAATCATTCAATAATCCCATTTCCATCCAACATACCCAATCCCATCATAATCGGTTAAGAAACTACCGAGTTCCGTCCCACATGGCCATATTCCAGAACTTCTTCCAAAAATCACTCAATAATCCCATTTCCATCCAACATACCCAATCCCATCAAAATCGGTTAAGAAACTACCGAGTTCCGTCCCACATGGCGATATTCCAGAACTTCTTCCAAAAATCATTCAATAATCCCATTTCCATCCAACATACCCAATCCCACCATAATCGGTTAATAAACTACCGAGTTCCGTCTCATATGGCCATATTCCAGAACTTCTTCCAAAAATCATTCAATAATCCCATTTTCATCCAACATACCCAATCCCATCATAATCGGTTTAGAAACTACCGAGTTCCGTCCCAAATGGCCATATTCCAGAACTTCTTCCAAAAATCATTCAATAATCCCATTTCCATCCAGCATACCCAATCCCATCATAATCGGTTAAGAAACTACCGAGTTCCGTCCCAAATGGCCATATTCCAGAACTTCTTCTAAACATCATTCAATAATCTCATTTCCATCCAGCATACCCAATCCCATCATAATCGGTTAAGAAACTACCGAGTTCCGTCCCAAATGGCCATATTCCAGAACTTCTTCCAAAAATCATTCAATAATCCCATTTCCATTCAACATACCCAATCCCATCATAATCGGTTAAGAAACTACCGAGTTCCGTCCCACATGGCCATATTCCAGAACTTCTTCCAAAAATCACTCAATAATCCCATTTCCATCCAACATACCCAATCCCATCAAAATCGGTTAAGAAACTACCGAGTTCCGTCCCACATGGCGATATTCCAGAACTTCTTCCAAAAATCATTCAATAATCCCATTTCCATCCAACATACCCAATCCCATCATAATCGGTTAAGAAACTACCGAGTTCCGTCCCACATGGCCATATTCCAGAACTTCTTCCAAAAATCACTCAATAATCCCATTTCCATCCAACATACCCAATCCCATCAAAATCGGTTAAGAAACTACCGAGTTCCGTCCCACATGGCGATATTCCAGAACTTCTTCCAAAAATCATTCAATAATCCCATTTCCATCCAACATACCCAATCCCACCATAATCGGTTAATAAACTACCGAGTTCCGTCCCATATGGCCATATTCCAGAACTTCTTCCAAAAATCATTCAATAATCCCATTTCCATCCAACATACCCAATCCCATCATAATCGGTTAAGAAACTACCGAGTTCCGTCCCACATGGCCATATTCCTGAACTTCTTCCAAAAACCATTAAAGAATCCCACTAATTTTGATACCACGCATAACACTGTTCTACGATAAATTGTCCACGATAAATTGTTCTACGATAAATTGTTCCACGATAAATTGATTCCACGATAAATTGTTTCCACGATAAATTGTTCTACGATAAATTGTTCAACGCAAGGAAGTTAAAATACTGAGGAATAGGTGACAATATTTTACCCATATAAAATTTGCTATCTCATCTGTCACAAGCCAGAATAGGATGGTTATATAAAAAATCCATATGGTTTACTCATATTTCGCTATATGCACCCGTCAAACCGATTTGTGTTGTTGTATGAAGTGACGTGTTAATTTTGCGCAGTAAAATTATAAATTATAAATTTTTAAAATTATCAATTATAATTCATCAAAATAATACAAACTTTATGAAATAGTCATTTGTTTGTATAGTGGTGTATTATGTGATAACAAAAAATACAGACTTTTGTACAAAATGAAGTGTATCGTGAAAAAATGCGAAAATACGCCTAAAAATTTCAAGAAGGAATATCTTACCACCAGCAAATTTACCAAGTGTTTATATAAAATAAAATGTAAATTGTGCTAAGAAACAAGTGATTTGTGATAAATTTATCTTTACTTTATGTTAAAAATCAGAAAAAATTAAGAAAACAATTTTGGTTGTTGGCGTGGGGTGCCTATATTGGTTTCTTGTTGTTGTAATCCCGTTGATTTAGATGCTTTCTCTTTTACCCTCCGAATTTGTGACACTTGACAGTTGCTTAGACTCATTCTGTACATTTAACTTCTTTGGTTCAACGATAAATTGCTCACGATAAATTGTTCACGATAAACTGACAGTAAATCATTAGTCGGTTATTTCATCCTAAATCCTTCAATATGGATTTTTTTCAATGTGGCTTCAAAATGCAATGCGAAATGCAAGAATCGACTATTGAAGGGCTAATTTTACATTTCGTGGAATTTTTATGCCGAAGCCATGAATTATTGATCACGTTATAGAGTTCGCTAAATGTTGCTTCTAAAATAACTTTGAGTCAAATGGTGAGTAATTTGAGCTGTTGCGGTCGAATTATTCAAAATAAAACAATGAAATGCTGACACAAACAATTTTGTGGATTTTTTAATTTTAAAATTTAGCAAAAAACCCCAAATTTGGACGAATATATCCAAAAGGTTTCCACAATGCTTGTTAATGTATATTTATAAAATTTTATTTGAACTTTGCGGCTCGAGCTAAACTTGAAGGATCACCACACAAAAATGTTTATTAAAGTATTCCGAGGCCTTTGTACTGGAGCGAATTGTTGAGTTTCAGCTACAAACTCATGTCTATCGCCGCCTTCATCTAATTTTACGATTTGTGAATTTGGTCGCCTGGCCCGATATATGAGTGGTTCATTAATTCGAATATTGATATTAACATCATTTTGATCGGAATTTGAATTATCAGTATTTTCCGATTTTATAAAACGAGTTGGCGACAGTTCATCGGGTCTGCTGTAAAACATTGGAATATTATAATCGGGAACATTTAAACTCGGCCGCAAGGCGGCATTAACCGATTCTTCTGAAGGTGGTGCTGTTTCATACTTTTCATACAATCTGATTGGTGAGTTAGTTATTACTGGTGGCTCGGTTGTTGCGGAATTTGATATTGTATTAGTTGTTTGTGGTATTTTCGGAATTATTGTTGTTGCTTGCGTAGCCATTGTGGAAGCAACCGTTGGTAATGTTTGGGCGCTTGTTAAAACGTGACTCTGTTTTAGTTCAGATACTTCAGATATTTCTTTATCAGACACAATCTCTGGTGTCGACGATGTTACTATTGTTTGTAGGACAGCGTTCGGACAAATAATGTTACCTGCGTAACCGCAATTATCACTTCCAGGTGCTGGTGTAGATGGTGGCACAGGTGTGGTTAAGATTTGAGTTTTTGTTGTGTTAAGGCCATCTTTGGCTGCCTCAATAAGTGGATACGGTCTACCAAGACATAACCCGCGAAAATCGTCTGTATCTAAACTCCAAAACATAATCCCGCCAAGTCCATTTTTCGCTACGTATTGTGCCTTTCTTCGGACAATATTTTCATCGTCGTAACTAACCCATTGATCATCCTTATACGCGTAAGGCCCCAGCGCCTGGTCATTTTTGCTCACAACTGACCAACCTTCATCAAAGTTAATATTTTCACATATCTAAAAATAATACAATTATTGTGAAATATTTAAATTTACTGAAACCGCGCTATACGCACTTCGTAATATGCTAAAAATCCCTTTTCTCTGGTCGCATTACCAATAATTCCAGGGCCAGTAGAAGATGCCCCAATTTGATTTGCGTTTTCATCAGTAAGTGTATATGATCTTCCATACGTTGGAATACCAATCACTAACTTTTGTGGATCGGCACCAGCACCTGTCAAATAGTCCACACAAAAGTCCTGAAAGATGAAAATATTTGATTGATTTGTGAAAGTGACGATATAAAATTATTTTACTTACGATATTTCTCATGTCTTCCTTCTCTATCGGAAAGAGAGGCGCATGATGGTTTGTCTTTTTTTCAGATGAATCGTGAAAATCGTATGACAGTAGATTGAACCAATCAACATATTTATTTAGTTCTGATACGTCGTATCCTTTCTCAATTCTATATAGATAACCTGCAATCCCAAGAGATAATATAAGCCTAAAAATTTACGCTTAAGTTAATACAAAGTTTTGTTACGTATAAAATACGGCTTTACCTAGGTCGGCCTGAATCCGTTGATTCTTGACCGAATGCTTCTCTCAGTTCTTTGACAAACTGAACTAAATTTTCCCGATCTTCTGGTTTGCTATCAGCCATGGTGGCCGGATATTGCCAAAGCAGATCTAATCCATCAAAGTTATGCTGTCTTAAGTAGTCTATAGCTGTTTTTGCAAATGCAACACGTTGTTCTTTATCGGCGACTAATGGCGTGAATATTGCGGAACCTTTACCCCATCCACCAAATGATAATAAGGTTTTTAAATTTGTGTTAATCGTTTTTAGGTCATTGAATTGTGCGTAGCCTTTCCTCGTTATGTCCTGGTATTCATCGAATGGCTCAATTGTATAATCATCTTCAATCTTACCAAACGCATAAATCAAGTGAGTGCACAGGTATGGATTTACATTTTGGGGGGTGAACTTTCCAATGCCTGGTCTGTACACGCTCCAATTTGTTACATAACAAACGACGCGAATTTCTTGGGCTATTGATTTGGCAATGATTGCCAGAAATGGTAAAATCCAAAATTCGAGTAGTTTCATTTTCTGAAAAATAAAGAAAATTGTTTTTACTTTTCTTCCAAATTGCGAAATTTTTTATTTGGACGAGTATGAAAATAAAAATTAAAATATTGCTACTCAATTTGTTCTCACGCCTGAATTTAAATTTGTCCTTGATTGTTTGTTCCACTTTTTGTTCAAACTCTGTACATACGGGATTTAATGTCGACTTTAAAATCGCTAGACATTTTGGAACAAGGCAAGCGACCAGCAAAACCTGCACTTGTACCTCTCAATGGATTGATGAACATTTCTCGTTTGGACCTCCTTACCTGTTGCATCATGTCGTGGATGCTTCCACTAACAGCACACACATCTTTTCACAATTTCTGTTATATACTTTCAGGAGTAACATGCTCTGATATGCTTCTCCCACTACTCCAGTGCATATTGCACAAAAAGGGCTGTTGCCGTATTTGCATGTAAGGAAATCTCTTGGAAATAGCCATTCTCGTTTAAAATAAGCATAAATAGTAGTTGGCTGCGTCATATTTTCGTTCCATTCAAACTTTAATTTGAAAGAATGAGTTAAATCAAGCGATTGGTCGCCATCGGCTTTTAATGGTTGTCTCCATCTGGTTTGTCACTCGGTTGTAGTTTGCTCTAGAAATTAGTCTGCTAGAAATAAGTTCAGCCTCGATTTTCTGCATAGCCAATAAATTTACTAAATCCAACCAGTGGTGAATCATGAGAACGGCCTCGTTGCAGATGCGGATAACCTCTTCCTTTTGTTGAATCACCACTTTGGACTTGTCTTGGTCGACCCCATGGGTATTTGTCGACTTTTTCGCAAAGTTCATTGAAACATATGCGCTTGCTCAACTCAAGTGAAGCCAGTTGAGAAATATTTTGCGGAGCGAAAATAACAATTTTCATTTGTTCGATTCTTCTAGTGGTGTATTTTTGATCATATCTTTCTCCGGTTCTTGTTTGTTGTTCACAATTCGTAAAAGAATTAAACTCTCCTGCAATTGATTGTTGAAATTTGGCATCTCAAGGGTTACAATGCACTGCAACCAATAGCAATTGGACCAAATTTTAGTAAAATTAGTTCGGAGGGTCGAACGATGGGTTCCGTTGTTTAGTTTTTCTTTAGTTTTTTCTTAAATTGGTGAGGGATCGGTTTCTAATACCAATTAGTCGATAGCGTTTGGTGCTAATTTCGGGAAACCCTATTCGGGGTTTCGATCACCAAAAACAGAATGTGATGGGTGAAACATTATAGGTCGTTTGATTGGGCCGGAGGCTTGGAGCCTTATTTTAACATTTTGATAAAATTTAGAAAGACAGATTTTTGGATTACAGAGTTCTAATTCCTGAAGAATTAATTTATGATTCCCCGGATAAGCCTTCATGTCGCACCGCACACAGTTAGCTTATTCACGTATTATGTTGAGTGATGGTGCATCTTGCTGCGTATTGTTCACCATGTTTCGCGATGTTGAACGATGTTGCGTTGTGTTGCACCATGTTGCACCATATGTTGCTTGATGATGCATATTGTTGAGTAATAGTTCGTGGTGTTCCACTGTGTTTCATGTTGAGCTGGGGTTGTACCCCCTCAAAAATCTTTCACTTTGTGGCATTCCTCGTAGCAAAAATATTTATGTACTGAGCCGATTAATTAAGCATAGCTCGTTTTGCTAGAACCAGAAACTATTTCGCCACCTGAGAGGGTGCTAAGAGGGTTTTCGAATGCAAGGAAACGATTATAAGGAGTTCTGATTTCTGGATATTTCAGGTAGGAGTCCTTCGGATGGGCCGTCATGTTGCACCATGATACACTAAATTGCATGACGTCGCTCAATGTTGCATTATATTGCACCATGTTGCTTCATATTACAGGTGCTGTTGCATCATGTTGCTTTAATGTTACTTAATGTTGTAAAATTGTGTGGGTAGTTGTTAGATATTACAAAATGTTGCAGCATATGTAATGTTGCGTCATGTTATTTCGTGTTGGAAACTCGGACAGTAAAAAAAAATTATAATTAACATCAAAAAACACATACAATTTTTATTAGAATTATAAAATACAAAGTACTACTATTTAGTACGATTAGTTGACATAAGAAAAAATTAAATTTAACAACAAAATTCCAATTTAACATCAAAATGAAACTCGGACGTATTTTAATAAATAAATTTAACAATATCCCTGATAAATAATATCAAAGAATTATTATTTGGTAGGAAGTCTTTTACTTTTCTGCACCGCAGCGAGTTCCCTTGACATGTTTGACACAAGTTTTTTGTAATAAGCTGGCACAATTTTGCTCCATTCTTCTCGTAATGCCCGTTTTAGGTGTTCCTTGTTGCTGGTACTGTGTTTTCGTAATTTTTCATCTAAATGGCCCCATAAATGTTCAATCACATTCAAGTCCGGAGACTGTGTAGTTTCTAATACATGGGGACAGTTGTACAAAAGCCCCAACCGAACCTTTTGTGCCTTATGTTTCGGGTCATTATATTGGTAGAAAGAAAAATTGACTTTTATCCTCAACTTTTGGACACTATCCGACAAATTCGATTTTAAAATGTTGAGGTACATATACTCTGATCTATAATTCTATCGATTATGCATGCATCCCCATACCATGACTTGCAAGCAAGCAAGACTTGCAAGCAAATTTGAGAAAACGATTAAAGTAGCCGGCAAAAAATTCGAATAATATAATGAATTTTATTGCAAATTATAATCCGCATGCAAAAATATCCACCAATTTCAAAAATACCCGCCCTGGCACTAAATTTTTAAATAATGGATAAATCTTTCCACGCAAAAAAATGGTCCCTTAAGCTATTGTAGCAGAACCCATATAGCAGAACATTACAAGATAGTATGGATAATTATACGCTAATTAAATGCTGCATTAAAAAAATTTGGAATCCATCCCTTCCAACTAAAACGCGGGTTCTGCTAGCTTTAGAAAAAGTTAGGAGAAGCCATATCAAAAACTGATTTAAAATAATTGGAAAATTAAAGATAATTTTAGGCTAATTAAATGCCCTATTTAAATTTTTTGTATTCTGCTCGATCTAGAAAATGGGAAGCGCTCTACCATTTCAATGCTAGCCAAATCGAAAATTAGACCAAAATCGAAATTAGAACGCAAATCAAGATCTATTGACAATCAAATAATGTTAGGCTCACTATGGGCTAACCAAATGGTTCATTAAAAAATTTTGATCTTCACCCGTTTTCGATCAGACTTCACTTCATGTGTTTTTCGTTGTTAATTTAATTTTTTTTACCGTTCGAGTTTCATTTTGAGCCACTGTAGATGTCTTTGAACACGTTTTACATTTTTTTCCAACTCCATTCCAATTTGATGTCGTCCTTTATTTAATTTTCTTTTTTTTTAGCTTACACGATTTTAGTTTAAACTGGTGAATAGGCCAAGGAATCAAGTGGTGGGTGATTTTGGGCAAAATTCGATTAGAGGATACTTCAATGAGGCTCGGGAAAATTTTAGATTTTATTTGTGGGACGAACGATTTGGATAAAAATCAATCGATTCTTGACATTAGAAAACCCTTATCACAGCAGTGGTATGGGTTTTCTAATGTATAGAATTGATTCTATTAGTCCTAATTTTGGGAAATCATTTGAGATTTTTAAGGTCAACCGATTTTCAACCTTCGATCTTAAAATCATTTTTGTGAGATTTCATGAACATAAATATATTCAGAAAGTCACCTTTGTGAAGTTATCCCGTAAAATCATCCCGTAAAATGATTATAGTTAAGTATGGCAACACAATTATATATTTAATAAATTATAATGAAACTATAACTATCACGATATAAAAATATAACGATAGTAAGAAAAATTTTTATGAAAAATAATACACGAAATGGCGGCCATTATAAATAAAAACCGATTGACAAATTTTAACTTGCGCTATATATAGCTACACTATATGACAAAATAAAAAATTACATAATATGTATATGAATGAATGGGTTTGTTTATATAATAAGTAATAATTAAATTTCTAAACAACAACAATGTCACAAAAATTTGGTTTCTTCTAAAAATTTTCAAAATTCCAGATTAATTAATATTTAAAAAATACAATTACGAATATAAATTACTGTGAACTTCAAAGTATTGTAGTACAGGGATAGACCTGTTTATACAACAAGCGCCAAAATAATTCTATGATTCAGAGCTCCGCTTTAGCCGTCTGAGTTCTTAGTAGATGTCCATTACCAGAAACCGGACTATATAGGTTTTGTAGTTCAGGGATTGGCCTGTTTAAATAATAAGAGGCAAAACAATTCTATGATTTAGAGCCTCGCTATAGTCGCTTGCATTTAAATAACAAGAGGCAACAAAATTCTTTGATTTAGAGCTCCGCTTTAGCCGTCTGAGTTCCTAGTAGATGTCCATTACCAGAAACCAGTTTATAAAGGTTTTGTAGTTCAGGGATTGGCCTGTTTAAATAATAAGATGCAAAAAAATTCTATGATTTATAGCCTCGCTATAGTCGTTTGGATTTAAATAACAAGAGGCAAAAAAATTCTTTGATTTAAAGCTCCGCTATAGCCATCTGAATTCCTAGTAGATGCCCATTACCATAAACCGAACTATAAAGGCTTTGTAGTTCAGGGATTGACCTGTTTAAATAATAAGAGGCAAAACAGTTCTATGATTTAGAGCCTCGCTATAGTCGTTTTAATTTAAATAACATGAGGCAAAAACATTCATATATTTCGAGCTTTGGTATTATAGTCATCAGAATTCGTAGATTTCCAATTTTCTCGTAATTTAGGTAAATTATTATTTTAATCACAAAATAAAATAGAAAAAATGTGTTTCCCCAACAAATTGTGACAATTACTCAAAAGTCAAAACAAAAGCGAATGCAAATATCCGATCATTGCGTATACATATGCACAGCCAAATCTAACACAAATAATAAAAATACGTTTTGGATGTTTTTTATAGTCTGTAAACGCGAAAACTATTTGTCATACACTTGACAGACTAGGGTTTAGCTAAACGCGTTTAGCTAAACGCGTTTAGCTAAACGCGTTTAGCTTAACTAGTTTTGTTAATCTACTGCAAAACCAATTAGATTGACACACTATGAAGCTTAGCAAACCCTGTTTCAACAATAAAATACGGTAGCGCTATGTTTGTCCGGAATCGGTATTAAACAAATGTCATTGTAATTGCTCAGTTCTGAACTACTCTGTTATTATACAGAACTATATAGAACAACGATATTACAAGAAAACCATACAACTTTTATGACTGATTTTTTTGGTTATACATACATTTCTATTAAATCAAAATTATTTAATTTAAAATAATTTAATATTAATTTTAAATTGGACCAATTTGAAAATAGCTATCGCGAACTCTACTCGATTGTTTTTATTTGTTATGGTATTATAATACGCACTCTACGGTAAGTAGGATGCACAAATGTATATGTTGGTCCAAAACACATACAAAAATCAATTTCTGACATGATTCGTTTTCGTTACCCACACAATTGTGATGGCAGACAGGAAAAGGGATAGAACCTAGCCTGCCCAGTATACACAATTGTGTATGCCAATTTTGATTACGAGAAACGAATGTGTCAAACATAGAATTATGTATAAATTGAAGACCAGTATACACATTTGTGCATACTAGTTAATTTTGTTTTGGTCAGAAAAATAACACTAACTATAATAACAATAAAATAATTAATATGTTATATAATTTATTTGTTATGGCGCTCTCGATAATCAAATTTTTATGCAATAAACTTCAAAATATGCCGCGGTTCCACACTTTCAGCGTGATTCTTTCCTCTTTTCTTTCCCCTTCACGCACAAACTAATTTTTTGGCGGGGAAATTTTTGATTCTTTTTTCGTCAATATTTTTTTGTTGATGCAACTGACTCTCGCACTCAGACGGCTATAGCGGAGCTCTAACTCAAAGAATTTTTTTGCCTCTTGTTATTTAAATTCAAACGACTATAGCGAGGCTCTAAATCATAGAATTTGTTTGCCTCTTATTATTTAAACAGGTCAATCCCTGAACTACAAAACCTATATAGTCCGGTTTCTGGTAATGGACATCTACTATGAAGTCAGGCGATTATAGCGGAGCTCTATCTTATAGAATTTTTTTGCCACATGTATTAATATTTTGGTTTATTTTTTGGTGTCCTACTCGTGTACTTAATTTTCCTATATTATTAACTTTGTATATAATTTCATGTTTTTTAGATATTATACACGTTTTTTGTTTTCAAAAATTGCTTATTTTCTTGTTAGAAAGTTTATTGTGACATAATCTTTTCCGGGTTGTCATCAGTTTTCAATACAAATTGTTTATAAATTTTCTTGAATTGATACAGTAAAAAACTGTCATGACATATTTTTTTCCGGGATGACATTCAAATATATCGTGATATTTGCATGTTAGTGTTGCCATCGCATTTTTCCGGGATCGTTTACGGGCTACTTTCACAGACATCAGAAAGTTCCGATCCATATATATTTATAGATTCAAATACAACTCTAATAAAGGCAAAACAATTCATAAAAAAATAAATTACTGCTTTGCTTGCCCTTGCGTATAATGAATTATTACGAATTTTCAGTATTTTTGTAATTTTCCAGCACCCACCTCAGTTTATCTACGCCAAATGGGAGCACCTGTACATTATGAATTATTCTGAATTATTATTATTTTTAGACTTTTTTGAGATCGGGACTGGAAAATTTCAAAATTACAAAAATTCGTAATAATTCATAACTCACAAATGGTAGAATGGTGAATAAATTATTTCTACCAGTAATCCCTGTGATATCGTAATGAGATTTTGCTGTCTAATTTCCTAATTTAGTCTGAAATCACTACGATTTTTCGTTCAATTTGCTTGTGGTAAAATAATAAAATTATTCATTTCTATCAATAATCCCAGTGACATTCTAATGATAGTTGGTTGCTTATTTGCCCAAACTAATTAAATATTTCATTGAGCCTTGGCACAAGAAAATTTAAAATGTTTGATGGATGAATTAAAAAATTCCTTCTTGTTAAGTAGATTTTATTTTTGAATATGTAAATCTGTAAAAACTATACTAAAATAATTTTCGACTTAAATATTGATTCGAAAAACTTTTTATTGTAAAGACTTCAAAAGCCTTTTCGGACTGAAAATATTGTTGTCCTTTTATAATATGGAGACATTTTGTAATAGTCAATGCATCGGACGTGGTGGCTGTCTTAGGAACTTTTACGTTTCTTTGCAATACAAATCGATTCTAAATTAAATTTGCAATAAATCTTGTGTCTGGATCATTTTCAAAAAATATAAACGGCGGAAATTACAAATTTCGATAAATTCCTTTTTATAAGAACTTTTCGTTTTTTGAAAATATTTTATACAGGGTAGGCCATCTATTGGTTTGTTTTTAAATCGTAGGCTATGGCAACACTTTTTCAACAATTTGTCTGAAAATTTGAAAGTTCGTCAGTATGTAACGTTGCCAACACTGTTCGTTATTGAAAATAATGGACAGGTTAACAACTGTTAGCAGAATATCCTCGCATTGGCCTCTGAGTGGTGATATATAGCTGGCTTAAGCTCAGGGTGATTGGCGTGGGGGTTTTCAGGGCGTACGAGAATCTTGTATACACCGCAGTTATACAAATAATAGTAATAATAATAATAAGAATGAAAATTCTAACAATGCATTTTAAATTTCATGAAAAAAAATATATTTAAATAAAAATGAATAATAAATTTTATAAAAAAAAAATTAAATATTCGTATATTTTTATAATATTTTCTGTAATCATTCCAATAGTTACTAGAAAAAATACTTATTTTTTATCAATAGTGAAAGAAATGACTACTTTAAATAAACTTAGTACCAAGCAAAAATACTATCATACAGACATGTAATTAATATATTAATTCATAATTGGTACTGATCATTTAATAAAATACGAAAGTACATATATTTATGTATGTTGTAAAAAATGAAATTTGGCTTCAAACAAATATAAGATAAAATAAAGATAAAGTAAACACAAAAAAAAATTAACGGTTTGAAAAGAATATCGCGGCAAAATACCACACTCCGTAATATAATGAAACGTAAATTGCACACTTACCAAGGTCATGATGAAAGCGCTTTCCACATGGTGTTGGTATACCTGAAAAATAATTTGTTCTTTTTTTTTTTCACGCAATCCCGCAACTAACGAACTATTATTTTCAAACTGTAATCTTACACATTTGATTCTTAATTTAAGAAAGATTATTATTTTTAAACTGAATCACTATTGGTTTTTCTTTTAACTTAAAGAAATTTAAATAATATTATAAAAATAACAACAATAAATAACTACACACATGCAATAATGTAGCTGTGTTTAACACAAAAGAATAATTCCGAGCACATAATATGCCCAGCCGTCCTAAGGCAATTATACACAAAAAAAAAAGACTAGAGATGGCTTATGTCCGGTCCGCGATGGCACGTGTTTTCGCACAATTTTGTTCTAGATTGGAACTTGAAGGTCGTCAATTCTATCACTCGGTATCAAAATGATGTAACCGCAGTTATCATACAGCACTAATTCTTCTCTAAGAAAGGCACGAAACAAAAACCAGAGGAACACATTAGATTTATTGAAACAGTTTGATCAAAATAAAAAAACATTAAACTTAAATCATTGTAAAGCTATAATGAACGTACCTTGTTGTATCTCAAACACTTGGAAGAATTACGATTTTTTTTTTTCGGTCCAGATTACGACTTATACAGTCAGCTGAATCGACCTCAAACGACCATCAGTCTCACATATAGAAGTCGGAACACAAAAATCACTTCTATCTGTTAATATACGGTGAAGTTTTTAGATAGATTTCAATAAATTTTTGTTTATTAATTAACACTCACATTAATTATTATAATTTTTCCACCGATTAATTTTGGTATAATTATCCAAATCAGACTGATCTAATCTTCGTTTGATCTCAATGTTTTAAACCCAATCTCGATCGATTCTTCAGTGTATTGGTCTGAGAGTACCACCACTAATTTCCTTTGCAAATATCACCCACACAAAACTAATTGATAATCAAATCAATTATTCGCGATAGAATGAAAAAAACAAAGAATTTGCCAAATTTTCTCTCTACACTTTGCGAATGATATAGGAAGAGGAGAGGTGAAAGTATCCGAGAAAATGCAAAAGAGAACGAACGATAATTTTACTAAACTCAAATTATGCTATATGCAAATAATTGAGGTCATTAGTAATGCTGCTAAACTAACATACTGTATAGCACAACATAAATATTATTTGTTTGTGACATAAAACATTTCCGCTGGTAACGAGAAAAAAAACGTTGATCGTTACAGTCAGTATGGATGAAAAGCGTTTCGAAATACATATTGAAAACTTATTTTCAAAGTCAGTGGTGTGTAGCTGTTAAAGAGATTAAATTTAAAAAAGGTTTGTCGAGTAAATTTTCTTTGATTTTTTCTATCCGTTCAATATGTACATTATAAAAACCAGACCACACGACTATAACATATTCGAATTTTGACCGAACCATCTATGAATATAAGATTTGAAGAGTCCTTGTTTTCTTTAAATTCTTTAGAGAGGCGCTGTATAAAACCCATCAAAGATGACGATTTTGATATTATTTTATCAATTTGCGGACTAAAACTCAGTGTGCGGTCCAACGTTACTCCCAAGTCTGTGATTTGGTTAACCCGAGCTAATGTTTCGCTATTAATATTATAATCAAAATTTATCATAGATTTTTTTTCATGCTCTATAAGATTTTGACAGCCGAATTTTGACTGCGGAAAATAAGAGATTACGCTACTCGCCGCAAATGGCAGCACTATCACTGAATAGAATTAATTTTGTTATGTTGTTTACAGCGGAAATTTTGTATTCATTATGTATCAAATTTTTCACTAAATAAAACATCTCAGCGAAATAAAATATTAAAAGTGATCCTTAAAATGGCAAATTGATTGACCTCCGATTCGAAGTAAAGGAACTCGGTATATGAAATCTTAAAATTTAACAATATTCAGTCTTTCCGGCTTTCCGGCATTTCTTTCAATATAGTAACCAATACTTCTGGTTGTTTTTCTAATAGCTTAGGTTATACTGAGACTATATGGAAAATTTGGGTAAAATTCATGGACTAGAATTTTCACTAGAACTTTTTAATAACTTATATGGCAGCAGAAAATTAAAAATTTCTAGTGAAAATTCTAGTCCATGAATTTTCTCCAAATTTTCCATATAGTCTCAGTATGATCTAAGCTATTAGAAACTAACTAGTGGAAGAAATTGCACACAACGATAAAAACACATGCGTATGCCGTTTTTACCCAATTCCACACTTTTCTTGTATGTGTTAGTTTCACACTGTTAAATCCAAAGCCAATTAGAAAACATGGCCGTTCCAATTGGAATTTTAGTTCTAAAACATAATCTAATTGTAATTTTGTACATGTTAACTTAAATTTTCGTTGTACGATTTAACAAATAAAATTATATTAATTATATTTGGCGGAACGAAAAATATTGTATTTATAAAGTATATTTCTTTTTAAATAACGTATATTAAGATTCATTCAAGATTGAATGTGTTAATGGTCGTTTACCATTTTCGTTCAAACTCAAATTATGAATAAAAAATTCATTGCAAATTTGCTGATCTGGTTAGGAAGTGGCAATCAGGCCAACTGGATGATCAATTTAGTACCCTATTTGAATTGCTTACGGAACCTGAGTCCAAATCTCTGGGAAGGGGTGTTAATGGCCGTTTACCATTTTCGTTCAAACTCAAATTATGAATAAAAAAATTTATTGCAAATTTGCTGATCTGGTTAGGAAGTGGCAATCAGGCTGGCTGGATGACCAATTTAGTAGCCTATTAGAAGTGCTTACGGAACCTGAGTCCAAATCTCTGGGAAGGGGTGTTAATGGCCGTTTACCATTTTCGTTCAAACTCAAATTATGAATAAAAAATTCATTGCAAATTTGCTGATCTGGTTAGGAAGTGGCAATCAGGTTGGCTGGATGATCAATTTAGTAGTGAATTAGAAATGCTTACTGAACCTGAGTCCAAATCTCTGGGAAGGGGTGTTAATGGCCGTTTACCATTTTCGTTCAAACTCAAATTATGAATAAAAAAATTTATTGCAAATTTGCTGATCTGGTTAGGAAGTGGCAATCAGGCTGGCTGGATGACCAATTTAGTAGCCTATTAGAAGTGCTTACGGAACCTGAGTCCAAATCTCTGGGAAGGGGTGTTAATGGCCGTTTACCATTTTCGTTCAAACTCAAATTATGAATAAAAAATTCATTGCAAATTTGCTGATCTGGTTAGGAAGTGGCAATCAGGTTGGCTGGATGATCAATTTAGTAGTGAATTAGAAATGCTTACTGAACCTGAGTCCAAATCTCTGGGAAGGGGTGTTAATGGCCGTTTACCATTTTCGTTCAAACTCAAATTATGAATAAAAAAATTTATTGCAAATTTGCTGATCTGGTTAGGAAGTGGCAATCAGGCTGGCTGGATGACCAATTTAGTAGCCTATTAGAAGTGCTTACGGAACCTGAGTCCAAATCTCTGGGAAGGGGTGTTAATGGCCGTTTACCATTTTCGTTCAAACTCAAATTATGAATAAAAAATTCATTGCAAATTTGCTGATCTGGTTAGGAAGTGGCAATCAGGTTGGCTGGATGATCAATTTAGTAGACTATTTGAAGTGCTTACGGAACCTGAGTCCAAATCTCTGGGAAGGGGTGTTAATGGTCGTTTACCATTTTCGTCCAAACTCAAATTATGAATAAAAAAATTCATTGCAAATTTGCTGATCTGGTTAGGAAGTATCAATCAAGCCAGCTGGATGATCAATTTAGTAGCCTATTAGAAGTGCTTACGGAACCTAAGTCCAAATCTCTGGGAAGGGTTGTTAATGGCCGTTTACCATTTTCGTTCAAACTCAAATTATGAATAAAAAAATTTATTGCAAATTTGCTGATCTGGTTAGGAAGTGGCAATCAGGCCAACTGGATGATCAATTTAGTAGACTATTAGAAGTGTTTACGGAACCTGAGTCCAAATCTCTGAGAAGGGGTGTTAATGGCCGTTTACCATTTTCGTCCAAACTCAAATTATGAATAAAAAAATTCATTGCAAATTTGCTGATCTGGTTAGGAAGTGGCAATCAGGCTGGCTGGATGACCAATTTAGTAGTGAATTAGAAGTGCTTACGGAACCCGAGTCCAAATCTCTGGGAAGGGGTGTTAATGGTCGTTTACCATTTTCGTCCAAACTCAAATTATGAATAAAAAATTCATTGCAAATTTGCTGATCTGGTTAGGAAGTGGCAATCAGGCCAACTGGATGATCAATTTAGTAGCCTATTAGAAGTGCTTACGGAACCTGAGTCCAAATCTCTGGGAAGGGGTGTTAATGGTCGTTTACCATTTTCGTCCAAACTCAAATTATGAATAAAAAAATTCATTGCAAATTTGCTGATCTGGTTAGGAAGTGGCAATCAGGCTGGCTGGATGACCAATTTAGTAGCCTATTAGAAGTGTTTACGGAACCTGAGTCCATATCTCTGGGAGGTGGTGTTAATGGCCGTTTACCATTGTACAATTTAAATTTTTTATTAAAAAATTTAGTTCAAATGAAACTTTTTGGTATCAATTTTATAATGTTATATGAAAAATTTTGTTTGATACGATTGTTTGTGGAATTGTATGTCTTTTGTACATTTTCGATTTAAGTGTTATACAACAATCGAATATTTAATTGTACAATAAACATTTTTATTGTATTTTAAATACAAATTCGTATTCCCAGATGGATTCTGATAAGAAATTAAAATAAATCATGTACCCAGAAACCAATCGAAATAATTTAGTACCTACATTAAAATATTTAGTACAAAGCGTTGATCTCTCATCCGCTAGATGTCACAAGAATATGGTTTTATAATTTTTAAATTTAGTGTCAGTGACAATATATCTATATGGCCAAATCAAAAACTATTAAATTGGTGTGTATGAAGGTTTATAAAATGTAAACACATCATTTAAATATTGACTGCAAAATAAATTTTATTATTATGAACGGGAATTTTGTTTATTTATCTTCACTTTTAATCAATTGCTTTTGCATTTTTAGGTAGCGTTCATTGGTTCATTCGCAATGGTAATTTTCTTGCACAAAAATCACAATCCAGTAAAAATTGTTTAAATGATTAATTAGATATTCAACCTATTTATTTGAGCAAACATTAAATGATAATATTTTGATAAATAAGTTGATTTGGTATTTTTATAAGCTTGCATAAAAATTTAATAGAATCAACGACATATGACTATATATAAATACTACTACACATTACATTTTTGTACCAAAATATATTAACAATTATATATTAACAAGAACAAATTATTAATATGTTATATAACTATAATTTGTTATCAAATTATTATGCTTTTTTCAAAAAGAATTCCGATTTAATTAAGATCTGTTAAAATACGAAAGACATTACAGCCTGTCATTATTTACATTTGTGTATGATGAACTTAAATTGAAGCAAAAAAAAATATTTTTGAACCCGAAAGGGTTAAAATTAGTATGGAATTAACCCTAGTTTCTAACGAAATTCCACCTACTTTCCTATTTGATTTTTTCTCATTTTAGTAGGGATGCACTCCAACACAATATACCTATTACATTTGATGAATTTCAATTACCATTTTGAATTGTATTTATGTTTTTTTATATTAGTTATTTTATTATTTTCGTGATATACTCAAAACTAGTAAGGTTTTTATGCCTAATGAAAGCTTCACTTTTAAATAAAATATTAGTTTTTTGTAAATAAACTTCTATTAGCTTTCATTATATGCTTTTCCTTAACCAAAATATAAAAATCTAAAATTTGAATTTTCTTTTCAATTAGAAATATTTCCTATAAGTTGTTGCTGTTTATTGTTTTTCATAAAAAATGTATGCTATACATTCAAAGAATTCTCACCGCGAATTATGATTGCGTGTTTTGGGTTGTAATTTCTTCCGCTACATAATTCCAAATCATATATATTTTCATCTGTATCAAATGATAAGCTGTTATTGTTTAAATGTAAGAATAAGAATGAAAAATTCATTTAAAAAGGAATTCTATTGGGTATGCGCTGTTAGTTTTTCTGAAAAGACAATTTTTTTGCAGTCCCACGATGGCAAATTATTTATTCAGTAAAATTAGGAAGTTTATCAACAAATTATATTAGGCTGGCGGGAAAAAAAATTAAATTTATGGGAACATTTTATAATTCAATTTTGACATCTCCACGAAGACAACACAATCACGAAATTTCACAAAGAAAATTTGCTTATTATGGCATTATTATTCATGAATATCAAATACAAAATATTAAAAAAAATTCTACTCGCGAAGAATTCACATTCACCATAATATTTTCTAACCATAAACGATCTTAATGTGCGAGAAATATTTCTTGTTAAATACTGTTTTGTGTAAGTATATTAGAATGTTTCTATAAAAAAATACTTAAGCTGTGTTTCTTATTTCCGATCTAATTGATCTGATCGATCTGAGTACTAAAAAGTTGTTTATTATTTCATCTCAGATCGATCTGATCAATTTTATTGCTGTTTCTTATTTTCCTTCAGATTGATTAGATCGATTTTTTTGATTTGTAAAAATATTCCGATTTCTCAGATTAGCTTTAGTTTACCTAGCTTCACACCTAGTAATTCAAATTCAAATCTATATTGTCATTATCATCATTTTTGTTTGTTTTTTGCAAACGTTATTAAAATGGAAACAGAAAGAAATTTTAATTATTATTTTATATTGATTTTATTAAATAATGAAATAATTATTTTATACAACCAAATTTTTTTTGAGAGTATCTGCAAGAAGTGGTACAATTTCACATTCGTGGTACAATTTCCTCAGAGTAATTTAGCACATTAATATTCGCTTCGTGTTCATATTCGTTCATTCGTAATATTCCCTTCGTGTTCGTAATTTGAATCCAAATAATAAGTAATAACAACAATCGATAATATTTTTGATCTACCAAATATGAAACCTGTTTCTTATTTCAGATCGACCAGATCGATCTAATTTCAGATTTCAAAATCTGCTCGATCTACGGATTTAAATAAGAAACACAGCTTTAGGTTAGTATGGTTTGCATTTTATTATGACAACACTCCACTTCTTATAAAGGGATTTGATAGAGTAGAATTTTTCAGATTTGTTTTATGTTCCATTTTGGTATGTGGCGAAATTATATTTCTATATCGCTCTTTTTTACTGAAAAATATTCATTGTAGAATAAAGGTTTTTTGTGTAAATTATCAAACGTTAAAAAGATTATTAGCATGCTATACACAATGTTGATACGCAGCCCGACTTTACAAGTAAGATAAAAAAAGAATTTTTAAAGTATAAAGGTGCGCTCGTATTCTTCAATGTATTTTGGTACAAAAATGTAATGTGTAGTAGTATTTATATATAGTCATATGTCGTTGATTCTATTAAATTTTTATGCAAGCTTATAAAAATACCAAATCAACTTATTTGTCAAAATATTATCATTTAATGTTTGATCAAATAAATAGGTTGAATATCTAATTAATCATTTAAACAATTTTTACTGGATTGTGATTTTTGTGCAAGAAAATTACCATTGCGAATGAACCAATGAACGCTACCTAAAAATGCAAAAGCAATTGATTAAAAGTGAAGATAAATAAACAAAATTCCCGTTCATAATAATAAAATTTATTTTGCAGTCAATATTTAAATGATGTGTTTACATTTTATAAACCTTCATACACACCAATTTAATAGTTTTTGATTTGGCCATATAGATATATTGTCACTGACACTAAATTTAAAAATTATAAAACCATATTCTTGTGACATCTAGCGGATGAGAGATCAACGCTTTGTACTAAATATTTTAATGTAGGTACTAAATTATTTCGATTGGTTTCTGGGTACATGATTTATTTTAATTTCTTATCAGAATCCATCTGGGAATACGAATTTGTATTTAAAATACAATAAAAATGTTTATTGTACAGTTAAATATTCGATTGTTGTATAACACTTAAATCGAAAATGTACAAATGACATACAATTCCACAAACAATCGTATCAAACAAAATTTTTCATATAACATTATAAAATTGATACCAAAAAGTTTCATTTGAACTAAATTTTTTAATAAAAAATTTAAATTGTACAATGGTAAACGGCCATTAACACCACTTCCCAGAGATATGGACTCAGGTTCCGTAAACACTTCTAATAGGCTACTAAATTGGTCATCCAGCCAGCCTGATTGCCACTTCCTAACCAGATCAGTAAATTTGCAATGAATTTTTTTATTCATAATTTGAGTTTGGACGAAAATGGTAAACGGCCATTAACACCCCTTCCCAGAGATTTGGACTCAGGTTCCGTAAGCACTTCTCGTAGTCTACTAAATTGGTCATCCAGTCAGCCTGATTGCCACTTCCTAACCAGATCAGCAAATTTGCAATGAATTTTTTTATTCATAATTTGAGTTTGGACGAAAATGGTAAACGGCCAATAACACCCCTTCCCAGAGATTTGGACTCAGGTTCCGTAAGCGCTTGTAATAGGCTACTAAATTGATCATCCAGCCAGCCTGATTGCCACTTCCTAACCAGATCAGCAAATTTGCAATAATTTTTTTTATTCATAATTTGAGTTTGAACGAAAATTGTAAACGGCCATTAACAACCCTTCTTAGAGATTTGGACTCGGGTTCCGTAAGCACTTCTAATAGGCTACTAAATTGATCATTCAGTCAGCCTGATTGCCACTTCCTAACCAGATCAGTAAATTTGCAATGAATTTTTTTATTCATAATTTGAGTTTGGACGAAAATGGTAAACGGCCATTAACACCCCTTCCCAGAGATTTGGACTCAGGTTCCGTAAGCACTTCTAATAGTCTACTAAATTTGTCATCCAGTCAGCCTGATTGCCACTTCCTAACCAGATCAGCAAATTTGCAATGTATTTTTTTATTCATAATTTGAGTTTGGACGAAAATGGTAAACGACCATTAACACCCCTTCCCCGAGATTTGGACTCAGGTTCCGTAAACACTTCTAATAGGCTACTAAATTGATCATCCAGCCAGCCTGATTGCCACTTCCTAACCAGATCAGCAAATTTGCAATGAATTTTTTATTCATAATTTGAGTTTGAACGAAAATGGTAAACGGCCATTAACACCCCTTCCCCGAGATTTGGACTCAGGTTCCATAAGCACTTCTAGTAGGCTACTAAATTGGTCATCCAGCCAGCCTGATTGCCACTTCCTAACCAGATCAGCAAATTTGCAACGAATTTTTTTATTCATAATTTGAGTTTGGACGAAAATGGTAAACGGCCATTAACAACCCCTTCCCAGAGATTTGGACTCGGGTTCCGTAAGCACTTCTAATAGGCTACTAAATTGGTCGTCCAGCCAGCCTGATTGCCACTTCCTAACCAGATCTGCAAATTTGCAACGAATTTTTTTTTTCATAATTTGGGTTTGAACGAAAATGGTAAACGGCCATTAACACCCCTTCCCAGAGATTTGGACTCAGGTTCCGTAAGCACTTCTAATAGGCTACTAAATTGATCATCCAGCCAGCCTGATTGCCACTTCCTAACCAGATCAGCAAATTTGCAACGAATTTTTTTATTCATAATTTGAGTTTGGACGAAAATGGTAAAAGGCCATTAACACCCCTTCCCAGAGATTTGGACTCAGGTTCCGTAAGCACTTCTAATAGTCTACTAAATTGATCATCCAGTCAGCTTGATTGCCACTTCCTAACCAGATCAGCAAATTTGCAATGAATTTTTATATTCATAATTTGAGTTTGGACGAAAATGGTAAACGGCCATTAACACCCCTTCCCAGAGATTTGGACTCAAGTTCCGTAAGCACTTCTAATAGGCTACTAAATTGGTCATCCAGCCAGCCTGATTGCCACTTCCTAACCAGATCAGCAAATTTGCAATGAATTTTTTATTCATAATTTGAGTTTGAACGAAAATGGTAAACGGCCATTAACACCTCTACCCCGAGATTTGGACTCAGGTTCCGTAAGCACTTCTAATAGGCTACTAAATTGGTCATCCAGCCAGCCTGATTGCCACTTCCTAACCAGATCAGCAAATTTGCAACGAATTTTTTTATTCATAATTTGAGTTTGGACGAAAATGGTAAACGGCCATTAACAACCCTTCCCAGAGATTTGGACTCGGGTTCCGTAAGCACTTCTCGTAGTCTACTAAATTGATCATCCAGTCAGCCTGATTGCCACTTCCTAACCAGATCAGCAAATTTGCAATGAATTTTTTTATTCATAATTTGAGTTTGGACGAAAATGGTAAACGGCCAATAACACCCCTTCCCAGAGATTTGGACTCAGGTTCCGTAAACGCTTGTAATAGGCTACTAAATTGATCATCCAGCCAGCCTGATTGCCACTTCCTAACCAGATCAGCAAATTTGCAATAATTTTTTTTATTCATAATTTGAGTTTGAACGAAAATTGTAAACGGCCATTAACAACCCTTCTTAGAGATTTGGACTCGGGTTCCGTAAACACTTCAAATAGGCTACTAAATTGATCATTCAGTCAGCCTGATTGCCACTTCCTAACCAGATCAGTAAATTTGCAATGAATTTTTTTATTCATAATTTGAGTTTGGACGAAAATGGTAAACGGCCATTAACACCCCTTCCCAGAGATTTGGACTCAGGTTCCGTAAGCACTTCTAATAGTCTACTAAATTGGTCATCCAGTCAGCCTGATTGCCACTTCCTAACCAGATCAGCAAATTTGCAATGTATTTTTTTATTCATAATTTGAGTTTGGACGAAAATGGTAAACGACCATTAACACCCCTTCCCCGAGATTTGGACTCAGGTTCCGTAAACACTTCTAATAGGCTACTAAATTGATCATCCAGCCAGCCTGATTGCCATTTCCTAACCAGATCAGCAAATTTGCAATAAATTTTTTTATTCATAATTTGAGTTTGAACGAAAATGGTAAACGGCCATTAACAACCCTTCCCAGAGATTTGGACTCGGGTTCCGTAAGCACTTCTAATAGGCTACTAAATTGATCATCCAGCCAGCCTGATTGCCATTTCCTAACCAGATCAGCAAATTTGCAATAAATTTTTTTATTCATAATTTGAGTTTGAACGAAAATGGTAAACGGCCATTAACACACCTTCTCAGAGATTTGGACTCAGGTTCCGTAAGCACTTCTAATAGGCTACTAAATTGATCATCCAGTTGGCCTGATTGCCACTTCCTAACCAGATCAGCAAATTTACAACGAATTTTTTTTTCAAATTTTTATCGAAGTAATTTTCCTCCAAAAAAATATTAAAATAGAAAAGAAAAAATAAATCTAATCAGAATTCGCATGACAACCCAATATGCAATGCCGACGGAAATCCATTTACATTCGCGTTCTAAAACCACACTGCTTCTATGGAAAGAACCATGTGTATCACGCGGAAATTCGTACTCCCCGCCAAAGAAAAGTGTCACAAAAATTCCGGTGCCGGTGTGAATCCCAACTAAAAAGAGAAAAAATCACGGAAAAAAAAGCACGTGTTTGTATATAATTTCCAATTGGAATAAATAATAATTCTTATTCGAAATAAAACAAAATTTTCCATTTATAATAAAATAAATATTAATTTTTTAAACACATTATTTTTTATTTGTGTACAAAAAAACATAAATTGAAAAACAAAATTTCATAAATTGAGTTTTGTATTGCATCCGCCACGTTGTATTGCATCCGCCACGTTGTATGCATCCGCCAGCATATTGAGATCTTGATAAAAAAAAATCATTGAAAATTTACTACGTAAATGTATTTCGCGACGACGCCATTGTGAGACAGATCTCTATTACCTTTTTAGTCCAAATTTGCACATCGCGATCACTAAATAAGTTAATAATTATTATTATATATTTAAATTTAAAACTATTTACTTTAACAAATCGAAAAACATTATAATGAAACACAACACTTTAAAGTAAAAAATCTAATTATGTAGTGCAACCGTGCACGTCGACTTGTCAGAAGAAACTGAAAATAAAAGATACAATCGAAACTTATAAAACGAAAATAATATTACCGCGAAATAGAAAGAGAAAAACAATTATTTTTCTCCAAAACCAATATTTTTATGTCTTTGATATTTTGTAGTACGGAATTTTGTACGACATTTGAGCAGTTTTTTCCACACAGTGGAATAATTGCATACTGGGAATTTTAATTATTTATTGTACTAAAATGGTTGTAGTTTAGACTATCTATTAAAAGGTTTGCATCTTTGATAACTTATATTTGTAAAATAATTTTTATACTTTATCAATACAAGTTTTATTAATTTATATCTCTTAATAAAATATTTTGTTCGTTAAAATTAAATGAAAATGATGAAACGGTTAGATTTTGTACTATTATCTAATTTGTAAATTCATAACAGTGTACTCCATTCACTAACACAAGCAAATTCAATCAGAATCTCATAGGAAAATAAATATTCCAATAGGATTTGTATACGTACACGTGTGGAAAAAAAATACAAAAACGGCATACGCATTAAAAACACATCAATTTTTTCGTATTCTAGTTTTCTGTTTTTGGAGAAAAAAAAAAATTGAATTTAGCGTACAGGAAATTATTTTTACATTATTTGCTTTAATTTTAAATTAAATTAATAATTTTCTCTAAATGATATGATCTTGTTGTATGTGTTTTCAGTGTGATCAAAAACAAAAATATCAAAATAAAATGTTTATTATTTGCTCTTAGTCCATCTTATATTTCTATACTATCAAAACCGAACTCAATCATATGCTATAAGCCGTACTGTAGCGACACGCATGTAATTTTTCACTTCTGTTTAATTGTATTGTGCGTATACGAACATGAAATTTTATTCTGTATTTACTCCAAGTTGTGCATATGTTTCGGAAATACATTTACATAAAAAAATGTTTAAAGGGAAAATTAGAAAAAACAAAAACTAGGGGGTGTGTTTTGTTTGTTATTAAATAATTCAAAAGTGCATTTCGATCACGATTTTTTTTTATTTCTATTTTTCATTATTGTTTTAGTGTTTTCATGCATGAATGAGGCGTGGCTGCACATATTTGATCTTCAAATCTATTTTGTTTTTTGTTGTTTATAAAAACAAAAACGAGAAATCTAGAACAAATGTGTCATATTTGATTTCTATTGGCCCTATACAAATACTATCAAATACAAGTTAAAAATGTACGCCAATACTATCAAATAGGAGTTAAAAAGTGGCATGCGTGTATAGCCGATTATTGTACGGCTTATAGAATATGATTGTGTTCGGTTTTGGTTGTGTGCATAAATGTAGAAAGGCAAAATATAAAAATATTGTAAACATAACGGTTCATTTATTCAACTAATATTAAAATACGGATACTACTCGTATATCACCAGATTTGTGCATTTCCCCTCCATAAAATTTTAAAGTTTTACAGACTTATTTTAATGAGCAATATTAACTTAAATCAGGATACGTTTAGTATTTTAATACAATTTTTAAATAAATAATCAACAGTTTTGAAAAAGAATAATCTAGGAGCTTGTTCAAATTGAAATAAATCGAAAATTTAAAACAAATAAAATGTTACACTAAAGGTACTAACAGATTTTAACCAACAATTTGTTTGTATAAGTTTCTACTATGAGAGAGATATACATATATACGTATTTTAATACCATCGAAACTCCATGGGTATAAATAAGACAAAAGGACTTGATCATATTAATAAAACTGTGCGAAATCAGAAAGAGACTACATTACATGTGTCATATACACCTCTCTACTGTTACTTCTGTTCTACTGTCCGAAAATTGTAGATGAAATATTTCATACACATACGATTAATACAGAACTTCCACCTCTTTATATGTTTCTTTTTGGTATAATGTCAAAAATGTCAAACTTTACGATAGAGCTGTCAGTTGCCAGATTGCAACACTAGGGTTGTCCAATCCTGAAATATAAAAGGCAACCCTCGTATAGTATTTTGAAAAATTTGAAAACAACTATTTAGTTTGCATTCAAATTTAAAAATAGATGGAGGTAGAAAAATATCTTTTAAATGTTTTTAATTTAGAATAGAAATATTTTTGATCACATAAAAAGCAAGCAAGCGTGGTATTTTTTGTCGAATTTAAACTGTTTGCCATTGATTAAATTTATCACTAACTTGTTTAATTTCTCTCTGCTTACAGTCTATGCCAAAAAAATATTCTTGAAAAAAATACCACGCTTGCTTGCTTATTTTCGAATATTCTAAGTTAAATACATACGAAATTTTTATCAATGTATTGATGCTTTTTCTAATAGAACCGGGTTTATACTTTATGTCGTCGAAATATATAAAATAAATCTTCAATTTGCTTTTTTGATTGTCCAACCACTAGTATACGGGGTTGAATTTTCCATTTTCCATTTGTTTAATTTTTTCCAAATTTGATTGTAGCTCATTTAAATTCCCAATCACACAAGGATAAAACTTTGCTAACCATCTTATATCGTTGGTTTAATTTTAGGAGATATCCGCTTTGGTTGAATAATGGCTTGTACAAGTATTGCAATCATTGCGTCTTTCGAATCTAAATTTTACACAAAATATAAAAATTAATTTTCTTAAATAAATATTTATAAACATTTAAAATAAAATTTGATGCGTCTTACTTTGACATCTTTATCAGTTTTTAATTCTTGTCAAACGTTCCGACTTCTTGGGTCTTTAATTTCCAAAATATTCAATAAAAAATTTGGTGTATATTTTTATCCAAAGAATGCTTGAATATATTGATTCGTTGTGTTATATAATAAGAAATAAGGCAATGAACTAAAGTCTTTTGATGATGTTTAGTTATATAATTATTTTTCATGTAAAACTCAAGCAAAATTTGACTTTGAATAAAAGTTTCTAAAATATGTGCAATAGTCGGACTTGATTCGAATGGCACCCGTGAATTATTTGAACTTTAAGAAACATAAGCACGCAAAATTGTTTTGATTGGTTTTCCCTGCAAAATAGAAAATATTTAGAACATTATTACACAAAATTACGATTTAATTTTAATGTTAATATCACGAAAACCTACCAGTTTAGTTCTCCATTCGTTTAGGCCGGCTTTAAAGAGTTATTTCTCTCCTTTGCGAATCCATCAAACAATTTATTATAGATTACCTCTTTGGTAATAATTTCCAGAATTTGAGAGTCAATTTGTTTGCCACTAACAGTTGCAATGCAGCAATTGATGTAATACCGAACGGCTCAACAACATTTTTAGAATCCATATATATTTCTACAACAGCATCGTCACTTGTGACGAAACGACCTTCCTAAGCGGTTGAATTTTCGTTACGTCAACAGATCTCTCTGTAGCTCTTACATTGGTGACCGCAGCACATTTGCCGTCTAGTTATCGACGGTGGGATGGGTCCTTGTCACCAGCTACAGAAAGCTAGAAGTGCTGCATACTCATATGACGATTGTTAGCTGCTCATAAGAAGATGGAACGACTATTTGTACCTATTGTATAATTTTTAAAGGAGCACAGTAAATAAAACGGGAAGAAAAAAATGAACGGGACCTTAACTTAATAATTCACCAAAAACAGTAAATTGAACCTTTTACGTGGGACGTTACAGCCAAGTTTATTTCTTTGTGTGATCGATATATTGGACCACGTGCTCTCCTCCCTTCCCATACAGGCGATATTTTGCACAATTTGGATATGCCCCCTTAAAAGATGTGTTAGCCCATTTAAATTACTCCATTTTATTCACTCATTGTAACAAAAGCAACTTCCATTCAGTTAACAATAGGTATTTTTGTGGAATTACAACGAGACATCACAAAACGCAACTAATTACCGAAACACAATTTGGATGGTGAGACTTTTGAGTTAATTAAGAAAATAAAAATATAAAGTTAGGCGTTAACAATAATTATTAGCATCATTCGATTGTACAGTAAATATTGGTAATACAAGAAGAAGGATAATAATAAATAATAAATGTAAAAATTATTTAACTAAAACTAAGCATGCCTTTTTAATAGTCATGCATTCTCACACTATAGAATTTTTAGAATCCGCGGTCCATGATTTAATTAGATTGTATAAATAGGATGATTAAACTATATATATGCTAATAAATAAATTAAATAAATATGATAGTAATTATAAAGATATTGTGTTCAAAATGAATACATATAGAAAGATTTATGAATATAAATAATCAATAATAGGTAAATCTGGTAATACATAAATAAATATAATAATATATAAATAAATAGTAATATAAATATAAGATGTGTTTTATGGTTTAATAAATACTCGTAGTTGGGTCATCTACGCATTTTCCAACCAAAAAAAAGAAATGATAGAAAAAATGTATAGCTTATCTTAATTTTTAAGTAACATCCGATAGTGATGATCAATCCATTTACTGTATATATATCCTTATTTGCGTTTTACTGTGCTCCCCCACCGTTATAAAAATTCCGCTACTTTACCGTAAGGCACTCGTTTTATGCCGCGAAAAAAAGGTGTTGGTATGTTAATCCTGTTGTTTTTTTTTATAGTAAATTCGTTAGTCACGGGAACAACTTCAATTACAGCTGATTTTTGCCGCGCACGATAAAATTTCTCGGTTTTCCGCGACAATAAATATAATAGCTTATTATTATACCAACAAGATATTTTATTAAGCAGGTGATTTAAATCACTTAAATTCTTTAAGTTTTAACAATAATTTGTTTCACTTTGCCAATGATCCAAACAATCACGATCAATGGCCACCGTTTATTCATTTTTTCACAACAAACACTACAATTGAATGAGGCACGGTTTATTTATTATTTTTGGTTCTGCACGCAAAACACGAATGATTGATATGATTTTATAATTTATCGACATCGATTTGACGCAAGATTTGCGAAGGGGAAATAAGAGAAACAAAAAAAAAACCGGTATGGAAATGATCATCACCTCCATCTATTATTTCCAATAGTAATCGAGATACACCAACAATTATTGCCCATTAAACGCGATAAAGTACTTACAATAACAGGTTAGATACAAAAATGGAAACTTTTGATACATTCATAATCTCACCTTTCGAAAATCAAGAAACATCAAGGTAAATCGAAAATTCATCCGATAACATATTGTTTACCTCCCTGGAACATTATAAATGTTACACACTCACAGCAGAAGGGATGTCAGGTACTATTAGCAAATTGCTAGAATTAACTAAATCAATGTTTGTGGGATCAAATTGCATTAAATATGATGCCGCGGAATTATTTAAAGTAGCGATGTTCTCAAAGTTACCACTTATGGTTAAAGGATCAGCATCTGTATCCGACATAATAATTTATTAATAAATTTAAATGTTTAATTTTAATTTAACACTTTCACTTTCTTTAAATGAATCACTTAAAACACTAATAATCCTTTACTTAGCCCCAATTCAAACTTTTCCACTACAAAACATAACAAACTTTAATTAATTATTAAACTTAAACAAAATGTCCACAATTTTAATACGTTTGTAGTAGAACAAAGCCAGAATTGAATGTGTTCAAATATTATTATAGAAACAAAACGGTAATTAATAACTGTTTAAAACGTTACATAGATCTAAGGGACTGTTTTTATAGTATTATAAATTTGGGAAATAACTTTAAAGAAAATTGTATTTAATAATTATAGCCACCTTTACCATTCATTTATATGGTCAATACTGCCTTAGAAATTAAGGAAACAAACTCTTATTTGATAAAAAAAAACTTAATTTCCAAAGATTTTTTTTTTTGTAATCTATAGAATAAGGATCATCAAAACTAAAGCGAGTAAATACGACTATTAAAGGATTTACGTACTTAAAAATAAAGAATATTGTTTGTTTATATTCAAGATTAAAGTTATGATTAATAAGAAAAAGGTTATAAAAATTAATAAACTTCCGTTTCTTAAAATCAAAACCGTGCAATTCTTAAAATCAAGAACCCATTTTTTTCTGCGTGTAGGTTGTGAAATGGAATCTGCTCGAAAGATTTTGAGAAAAAATTTAAGAAAAGATATTTTCGAATTCGACCACTCTACAGCCCAAACATTTTATGTGGTTGGCATAATACTTCGTAATTAAGGTTTTCATAGAAATTTTATTATCAATTAATTTAGCTCGAAAAACCATCTCGAAAAGACTTTTTTCGTTTCATTTTTCCAAAAATTTCGTAACGGACTCTTTTTACGTTATTTATCAGAAAATACGAATACTAAGACGCACTGATTTTTGGAATATCGAGAAGATGCTTAAGGTTCGTTTTTTTCCGTAGCTATAAAGAAAATAAAGGAAACGTCGCGATATCAATTTATTGAACACGGCGACTTCCATATTTTTGATATCGTGTGATGAATAAAATTTTGACATATGAGCTCATGTGAAACAAATTCCATAAAAAAGTCGGGTTTTGGCCACACTCCATTTTAAAATAACTGTAACGAAACTTATATACAATATACGCTACGTGAAGCTATCGAGTGAATTGAAACCGGCAAACAGTTTAAAAGGAATAACATCTCCAAATAGTAAATCATTGAACATTTTTTTAATTGTTTGGCGATATACTAATTTACCATACTATTATTTAATAGTCCAGGGGCTTTGTCTATTAAATAATGGTATAATAAATAAAACACTCGGTGCTGCAAGCACTTTATAATAAACGTAGACGCAATTAACACTATGCGGAAGCAAGTTTCCCATCTTAAATGTCAACGAAACGCGTTTGCTTGAAATTCTAAATTTTTGGTTCGGTAACCTACAAACCTGTTCAGTTTTTTATTTTAATTGTAACTTCAAAAATTATCGCACCAAATAATCGAATTCAGGAACATTTCTCTTTTTTATATAATTGTAAGGTTGCACAAAATATTTTCATATAATCACTTACTTTAACTTCTTATTTACGTTTATTCCGTCTTGATTCACTTTTTATTTATATTCACTTTCTTGTATGCACTTTTTTAAAAACCAAAATAATATAAACTTAATCTCAAAATTAAAGTATAAACGCTCTATTCGAGGCTGGATTCCCACATCATCTGTCTAATATGAATTATAAAATTTTTGATTTCTAAAATTAATTCTTTAATGTTAAAGGTAAGAACAGTTAATGGATAGACCGTAAGAACGACTCAAGCTGTTCTCGTATGACATTTGATGTTCATTTGTGTGCATGGTGATTGACGTTTATCTTTTAGCGAATTAATTTTACAAATTGCAGGACAACTTTTCAGACTGTGATTATTGATACATCGGTTTCAAAGAAAAAATGTTACATGCTTACTTTCTGAATTATGCTTATTTATTCGCACATTATTTAGTAAGGCAACATAAAATATGTTCTTAAAAATAGGTTTTAGGTGTATATCCTCTATCCGGTCGCAAATTATTTCATTGGGAGGCAAAATATGGTTTTTAGATTTATTACATCCCTTAAGCTAGCATAACCCATACAGCAAAACATTACAAGATAGTATGGACATGGCTAATTATAGGCTAAATACATGCCGCATTGAAAAATTTTGGATTCCATCCCTTCCAAATAAAACACGGGTTCTACTAGCTTTGGTTTTTGTTTGTTTCGTCTTTCAGGCGAAATTTGAAATTTTATTTTCCTGTTTTTTCGGCTCCTGGAATAACACTAATTTTTTTTCGTGAGCACTAATTAGCACAAATTGGGCTTAATCGGTACTCAAAGTACCCACACTATCGTATTGACCTTTTTGTATCTTGCCGTAATAAGATAACATTCGTTTATTGCTTTTCGTATACGACACAAAAAAGCTTTAAAATTTTCTGTAAAAATTTTTAATTTTTGATTTGTCATTTTGAATTTATAATCAAAACCATGTGATTTCGTCTTATACAGGGTCAACTTACTAATAAATTTAAAAGAAAATGTGGCTTCTCATGATCTATACGATTCGAGAAATTTTTTATGTGGTCTCCGTATCAGTTTATTAAATGACCAAAGACCTATTCGTACGTTACGTTGTAATTCATGACTAATGTCGGTTATTTCATCCTAAACCCTTTCCAAAAAATGAACATTTCCTATAGAATCTCTATATGGATTTTTTTAATTTGGCTTCAAAATGCAATGCGAAATGCAAGAATCGACTATTGAAGCGTTAATTTTGGATTTCGTGGAAGTTTCATGCCGAAGCCATGAATTATTGATCACGTTATAGACTTCGCTAAATGTTGCTTCTAAACTAACTTTGTAGAGCAATGTATTAGTCGTATTTTATGATCCCGTCAAATGGTGAGTAATTTGAGCTGTTGCGGTCGAATTATTAAAAATAAAACAATGAAATGCTGACACAAACAATTTTGTGGATTTTTTAATTTTAAAATTTAGCAAAAAACCCAAAATTTGAACGAATATATCCAAAAGGTTTCCACAATGCTTAATGTATATTTATTAAATTTTATGTCAACTTTGCGGCTTGAGCTAAACTTGAAGGATCACCACACAAAAATGTTTATTAAAGTATTCCGAGGCCTTTGTACTGGAGCGAATTGTTGAGTTTCAGCTACAAACTCATGTCTATCGCCGCCTTCATCTAATTTTACGATTTGTGAATTTGGTCGCCTGGCCCGATATATGAGTGGTTCATTAATTCGAATATTGATATTAACATCATTTTGATCGGAATTTGAATTATCAGTATTTTCCGATTTTACAAAACGAGTTGGCGACAGTTCATCGGGTCTGCTGTAAAACATTGGAATATTATAATCGGGAACATTTAAACTCGGCCGCAAGGCGGCATTAACCGATTCTTCTGAAGGTGGTGCTGTTTCATACTTTTCATACAATCTGATTGGCGAGTTAGTTATTACTGGTGGCTCGGTTGTTGCGGAATTTGATATTGTATTAGTTGTTTGTGGTATTTTCGGAATTATTGTTGTTGCTTGCGTAGCCATTGTGGAAGCAACCGTTGGTAATGTTTGAGCGCTTGTTAAAACGCGACCTCGTTTTAGTTCAGATACCTCAGATATTTCTTCATCAGACACAATCTTTGGTGTCGACGATGTTGCTATTGTTTGTGGGACAGCGTTCGGACAAATAATGTTACCTGCGTAACCGCAATTATCACTTCCAGGTGCTGGTGTAGATGGTGGCACAGGTGTAGTTAAGATTTGATTTTTTGTTGTGTTAAGGCCATCTTTGGCTGCCTCAATAAGTGGATACGGTCTACCAAAACATAACCCGCGAAAATCATCTGTATCTAAACTCCAAAACATGACCCCTCCAAGTCCATTTTTCGCTACGTATTGTGCCTTTCTTCGGACAATATTTTCATCGTCGTAACTAACCCATTGATCATCGTTATATGCATAAGGCCCCAGCGCCTGGTCATTCTCGTTCACAACTGTCCAACCTTCGTCAAAGTTAATATTTTCACATACCTAAAAATAATACAATTATAGTGAAATATTTAAATTTACTGAAGCCGCGCTATACGCACTTCATAATATGCTAAAAATCCCTTTTCTCTGGTCGCATTGCCCATAATTCCAGGACCTGTAGAAGATGCTCCAATCTGATTTGTAATTTTATCAGTAAGTGTATATGATCTTCCAAATGTTGGAATACCAATCACTAACTTTTGTGGATCGGCACCAGCGCCTGTCAAATAGTCCACACTAGAGTCCTGAAAGATAAAAATATTTGGTTGGTTTGCAAAAGAGGCAACATTTAATTATTTCACTTACGATATTTCTCGTATCTCCCTCCTCTAGCGGAAAGAGAGGCGCATGATGATTGGTTTGTTTTTCGGATGAATCGTGAAAATTGTATGACAGTAGATTGAACCAATCAACATATTTATTTAGTTCTGATACATCGTATCCTTTCTTAATTCCATCTAAATAACCTGAAATCCCAAGAGATAATAGAAGCCTAAAAACTTACGCTTAAGTTAATACAAAGTTTTGTTACGTATATAATACGGCCTTACCTAGGTCGACCTGAATCCGTTGATTCTAGACCGAATGCTTCTCTCAGTTCTTTGACAAACTGGACCAATTTTTCCCGATCTTCTGGTTTGCTACCAGTCTCGGTGGCTGGATATTGCCAATCGATATCTAATCCATCAAAGTTATGCTGTCTTAAGAAGTCTATAGCTGTTTTTGCAAATACAACACGTTGCTCTTCATCGGCGATTAAGTTCGAGAATAGTGCGGAAACTTTACCCGAACTAATTGATAATAAGATTTTTAAATTTGTATTAATCGTTTTTAGGTGATTTATTTGTTCGTAGCCCTTCATCGTTATGTCCTGGTATTCATCGAGTGGCTCAATTGTATAATCATCTTCAATCTGACCAAACGCATAAATCAAGTGAGTGCACAGGTATGGATTTATATTTTGGGGGGTGAACTTTGCAATGCCTGGTCTGTACACGCTCCAATTTGTTACATAACAAACGACGCGAATTTCTTGGGCTATTGATTTGCCAATGATTGCCAGAAATGGTAAAATCCAAAATTCGAGAAGTTTCATTTTCTGAAAAATAAAGAAAATTGTTTTTTACTTTTCTTCCAAATTGCGAAATTTTTTATTTTGGCGAGTATGAAAAATAAAAATTAAAATATTGCTACGCAATTTGTTCTCACGCCTTAATTTAAATTTGTCCTTAATTGTTTGTTCAAACTCTGTACATACGGAATTTAATGTCGACTACCTTCCGAAAGATAAATGAACTTAGTTTACTTACACTGTTAAATTGCTCAGCGCAATGTGGGTGTATATTTTTGGCGGCATTTATTGAAATGTTAGATTGCTAGATTTTTACCAAGTAAAACCTCAATTTAGTATTCATTGCTATACAGCTCTCGGCGGACTAATCGCTAGAGATTTTGGAACAAGGCAAGCGACCAGCAAAACCTGCACTTCTACCTCTCGATGGATTGATGAATATTTCTCGTTTGAGCCTCCTTACCTGTTGCATCATGTCGTGGATGCTTCCACTAACAGTACACACATCTTCTCACAATTTCTGTTATCTACTTTCAGGAGTTCTGTTATGTACTTTCAGGAGTAACTTGCTCTGATATGCTTCTCCCACTACTCCAGTGCATATTGCACAAAAAGGGCTGTTGCCGTATTTGCATGTAAGCAAATCTCTTGGAAATAGCCAAAATAGCTCGTTTAAAAAAGAATAAATAGTAGTTGGCTGCGTCATATTTTCGTTCCATTCAAACTTTAATTTGAGAAATCAAGCGATTTTTCGCCATCGGTTTTTAATGGTTGTCTCCATCTGGTTTGTCACTCGGTTGTAGTTTGCTCTAGAAATTAACACAGCTTCGATCACAACCAATTGTAAATTTATTAAATCCAACCAGTGGTGAATTATGAGAACGGCCTATTTATCGAATTTTTCGCACAGTTCACTAAAACATATCCGCTTGCTCAACTCAAGTGGAGCCAGTTGAGAAATATTTTGCAGAGCGAAAATAACAATTTTCATTTGTTCGATTCTCCTAGTGGTGCATTTTTGATAATAGCTGTCTCCGGTTCTTGTTTGTTGTTCACAATTTGTAAAAGAATTAAATTCTCCTTCAATTGATTGTTGATTATTGAAGTTTGGCATCTCTTTTCCGCTTGCACATTTTGATTAAAACTGGTGATTGAGGGTTGCAACGCACTGCAACCAATAGCAAATGGTCCAGATTTCAGTAAAATTAGTTCGGAGGGTCGAACGATGGGCCCTGGGTTCCGTTGTTTAGTTTTTCTTTAGTTTTTTTCTTAAATTGGTGAGGGACCGGTTTCTAATACCAATTAGTCGATAGCGGTTGGTGCTAATTTCGGGAAACTCCATTCGGAGTTTCGATCACCAAAACAGAACGTGATGGGTGAAAGATTATGGGTCGTTTGATTGGACCGGGGGCTTGGAGCCTTATTTTAACATTTTGATAAAAATTAGAAAGACAGATTTTTGGATTACAGAGTTCTAATTCCTAAATAATTGATATATGATATCCCGGATAAGCCTGCATGACGCGCCGCACACAGTTAGCTTGTTGACACATTATGTTGATTGATGTTGCATCATGTTGCGTGTTGTTCATCATCACCATGTTTCGCGATGTTGAACGATGTTGCGTTGTGTTGCACCATGTTGCACCATATATCACCATGTTGCTTGATGTTGCATCTTGTTGAGTAATAGTTCGTGGTGTTCCACTGTGTTTCATGTTGAGCTGGGGTTGTACCCCCTCAAAAACCTTTCACTTTGTGGCATTCCTCGTAGCAAAAATATTTATATACCAAGCCGGTTAATTAGGCATAGCTCGTTTTGCTGAATAGAACTGTTTCGCCACCTGAGAGGGTGTTGAGAGGGTTTTCGAATGCAAGGAAACGATTATAAGGAGTTCTGATTTCTGGATATTTCATGTAGGAGTCCTTCGGATGGACCGTCATGTTGCACCATGATATACTAAATGGCTTGACATCACTCAATGTTGCGTTATATTGCACCATGTTGCTTCATATTACACGTGATGTTGCACCATAGTTGAACCATGACAGTTGCTAGATATTACAAAATGTTGCAGCATATGTAATGTTGCGTCATGTTATTTCGTGTTGGTTCTTGGGTTTTTCGTTAATTAGATATCTGGCGTAATATCCCATTATATTGCGGAATGTTGCAACTTATTATAGTGGTTCTGTTACGGTAACTTTATATGGTTGCGGTAATTATGTCATTTTAAAATTATTGGTTGTTATGAGTAACAATATTTATTTAGGGCACTCGTAGACCAATTAGAGTCATTGCATGACAATGAGTGATAAGTCACTTAACCAGAAATAGTGAAGGACTACTTAAATTGAAGTTCATAATTTTAGACTTGCAGCTAAGAACCATGAAATGAATATAGAACCATTTTTTAGTAATTTCAGGTCACACTTAATGTCATAATTTAACGAATCCATATTAGAATTGGAATATTGCAACGCGACATCATCGGCAAAGGCGACAATATTACCACGCAAATCAAGATCAAAAATAAAATTACACTAAATCAAAAAAGTAGAGGTCTTGTTACGACTGTCGTTAACAAGATAATTTCCTTTTAATGATTACACCCCCATCTTTGGTAAAAAAATTTTGTATGATTTTATTCCCCTCGGTTGGTTTGCGTCCGGTTGGTTTGCGTCCGGAGGGTAAATTTGTCATCTGTACGCGGCAAATGGTGGGATTCTCGTGTTTTTTTGTCTGTTTTGTTGGCAACTGAACGAGAATGAAAGAGAGCGAGACCAATGTGTATCGGGTGTGCGAAAATCAAAACATTCCACAAGAATGTTTTTCTTATATGCGTCTCGTTTACATTAATGTGAATTAATGTATACGAGAAACAGAGAAGAAAAGACATTCTTCTGGAATGTTTTGCGCGTCGCTGTGTGGCGCAAGAATTTTTTTTTTCTGATGATTTTCGAGGTTTTTGGTTTGTATTCAGTCTTGATTGGAATTTCATTAATAAATATCGCCTCGTTTTGGCATTTGTGAAAATTAGAGTTTTGTTTAGAGTATAGCGGGCTTTGTTGAGGTTTTCACGATTAAATTACGATTGATAACACCCACTATATTTTATTATTATAAATTATTTATTTATTAATTTTTCTTGGAAATTTTCGCTATGAATATTAGTCTTATTATTAGTATACAATATGGTGGATGTGAACGATTGTTCGGCACTCTTCACTTCTTTTATTATTTTGTGAGACTGTCTCTTTAACTTCTAAAACGCGACTGCCTTTTCGTTTCTCATTCCTATTTTGCTTCGTGTAATAATTTGAAATCTTGATATTTATCGAGTATCGATAAATATCGAGATTCGCGTATGTAGATGGCGAAATAGCTATATTCAGCAAAACGAGCAATGCCTCGTAATTAAGCGGCGCGGTGCATAAATAGTTTTGCTACGAGGAGTGCCACGAAGTGAAAAGGATTTTTCTGTTTGAGCCGCTACAAGAGTTTGTAGAAAAGAGCCATTTTTATTTTTTTTGTGCTTACAATTCTCATATGTAAGTGACAATACTTGTATTGGACGATATGTTTATTTTTTTATTGTAAAAATCAATGATGTTTTATCAATAATAGATTAAAAGTTACGTTGATAGTTATAGTGGTTATTTTTGTTTCTGATAATTAATAAATTGTGAAATATTAAAAATAAAAACCAAAAGGTCAATTTATTTGTGTATGGTGAATTTATTGTAAGGTAGACACTGGAAACGGTTAGTGCAATCTTTACCGTTGCGCCAAATTTAATGGGGGCCGAATTTCGTTAAGCGGGAGCCGCCGATACAAACAGTACTACATTAATAACGGGTGCGAATATAATCATCGGACACAGTGTCGGACACACATGTATACCGGGTCCTACCATATTTTCATTTTTACGGGTGGCCAGTTGAGGCCACTTCATTAAAAATACAGTTCGGTCAAAATTACAGTTTGGTCATATCGAAACCAATGGGCAAAATTTTTGGTGTATTTTGTGCAAGACAGTGCCCTATATTTTGGGGATAGCAGTTGTGGCGATTGATCAAGGCCTTAATTTATATTGGAAATGCAGAAAGGCCTCGCAACATAGTGCCCAACCAGGCAAGCGCTCGCGCGCAAAGGCGGAGAATCGCCCAACGACGGCACCATTGCCGCACCGGTGGGTGAAACGGCACCAAGGCCGCGACGATCCGGGGGTCAGGAGTCCCTTGTGGCATGACGGCCGCGCAAGGCCGCCACAGTTTTTTTTATATGTATTAAGGTACAATTTTTTAATTTTTTTTATTTAAATTTTTTTGATTATTTTTCTTAAACTTTTTCTTATTAAAATTAATTTTTTTATATTTTGTAATCGAGCGCCGCACAGCGGTTGCGTGTCGCGCGCTCGGTACGCATTGCTCTCTCTCTCTCTCGTTCTCTTATCGTGGTACGGGTGGAAGGGGGGAAGTTGTTTCTCTTCGTTTTTTTTTTGTTTTTTTTTTCTTGCAATAAAATGAATTACTAAATTTTCGGTTAAGTATGATGGGAGCGGAGACTCCCTCTGTGTCGGCATAGTGTTTGCGGTCCCTTGGTGCCCGCATCCAATTTCGTAACCAGGGCTCGACCTTGTTTGAGTTCGAATGGATGCGCGCACCAAGGCACCTCTGTCCCTTTTATAATTGTTAAGTTGTTCGTTCCTCAGGTTCCGGCCGACGAATTTCGGCGGAACATTTGGGTTATTATTATTTATTATTTGCGTTTTATTTTATTTAACTTTCTGTATGATCACGGTGTAAGCCAGGAGCCATGCATGCCTCAAACCCCACGACCCTTCGCACTTCTCCCTGAGAACGTAGCCGGCAAAAGATCACCGTGGAGGCCTCTGCATGCGCTTAGTGATAATCTGCAGGTTGGCAGTAGCCAACCTGTAACAGTCTCAGCACAGATCCTTGAGGAAGCACAACATTAACCATTTTTTTATAGCTACGGACATGATTTAGACATACACTCTGAACTCGATTACATAAATAGCATTAAGTATAGAAAGTGCCACACCTCTAATACTAATATGCGATATTTTTTCCAGTAACATTTCATGGTTAACGGTATCGAAAGCTTTGGTAACATCCATAAAAAGAGAACCAACCTTAAGGTTAATATTCAAATTGTCGTGAACGGGTCTTATAAATGAAACAAAAGTCAATTTCGTTGATGAATTTTTAATAAAACCATATTGACGTTTACCGAGAAAATTGTTTTTATCTAGAAAACTCAATAATCTGGATATAATAATTTTTTCAAAAATTTTTGAGAATGTGTTCAATAAGGTGATAGGACGATAATTGTTGGGGTCCGAATGTGAACCCTTCTTAAAAAGTACTTTACGATACCTATTTTTAATTTATCAGGAAACCTACACTTACCAAGGCACAAATTAAAAACAAACGCTAAGACAGGTACTATACTAAAAATTACTTTTTTTTATTACCACTACATTAGAAATTCCATCAATACCGCATAATTCGTGCGGTAGTTCACAGACAGCTGAAAAAATTTTCAACTCATTAATTGGGAAAAAAATAAATTGGAGCTATTAAACCGAGTCAAAACCATATTATTTCGAACATTATTTTCGACAGTCGTATTTTCTTGTGTTTCGTTTAGAATGACGCTTGGTATATTAATAAAATGATCATTTAGCACATTAGCAATTTCATTAAGATCCGTATGTGAAATTATTCTCACCAAATTCTAAAGAAGTAATATTATCTGAAACGGGAACATCGTTCAATACACTATTTACAACTTTCCATTACGATTTCGTATTTGAAGCTGAAGACATCTTATTTTTGAAGTACGTTTCTTTAGTTTTCGGTATCAAAGTTTTAATTCTGGAGTTTAGCGTATCCACTTTTTTCTTTCAAGAGCTGTTATTATGATCATTAATTAGCTTCTTAGATAACCTGTTCCGGAGATTAATCAAATTTAATAAGGTGCCAGATATCCAATGCTTAAGTTTCCAGTTACTACGTTTAATTTTAAACACCGATTTATGTTTATTTAAAATAGAAATGAATATTTCAACAAAGTTTGAATATGCTATATTCGGATTACTTAAGGATATCGCTAACTTAGTAAAATTTATTTTCGTTTTAAATAGCTTTTTATATTTACGAATATTCTTAACTTTGTTGATCATTTTCAAATTCAAAATAATTGTGTTATGATCAATTATGAATAATTGAAGATTTCTAAGTTCAATAGTAAACTTTTGGTGATCGGTTACTGTAAAAACGTGATCAATACAAATATTAGAACATGGTCGTGTTATATCATTGACAAGTGATTGCATACCAAAAGAGGCACGTAATAATAAATAATTATCTTTTAACTGAGAATCTTTCATTAGAAAACAACTTATATCACCAAGCAACCAATAAACCAATACCAATACGGTATACCGATACCTTTACCAAAACTAATGACAATTTTCAAAACATCGGCAGATGAAAATGCTAACGAAAACACTTGACAATCCAGCGTAGACTTTACAAGCGCCGCCACACCACCAGACCTATATTGATCATTACAATTTGCATAGAAAATATAGCCATCCGAATTATAATCTGAAATTTCTGAACTGGAGATCCATGTTCCCGTAAAAAATATGACATCAAATTCAAATTAAGAGCATTTATATTACTCAAGAATATGTCGGAATTTTTCCGTAAGCTCCTGTAAGATAAAATTAAAGCTACTACTTATTGTTATTATTCATCAAATTCATCAGAAAAAATATTGTGTCCGTCACGCCAGCCGGAACCATATCATCCGGAACCAAACAACTATGGCACAAGTAGCACGATGCATCATTGAGCACTATATGATTTTTCAGCCGGAACCTTATAATTTCAGACGGAACCTGACAAAGCCAGCCAGAACCATACAAAAGCCAAACCAACTATGGCACTAGAAGCACGATGTATTCTGCATCATTGTGCACTATATAATTTTATAGCCCGAACCTTATAAATCCACAAATATAAGATTTTTCGGAAAAACCTTACAAATTCACCCAGAACTATACCTTCTACAGCCAAATTAACTATGGCACAAGTAGCACAATGCATTGTCCATCATTGTGCACTATATAATTTTTCATAGGAACCTTATAAATCCTGCAATATATAATTTTTCGATAGAACCTTTAAATTCTATCCGGAAACGATGGTTTAGTTATATACAGTCAAACTAACTATATCTCAAGTAGCACAATGGATCGTGTATCATTGTGATGTATGTGAAGTTAGCCCGAAAAGTAGCCCGAAAAAATGTGTCTTTGCTACAACTATAATATTTTCGGGCCAGCCCGAAAATTTTATAAAAACTGCATTATCTTAAATTCTCATCACGAAATAATTTTTTTCATCGTATATTAAGCTATGTGATTTGTAAAAAATTAAATAATATAATAAAACACAATAAATAAACATTTTTTTTGCCACCATGCAAATTTATCAACAAAATATTATAATAATAATAATTAAACCAAAATCATAAATGATCGTTGAAAATCTGAACTAAATATATGGTTACGTGGTCGCCCTCACAGAAATTTCCAAAAACTACTGCAAGTGCTACGAAAAAATGGTCAGAACCAAGAATATAAATATATACATTAATTATCAAATCAGTGGGATAGAAGGTTTATATTAGCCTGAGTCTGCACATAATGATCGGAGTACAGAAATTCAAATTTTCACTGTTACATTTTATTCTGTAGCGGATTCCACAGGGATTGCCGACTACTTCGGCTACTGTTTGGAGCTAGTGTTGGCCATTAGAAATCTAAATCATATACCCTCATTACCATATCAGTGGGATAGAAGGTTCATATAACACTAGCTCCAGACAGTAGCCGAAGTAGTCGGCAATCCCTGTGTAATCTGCTACAGAATAAAATGTAACAGTGGAAATTCGATTTTTTGTACTCCGATTATTATGTGCAGACTCAGGCTAATATGAACCTTCTATCCCACTGATATGGTAATGGGGGTATATGATTTAGATTTCTGATGGCCAACATTAGCTCCAGACGTATAGAAGGCTATAGCCTAGTATAGAAGGCATTGAATAAACATTACAAACTTATACAGTTCAGTGAAAATAAAAATTTTGTGCTCCGAAAACTAAATTGTGCCTGATCAACATAATAATAGCCGACGGAACATCAAAAATTATGAAAATAATTTTTTCAATCATACTGACATGGTAAGTTTTTATCTAAATTCCTACATCACTTCCTACACTCACACATAAAACAAGATTGTGACAAACAAAATTTTGTAACTCCAAAATTAGAATTTGTTTTGTTAAATAAGACATCGAATCGGGTTGCGAAGGAATTTCGTATAGGCCGGTTAAAATAAAAAAAATTAAAAAAAAAAATTTTGTTTATAAATATTTTTCTGCGAGTTTTTCGTATAGATAAATAATTAAAAGTTCATGAGTGTTACACAGGACGACATAAATACCCATAAACAAAAAGTTAACCCATTGCAACTAGGTAAATTAATCGCACGGTACTTATACGGTGGTTATAGTTACGACCGATAACATTAGGATTTAGCGGGGAAACGCTACCGTTATTAAAATGCGCAAATTAAATTATTTAAACACTTTATTGGTTTCAAAACGTTTACACAACAAGCAAGACAATTACAGAAGACACATTTCCTTCATAAGGAAATAGGATTTTTATGGCATATAGTCACACAAAACGGAGTAAAACCAAACCCTGCAAAAATCGAAGCAATGCTAAACTTCAAAATTCCTAAAACACAAAAAGCAATCAAAAGCTTCCTAGGATTAATTGGTTACTACCGTAAATTTATCAAAGATTTCTCAAAAATTACAAAACCCCTAACTTCATGCTTACAAAAATCATCAAAAATCATATTGAATGATGAATATATTAATTGTTTTGAAAAATGCAAACAACTTCTAACGTCCGAACCAATTTTGAAGTATCCGGACTTCAAAAAATCATTCTTACTTACAACCGATGCATCCAATTTTGCATTAGGGGCGGTATTATCGCAAGGCGATATTGGCAAAGATTTACCAATATGTTACGCCTCGCGAACACTATCAAAAACTGAACAAAATTATTCGACCAAAGAAAAAGAGCTTCTCTCTAGACCATACTTGTATGGACGAAAATTTGTTATTTGTACTGATCATAAACCACTTGTTTGGTTGTTTAATACAAAAGATCCGACATCAAAAATTATCCGTTGGAGATTACGGCTCGAAGAATATGACTACACAATTGTTTACAAAAAAGGCTCAGCAAACACAAACGCAGACGCTCTCTCTAGATTAGAAATAAATAATTTATTGAGTCCAGGGAAACTGTGTTACCCAAACACAATTGATTCAATTAGAGAAGAAAATTCTCTCAAGCATGCTATAAAATTAAATAAAAATCATTCGAATGAAATAAACATGAACGATCAAGTTCATAGTATCAAGAAAGGTACTAATGATGTAACACAAGTAATACATCAATTCATTAACATGCAATTAGGAAATGACAACACACCACCAAATTCCGAAAACATGATAAAAAGAATTCATAACACAAATACCTCTTTAATTGAATTCAAAAAGCAAGTAGTGATTATAGTCGACGATAATCATAACTTAATGAAGGAAACTTTTATGATAAAACATGAAAGGAACAGAAGACATATGATACGCAAAAAGTTATTTACAGAAAGCGACATCATAGAAATTCTGAAAAAATATGCAAATACAAAATCGTTCACAGCAAAATATTGTGACGACGAAATATTTGAAAGAATTCAAAAAATTTTCGAAGAGAAATTGCAGGATTCAGGATTACAAATAGTCAGGACGAAAATATTACGCGAAGACATAGGAGATACGTTAAAACAAGCCGAACTCATAATTAAATGTCATAATCTGAACCATCGCGGAATAAACGAAAATTATGCTAAGTTAAAACGTCAATATTATTTTCCGAATATGAAGGAATTAATTACAAATTACGTAAAAAGTTGCGAAATCTGTAATATGGCAAAATATGAAAGAAACCCGGTAAAAGTAAAATTTCAAGTAACTTCAACACCTAATAGGCCAATGGAGATAGTCCATTGCGACACCTTTGCTCTGAGAAGTAAAATGTTCTTAACAATTATTGACAAATTTTCAAAATTCGCTACTGTTTATGAAATCAAAGACAGAAAATCAACAACAATAATTTCTAAATTCAAAAAATTTTTTTCGCGAGAAGGAATTCCCAAGGAAATTGTACTAGACTGTGCAACGGAATTCACGTCAGAATTGTTAAGGAAGTTTATTGAAATCTATGAAATAAAAATTCATTTCACTACCGCAAAATCAAGTACTGGTAACAGTCATATAGAAAGACTTCACTCAACACTAACAGAGTTGACCAGAATTATATTTTTCAAAAATAAGAACATATCAATAGCAGAATTAATGGACGAAGCAGTCTTGGCATATAATAGCTCAATCCACGCATCTACTAATTTAACGCCATTCGAACTACATAAAGGTCACGTAATAGAACAACCTAACGAATACTTACAAGCAATTAGGGAAAAATATGACGAAATAAAGCAAACAATTTCTGACCGTAATAAAAAAAATAAAAGCACAACTAATTAATAAATTAAACGAAAATAGAGATGAACCCAAAAACCTACGAACCTGGGCAAACCATTTTCGAAAAAAGTACTAATAGGGACAAACTTATTCCAAAATACATAAAATATACCGTCTTATGGGATAATAATATCAAAGTAACCACAAATAAAAGGAATATACATAAACAACGAATAAAAAAATAAACTTCATTGCAGGTACATACCGATGTCAGCCACCCAATCCATCGAAATATTCGATATGGATAACAATAGGGGGATATTAGGATTAGATATGGGCAATGCACGGATTATAACGGGATACTCCAAACTAGTACATATAATAGAACTAGACGATTTAAGTAAAAATCTAGAAGCTATTAAACAAAATATAGATCAGGTAGAAAATATAATAACAAATAAAACACTATCAGATTTTAAATTACCTATTATAAAAAGGAAATATAAAAAATTAGAATTAGATCTAGGAAACATTCTGGCAATAGTAAGAAATAGAAGAGGACTATGGAATGGTTTAGGATCAGTAATAAAAAGTATTTCGGGTAATATGGATCATAATGCTTATACGTTCAAATTCAAAACGCAATCACAAAATTAGAAAACGGTAATTACATGGTAAACGATTTTCATAATAAGCAAGTTAAATTAAACGAACTAATGATAAACAGATTTGAAAATTTAACGGATCACATTAATTTACTAGCCAGAAAACATAGAAAAAAGATTAAAAGAAACACTTAATTATTTTACGGCACATGGGGATATGTATTTATTAGAAGAATACTTTTATAAAATAGACGACAACATATACATGTTACAGGAACAAATTAATAGTATACATGAAATTATAAGCTTCGCGAAAATAGAAATTATATCCAGACATATACTGGACAAACAGGAAATGAAGTACATTCATGAACATTTGGACAATAATAACGTAAAAATCTCATCTGACGAAGAAATTTACTCATTACTTAAGTTGAAAGCTTATTATAATAGAACAAATAAATCCCAACTAACCTACTATCACATAAAACCAATTCCAATAAACAATTCCCAAATTATTAGAACCAATACAAACCACGTTATCCTAAACAAAAACATTTACATGGAAATAAAAAAGGCATGTCAGGTAATCGAAAACACATATTATTATCAACGAGAACAAATATATGGCACAAATACTTCTTGCATACCACAAATATTACTTAACCAAGATGCACAATGCAATACAATCGAAATAGAGGATATCGATGAAATAGACTACTTGGAATCAGAGTATATCTACATATCTTCGGCAAAAGGAATACGAATTTATTCTACATGCAAAAGCGAAAGTTTCATAATTAAAGGAAAAAAACTATTAAATTTCAAAAATTGCTCCATAACAATAAACAACGAGAGGTTCACGAACGAGTATAAAACAAAATATAATAAAATATATGTAATCCAACCATTTGATGGCACCAACATTTCAACTAATATGGAACTATTAATTAGCCTACCACGTTTGGCAAAACAGGACATACAAAATATGGAAAAATGGGACAATCATTATATACAAACACAAATTAATGATTACACCATATCAGGAATAACCATAGTACTGATCATCGCGATCAGTTGTATCATCACACAAAGCAAGTGACACCCTTATCAGGCAAAACATCCAAGTAAACATAACAAAAGACGACGAGGACGACGTCAATCTTCGGCGGGAGGAGTCAAGTTATCATACGACAAGTCAAAAAACTCTACATAAAGCCTCGTCAACAAATAACCTACCATCCAGTACACGAGGAATAAAAACATAAGCAAATTACATTGTATACATATTTATTGTATTATTATTGCATCTGCATTATTATATTTCACATTGCAAAACATTACTCTGGATATCCATATAAATTTGTGCCTTCAGCATTTAATAACGAAATAATTATTTGTACTCCAATTACATGTCGTAGCATACATAAGTCGTACTCATACATTTTATGTACCTTCAGCACGATAAAATAGCATACTGCACTTTCGACAAATTTAGATTACGTATACCATTTTGGATACGATACAATTTATAGTAAAATAAAATCAGTTACATTTTGTCTTGCTTATTGTGTAAACGTTTTGAAACCAATAAAGTGTTTAAATAATTTAATTTGCGCATTTTAATAACGGTAGCGTTTCCCCCCTAAATCCTAATGTTATCGGTCGTAACTATAACTATCTTTTGATGAAACTTTCCATTAACATTTTATTTAACTGAAATTTTTTTTTAGATTTTTTTTAGCCCAATATCGTCTGCTAATGTCTGAATGTCTGAAAAAACGGGGTTTTATTCAGCATTAAATCGCCCTTGGAATGAACTAAAAGGAAAAAAATTGGTTGAAAAATAAAAAAAATTACGGAATTTTTTCGAAAATGCAGCTTTTTTGTGCTGGCAAAATTTTACTATCACGATATATGTATTACTGAGTTCTGATAACCTTCAGATTTTTTCCAATGTTATGCTGAAGTTGGTCAACATGGTGACCTATCAAATGACCATCAATGACACGGCATTTTAACCTAGAACGACAGGCCATTCAATGCATTTTCGAAATATTGAATTAGCGAAATTTTCCTAAATTACACCCCTGTATCACCTTCAAAATTTTTCTACAATTAAGCCGAAGTTGACCAACATGGTGACCTATCAAATGACCATAGCGGCATCAATGACACGGCAGGTTAACCTAGAACGACAGGCCATTCAATGCTCGATATATTGAATTAGAAAAATTTTCCTAAATTACACCCCTGTATCCCCTTCAGAATTTTTCCACAATTATGCCGAAGTTGACCAACATAGTGGCTTATCAAATGACCATAGCGGCATCAATAACACGGCACCTTTATCTAGAATGATAAGCCATTCAATGCATTTTCGATATATTGAATTAGAGAAATTTTCCTAAATTACACCCCTGTATCCCCTTCAGAATTTGTCCACAATTATGCCGAAGTTGACCAACATGGTGGCGTATCAAATGACTATAGTAGCATCAATGACACGGCATGTTAACCTAGAACGACAGGCCATTCAATGCATTTTCGATATATTGAATTAGAGAAATTTTCCTAAATTACACCCCTGTATCCCCTTCAGAATTTTTCCACAATTATGCCAAAGTTGACCATCATGGTGGCCTATCAAATGACCTTAGTAGCATCAATGACACGGCATTTTAACCTAGAACGACAGGCCATTCAATGCATTTTCGAAATATTGAATTAGCGAAATTTTCCTAAATTACACCCCTGTATCCCCTTCAGAATTTTTCCACAATTAAGCCGAAGTTGACCAACATGGTGTTGACCTATCAAATGACCATAGCGGCATCAATGACACGGCAGGTTAACCTAGAACGACAGGCCATTCAATGCATTTGCGATATATTGAATTAGAGAAATTTTCCTAAATTACACCCCTGTATCCCCTTCAGAATTTGTCCACAATTATGCCGAAGTTGACCAACATGGTGGCGTATCAAATGACTATAGTAGCATCAATGACACGGCATGTTAACTTAGAACGACAGGCCATTCAATGCATTTTCGATATATTGAATTAGAGAAATTTTCCTAAATTACACCCCTGTATCCCCTTCAGAATTTTTCCACAATTATGCCAAAGTTTACCAACATGGTGGCCTATCAAATGACCTTAGTAGCATCAATGACACGGCATTTTAACCTAGAACGACAGGCCATTCAATGCCTTTTCGATATATTGAATTAGAGAAATTTTCCTAAATTACACCCCTGTATCCCCTTCAGAATTTTTCCACAATTATGCCGATGTTGACCAACATGGTGGCCTATCAAATGACCATAGCGGCATCAATAACACGGCATCTTTATCTAGAATGATAAGCCATTCAATGCATTTTCGATATATTGAATTAGAGAAATTTTCCTAAATTACACCCCTGTATCCCCTTCAGAATTTTTCCACAATTATGCCGAAGTTGACCAACATGGTGGCCTATCAAATGACCATAGCGGCATCAATGACACGGCACCTTTATCTAGAATGATAAGCCATTCAATGTATTTTCGATATATTGAATTAGAGAAATTTTCCTAAATTACACCCCTGTATCCCCTTCAGAATTTTTCCACAATTATGCCGAAGTTGACCAACATGGTGGCCTATCAAATGACCATAATGACATCAATGACACAGCATTATAACCTAGAACGACAGGCCATTCAATGCATTTTCGATATATTGAATTAGCGAAATTTTCCTAAATTACACCCCTGTATCCCCTTCAGAATTTTTCCACAATTAAGCCGAAGTTGACCAATATGGTGACCTATCAAATGACCATAGCGGCATCAATGACACGGCAGGTTAACCTAGAACGACAGGCCATTCAATGCTCGATATATTGAATTAGAGAAATTTTCCTAAATTACACCCCTGTATCCCCTTCAGAATTTTTCCACAATTATGCCAAAGTTTACCAACATGGTGGCCTATCAAATGACCATAGTAGCATCAATGACACGGCATTTTAACCTACAACGACAGGCCATTCAATGCATTTTCGAAATATTGAATTAGCGAAATTTTCCTAAATTACACCCCTGTATCCCCTTCAGAATTTTTCCACAATTAAGCCGAAGTTGACCAACATGGTGTTGACCTATCAAATGACCATAGCGGCATCAATGACACGGCAGGTTAACCTAGAACGACAGGCCATTCAATGCATTTTCGATATATTGAATTAGCGAAATTTTCCTAAATTACACCCCTGTATCCCCTTCAGAATTTTTCCACAATTATGCCGATGTTGACCAACATGGTGTTGACCTATCAAATGACCATAGCGGCATCAATAACACGGCATCTTTATCTAGAATGATAAGCCATTCAATGCATTTTCGAAATATTGAATTAGCGAAATTTTCCTAAATTACACCCCTGTATCCCCTTCAGAATTTTTCCACAATTAAGCCGAAGTTGACCAACATGGTGTTGACCTATCAAATGACCATAGCGGCATCAATAACACGGCACCTTTATCTAGAATGATAAGCCATTCAATGTATTTTCGATATATTGAATTAGAGAAATTTTCCTAAATTACACCCCTGTATCCCCTTCAGAATTTTTCCACAATTATGCCGAAGTTGACCAACATGGTGGCCTATCAAATGACCATAATGACATCAATGACACAGCATTATAACCTAGAACGACAGGCCATTCAATGCATTTTCGATATATTGAATTAACGAAATTTTCCTAAATTACACCCCTGTATCCCCTTCAGAATTTTTCCACAATTATGCCGAAGTTGACCAATATGGTGACCTATCAAATGACCATAGCGGCATCAATGACACGGCAGGTTAACCTAGAACGACAGGCCATTCAATGCTCGATATATTGAATTAGAGAAATTTTCCTAAATTACACCCCTGTATCCCCTTCAGAATTGTTCCACAATTATGCCAAAGTTTACCAACATGGTGGCCTATCAAATGACCATAGTAGCATCAATGACACGGCATTTTAACCTAGAACGACAGGCCATTCAATGCATTTTCGAAATATTGAATTAGCGAAATTTTCCTAAATTACACCCCTGTATCCCCTTCAGAATTTTTCCACAATTAAGCCGAAGTTGACCAACATGGTGTTGACCTATCAAATGACCATAGCGGCATCAATGACACGGCAGGTTAACCTAGAACGACAGGCCATTCAATGCATTTTCGATATATTGAATTAGCGAAATTTTCCTAAATTACACCCCTGTATCCCCTTCAAAATTTTTCAACAATTAAGCCGAAGTTGACCCACATGGTGGCCTATCAAATGACCATAGCGGCATCAATGACACGGTAGGTTAACCTAGAACGACAGGCCATTCAATGCATTTTCGAAATATTGAATTAGCGAAATTTTCCTAAATTACACCCCTGTATCCCCTTCAGAATTTTTCCACAATTAAGCCGAAGTTGACCAACATGGTGTTGACCTATCAAATGACCATAGCGGCATCAATGACACGGCAGGTTAACCTAGAACGACAGGCCATTCAATGCATTTTCGATATATTGAATTAGAGAAATTTTCCTAAATTACACCCCTGTATCCCCTTCAGAATTTTTCCACAATTATGCCAAAGTTTACCAACATGGTGGCCTATCAAATGACCATAGTAGCATCAATGACACGGCAGGTTAACCTAGAACGACAGGCCATTCAATGCATTTTCGAAATATTGAATTAGCGAAATTTTCCTAAATTACACCCCTGTATCCCCTTCAGAATTTTTCCACAATTATGCCGAAGTTGACCAACATGGTGTTGACCTATCAAATGACCATAGCGGCATCAATGACACGGCAGGTTAACCTAGAACGACAGGCCATTCAATGCTCGATATATTGAATCAGAGAAATTTTCCTAAATTACACCCCTGTATCCCCTTCAGAATTTTTCTACAATTATGCCGAAGTTGACCAATATTATGATATATTACATGGCCATAGTGGCATCGTCACCATATTTAATGTTCATTTTAAGCAAGGTTAATAATATTGCTTTTCGAATTGTGTTTGATTGATTTAAATATTTGTATTTCGCAAGTTTGAATTGATTTAGGTTTTACAACAAACTTCGCATAATAATACACTCAAATTGGTTTTTAATGATGTATTGTTGAAATAAATTTTTCGGCTAAGTTTCGGCTGAAGAATGTTGATCAACGGTGACGTAAAGAGTTATCCAATTCGAGGTTGATAAAGTAAACTTAAAAAAAAACACACAAAATATTCGGAATGTATTGTAATTTTTATTTCATTTTACAGATTGATCCTTGCCATTTTTAGTTAAACAAGATATCATTCAAATGTCCTCCACGGGACTTCTTACAGGCCTTGATTCTTTTGAGGTAATTTTCAATGACTTTTCGGCACATTTTGGGCGGTATCTCGGCCATTACCTTACGAATATTAGTTTTCAATTCGTCAAGAGTTTGAGGATTGTTTGCGTAAACACGATCTTTCGCGTAGCCCCACAAAAAGAAATCCAAAGGCGTTAAATCACAGGATCTTGGAGGCCAATTGACATCAGCCAATCGCGAAATCAAACGTCCAGGAAATTTCTCTTGCAAAAGATCTCGATTTGCTCGTGTTACGTGACTGGTTGCTCCATCCTGCTGGAACCACATATCGTCAAGATCATAATCTTCGATTTTCGTAAAAAAATAATTGAAGAATTGACGGTAACGGTTCGTCCATGGTTGTTCTCAAAAAAATACGGCCCAATCACACCACTAGACCACAATGCGCACCAAACAGTGACTTTTTCCGGGTGTAATATACTGTTAAAGTTAGCCGAAAGTTTCCAGCCGAAAGATAATGCAGATAGTGTCTTGAATACAGCAAAAATCAGTCATAAACTAAAATTTAGGATGAATTTAGGATCGGGTTATATCCTTCGGGTGAAGGAGAAATTATTTCAGTTTATAGGAATTTAAAAATCGATAGGAGCGAGGGTATAAAGAGAGTTCATCTTTCTGTTGAATCAGTCAAGACACTATCTGCATTATCTTTCGGCTGGCAACTTTCGGCTAACTTTAACAAGGTGGGTGTAATGGCTTCTCTACAATCAATTGTGGATTATCTGAGCCCCAAATTCTACAGTTTTGCTTATTAACGTATCCACCAAGCGAAAAATGAGCTTCATCACCGAAGAAAATTTTGTTCGAAAAATCAGCATCAGCAGATTTAATAATTTTAACGCGTTGGTCGATTGTTAAATGCTCCATATTCTTAAATGGCAGAATGTCAACTAAATAAATGACAGCGTACTTGACGTTTATCTTTGACAGATGTCGGTATGCAGATTTCTACTTTATCAACCTCGAATTGGATAACCCTGTACTTTCGGCTGAGAAAGCGAAGACACTATCTGCATTATCGACGTTTTATCTTTCGGCTGAAAACTTTCGGCTAACTTTAATAAGGTGAAAATTAGAAGGTGCTATGTTGTCTTAATGATCATTTGAATTATGTGGTTAAAAAAATCAATAAAATGTTATGCTTATTTAATAGAATTAAAGATAAAATGCCGCGTGAAACAAAAATTATATTTTACGAATCAATTGTTACATATTGTTCATCAGTGTTATTCATAATGAATCAATCACAAATATGTATATCGTCTCCAAAAAATTCAGATACTAGGATGGAAGTCTATTAACCAAAGAATACACTACAACGTTTTGAAGTTGATTTTTCGCCTGAAAACGGAGCTCTACCAAAATACTTGGACTTAATGTTATGCTCTAATAGAGACGTTCATAAGTATAATACCAGAAACACACATTACCGATTACCAATGTATAGTAAATCTTTTTCGCAGGGATCCTTAGGGTATAATGGAGTCAAATTATGTAATTCTCTGAGCAATTTCTATACGTTGGGAGAATTACGAGAGTTACAATACAATCAGTTTTTGGGACTATTGAGTGTATTTATTAAAGATAGAATTTGTATTTAGCTAGTGATAAGTATAATAAATTTAATTAATTCAAGTTAATAATAAGATTAAAAAATGTCATTATTGATAAATAAATAAATTTGTTATTAATTATTATTATCGTAGTTTAAACGTTTTCTTTTAGAATAAATAAAATTAATTAAACTAAACACTCAAATTTATGTTTTCTTTTTAATGTCATACATTTATTATTTTAGTGTGCACAACTTATTTGTTTTATGTTAATTTTATTTACCTCGCCACGGAGACACAATTCGTCGAGGTACACAAGCCATTTTTTCAATAACACTCTTTCTCAAAGCATCGGCCGTGACATTTAAACCATTAGCTATATATGATATTTTAATTGAAACAAAACATTATCAATGTGGACAATTTCTAAAACTATTATCGTTGAAAAAATTGAAAATTAAGTTCTGAAATCGTGTAGTTTATAAATTGTGTGTTGATTATACGTTATACTATAATCGGTTTAGCACGCGTTTATCAAACAATAGTTTAAGAATTTTATTGTTATTTTTTGGATTTATGCGGTTTTCTGCGGAATCAATCTACTATGTAAATCGGCGGATTTGGGTATGTAAGGTATGTACACCCACCTGATTCTCTTGTTCATTCACCCTTTACTGTTCATAAATTCAAAAGTTTTTTGGGGGCCTACTCTTTAGTTAACTATTAAACGTTTTCAACAAATCTTCTTCCTTTTCCTTAAATAGACAAAATTAGCGTAAAATTTTAATTTCGGATTACTGCTACACAAAAGAAAATTCAGTATTTAAATTAAATTGGCAACAAAATTATTCCAAATCATTTTACTAAAATTTAATCGAAATGACGATTTTTGATTAAAAAAGGTTTTCGTTTGCGTTTACGTTTTACAAAAATTTCGTAACGAACACTTTTTGCGTTATTTATCAGACAATACGAATACTAAGACACGCTGATTTTTAAAATATCCTGAAGATGCTTCGATCCCAAATCGGATGTTGGCCAAAATATACCCACTCTATTTTAAATTACTGTTGGTAACAAAACTTATATACAATTATAACGCTGCTACGTGAACCTATCAAGTGAATTAAAACCGACAAACAGTTTGAAAGGAATAACTTCTCTTCTCCAAAGAGTTCAACATTGAACATTTTTTTAAATACAATTATTTAATAGTCCAGGAGCGTGGTCTATTAAATAATAGTACGGTAAATCAAAGTCTGGGTGCTGCATGGACTTTATATCAAAAGTTAACACTATGCGGAAGCATGTTTCCCATGCTAAATGTCAATGAAACGCGTTTGTGAACGCGTCAATGAAACGCGTAACTGTAATAATTATCGCACCAAATAATCGAATTCAGGAACAATTCTTTTTTTTTTTTTTTTTGATTTATAACTGCAAGGTTGCACAAAATATTTTCATAAAATCACTTACTATAACTTCTTATTTACGTTTATACCGTTTTGATACACTATTTTTATATTCACTTTCTTATTAACACTGTTATAAAACCAAAATAGTATAAATTTTATCTCAAAATTAAATTAAACGCTCTATTCGAGGCTGGATTCACACATCATCTGTCTAATATGAATTACAAAATATTTTATTTTCATAATTAATTTTAGAGGTAAAACAGTCAATGGAAAATCCATAACAACGGCTGAAGCTGTTTGTTCGGACATCTCAAAACTTGTATTATTCACTTACATCACTGAATTATAATTTATGGTTTTATGTTATTTCTTAAATTTACTCTCCGACTGTATTATTTATATACCATGTATTTAGTTTGATATATGTACAAAATATATTGTACATAGAATTTGTTTTATGTAAATGAATTGTATATACATACTTTATTGTTGCATCAAATGTAACATCAGATTTATGTACCTATTACTTATATATTTATAGCTTATATACTTATATGATTTGCTTATGTACAATAATTGTAAAATTTATAGTAAAATCTCGGACAGAGCATACGAATTATAACGTTGAAACAAACAAGTCGTTTCACTTAAATAAAAATTTATATTCTTATATTTTTAATTTAATTAAAATAAAAGTTTTGTCTTAATACTCTAAATAGACTTTTACCTTTTGTTGTTGTGTTGTGAGTCTCCATGCAAGCTGAATTTTCGACGAAATCACTATTCCGTGATTGTAGTGATCGACTTTTAACTTTCAGCGAATTAATTTCACCAATGGCAGGACAACTTTTCGGATTTTTCTGAACTATTACGATTTTTACTTTTTTTGACATAACAAACTTCCTTACTTTCTGAATTATGCTTGTTTATTCGCACATTAATTAGCATGACATAAATAAATTAGTTTTTGAAGCATTAAGTCGTCATCTGATAGTAGGCGTTGTTTTTGAAATATTTTAGTGAATAAATTTCGGTGTAAAGTAATTTAAAAATCGTACTTTGGTTTTGTGGTCGTAAAATCGTAAATTTGTTACGGTGATGATCGGAATCTTGGTGAAACAATGTTTTTTTTATCATATCTCGTCAGTTTCGGTTAAATTTAAAAATAATCTGAACCAATTTTGTATGAAATTTTATTAAAATCGTTTTGTTTTTAATCATTTTTTTTTTGTTATGTTCCACTTCCGGTGGACTGATCTCGGCCAAAACTCACAAGAATCTCCCAATTTACGGAAAAAGCTTAATTATGGAGTTTCATCCCAAACAATCAACCCATATGTTCTATACAAGAACCAAATTGTTATTGTGAAACAATTTTTTGTTAAAAATGGTCTCTTAGTTACGTTACGTATCATATTTCTGCCAACTGTTAAGACCAGCTCAACATGTATATGTAATAATATAATTTAACAACAGAACATAATAACAATTATAAAACTACATTTTTTCTAATTTGCTGATTCTTGATGTTCTATTAAAAAATCAACGTAATTGTAATGTATATCATTTATTGCAATATATGCATTATTTCTTCTTGTATAAAAAAATATGTAATTCTTAAAACCTTTTACTGCAATGTAAGCAAAAATCATTTATAAAAAGACAATTTTTCAAATAAAATAGATCAGTAGCAAAAACTATTCCAAGCATTAATCATTTATTCAGACCTTTATGGCCGGTGACCATAAAGCGTTGACCCAGGGTTGCAACATGTTTTTGTAGATATCTGCCAAAACGTTATTAACGTCGAGATCAACAATTACAAAGGTTGCTTGAATTTCATCTGTGCTATACTCATTTGGAGCGCATAATGGCAAATCCAGCGAGCGCGAGGAGGAAGTGCTATTATTATAAAAAAAAAAAATTTATAATAATAGCAGTTCCTCCTCGCGCTCGCTGGATTTCGGTTATTTCATCATGGACATAACGACAGTAAGACCTTTTGAAGACTTCAATCGGTATCTATAATAGTTTCTGTTGTGAGCATCGTAATAATTAATAGTCGTTGACCTCATGTGTTTGAATTTTTACTTCGTGTATTTTGCCTCGAAGTAAATTTGTTACGTGAAATGTTTTTCCATTTCTTGCACTCACTTGAGTTCTTGCATACACACAAGGTAAGTTCTTGCATCACCTTGTGTGTATCGGTTTCGAGCAAGTAGATTGTAGGTGACTTGTATTTTCGATTAGTCTGTTCTTGAGTATGTACATTTAAAGCTTGGCTCTCTTTCGCATCCTTTTCGATGAACGTTTCAAATCGGTTGTTTAGCGGTAGTTTGAATTTTTCGACGGTTGGTTTCTTTCTTATCAGTAGTTTCCCCGGTTTTGGGCTTTTCTTTTTCCATTTTACAGTAATAGAGCGATCGATACAGTGTGTGTCATATGAACATTGCGTTTAGTGCTCTCTTTAAGACTTGTATCACTACAGTGCTTTTCTAGGAGTTTATTCATCGGGTTACCTACCACTTTTGGCTTCATATTCATCATAGCAGTTAAAAATTGAGTTGAGTAGAATCAAAACCGACTCTTTTCCATTTTTTTCTCATTTTCAACTAATGATAGCCAATTTTTCGTTTATCTAAACTCTCAATTTCTAGACTACTTTGACGCTTCGTACTATCATATTTCCTTTTCAAATTAACTATTAAATGTAGTAGTTGCAACAAAACCACATCTTTTCCAATTAAAGTGTTGCATCAAAACAGATTATTTCCAATGTAAACCGTTTTTTGCAACAAACTGCTACAATTCCTATATCAAAGTGCTAGTAGAAATATAGTCCAGAAATAAATTTTATTGCGATTGGTTGGGTTTTTCAGTAAGTATTTTATAAATTTTAGTTATTTAATTAAATTTACAATATTTATTATAAAAATATTTTATTCTAGTTAAAAATTAACAAACGTGTTTTCATGGAAATAAATAAGGTGGTCGAAAATTTGGATCACCCGCGTAAAAGCCGCGAAGAGTAAACGAATGGAAATCTACAAAAGCTAAGTTAGCAAGTTATACTAAATAATGTTTAATTTTTCAAGATAATATCAATAATTATTTGATTATTTATTAGATATAAATCAAAAGGCATTCCTAAAATGCCAACATGTGAGCACAAAAAAAGAACTCGTATCGGTGCAATCAATTGATAGGCCACGATTGCTACTTATTTAACAAGCAATTCTATTTGTGTGATTCGAAGCCTTTACAAGATGCTTTCATTTTAGGTTATACTAAAATAAGTGTATCAGCTAGAACTGATCGTAGAGTTGGTGGGCCACAAAAAAATTCGTTACAAAATACTTTGTAAAAAACAGAAAAGGTAAATTAATTCGAGTTTGTCTACTGGCATTCTAAGACATGTTGAAGATTGGACTACAACGTATCAATGGAATTTGTAAACGGTTTTTTGAATCTGGTACAATACCAAAGGAAAATCGTGGGGCAATAGAAAAGCTGCGATGTACAAACCTAGAAAGGGCGCCGTAAAATTGTTTATTAAAAGCTTCTACGTTCTGGAAACTCATTATTGTCGATCAAAAACATCTGCTAGACAATACCTTCCTGGCGATTTATCTATTACACGAATGTGGAAAATGTTTAACAAAACTCACGTAGACATACCAGTTACAAAATGGTTTTTTCAAAATATATTTCGAACTAATTTCAACGTAAATTCTAAAACACCATCCACTAACCAATGCTCAAAATGACTAATGTATAAAGAAAAAATTAAAAACAGTCAAAACGCAGGCGAGAAATCGAATTTAATGACTGAAAAACGAATTCACAGCTTACGAGCAAAGGCATTTTATTCTTTAGCTAAAGAACAATCTGACAAAATGATTACATTTTCGTTTGATTGCCAAAAAAATATGTCGTTGCCAAAGGTGCCCGATCAGGCGGCATATTTCAGTCGACAGTTGAACTTTTACATTTGGCTATTGTACAAGGATCCTCAAACACCACCTTATCGAAGGAAAATATATTCCTATATGTATGAACTGAAGAACAACGACCAAAAGGATGTAATGACATATCATCTGCTGTGTTTAATCGTCTCACGAGCGCCAGCTTTTCTTTAGATATAAAGATTATTAGATTAATTTGTGATGGATGCGGGGCTCAAAATAAGAATAGCGCGATGGTAGCTATGTGCTCTTACTGGCTGAAAAATAACACATCTCCAAACATTAAAGAGGTTCAGATAATATACCCTGACCCGGGCCATTCATATATACCACCGGATCGTGTATTTGCATTGCTCGAAAAGCGCACCAAATCATTGAACACTATTGTTGGACCTGACGAATAGAAAAATATATATTCCGATTATGGTACGGTAATTACAATAGGAAGCCAAGTATGTCCAGTATACGACTGGAAATCTCAGTCTATATCATGTTATAAAACGACTGCACTCAGAAAAAAAATATGATTGAGCTGATCATAATAGTGATCATCATTGTTATGATTACATGCAATGATTAAGAATATCATATTATGATACAAACAATCATTTGAAATAATTGTATTTAAGACAAAATGATGATGTTTATTATATTGTACAAACTATGATTGGATTAAACCAATGCCTGCTAAACTACAGGCCGCTTACACCAAATGATGACGACACGCTAAGTTGACGTTTTTGGTGTTTTCTCTAGTTGTTTTGTTAGTGTAAATATCTTAACATTATTATTGCGCAGCCTTGGTTTAGACATAAATTGACTTAATGCGCGTGACCATGTGCGTGACGTCATGTGCGTGACGTGGTGGATGGGCGGCTGCAGCCATGCAACTACAAATTAACATGTAAATATTTAGTGTTTACATACGAATTAATAACCCATTGAGATAGCGAATTTTTATAAATACACTAAAAATTATTAAACGAATCAAAATTTAATCATGCATTCTGATTACCCTAATCATAGGAGGTGAATATGATTACAAGTATCATAATAATAATAAGCTCCATTTTCAGTGATTGACATAATTAAACAAATAGTATTTCTTATTATTGAATGAAAGGGAATATCACAATAATTTTATAATGATTTCTATTATTATTATATGGTAAATGCAATCATGTATTTATCATATTTTTTTTCTGAGTGTGGCAAATGGCATTTTTAGTTTAATAAATCGAAACAATTTATTATAAGGCGGTCACAGCAAGGACTGTGTATACGTGGTGAGGTGGCTTACCGGTCAGATTTATGTGTAGCACGTTCGGTGTTAAAAAGAGGCTGTTCTGTTTCCTGATTTTCCTGATCAGGTCACTATGGGAAGAACTATTAACTCAGCCAAATTGAAAGATATCAATAGTTTGTTAACGAAACATTTTGGTGATAATTGGACGTCCCTTGAAATGTTATTGTATCATTTTATAAAATTTGCTTCTTAATTCAACCATCACTAGCTCAAGCCTTGCTGATGTATGTGATAACGATGATTGTGATACGTTTTTCGTAGATGATGATTTAAGAATCTGCTTCGTAACGGACTGTGTTAGTAATTTTAAGACTGGGGTTGATTGTTTCATTTTGAACAACCAACAAATGAATTTTTATTTATTATATTTAGTTTGAAATGAATTACTTGTGATGTACAATATTTTTTTTAATTAATAAAGGAAGTAGAACTTCTTATTCGACCATTTAATTAAAAAAATTTATTACCAAAATTGTAACAAAACGAAATATTTCCACGAGATAGTGCTCCAAAATCAGATATTTTCAACAAGTTGCTTCAAAACGCAATACATGCTAAATTAAATATCAGATTCCTTAATAAATAATTATCATAATTATATTTGAATTCTTGTTTAATATATATTTAAAATCATAATAAGTTTTAAAAAAACAACAATTAAAAACGCTAAATTAAATAAAAAATTAGCAAAACGTTTTTATTGTTTCGTGTAAAGTTTTCAAAAATGGAAAAGAGTCGGTTTTGATTCTACTCAACTCAATTATTGTTTGACAGTACTTGCGGCAGTCGGTGTTATAGGCAATCTTATCAACATACCTCTTTGTAAGAATGGATGGTTCACTTCCGTAAAGATGTTTGTCCTTCTATCAGCGTCCTGGATGAACCACCCAATTTTTTATTTTATTATTGGTGAATGAATTTGAAATTCTGCTTTCTGACAAAATTCAGACGATTTTTATACAAATTTGTGTGAAAGGGTTTCCCGAGTCGATGGAAATGGTTGCCAATTTCGAGGAGTTTCATTCAGATGGCCATTCGGTTGGACTCGGATTTCTTTCTTTATTTTTTTCTGCTCGCACTATTTTTATAAAAAATGCTGGAGGAGCGTTTTCGAATACCGGGAATCGATTTCAATAGGTTTTGGTTTCAGGAAAAATCGTTTAGGAAATCCTTCAGTAGCGCTCGTGGCCCCTTAGCACTAATGAAAATTAGTGCAACCTAATACCTTCTACCTTTTGAAAATGTTGGTTGCTGTGACTAAGAATAATGATTTGTAGCATTCGCTATCTAATTAATGTTATTAATACTTTGAGTTGGGTCTTAGCATTCGGGTCAAATCATTTTTACAAAAATGGGTGAGAAGGAATTTTGAGTGCAAAATAAAGTCGATTGTGATGTTTATTTGCAGAAGTTACGATTTTGATAAAAATTTGATTTTTTCAAAGGCCTGCTAGGACAACAACACCAAATCTTTGGTTTCGTGGAAGTCTCATGATGGAGCCTTAAATTATTCACTTCATTACTAGACTTCGCCACTTCTTACTTGAAGCAATGGACTGGTCGTATTTTATGATCCAGTCAAATGGTGAGTAAGTTGAGTTTTTGCGGTACACGCAGTTTCAAATAAACTGTTCGGAAGTGAATTATGAAAAATAAAACAATGAAGTGCTCACACAAATAATTTTGTGGATTTTTGAATTTTAAAATTTAGCCAAAAACCCAAAATTTGGACGAATATACCCAAAAGGTTTCCACAATCTACATTAATATGCATATTTATAAAATTTTATTTCCTCCACCCAAAAATTCATATAATTCATATCATTTTCATATAACCAGATTGGTGAGGTAGTTATTACTGCTGGCTCAATTGTTGATGGATTTGTATTAGTTGTTTCTAGTATTTCGGAATTATTGGTGTTTCTTGCGTAGTAATTGTGGAAGCACCCGTTGGGCTCTTGTTAAAGCGCGACTTTATCAGACACTGGTGTCGAAGATGTTGCTATTATTTGTGGAACAGCGTTCGGACAAATTACGTTTCCTGTGTAACCGCAATTATCACTTCCAGGTGTTGGTGTAGATGGTGGCACAGGTGTGGTTAAGATTTGATTTTTTGTTGTGTTAAGGCCATCTTTGGCTGCCTCAATAAGTGGATACGGTCTACCAAAACATAACCCGCGAAAATCGTCAAAATCTAACGTCCAAAACATAATCCCTCCAAGTCCATTTTTCGCTACGTATTGTGCCTTTCTTCGGACAATAGTTTCATCGTCGTAACTAACCCATTGATCATCTTTATACGCGTAGGGGCCCATCGCCTGGTCATTTTTGTTCACAACGGTCCAACCTTCGTCAAAGTTAATATTTTCACATATCTAAAAATAATACAATTATTGTGAAATATTTAAATTTAATGAAACTGCGCTACGTACTTCGTAATATGCTAGAAGTCCCCCTGCTCTGGTCGCATTGCCTAATATTCCAGGACCTGTAGAAGATGCGCCAATTTGATTTGTATTTTTATCAGCAAGTGTGTATGATCTTCCATATGTTGGAATACCAATCACTAACTTTTGTGGATCGGCACCAGCACCTGTCAAATACTCCACACAAGAGTCCTGGAATATAAAAATATTTGGTTGATTTATGAAAGAGACGATATAAAATTATTTCACTTACGATATTTCTCAATTCTCCCTTCTCTAGTGGAAAGAGAGGCGCATGATGATTTGTCTTATTTTCGGATGAATCGTGAAAATCGTATGACAGTAGATTGAACCAATCAACATATTTATTTAGTTCTGATACGTCGTATCCTTTCTCAATTCCATCTAGATAACGTGAAATCCCAAGAGAAAATAGAAGCCTACAAATACAGGTTTACGTTAATACAAAGTTTTGTTACGTATAAAATACGGCTTTACCTAGGTCGGCCTGAATCCGTTGATTCTTGACCGAATGCTTCTCTCAGTTTTTTAACAAACTGGACCAAATTTTCCCGATCTTCTGGTTTGTTGTCAGTCACAGTGGCTGGATATTGCCAATCCATATCTAATCCATCAAAGTTATGCTGTCTTAAGAAGTCTATAGCTGTTTTAGCAAATGCGACACGTTGCTCTTCATCGGCGAATAAGTTCGAGAATAGTGTGGAATCTTTACCCGAACTAAATGATAGTAAGGTTTTTAAATTTGTGTTAATCTTTTTAAGGTCATTTAGTCGTGCGTAGCCCCTCCTCGTTATGTCTTGGTATTCATCGAGTGGCTCAATTGTATAATCATCTTCAATCTGACCAAACGCATAAATCAAGTGAGTGCACAGGTATGGATTTATATTTTGGGGTGTGAACTTAGCAATGCCTGGCCTGTACACGCTCCAATTTGTTACATAACAAACGACGCGAATTTCTTGGGCTATTGATTTGCCAATGATTGCCAGAAATGATAAAATCCAAAATTTGGGTAGTTTCATTTTCTGAAAATAAAGAAAATTGTTTTTTACTTACATATCTTCCAAATTTCGAAATTATTAATTATTTGTTCCACTTTTTGATCAAACTCCAGCTATTGTTGGAGATATTTACTGAAATGTCAGACTGCTTGAATTTAGTATACAGTGCCATACAGAGAGCCCTCGGCGAAACAATCTCTTCAAGTTGCGCTTCTACCTTTTGATGGCTTAGCATGGATGGATTGAAGAACATTTTACTTTTGAGCTTCTTTACCTGTCGCATCATATCCTGATGTTGCATCATGTTGCATGTTGTTTATGATGTTTCGAGATGTTGAACGATGTTGCGTTATGTTGCATCATATTGTGGAATGTTGCCCTACGTTGCGGGATATTGCTTTAGGTTGCACCATGTTGCATCATTTTTAGTCATATATCACCATGTTGCGTGATGTTGTATTATGTTGATTGATGTTGCATCTTGTTGAGTAATATTTCGTGGTGTTCCATTAAGGTTGACCCCACGGCTATTTATCGACTTTTTCGCACACTTCACCAAAACATATCCGCTTGCTCAACTCAAGTGAAGTCATTTGAGAAATATTTTGCGGAGCGAAAATAACAATTTTCATTTCTTGGATTCTCCTCGAAAAAGAATTAAATTCTCCTTCAATTGATTGTTGAAGTCTGGCATCTCTTTTCCTCTTGCACATTTTTGATAAAAATTGGTGATTGAGGGTTGCAATGCACTGCAACCGATTGCAATTGGTCCAGATTTCAGTAAAATTTGTTCAGAGAATCGAACGAAGGGCCCCGAGTCCCGTTGTTTAGTTTTTTCATAAATTGGTGAGAGACGGGTTTCTAATGCAAAGAGTCGATTGCAGTTGGTGCTATTTTCGGGAAAACCCATTTAGACGGTGATCCAATTCGCATGGTTCTTATAAAAATTTTAAAGAAGCGGTTTCGATCACCAAAATCGGTTCGTCTGATTGGGCCGGTGGCTTGGAGCTGTATTGTAACATTTTATTTGGCTTGGGCGATTTTGATAAAATTTAGCAAGATAGGTTTTTGGATTACAGAATTCTAATTCCTGAATAATTCATTTAGGATTCCCCTTAGCTTGTTGACGTATTATGTTCAGTGATGTTGCATGTTGTTCACCATGTTTCGGGATGTTGCATGATGTTGCGTTGTGTTGCACCATGTTGCATCATATATCACCATGTTGCGTGATGCTGTATTATGTTGCTTGATGTTGCATCTTGTTGAGTAATTATGTTGGCTTGGAGTTGTATCAGCTCAAAAACCTTTCAGTATACATTGCACCGGTTAATTACGAGGCATAGCTCTTTTTGCTAAATAAAATTATTTCGTCACCTATTTATTATTATATAATATGATATTTTGATAAAACTTGTCTTGTCAGGGTTTTCGAATGTAAGGAAACGGTTATTAAGAGTTCTGGTTTCAGGATATTTCATTTACGAGTCCTTCGGATGGGCCGCCATGTTGCACCATGGTACACTAAATTGCATCATTTGGCACCAGATTGCATGACGTTGCGTGAAGTTGCTCAATGTTGCGTTATATTGCACCATGTTGCTACATATTACACGTGGTGTTGCACCATGCTGCTTAACGTTACTTAATGTTGTATAATGTTGTGGGTAGTTGCTAGATATTATATACACAATGTTGCATTATATGTACCATGTCACGTGATTTTGCGCAATTTTGTGTAATGTTGCATCATGTTGCTTCAATGCTGGTTGTGTTATGGTGACGTTATATGGTTGCAGTAATCGCGTCCTTGTAAAAATCTTGGTTGTTATGAGTAAAAATATTCATTTGTACCACTCGTTATCTATGTTGTCTTTGTACATTTTTCACATTTTTTTACAGCCCTCTTCCAATTTGAAGAAGTCTGGTTGGGAAAAATTCGTTTAGGAGATACTTCAATGAGGCGCGGGAAAATTTTAAATCAATCAATTCTTTACACTATAAAATCCTTACCACAGGAGTGGTAAGGGTTTTCTAATGTCAGGAATTGATTCTATCAGTCCTAATTTTGGGAAATCATTTGAGGTTTTTAAGGTCAACCAATTTTTAATCTAAATGGATGAAATAGGATTTCGGGTGCTAATAATCGGTTTTGAATTTGGAAAATTTTGTTTAGTTTACCTATTGGTCCTTAAAAGGCGAATCTGCTCGAACGATTTAAAAAAAAAATTTGAGAAAAGATCTTTTCGAATTCGGCCAAAAAGTTTAAGCGGAAACTATAAATTTTGATAAAATCCTTTATATAAGTCCTTTTCGTTTTTTGCAAATGTTTTATACAGGGTATGTCATCTATTGGTTTTGGTTTAAATCATAGGCTATAGCACCACTTTTTTCAACAATTTGCCTGAAATTTTGAAAGCTCGTCAGTCTGGGTGGGGAGCGTTTCGAAATACATATTGAAAACTTATTTTCTTATTTTCAAAGTCAGTGTTGTGTAGCCAAAACCGTGGGAATTTTGAAAAGAAATATGGGTAATGAAAGAGCGCCAACCGGAACCGCTGTAGTGAAAAAAAGTTCGTGAGAAAGGCTTGCTATTGGATAACAGAAGTAATTCCCGAGCTCAGGACAGTGTGCACAACCGAGAATATTGCGACTATTGTCCATAGTGTAGGACAATCCGGCGCCGACCGCAGCAACTGGCCATTAGTCGCACCAGCCTAGTCACCGACAATCTTTACTTTTATGGTCTCATATTAACGCTATGTGTATTCACAACCTTTGGTTTCAACAAAATGTCGCCACATGCCGTACAAACCAACCGACAATCGATCACTTTTTTCTATGAGGTTCCAGCTTTTAAATATAATATTGTGATGCGGTATAAATGTTATATTTCCCTATTTATTAAACATTAACCACAAATAAATCTAGGCTGTCAGTAATTTAAAATCAGATAAAGGCTTCGCTGCTTTTAAGAGTGCTCTACTAGGTGAGTGTACCTGATCGTGTCTGAAATTTTAAAGAAGCTCAACGGATATTGGACGCAGAGGCATGAACTCAAGGTATGATTTCAAAGGGCCAAATGTCACCATTCCAAACTCAATATATATACAAGCAGCTGCAAAAGTTTCGAATAGTGACTCGAAATGGCACTCTAATCCATCGACTTCACCCCATTTCGGGTGATGGTGGTAAGGTGATTAGGGTCATATACGTGTAGTAATCATCAAATGCAAGAGTGATGCTGTCCTGAAAGAATGGATAACAAAAACCATCTATCGGCTGAGGAACCTTTCGTGGAAAATACGGGTCTGCCCACATCTAACACAAATAACGTTAACTTTCTTCGGCAGCAATTACGTCTCAATGCGGACCAAAAGTGGATTTAAGTGATTTCTAAACGAGAACCTATATGTTAGTCGTACGAGATGAAAATGAAAACCAATCAGAAGCCCGATCATTCCAATAGAAAGTATTAGGGCGCATTCAGTGTTGTGTTTTTTCGTTCCTTCCTTCTTTCTGAAATTTTTTTAAACCAATTTCATTGGTTAAGAATGACGTTTTTTTTTGTGAATTTTTTTTGTCAAATTGGATTGATTTAAAAAAAAAATTCAGAAGGAAGGAATGAACGAAAGAACACAACACTGAATCCGCCTTTAATGCTGACAAACTTAGTTCAGTTTATCAAATTCCGAATAGAAATATAATGCAGATAGATAAATCGTAATTTATTTACGCCGGTTGCATAGAAAAATGACTAACGACCGGTTAGTTGTGCGCCAGTTAAAGGTTTTAGATGAAATCTGGATAGGAACCAACCACACAATTTTTCGATAAAAAAATTAGAACATAAAAAAATATTTTTTAGGAGAAACTGGAGAATGCAAAGCCTACTAGACTTATTTTGATTTCAAAGTGAACCAAATTTATCACGAAATATTATTTATATGCTTTCGTTTTTTAATCACTCAGAAAAATTACAGGCCTACTACAATCTTATTTGGAATTGTATGAATATTTTATTGATTTTTTTAATTGATAAAATTTCTGCTTGGTTTCTACCCTATTTTCTCAATCAGAAAAAAATCAACGCATACTTGATTAAACATATATTTTGTTCCATGGAAATATTTAGCTTGCGTATAAATATTTAAATGGTCAATTTTTATTGAACAACTTTTTAACTAATCGTTAAATATTTCCATGGAATAAAATATATATTTAATCAAGTTTCCGTTGACTTTTTCTGATAACAAAACCATGGCGGTCGTTTTATGGTGGTTATATCACAAATTTAAATCACTATTGGAGACATTTTTTGCGATATAATTCAAAACAAAGTAGTCTACAAATACTTAATAAACACATTTTTATTAATCATTTGTTTTTTGTTTCGCAGAATTATTTTGTTTGTAACAAAATTTTTACTAATACAAATCAGTAGATACTCCTGATGATGACCTAACAAGTCGAAATCGATCGAGTGATTTTTTAAACTTTTCGAAAATTATTCGAAAATAATTCTGCGAAACAAAAAACAAGTGATTAATATAATAAAAATATGTTTATTAAGTATAAGTGTGTTTCGCCAAGTGCCTACGGCAAATAGCGTAATAAAAAGGAAAAAAAGTAGTCTACAAACATAACGCTGCAAAATGAATTTTGAAGGTTAATTCACGAGGTCGGAAATTTTTACCCTAGCTATTTTTTCCGAGCTCGAACCAATAAAAATTTCCAAATCACAAATGAAACGCCCCTTTTTCGCCATGCTCGAGATAAAAAAAATTTATCTTTGAGCAAAATTTCCGACAATCTTACCAATTATTTCATAAAAAAAAAATTATTAAGCAAATTATGCTCAATATAATTTTGTAGCTATTTTTCTGACGCTTTATTTCATTTTATTTTTATTGTTAATGTGCGAAGTTGTGTTTTTAGTCAAATGTTTATGTAATTTTTGTGAAAAAATTAATTAAAAAGGATATAAATTGAGATAATAATATTAAAATATTAATTTTATAAATTACGTTTATATTAAGTACAAATATTTGAAAATTGTTTAAGATTAATGTAAATTTTGTACCTACAGTTTTCTCGCTTATAGGAATTTGCGAGAAAACTGTAGGTACAAAATTTACATTAATCTTAAACAATTTTCAAATATTTGTACTTACTATAAACGTATTATTTAATAATTATTGGTTTTATAATTATATTTTTGTGTTTTATTTTAGAAAATGAATGAAATCGATCTTCAATTAATTGAGGAGATAATTAAAGCGGGCAGGGAGTTTATATATGATAAAAGTAAGTCGAATTATAAAAATGGTTACTTGCGGCAAAGGGTGTGGGCTGAAATTGTCGGAAAAATTGGAATAGAGGCGAAGCAATGTCAGGATCATTGGAAAGCTCTAAGGGCTAAATATGTCAAGATGACAAAACTACCAAGAAGTGGTAGTGCTGGTGCTGAACCATCAAATGCTAAGAATTTGTGGGTTGTCAGGGCATTAGACTTTTTAAAGTGTCAGATGACATATGAGTAAGTTACACATTTATTTATGTTGATTTTGGAACATCTAACTAATTTAAGTCTTTTGTTTTAGACCTACCGAAAGCAGTTTGGTTTACAATATATCGACGGATACAATTGTGCCTACAATTGGCACTGATCCATTTGGGGAGTTTTTAGACGAAACGGCAGATGAGGGCCTGGATGTCTCTTACGCGAATGAAATAACCTCCTCTTATGTTGTTACTCCGGGACCACAACCGACTGCGACATCAAAAAGAGTATCAGTATCGATGGCAACAACAACTAAGGGGACACCATCTTTGAAGACGCCAGCTTTGGCGACACCATCTTTAACGACACCAGCTTTGGCGACACCAGTTGAGGCAATAGCAACCATGATTCCTCGAGCTTCAGGAAGTAGCAAAGCAAGCGAACCGCCAAACAAAAAAAGAATAACCGATGAAAATCCATTTCAGCCAGTTTTAAATAGGCTTTTGGAAAGCATAGGCAAACATCAAAATCTCTTGGCAAAACAAACCGTTGCCCCATGCTTTTTAAAGACATTTGCAGAAAAAGCGTCTGACGCTTTCAATAAATGGACTATGACCAGGCAGGTCAAATTTATTAGTTGTATAACAGACCAGTTTGAAAGGGAAAATGAAGAATCAAAATATGATTATTTAAAATGATTTATTTTCTTATATAACAATTTTTAACTTTTATATAACTATTTTATACAAATGTAATGAATTAAATGAATTTATTGAGTGAGTACTTGTATACTGCCAGGGCAGTATATCGATCTTGTTGAAATACGTTTTAAATATTTATATCTCGAATTTCTTTTGCATCTCTGCTGGCATTATTAGCTCCGAGCCGCTGGACTGTTTGAATGCCATCGTTGCTTTCATTTCGCCATGATCCAGGTCGATATGTTCCACTAACATAACTGTCGACTAATTCTGGATTCATGTATTCATTAATTTTTTTGTCTCGCAACCAATTGTGTAATATAACGGTAGCTTTTATTATTCCTAGCACCGTGATTTTGCTTGCGAGAATAAGACGCCGGTAAATCCGCCACCTACTTGCGAGGATCCCAAAAGCATTTTCTACTACTCGCCGAGCTCGAGATAGCCTGTAATTGTACTCCTGTTTTTCGGGTGGCAGTACACCAACGTTTCGACCTGGATATGGGCGCATCAAATTGGGTAGTAAAGGGAATGCTTCATCCCCAATAAAAACATAGGGATATTCTTTAGTATCATTCTCTCGAACGCTTTGTGGAGGTGGCAGGTTTAGGTCAGAGCCACCACATATTATAGATCTTCCAAAATTACTCCTTCTAAATATGTTGCTGTTTCCAACATGACCCGGTGCGCCAATATCAACAATAATAAATTTGTAGTTCGCGTCGCAACTCGCGAAGAAAACTACGCTATGGCCATGTTTGTAGTTGCGATAGATCGAACCTACGTTGCCAAATGCCTAGAATTAATAAAAATATCTGTCAATTAATAATATCGACCTATTTAATAAACAATAAGTACATATTTGTATAAGGACGTGCTTCCCATCCATTGCTCCTAAACAGTGGGGAAAATTAAACTGCCGTTCAAAATCATCGCTGATTTCCCTCCAAAATGCCTCATTAGGTACGGGGAACACAATTTCCTTCAGTACTTGCCATAACTCCTGGCAAGTTTCCCTTATTATTACGGAAGTTGTGCTTCTTCCCAAACGAAACCCAAAGCGTCCAATTGATACCATACTGTCACCACTGGCGAGGTAACTGAAAGAAATGTTCTAATAAATAAGCATTTTCGAAATTTAAGAAGTAAAATTAAAACTTACCATATGGTGAGTGATAAACGTTCACCTCGATCGATCTTTCCCCAACATTCATTTTTGTGATATGTGGTCCGATAATTGTCAATAATTCATCGAAAGTTGTAGGCGACATATGATGAAAATTAAAAAAGTCTCAATATCTGACAACCTCATTTCAGCGATAAGGTTGGCATAATACCCTTGTCGTCGCCTTTCACGATTTAAAGGATTAACCGTAAACCTCCTACGACCGCGCTGTTCAATACGGCTGCTTTCATACGCGAAGTACAAAGTGGCTACTGTGTTTAACAACAACAGATCGCCGTTTAATATATTCATCGTTTCTTGTCTTGAGAAAGACATTTTTAATCCCGTACCAAAATTTAAAGAAAACCGAATGAAACAAAAAAAAATTGACAAAATTTGAACAAAATGCTTAAACCCGAAAAGTAAAACACAAATTAATTATAACAAGAAAACACGGAACACACTACAATAGAAAACTTAAAAAAATCGCACAAAAAATCAATAAAAATCCTGATGACATCCACAACCAAAAATTTCAAAAAATTGACAAGTAATGACAAGATAACTAGACCAATTTTTAAGCAAAAATCAATAGGTGCAACTTCACAGCATGAGAAAAAATAGCTAGGGTAAAAATTTCCGACCTCGTGAATTAACCTTGAGGGAGAATAATGAAGTGAAAATGATAAGTTGACATTTCATTTTGTGATTGTTTTTGCTCATTTGCACGTTTATGGATGTTTGATCACAATATGAAGTTAGAAACAAAAGCTATTAAGCTATTTTACTTGACGTTTCATTTGTCATTTTCAACCATTTTAATTTGTGTATTGTGTTTGGCTTTTGTGACGACTGATAATTAAAAAAAATAAAATAAAAACATTCATTTCATTTTACATAAACAAATGAACGATTTTATTCATTCTGAAGAACAGCCGATAGTTTTTAATGATTCTTACTTATTACACAAAAATTAATATTATTTTTAATTTAAATAAACACTATTATCTTATGTAAACGCACGACAAAATTAAAACACCAAATGATGATAATGAAAGTGGCGCGTGTTTTGTTTGTTTTTGATATTGACGTGAGCCATATAGAAACGTCAGAAAAAAATCATAATTGTATATCCCTTTTCCCACTTACCCGCACGATTGTGTGGGTGAGTCAAAAGAATCAGGCCAAGCATTTATTTTTGTATGTGTTTTGAACCAACTGATACATTTGTGCATTCCTTTCAGACAATTGTGTTGGCTGTACTTTAAATCAAGCGAAGCTTTTATCAAAAAGCCATATCATACTGTTTTATTATGTACACTTTTGTGTGGTTTTCTACTTAAATTTAGCCAATTTTTTTTTTTTTTTTGGTAGAAAACGGGATATATTGAGCGTCATTATTGCTCATAATTTGTTTTTCGTTTTTTCTATGTTGGATGTTTGCGATCAAACTTTGTCCAAAGATAAAAATATTTCATCTCAGGCGGGGAAATTCCAAACGATTTGTTTGGCTTGATTCGCGAATCATTTGTTGATCACGTACGTGAACCAACCATTACTACGAAGTGGTTTAAAATAAATAACTGTCTAACTATTCAAATATGGTAAGTTAAATTTGAACTTTAATTTAATATGTAGCTATCAAAAATATTTTTGTACATCAAATTACTTTAATGCAATTACCAAAAAATGTAAGTGTATATAAAATATGTTAAATATATGTGCTAATTATTGTGTGAATTTTTGACAAATTACTTATTTATTGTGTTTTCAATTTTCAACTATTACAATTGTGTGAACACATGTAGTCCGATCTAAAATATGGTATAATGCATTTTACTAATTCGATTGCTACGGTGTATTGTTGTTATCAATGAATCGTGTTTATTTATCTCAAATTATTGCATTTTATTTTCCTTGCCACGGGCTTCTAGAGGTCGGCAACGCCAACGAATTACATCGCAGCAGAAAACAGAATTAAGTGAGCGTGTCATTGCTAATTATGATGTTGCGAACAACCGCTTTGTCTCAGTAGACGAAAAAAAAAACAGTTTTGGCAAGAATTAGTGCAGCTTCTGTATGCAATGGAGGTAGCTGTTAAAAATATTAGTGGATGGCGAAAGTTAATTTCTCATCAAAGTTATGTTATGTGTCACATATATGTATTATTTCTTCACAGTCATTTTATGATATCCCTTTTTCAACCAAAAAAAAAAGAACAATTTAAGTCCAAACCACACAAATGTGTGAGTAAACAACCATAGTATGTAATGGCGTTTTTGATAAAAAATTTCGCTTGATTTGAAGTACAACCAACACAAATATGTGTATAGCTATAGTGTTTTTTTGGACGAAAATAAGTTTGAAAGGAATGCACAAATGTGTAAGTTGATTAAAAAAACATACAAAAATAAATTTTTGACGTAGTACTTTTGCCGTACCCACACAATTGTGTTACCGCGGGCAGGAAAAGGAATATAAGGGGTACTGTGAGGGGAAAATTTCAAAAAAAGGAACCACGCATACAGGATCCACTGGAGGAGAGGTTACTGGGTGTATTACCTTCAGAGCAAGTGGACGGCATTGACTGTACCGAAGTAGGATTTGTATGAATATAATTTTTAACAATTACGTTCAATTTTATTAATACTATTTATTTTATTTTGTGTTTTTTCTCTAGGTCACTACCACTATCCCTAATGAAGTAGGAGTAGGTACGAGCCTCGATTATTCTGGCGGAAGAATCTACAGTGCGTTACCATGAAAATGTTACGAACTCCGTTTATGCACAGGTAAACTTTCTTAATTATAGTAAAATGTATTACGCAAATAGTTCACAAAACAATACTTTTCAGTCAACAGCACTGACGGTAAGATCAAGGCAAGAAACATCATCTCAATCGTAACCTCCTACTCAATATACCGTTTTAATTGCAGTACCGGTAGCATCGCCTCTGAATCCATTACTGGAATCACAATCGACTGACCAGACATCGCCAGCTTTACTCAGCAATAACGCTTCATTATCGAACAATTCGGATCAAGTAAGACGGTCACGGCCACAGCCAACTACAAGCCGAACACGTGCAATCAATTTGTACCGAATGTCTTTATCAAAAATTAGTCAGGATAGTTTTCGGTTACAAAAAGAAGGTTTAACCTAGCTTCGCAAAAGCAATAAGCTAAAAAAAGAATTGCTTAAATTTATGAAGCAGGAAAGTCGCGAAAACGAACACCGGCATAAGGAAAGCGAACACTAGCATATAAATACTATGAGGATTCTAAATGAAATTAAACAGAACCAAATAAATTAGAAAACAGTGAAGAAATTGAAAAAATTTTGAATTTATTTTCCAAATTTTTATTTTATAATATAAATATTTTTAATTATTGATAAAAATGAAATGTGATTACAACTATATGTGATAATTTACAAAATGTTTTTATTTTTTCTTATAATACAATATTGTCAATAAAAGTGGAAGTCTGCGTCCACTTCTGACAGTACCTCTATTCGTTTCCTCCTCGGATGAATCGTACTCCTCCTCATCATAGCAATTTATTATTAAAAAATTGTGGCAAACTGCGACAGCATTTATAATTTTTTCACATTCCAAAGGAGCGTAATGCAATTTCCTCTCTCCGAGTATACAACGAAATCTAGATTTCATTATACCAATTGCCCTTTCAACGTTGCCAACGTATAATTTTATGCCTTCGGTAAAATTATTTTTCTCGTGCTGTTGTTCCTTCATCACTCACAGTAATAAGGAATGACATTAACGGGTATCCTTGATCTCCAAGAAGCCAATATTTTTGAGGAACGGAGGTAGTGTACTCGTTTTCAAACATTGCTATGAGTTTGCTGGCTCCCCAAACAAAACTGTCATGAACTGACCCGGGATAACATGCATTTATATAGGTGACGATGTTTCGGCCATTCACAACGGTTTAAGCATCCCTTTCGATTAATGTTCGCCATTTCAATGTCCTTATTTAATCCTGCGACAGCAATTTGCGTGCCATTCATTAATCCAATTACCCCCGGAATACCTTGATTAGCATACTCTTCTACTATTCGATCCCTATCATCCTCTTCTTGTGGAAATTTTATATATTTGGTCATCAAGATGTTGAGGAGGTCAGTTACTTCTCCGCTTCCAGCGACATACAACCAATACTTCGAATTTGGTTTTGATAGGAACCGGTTGCATAAAAATTAAATGCTACCAAACATTTTATATAAAAATGGAATGTTTTCCGTTGTATCATCCACTGCAGGGAATCGAAAATAGTCCCTAAATTCAGCTTCTTGCATTTCATACGGATTAGCCTGTTGCCAGTATTCATACGCTGTATGTGGGTTATGTGAGTCCATGATCTGCAAACAAAAATATTATATTAATATGTATTTGTAACCAAATTAAAATTGAGCACACTTGTTTTAAACTTACACTAATTATCTAAACAATTTAAAATGGACACCAAAAATATTTCTATTTACCACTATTTAAAAGCACCACTTTTTTAACTTTATTTAAAATTAAAAATATGTATGCAATTTCGAAAACACTTCTGCTATGATGAAAATAATAAGTTATTATGACGTATAAACGTATTTTAAACACAAATGTCAAAACATTTTTTAATAATGTATGTGTGAACGAGATGGTGAACTATTCGCCTGAAGTATGCTTCGACATTTACCCTATATCACACTCTATAGCACGAAATGAGATATAACCACCATAAAATGACTCGCGCACAACTAACCGGCCGTTAGTAATTTTTCTATGCAACCGGACATAAGCCGCGCTGATTTTTTAAATATCCAGAAGATGCTCCCGGTTTTTCTACGTAGCTAAAGAAAATATAGGGAACGACGCGATATCAAGTAACTGAACACGATGACGTCCATATTTTTGATATCGCGTCTTTAAATGATGAATTATAAATTTTGACATATGATGAGCTCATGTGAATCAATTTCCATAAGTAAGTTGGGTGTTGGCCACAACATACACACTCCATTTTAAATTAGCTGCTGGTAACAAAGCTTATATACAATAACAGTCCAGTTCATGTTTCATGAAATACCACAAAGGCGCTTACTAGATTTCAAATCAAAATTTATGATCTAAAACAAAATTTGGATCAGATATTCCATATAAAAATTTAACTGATCCAGATCAATGTGTGCCAAGAAACATGGCAAATAACGCTGCTACGTGAAGCGCACAAGAAGATATGTGAAAGGTGAAGAGTACAACATTAAACATTTTCTTAATTGTTTGGCGATATGCTAATTTACCATATTATTATTTAATAGTCCAGGGGCTTGGTCTATTAAATAATAGTATAGCAAATAAAACACTAGGTGCTGCAAGCACTTTATATTAAACGTAGACAATCAACACTATGCGGAAGCAAGTTTCCCTACTTAAATGTCAGTGAAACGGGTTTGCTTGAAATTCTAAATTTATAGTTCGGTAACCTACAAACCAGTTTAGGTTTTTATTTCAATCGTAACGTTGATAATTATCACACCAAATAATCGAATTCAGGAACATTTCTTTTTTTTTATATAATTGCAAGGTTGTACAAAATATATTCATAAAATCACTTACTATAACTTCTTATTTACGTTTATACCGTTTTGATACACTATTTTTATATTCACTTTCTTATTAACACTTTTATAAAAACCAAAATAATATAATCTCAAAATTAAAGTATAAACGCTCTATTCGAGGCTGGATTCACACATCATCTGTCTAAAATGAATTCCAAAATATTTTATTTCATAATAATAATTTACTACTTTTTTACCTTTTAAAACAGTCAATGGAAAATCCATAACAACGACTCAAGGTGTTCTCGTATTATATTTGATGTTCATTTGTGTGCATGGTGATAGTAGTGATCGTCTTTTAACATGTAAGAAATTTTTTATCTTAAAATAAGATAAGTAAATTCTTGGTACATTCCGTAATTATTTACTTAAAAGCTGAACCAGTTTTATCAATACCAGGAAAACTTTTCTGACTCTGATTATTGTTACATCGTTATAGTGATTGCAAATTTACCGAATTTTATCATTACCGGTAATTCGGTAATGAAAAAATTCATTACCGGATTACCGATAATTTACCGGTAAAATTGCACATTTTCTAAAGTTATTCTGAAATGCACAATACTATCAAAAAAGTTTAAAAATTGTAGAATCCAAAACATATTTTATTAATTTTAGTTTACACTAGGACTTAAAAAACAACAGTCGCAAAATAAAAATAAAATTAATTCATTTTATAAAGAAATTAAACCAATTAATTTTTAATGTATCATCCTTTTGAAAATATGCTCGCAACAAGCATAAATCATCTATGCTCCTATCACTTAGTTGCGATCTTATTTTTGTGGTGATGATCCCGGCAGCAGAAAAGGCACGTTCCGATTCTACACTTGTTGGGCGAACAGTCATAAGATGATCGTATACAATCTTTAAATATTTGTTACGAATATTTTAGTCTTGCAAATAAGTTATTTCTTTTCTTAAAATGATTCCAATATCTTTCCTGTTTTTCTTCTTATTATCTTTTTCTAGCATACGAGTTTTTTTTAAATATTTCTAATTGAAGTTTTTCTTTCAAGGAGATATTCAACCCAGCATTTAATGTTGGAAGTGGCGATGAAACTGAAGGTACATCGACTTCTAAAACTTCTTTTACATCTGCAGCGCTCGTTTGATCATCATTATCACTGACAACATTTTTATTTTGGTTGTTAAACGGACGTTTAATTAACTCAATAATTGTTTTGGTTATGGCAGCTTTACTGGTTTTATTAAATATTCCATAATCGTAAGCTGTACTGTTATTACTATTCAAGTTTGTAACGACACCGGGTTCGCAGATGCCGTTGCCAAAAGCGAAAAATATTGTCGTATTTTCCAATAATTGGAGTCGAAGGTGTCCCGCTGAGTGTACAGACTCCTTTTGGTATGCCGCTAGCTCATCGGTAAAGGGTCTTTAGTCGTGGGTGGTACACTCGTGCGATGTTACGGAACACCTTGGAAGAACCCGTAGAAAAAAAATAAAAAAAAACTAAACAGAAGAGAAAATAAACGAAAAGAGACACTCCGACACTTTACCCAACCACTTACCCATTTTCCATCACTCCGCTCTAGCCCATTTTCCTTTACTCGATCATAATTACATTACACATTAAATTCATTTTTAACAAAAATATAAACATATTTATTAACAAATGGAAGTTCCATAAATTAAATTCATACAAAAGAAAAATTTACAGTCAAGTGAGTATTCCCATTCTAAATTCATTCGTTAAATTATATACCCAAAACAAAATTATCAAAGGAGCCAAAGGCTATTTACATTCTTGAATTAATTAATTTTAGAAAAAAATAATAAAAAAAAAAATGAAACTAAAGAATCAAAAAAAAAAATATATGTAAATACCACACCGAGGTTACCTTAAATCCACGAACGTAGAAAAGCGCTTTCCTGTATTCGGGCACGGCACATGAAATCAAACGGTATATATTCGCTATAAACAAAAATAAGAATAAGAATTAATTAACTTAAGGAATGCAATTGAAATAGTAAAAATTAAACAAATTATATTTAGAAGTAGAAAACTAAGGTTTACATTAATCAATTCAAAAGAAAAATATTTCAGGCAAATTACTTAAAGAAATCAATAATAAAAGATAAGAAGGTACAAAGAAAATATAACAGTAAAAAAAATTGATACAAAAATTCGAACTTAGCCAAAACTGGTCCGGAAATCTGCCGTTGTCTGCTCGCTCTCGCCACCGGTATCACACGCGGACCCTGCCAACCGGTTGATCTACACAATGGTTCGGGATGTTGTTTTCTGTGTAGCTCACCTAGTTTCTGCACAACTGCTTACTTGCCCGTAAAACTGTCGTTGATCGCCGACTCTCACCACCTACAGCTACGCGCCCCGTTCTTGACCTTGCCAAACGGTCGAGCGACACAAGGTTTCTGGATACCACAAAACCGCAATTCGTTACAAGAAGCTTCCGCCAACCACATACGGTATCTTATGTGTAGTTGCCGGAATTTTCACCTTACGAACACATGCACCTCGGATTGATAATATTAAATTCCGAAGGTGTTTGGATGAACCACCCTGTCTTGATTGCGCCAATTAAATACTTTTGCCCAACAATGTAACGACAAAAAGGTCTTTTATTCTTCTTATGTGATTTGTAATTGCACAATATTATTTAACGGTGGTACTTTACACAGACGTACTCAGTTTTATCGGTACTGTTACGGTGCATTCAATGTGTTGCTTTTTATGGTTTGCAACCGCGTCTCTTTGTAGCCGAACTAGACCTCACTACCACACACGTTACTGGAACTCTATTCCAAAGTAAATATCACGCACACACGGTTTTGGGATGTTCACACCCACGAATTTCCACGTAATTTTATTAATATTTTTGCGTTCATAAATGGTACAGGCCAACGCCACAAAAAAAAATTTAGTCTTTGCGCGACCGAGAAGCACAAAAAAAAAATTACAACTCCAAATATACCACTGACCACCACTTAACAAAAAACAAAATTGTATAGTCCGATATTTTTTGTTAGCGTATTTCAAAACTGAAACTTTTCACTATTGAAAGCTGGCACCTCTTCTTTCAAAAGATCACAATCGAATCCCCATCACCACAATTATCTAACCACACCCGTACGCAAAAAAAATAAGATCCCGCTACCAACAACAAAAAAAAAAATGGTACGATTTTTTTTTTTTTCGGACCGAGTATGGTGCACACACCAATATGCAAGTCATTACCATAATATAAAATCGCCGAGCTATACTATACCAACATCGCAGGCGTAAAAACAATTTAAATGTCATAAATAGTTGTCTTGCAATCGTTTAGGCGCAAATCAATGTATACACTGTGGGAAGCACAAATGTACAGGCGGTATACGCGACGCGTAAATGGAACGCACGTTACAAGTTGTTCGAGTCATGAAGAAAGTGTAGAACATCCGACATAATATTTCGCCTTTCCTTTATTCGTAATATTAATTCGTCCTTAAAATCGTTACTTAATAAGGTGTTTTGCTGTGTTAGTTCATTTAACATAAATTCTAATGTTATATCAGCTGTATAAAGATTCACGTCTTCGCGGCACAATGCTTCTACAGCAACTTTTAAAGGCTCCAAGGCCGATATTATGTGTGATAACAAGCTAATATCTTTTTCGTCGAATGTGATAGTAGACTCTATATCTATAGACTTTTTCATATAGCATTTCTAACTTCATAAAAACGCTCCAACATTGCTAGTAGGCTACTCCAACGGGTTCGAGTTTCGATAATTAATGAAAGCTCCTTACATAATTCCCCTTTTATATTTTTCTGGAGTATTTTATCATTTTTCGTCGGTGATAGGCGAAATATTTTAACGATTTTTCGAATCTTTTCTATCAGCGGACCTATTTTTGCATGTCTAATAATCGGTGGATCAACGTTTGTTTCAGATAATAGATCTAAACCACCAACATCATCATCTTCCTCGTCGTCCGAAAAATATTCTGGGGCTGGACTAGTTGATTTTTCCTGTTCTCCTGCACTTTCTGATGATGAATAATAATCTTTATCATTAAGAACGTTGATAATTGCCAATTGAATGCCCTGCACTAAACACAATTGATGAACGAATCATCTACTGATTTTTTGAAGTATTTTGAAATAGTTGATGAATTACTCAAATTCGAAGATGTGTTTATGTTCATTGTTGTAGTTGTAATTTTCTTTGGTTCATCTACTTCATCTCTTTTTAAAAGGTTAATTTCGTGCTGGGTTCGAAGGTGTGCAGGCATACCACTCGTACTGCCGCCAGATTTAATTATTTTTGAACACTTCTTACATTGACCTGCACTTCCATTTTGCACCCGAATAAAATAATTCCACGGAGAATTTTTATCCATGGCTGAAAAAAAATTTATTTTTTCAATGAAATACGCAAAATTTTAATTATTTTGTCACCTCTTCGACTTATTTTGAGAAGCTTATTTATGAAATGATCTATGTATTTAAAAAGAACTTTTTGCACATAACATAAATATCAAGGTTTAATTTTTACCACATAACAATTTAGGAGCAAGTCAGCAATGAAACTAAATCCGAAATACAACAGACAAAATAATAACAGAAAAAATAACTGTTTAAGTAGAAAAAATAAAAGTGGACAAAACATTTCTCTTTTCTTTTCTATTTAATGGATGTATGTGTGTAGTTTCTTATTGGATTGATGAGAATAAATGGATGAATGAGTAGTAATGGATGGATAATAATTGTTTACCGAATTAACCGGTGATTATCGATATAATTGCCGGCAATAAAATTATGCATTTTGATTTGATGTACCGGTAAACCGGTGAACCGGTTTACCGGTATTGCAATTCCTACATCGTTACAAGGAAAAAATATTGCCTTCCTTTGAAATATTACTATTTTAATTTTTTATCACAGGTGGTAGGTAGTGAACGGCTTATCGATAGGTAGGTTAGCGGTGAATTAAATAAGCCGTCCCCACTCGCAGCTCTGCTGGGACGAGAGTCTCAGAGAACGGGGGAGTGGTTACCCTCTGTTCACTAACTTCTGAGTGCCTATGATACCCAGTTACGGGGAAGGGCGAACTGTTGGCACCATAAAACCATCTACTACAAACCACGGTGAACTGAGCGTCACGTCCCCATGCGCTCCCGGGTTTCCAGATAGTGAGTAGGGAACCCTATAAACGGAAATCCCCAGAAAGAAATGGGTCCCATTTGCTTGGGATATCCATATGAATGGTTGAATGGGTGAGTTAATGTTGGAGGAGGGCGGGAGCGCGAGGGGCTGAATGCTCGGTGAGTCAATTGGCTAGATAAGGGTGTTATGCGACCCGTGCCGTGATTATCGGCTAGACTGAGGGCCCACGATACTCGTGGGAAAGAATATGGAAGATTTGAAAAAAACAATAAAACCAAGGTGACCGGCACCCATCAAAAACCGGAAATTATGAAATAGAGCGGAACCGCCAAACAGAAGATCGGGGAATTGAGAGAGATCCCTCTAGCGAAGCGATGGGAGAGGGAGAAACGGTTAGCGTTTAGAATTCTAGAGAAACTGGCTGGAAGAAGAAGGGGAAGCTTATAGTAGAGCAGAAGAAATCTGTAGCATGGACTAAGAAAACTGTCGGCTGCGATAGCTCGGAGAGGGTCCTTGTCTCTAAAAGACAGAAGAGCCTGAAGCGAGCGGCAGTAAGCGGGCCAAAGTGCGAGCAGACATGACGTTGAGTGTTCCTCAGGAGCAGAAACTGAAGTTATTCAGTGGAATCCTGGAGGAGCACGTGCTGATGCTAGCCGTTATTGACAGAGGTCAGGAAGATGGGAGCATCACGTCGTAGTGGTGGAGGGTAGTGGACAATGCACTCAACTCAATTTTCTTGAAGATACTGATGGAAAATCCAGGATCTCCCCCATCCTGCAGAAATGCGGGATGGCACCAACTGCGCGTTAAGTTAACTGCGTGCTCTAACCAGAGATTAGTCGATCTCTATAAAAAGGCAGTAGCCAAGGTAGGCAAGGTGTGGCCGGGTGCGAGGATTTGTAGCAGTCAGCAGCGGAGAAATCCCTAGCAGGCCGAGGGCATGCGTCTGGTTACCAACCGAGCCGGATAAGCCAGATTAGGTCATTGAGATTATCCGGGCCAGTAATCCCGACCTTCCAATCCAACGGAAGGATGGAGGATTGTGAAGCAGGAGGAGGTTAAGGGGGCTTTAGATTGCCAATCATGCTGATTCATAAGGAATCCCTGGCTTCTCTTGCTAGATCAAAAGGGAACGATCAACTTCGGTTTCGGGTTGATCACTCTTAAAATATATAAGAAAGATGAGGTTGATAAGGGCGCGGAAGACCAGCCTGGAGGCGACGGTGAACGGATCCAGCAGGAGAAAATCAAGCGGGCTGAGAACGACCAGGGCAGCCGTTCCAATATTTCGGATGAGAAGAGGTTGGTGTGGAGAGGTAGCCTCTTCTCTCTGGAGTCCGATGGGGACAACCCATCGATCACACGACGAGAGGGGGTTGGCGACCAAATCAACGAGCCAGATGACACTATCCTGATACAGGGAGTGCAGGAAGTGGTGAGTAAGGTAGATTACAATGATTACCATTGTACAAATAAACCTACATCACACGAAGGCTGCCTCGCCAGCTTTCGTGCTCAGACTGACCAGATGAGGACTTGGTGTTAATCCAAGAACCTTGGATTAACAATAACTGGATATGTGGCCTCAAAATGAAAAGATATAAACTATGTATTATACTCAAGCAACTCTGAAATGATCAGATCGTGTATTTTAGCGAAAAATAATTTAAACATTTTTCTTATTCCACAACTTAGTAGTGGCGACATTACAGTGGTGAGCGTTGAGGTTGGCTGTGAAAAATTATAGCTAGCCTCAGTCTATAATATGGATTGCGAGAAGGAGGTTCTACCTGATAACCTGGGGGAACTGATCAGAGAAAGATTAGTATTATATTTGGATGTGATGCAAACGCGCATCACACAGTCTGGGAAGCACAAACATTAACGAGAGGGGTGAGTTATTTTTTGTTAAAAATCGCCAGGCGGTTCTAGATGTGACCTTTGTGTCAAAAACAATTTTTCATATGATCAGTGGGTGGAGAATGGCGAAGGAGCACTAATTCTCTGATCATCGATATGTAACATATAACCTCAACATCAAACCTGTTGCTCGAAAAGCCTTCAGGAATCCCAGAAGGACAAACTGGAACAAATATGGGGAGATGTTGGAGGAACTATTGCCGCTGAAGGTTCCTGGACTTCCGGCGACAGTAGAGGAATTAGATCGCATGGTTGATATTGTCACAAAGGCAAAAACAGACATGGTGGACCACGAAGTTGGGGACCTATCAGAGAGCGTGTAGGCCTTTAATAATTCTAAACACAAAGGGTAATCGGGATTGTAACTCCTATAAGGAGAACCTAAGAAAGTACAAAAAAGACTTGAGGAGGGCACAAAGGGGGTCGTGGAAACTCTTCTGTTGTAGAATGGAGGAGGTCTATGAGACTTCTCGCCTTCGGAAAATTCTAGCTACTAACCCAACCAGTCCTAGATACTTAAGTAGGCCGGACGGGTTATGGACAGCTTCAAATGCGGAATCATTAGACCTTCTCGTTGAGACCCATTTTTCGGGATGCGTTGATGTCTCGGTAGGGCCTGGAGCTCATCGAGGAATACCTTTAACAGATGTGGATGGCATCGTGGACAGGGAACGAATCCTGTGGGCGCTGAACGGTTTTAAGTATTATAATTCGGCGGGCTGGAATCGAATTATAGCAGCAGTGATCCAAAGAAACTCTACAGTTATCATCCCCTGGCTGGAGGTTATCTTCAGGGGATGTCTGTAACTAGTCTATATTTCCAGGAAATGAACGGAGGTCAGAGTGGTTTTTACCCCGAAATCGGGAAAAAGCTGACAGGCTTATCCAAAAGGACTGAGGCCTATAACTCTATCATCATTTCTGTTGAAAACCTTGGAAAGATTGATAGATGTACTTATTCGAACAAAAGTTGAGCCAAGCAATTGAGCAATGTCGCAGCATGCATACTGTAAGGGAAAGTCAGTCGACACAGCTCTGCACGATCTGGCACGCATGATTGAGAAGTCAATTTACTCGTAAGAGTTTTGTATGGTAGCTTTTCTCGACATTGAGGGTGCCTTTAATAATGTTAAAACGGAGGCGATCATGGAAGGATTGTCATTTTTGAAGGTGAATAACCCTATAAGTAGGTTGATAAATCAGATGCTAGTAAGTAGGAATATTACCTCGGAACGGGGGGAGTCCACCATTAGAAGACGGGTGGTTAGAGGAACTCCACGGAGAGGTGTACTGTCCCCCTTACTTTGGAGTGCAGTGGTGAATGGATTGCCTTTGTTACTGGAGAAAGAGGGGATGTGGGTTGTAGCGTATGCAGATAATGTAGCAATAGGTGTCTCAGGCAAATATCTAGATACGATTAGGGATGTTATGCAGAATGCACTCCTGATCTTTACGAAATGGGCCGGCAAATGCGGATTTGGGATCAACCCTTCCAAAACAGGTACTATTTACTGAGAAACAAAAACTCCTGTAGTTAACCCTCCTACCATGAACGGCATTAGACTGGCTTTTGCTGAAAGAGCGTGATTGGACATTATGCTCACCTAGAAGCCTAACATTGTAGAAAGGGTGAATAAGGCCAATGTAGCCATTTAATCGAGTAGGAAGGCCTAGATAAGAGATGGGGTCTGAAACCGCAGCAGCTACACTGGCTCTATACTGCAGTGGTAAGACCAGTGCTGACGTACTTGTGGTGGCCAGCTCTGGTAAATGTAACTTACATAAGGATGTTGGAGAAGGTGCAAAAAAACGGCCTATATGCTTATAACAAGGGCTTAGGAGAACATCTACACGAGCTTTAGAGGTTATGTTCCACCTTATTCCAATCGATTTTTTTTGGTGGCTAAGCGGCACTCAGGTCACTAGAGGAGGTTTCTTTGAAGTCACGGGTGGCGTTCATCTCTTAATGAGATGAAGGAGTATTTCAGTATCCAGATAATCTGAATCCCTGGGCACTCGGACGTCACGGAAAACTGCAGGGCAGACGAATTAGCTAGGTAAGGTACGACTATCCAGATGCAACCGGAAAGGGCAGGCCTGAGGAGGCCTATTACAGTGCTCAAATCGGCGCTCAGTAAAAAGGCAATCGCCTTGGCAGATGAGAGGTGGACCAACACTCTCACATGCAGGATAGCAAAACAGGTTTGGCCAAAACTGGAATTGTGGCGCTCCAAGGTACTAGTATCCCTGGGAAACAGAGAGTTAGGATTGTTACTGGAAGACATAATTCTGGTTTTTGTGCACTTTTTTCACTTTTTTATCACAATCATTTTATTAATAAAATAAAAACAATAACAATTTTAAAAATTATATTTAAATTAAAAGACAATTTTAAAAATATAAGAATTACTTCCTTATAGTGAAAATGTTTTATATAGATATTTTATATATTTTAGTATCGATTTCGGTAAACACAAGTTACCATCATCAGCTAATTACTTATCCATATAAGTGATGAGATTAATGAGCGGCTTTTGAGTTATATACTATTAGAATTTGTGTGTGGGTGATCCATGTTTTGTGTGTTGCTTATAATTAAGTCGTATATTCTATTCGTTTCTGTGTTGATTTTATTATTAAGTAATTGTGTATTTCTCTTTTCTTTGTATATCTCCAACTCTTCAATTCGGTCCAAATTTTCTCTTTTAGCCATCCTATGTAAAATTTCCATATTGTTGTCGATACTCTCGAAATGATGATTTGAGATTTTTATATGTAATGCAAATCTAGATTCTGGTTTGAGTTTTTTTATTTCTGTGATACGTTCATTAAAACGAAGTTTAAAAGAGCGACCAGTTTGTCCTAAGTAGAAAGCTGGGAAGTCGAGCAAATCAGTTTGTAAACCCCTGTATCCATTAAAATTTCGTTTGTTTTCTTCTTCGTTACACGTTCTATTTTATTTGTGGTTTTGTATCCGACTTTATAGCCAAAATTATGAAAAATCTTTTGAATGTATTTACTTGTGTATTTGTTGTACTCCACTCTCACGTACTTCTCTCTGACATCATTATCAAAAACGAGTGTCGTATTTTCCCGATATCTTTTCTTGTTTATGTATGCGGTGTTTATGTTATCGATTAAATTTGTGCCATAACCGTTCTTGCTTGCAATACCCAAGTATAACAAGATGAAACAAAATAGAGCTACGTATCGTATTTATTTTACATGTTCATGACATGAGTTTGGTAATTTTATAAAAGTGATTTTCTTAAAAAAATTTAAAGATGTGCGTTAATTTAAATAAAATTACACCAAAATTTATTTTTATATCTATTCAAAAACTTTTTGTAAAAATTAATTAATATCTAGTTCAGTTTTAAATTATTAAGTGGAAAACAAATGCGAAATAATAAACTTGATATGAGCTGTATGGAAAATATTTAAACTTTTAATATTTTTTTTTTTTTTTCCTGTATCTCCACTTTAGGAGCATAGGGCGTCTACTAGACTTTTCCATCTGACTCTATTTGGGGCTACTGATTTTATTTCAGCCCATGATTTTCCAATGTTTTTGGCTTCCGCAATTACCGTTCGCTTCCACGTTACAGGTGGTCTTCCTACTTTCCTCTTTCCTTGTGGGTTCCACTCTAGTGCCGTTCGAGTTATATCGTCTTGTGATTTCCTTAATGTGTGTCCGATCCATCTCCATTTACGCCTTCGTATATCAGTCTCAATGCTCTCTTGATATGTTTGCCTATGCAGCTCGGTATTGGATATTTTGTTAGGCCAGAAGCACCTTAGTATTCGTCTGAGGCACTTGTTGACGAATACTTGTATCTTGTTTGTGATCTGCCGAGTTTGTCTCCACGTTTCGCAGCCGTATAGAAGCACTGATTTCACGCACGAGTTGAACATCCGTATTTTGGTGTTTCGAGAGAATACAGAAGTGTTCCAGACTTTGTGTAGCATGATGAAGGTTGCCCTGGCTTTATTTATTCGCTTGGTGATATCTTCTTCTGTCCCACCGGTTATTGATAGAGTACAACCGAGGTATACGAATTCTTTTACATCTTCGATTTGTAGTTGGTTGATGCTTATCGGTGTGGTTATTGCACTGTTGAGCCTCATTGTCTTGGTCTTATTGATGTTGATTTTTAGACCAACTTCGTTCGCTAAGTCCGATAGTTTCCGTATTTTCTGCTGCATATCGGAATATTTGTGAGTTAACAGGCATAATATATCGTCCGCGTAATCTAGGTCGTTGAGTTTGTTCGTTAGCCCCCATTGAATGCCATTGGGTGATTCCCCGTCCATTTTTTTCATGACACTATCTAATACTACTAGGAACAGTAGTGGTGAGAGTACACATCCTTGCCGTACTCCATGATTGTTGTAGTACGTTTCACTTTGCTTGCCTTTGTGTTGTACTCGGTTGCCTGCATCCCGATACATTTCTTGTATGAGTTGGATTATTTTGATCGGGATGCCCATTTCGCAGAGTGTCTTCCATATTGCATTCCTGTGTATAGTGTCGAAGGCGCGTTCGAAATCCACGAAGAGCAGGTATAGTGATGAGTTCCATTCATTTGATTGCTCTATGATGATGCGAACTGTATTTATATGGTCAGTGCAACTTCTCCCTGGTCTGAATCCGGCTTGTTCTTTTCTAAGTTTCATGTTTATTGTAGGCGATATTCTATCGAGGATGATCATTGATAACACCTTAATTATTGTGTTAAGCAGCGATATACCTCGCCAATTTTTGCATTCCCTTAGGTCACCTTTCTTAGGAATCATTATGGTCAGGCCTTCTTTCCATTTCCGCGGTATTTTACCCGTGTTCCATATTTCGGTTAGGAGAGGCGTTATGGTTTTCACCGTTGTGGATGTAGCGTGTCTGAATATTTCGGCTGGTATGTTATCCGTTCCGGGTGCCTTGTTGTTCTTCAATTTCTCAATTACACTACCAACTTCCCGCTCCGTTGGTGGATAATGGTTTCGTTGCCAGCGTTATTGAGTAATGTGGAGTTTTCCGAGCTAGTTGATGTTCCATCGCCGAAGTATTCTGCCCATCTCTTTAACTGTTCATCTGTTGTTAGTATTTGACCATTTTGATCCCTTATGGGTGGTATGTTGGTATATTTTCCTGTGACCTTCCGTACGCATTGATGTAGTCCGCGCATGTTTCTGATTGCTGCTGCTTCTTCTGCATCCTTGAGGATATTTTCCGTAAATCTTCTACGATCCGCCCTTGCCAACTTCTTAACTTCTTTTGCCATGCTTTCGTATTTGCTTCTTATTTCTGGCGTGTTCTGCTGGTTCAATTGCAATTTGAGATTTCGCCGTTCGTCAATGTTCAGCCATGTGGTGTCTGTTATCCATGGTTTGCGGTGGCGATCCTGGTATCCGAGCGAGTTGGCAGCTGTTTCGGCATATGTTTCCTTGATTCGTTCCCATTTTTCTTCCATGTTGGTGGCATCATCAATGGTTGACAATTTGCCTTCGAGCATGTCATTGAAGGTCTGCTTTGTTTCGCTATCTTTTAATCTTTCGCAGTTGAATTTCCTTCTGTTAGACTTGTTGTTGTGTTTTATAGCGACTGGTTTGATTTTGAATTGTGAGATTACCACTATGGATGTCCGCACCCCTCATTGCTCTTACGTCTTGCAACGATGAGAGGAATTTCTTGTTAATCATCACATGGTCTATTTGGTTCCTTGTTCTACCATCTGGCGAGGTCCATGTGTATTTGTGGATATCTTTGTGCGGAAATTTGCTACCACCTATGAATAGCTGGTTTGCGATACAGAAGTCGATGAGTCTTTTTCTCCATTATTATTTCTCACAGTGCTCAGCGCGTTTGCTCCCATGATGGTTGCCAAGTCAGAATTATCCGTACCAATTTTTGCGTTGAAATCTCCCTGAATTATTTTCACATCATTACGGTGTGTTTTTGCCATGGTAGTGGAGTTGTTCGTAGAATTCATCTTTCGTAATCTCATCTGCCTCTTCTGTTGGTGCATAGCATTGTATGATTGTAATGTTACTTATTTTCGATTGAGACCTTGCCATGATTATTCTGCTATTCACTGGTAATCCATTCCATTAGTGCCTTTTTCGCTTTTGGTGTTGTTATTATGCCTACACCTTGCTCATGTGTATCATCTCGACCAGAGTATATTAAGAAGTTTCCGTTGCTCGTATTCATTTCACCACTCACTGTTCTTCCATCTTACTTCGCATAGACCTAGGAATTTCGATTTTGTAACGTTTCATTTGTTGCTCCAGTTGCGCTAGCCTTGATGTTTCAGTCAAAGTTCTTATATTCCAGGTTCCGATTCGTGTCCGTGTACGATAGCCAAGGGTTGATTGTGTTGTTTGCCGGTTTGAGTTATTATTTGTTCTAGTTTCCGTTTCTGTAATCATTTTGTTTTTCAGATTAATGGGTGATTGGTCCATTGCATCCTAGCCGAATCCCATGGCTGCTGGGTAAGGCATACTGGCATGCCGGGGGGGAGGTTTCGTTCCATTCCAATTTTTTCCATTTTCTTCTACTATGTTCCCAAGCGGTCACCCAAATTTGTGCTAACCCAAGCAACGGTTGCTTGACGTTGGTGGTGAAGTTGTTGTCGTCTTATCTATCTCTGCCACTCGCCCCCCAAACTTTTAATATTACAATCAAGGAATAATCTCATCAAATCATTGTTTAATAATAAAAAATAATTAAAAAATTAGTTATAATATAATTTAGATGTGTATATATGTATATATTTTTATTATACAATAAAATATTCATTGTTCTAAACTTAAATTTTTTTGTTTTGCTTTACATTTGGACGCCATCTTCTTCCTCTAAAATGTATTTTCAATTATAGCCTTTTACATATGTCGTTGCACAAGATCGTTTCCGCCATATTGTTTTTTGTTGATATTGTTCACACATACATGTATACAATTCTATTTATTGAGTTTCGTCCAGTTTCGAATAATTGCGACACTTTTCATACAGGATCTTATTCTAAGTCGAAAGCAAAACTATGTCAAAGTCGAAACTAAATATAAGTTTTTACTTCGAAATATGACAAAAAAGTCGAATCTTGTTATACTTGGGTATATTTAATTGTATCGTAATCTGTTAATATTACACTGTTAAATACATTGTTAAATACGTAATATTGGAATTTATTTTCAAAATAAAATTATAAATTTGAAAATATTTATAGATTCTAACTGCCATTTTTGAGGAGGTAATTCATAGACCTATACTTCTAAGATTTAAGTAAATTATATTTTTGAGATTTGTTCTATTAAAAATTACATGTAGAAATTTAACTGATTTCAAACAATATTCCAAAACAGTGTTTACAAATAGATCAGACAAACCACTACTCACGAGATGAGCGCATTTTACACATTGAAACGGTTTCATAATTTTTGCGTATATACATATTTTTTGGCGTAATTAATTTTAAATACTCAGGAATCGATTGTGATGGGTCTTGCTTTCTAACAAAATAGTTTGCGAACCCTACGGTGTGGCCCGCTCCCTTTTTTTAATTTTCTTCGGCTCAGATGATTTTATTAATATTTTTGAGGAAGGGTTTTCGAGTCGATCGGCTCGCTTGGGCTCGGATTTCATTTTTTAATTTTTTCTGTTTGCATGATTTTTATAAAAAAAATTCTGGAGGAGCGTTTTCGAGTGCCAGAAACCGACTGTGACGGGTCATCCGGTGGGCCAGATTCCATTATTTATTTGTTTTGCACACATGATTTTGAGAAAAATTGGAAAAGGAGAAATTTCGAATGACAGGAATCGATTGTTATATAATAGCAAATTCTTTCGAAACAAAATTTTGATCTTAGATCAAAAAAATGACTGCCAATGCAATGCATTTCAATGATATTTCGTGCAAATTTATTGCATTGCCAGTCATTTTTTTGATCTAAGATCAAAATTATGTTTCGAAAGAATTTGCTATAAGTTTCAGATAAATTCGTTTAGGAGATCCTTCGGTATAGTTCTCGTGGCCCGTTTGCACTAACATCGTCCTTTTGAAAATGTTAGTTACGGTGAGGAAAATAATGTTTTAATATTTTGTCCAATCTCAAACGATTTTGTCGTTGTCTGATGAGGCCCGGTTTTTTATATTTTTTTCGTTTCATCTGACTTTTATAAAAAATAACTGGAGTGAAAGAATGTTTTCGAGTACCAGAAACCGATTGCGATGAGCCTTGATCTTAGCAAAATTAATTTAAGTGATCATCCGGTGTAGGCTAGATTCCCACTATGTATTTTTTTCGATTTGAATGGATTTCCATATATTTATTACTTTTTTGGCACGCCAAATTTTAATAAAATATGATGTATGATGGTTGAAATTACCAGGAATCGATTACGATGGGTCCAGCTTTCTGGCGATATAGTTTGAGGTTCTGCGGTGGTGGTTCCTTTTCTTTAATTTTTCTTCGGCTTGAGCAGATATAAAAATTGCAGGGAGAGCGTTTTCAAAAACCAAGAACTGACTTTGATGGGGCCTGATTTTGTAAAAAATTCATAAAAGAGGCCATACAGTGTGGGGCCATTTCCTAATAATTACTTCTTTGGATTGCCCTTTTTTGATAAAAATTAGGATTTGAAATTTTAGGAATTGAATTCAATGGATTCTAATTTCGAGTGAATCCGGTTATTAGATCTCCCGGTGGAGCCCGAGACCCTTTATCAATTTTTTTCACTCGATTGATTTTGAAAAATTGCAATAATAACGGTTTTCTAGGGAAAGTCCGTTAAAGTGGAGCACGGGTTCCATTTATTCGAAAAAAAATGGCTAACGATTTTGATAAAAAATGACGAGAGGGTTTTAGAGTGCCAGGAATTGATTCCGATAGGTCCTTATTTATGAGGTTTCTTGGTGTGGCTTCTGCCTTCTTTTGACATTTTATTTGGCTTCACAGATTTTGATCAAGTTTGTCTGGTCATGGTTTTCGAATACAAGGAAACGATTGTAAGGAATTCCGATTTCTAGATAATGCATTTGGAAGTTATTATGTTGTGTGATGTTGCACCATGTTGCGTTATGCTGCACTATGTTGTGAAATGTTGCACCATTTCGCGTCATATTGCACCATGTTGCGTGCTGTTTCACCAAGTTGCAGAATATTGTGGGATGTTGCCCTGTTCCGTCATCTGTTTCATGTTGCATCAAGTTGTGCTATGTTGCGAGATTTTGAAGTCATGTAGCTTCGAGGTTGGGCTAAATGATTTTTATAGAAATGGGTAAGAAAAAATTTCGAGTGCTAACAGTAGATTGTGTTCTTATTTTCAGAAGTTGTTTTTGGGGGCTCTCAAATAGGATTCGAATCCTTATTTTTAAAATTAATCGCTTCGAACGATTTTGACAAAAATTGGAAAATTGGATCATAATTTTGGGAAATTTGAACTATCTCATTTCTCAATCGATGGACATGCAATTAATATTAATGATGAAAATGGGAGTCTAACTTAAATTTGTTAGTTTAAATTAACCTTACTCGTTTCTTAACCGATTGGGTTACAACTCTTTTTGTGCGTTAAATACAGTGTAGTAGGATTCCAAATGAGTTCCACATGAGAATAAATCTATTACGTTGCTTAACCAAAATATTTTGATCATGAACATTTTCGTCTTCGAGATTTTTGCGGATTTGAAACAAATATATGGGGAGCATGGTTTTTTTCAAAGACCTGCCAGTACAACGTACCCTTATCATAGCTTCAATGGGGGCATATGGCTCTTGGTGCTCGGGTTCATCCAATTCGCATTCTTTAATACTTTTCCATTTAATCCTCTAGAACTTATTTATTAGATTCTAATGAATTCCTGCGAGTTCCTTTCAATATGGCTTCAATACTAATTTGCCGCAGTTGCATTTAATAAAACCTTGATATGAGATACTTAATCTCTGACCCGCAGCTCTTAATGAGATTTGCAATGGGTATTGTAGCTTGCTTGTAGCACGTGGTCGTATTCCATGATCCCGTCCAATGGTGATTAATTGAGCTATTGCTGAATTATTAAAAATAAAATAGTGCTGATAAAATTGTTTGTGGATTTTTTAATTTTAAAATTTAGTCAACAACCCAAAATTTAGACGAATACATCCAAAAGGTTTCCAAAATCTTTATTAATATTTATATTTACAAAATTGTATTTCAACTTTCTGGCTCGAGCTAATCTGGTATGATCACCACACAAAAATGTTTATCAAAGTATTCCGAGGCCTTTGCACTGGAGCGAATTGTTGAGTTTCAGCTACAAACTCATCTCTATTACCGTTTTCTTTTACTATTTGTGAATTGGGTTGCCTAGCCCGATATGTGAGTGGCTCATTAATTCGTATATTGATAGTAACATCATTCTGATCAAAATTTGAATTGTCGGTATTTTCCGTTGTTAAAACACGAGTTGGCGACAGTTCATCGGGTCTGCTGTTCACCGGGTCGTCTGAAGGTGGTGCAGATTCTTTCTTGCTATGTAATCTGATTGGCGTGGTAGTTATTACTGCTGGATTTGATATTGTGGTTTCTGGTATTTTCGGAATTATTGATGTTGCTTGCGTGGTAATTGTGGAAGCAACTGTTGGTAATTGTTGGGCCCTGGTTAAACCGCGACCCAAAACATTTTCTCTTAAATGATCAGATATTTCTTTATCAGACACAATCTCTGGTGTCGACGATGTTGCTATTATTTGTGCGACAGCGTTCGGACAAATTACGTTTCCTGCGTAACCGCAGTTATCACTTCCAGGTGTTGGTGTAGATGGTGGCACAGGTGTGGTTAAGATTTGATTTTGTGTTGTGCTAAGACCATCTTTGGCTGCCTCAATAAGTGGATATGGTCTACCTAAACATAACCCGCGAAAATCGTCTGTATCTAAACTCCAAAACATAACCCCGCCAAGTCCATTTTTCGCTACGTATTGTGCCTTTCTTCGGACAATATTTTCGTCGTCGTAACTAACCCATTGATCATCCTTATACGCGTAGGGACCCATCGCCTGGTCATTTTGGTTCACAACTGTCCAACCTTCGTCAAAGTTAATATTTTCACATATCTAAAAAATAATACAATTATTGTGAAATATTTAAATTTACTGAAACTGCGCTACGTACTTCGTAATATGCTAAAAATCCTCCTTCTCCGGTCGCATTGCCTAATATTCCAGGACCTGTAGAAGATGCGCCAATCTGATTTGTATTTTTATCAGCAAGTGTATATGTTCTTCCATATGTTGGAATACCAATCACTAACTTTTGTAGATCGGCACCAGCACCTGTCAAATAGTCCACACAAAAGTCCTGAAAGATGAAAATATTTGATTGATTTGTGAAAGTGACGATATACAATTATTTCACTTACGATATTTCTCATGTCTCTTTCCTCTAACGAAAACAGAGCCGCATGATGGTTTGTCTTTTTTTCAGATGAATCGTGAAAATCGTATGACAGTAGATTGAACCAATCAACATATTTATTTAGTTCTGATACGTTGTATCCTTTCTCAATTCTATCTAGATAACCTGAAACTCCAAGAGATAGTAGAAGCCTAAAAATTTACGCTTACATTAATACAAAGTTTTGTTACTTATAGAATACGACTTTACCTAGGTCGGCCTGAATTCGTTGATTCTTGACCGAATGCTTCTCTCAGTTCTTTGACAAACTGGACCAAATTTTCCCGATCTTCTGGTTTGCTATCAGTCACGGTGGCCGGATATTGCCAAAGCAGATCTAAGCCATCAAAGTTATGCTGTCTTAAGAAGTCTATAGCTGTTTTTGCAAATGCAACACGTTGTTCTTTATCGGCGACTAATGGAGTGAATAGTGCGGAACCTTTACCCCATCCACCAAATGACAATAAGGTTTTTAAATTTATGTTAATCGTTTTTAGGTCATTTAATTGTGCGTAGCCTTTCCTCGTTATGTCCTGGTATTCATCGAATGGCTCAATTGTATAATCATCTTCAATCTTACCAAATGCGTAAATTAAGTGAGTGCACAGGTATGGATTTACATTTTGGGGGGTGAACTTTGCAATGCCTGGTCTGTACACGCTCCAATTTGTTACATAACAAACGACGCGAATTTCTTGGGCTATTGATTTGGCAATGATTGCCAGAAATGGTAAAATCCAAAATTCGAGTAGTTTCATTTTCTGAAAAATAAAGAAAATATTTTTTACTTTTCTTCCAAATTGCGAAATTTTTTGTTTTGGCGAGTATGAAAAATGAAAATTAAAAAATTGCTACTCAATTTGTTCTCACGCCTGAATTTAAATTTGTCCTTAACTGTTTGTTCCACTTTTTGTTCAAACTCTGGACATACGTAATTTGATGTCGGCTACCTTACAGAGAAATAAATGAACTTAGTTTACTTACACTGTTAAATTACTCACCACAATACTACTATGGACAATTGAAAACAGATATGTGTGTGTGTGGGTGTGTTTTATGGCGGAGTAGTGGAACCTTCGATAGGCTTCACGTATGAACCCATATATCAAACAGGTGAAAATGTCGGATTCATACTGACTACTACCACCGCCAATAAACCATGCAGTTCGGCTATATGGAACTATATACCGTTACGTATTTACTTCGGGTGGAAGGCTCAGCTTGGCGATTAGTTCATCTACCATTCGTCGACTCACTCCATCTTCTCTACCATACAATAATCGTCCCAGCCCGTGCTAGTCGGTGGTTCTCTGCTTTAGTTCCTTGACCACGACGCGAGTTGGTGGTGTGGCGCTCCTTCACAGTAAAATTTTTTTACGTCATTTATGCAAATTTACATACATTTAATTGTAAAATATTTACATCATTTATGTAAAAAAATTTTGTTTCCATAACATGTGACGGAATATTCAGTATGCCAGTACGTAAATTAAAGAACTCCACAGAATATACTGAAAAAGTTTTTATTTTATGTAGAGATTAATAACCTGTCAATGTAATTTTAATTATCTTATAGAACACTGAAAAAAATAGCGCGGAGATATTTACACATTTTGCTGTGTAAACCAAAATTTGCAGTTATTATCAATAATGCCTTAATTAAGTACGAGCCTTGTAAAATTTGCAGTGCAATATTTACAGTGCATTTTTAAATATTAAAATTATTGCTGAGCACCGTCTGATGACAAATTAAGTTAATGATATTACAATGCTGCTAGGTAAATTTTAGCTACGCAATTTGAATATATCATTTTCAATGCAAACATATTAAAAATGAAAAAAACTTGTCTTTTTCGTTGAGAATAAATTGCAAAGTGTTTTTAAAATGTTCAAATACTTTTCAAAATTTACTTTGCACTTTGTAAAACAATTTTTGCGGGGAGATTATAACCAATGAAATCATTTATTCTATCCGACTTTGGCATGGATCCGGCATTTTGTTCTCCAAATTTTATTTAAAATTTCAAACAAAAATTAGTCTTAAAGTGAATTTAAAGCAGTACACAAATTGCCACAAAAATGCCAGTTCGTCTATAGTTTCCAGATTTGTTGCGAAAAATGGTAATTATTTAAAAATAAAATAAAATAAAATATAAATTATATTTATTTTTATCCTTCATTTGCAGTTTTTTTGTAACCTTACTTCGCGCCGCAGAAATGACCGCTATAACCTTCAGCATTAAACCATAGAAGTGCTGAAACGATATATGGTAAACCCAAATTAAATTTACAATACTTTATATGGCTTTACTTATATTTGTTGCTTTCTTGTTTTAATTTCAGAATTTTATAAAGCAACTTAAGAGGACCGGACCAACTCAGTTCCACATTAAATGGTTACTCATCTGAGGAGAATTTAATTATTAGCAACATTACAACAATTCAATATCTTTTAATGCTGTATATAAAGTAAAAATATGTTTGATCAAAATTCACACGTAAATTTATTGTCGATCCACAGATGTAATTAATTATCATCTTTATTTTAAGAAAAATCGATGGCCTTTTGTGAAAAGTTAATAAAAAAGATTAATTATAAAGAATGTGTTTCATTAAAATTGGTTTTGAATATGTTAATAATTAAATTCTGTCTCCTCCAATCTAGAAGTTTCGAGTGTTTGCTTCTGTGCAGAGTAAATATTAAGGCGCTGCAATTTTCTCAATCCGCAAATTTTAAAATGCATTGTAAACCATTATCCACTTTGCAGTCATTTTTTACCATGCGCTCTGTAAAGAATTTCTAAATTATTTTATAAACTGCAGAGTAAATATATCAAAGCAATAACAAATATTGCTTATCCACCGTGAAATAAAAATAATAAAATTTACTCAGCAAGTTGTAATAATTGATTTGCTAAAATCGCAGTAAATACAAAGCGCTTGTGTGGCTGAATTTTTAATCATTTTTCATTAAATATTACTCCGCTTTTTTGTGAATATCACCGATTATTTTTTTCAGTGAACTTTGCAACATTTTATAAGAAAATTACATCCTTTCCAAAAATATTCCATAATTACTATGTAGAATATTATCGGAGATAAATACGAGTAAGAATAAATGTGACGCGTAGAGACTATTTTGTTTAATGTGATAAAATTCGCCAAATCGATATGTTCTTTTGTTATACTATATAGCATAAAGCAAGATTTGAATTTTTGCAGTTTGGTCGTTGCAACCTGATGAGTAGCACAACTTTTTATCAGTACGAGGTACCTGATGGATGGTTGACTAACATTTTGTTGTGCTCCAATCTCTAAGATGGATCCGCCTTATTACATATCTCCATAATTTCCTCTCTGTTTTGCGACAACTACACTCGCAATTTCGTCTGCAAATCAAATCACCTTTGCATCACTTGGTATGGGCATTTGAAGTATATCATCGTACATCAAATTGCAGAGTGTAGTGATCTTTGAGGAGCCCCACCAATCAGCTTGTAAGTTTTTTTTCCCTCCTCAGTATGATAAATAAAGATCCTCTCGCCAAAGTAATTGGAAACTAGTCTCAGCAGGTACTTCGGTACCTTCATCCATGCAAATGCGTTAATTATGCAGCTCTAGTTTGCCGTGTTAAATGTGTTTTTCACGTCCAATGTAACTATGGCCCAGTATTTTTTACTACCACCAGTAGCCATCAAGAACCGGATATCGCCTGGTGCGCCGTATCTACAACCTCCTTAATTGCATCCACTGTTGAACGCGTTTCTTGAAAGCTATACTGATGCTCTGTCAAATTTTCTGCTCTAACTATAGCCTGTTGTAGCCAGTCACATACAAATCTCTCTAGGGTATTGCCTGTCGTATCCAATAGGCAGATCGGACGCCAGGAGGACGGATAACCTGGTGGTTTGTCTCCTTTTGGCAACAGTGCCTATCTGTGTTCCTTTCATACACTAGGGAACACCCCCTCAACTTAGCATGCAATATATACTTCCGTATCTTTGGGTATGCTTTAACCGCCGGTAATGCTCTAAGGCTTCTAACACTATTGTACCTCTGCTACTGGTTTCCCTACTTCAAGATTCTACGGCCCATGCATTAAAATCCCTGGCTATGAGTAACGGGTTGTGACTCCATGCATCATCTGTTAATTGATCGAGAAATGTTTTAAATTCTTTAATTGATGCCACGTCTATAAATATGAACGCCGTTCACTTTGGCTCGGGCAAACCCGGGTACAATATTCCCACCAATTTCCTGTAGAGGGTAGGTACCACAAACCCATGCACAAGCTCGATTCGTTCGCCCAACACCATCTATCAAGGTTCCTGTATTGCTCACACACAATTACAATTTCCACTTCCACATGGATGATTTTCATTTCCAACGCTCTATTTCTTGCGCTTTCTGGTAAGCCGGACATCTAACGCTACCAGTTGCGTGTTTGCTACAGCCTTTGGCTGTTTCGTCGCATAGCATGCATTTTACATGTGTTTGGCATGTCTTAGCAAAGAGCCCTTATTCACTACATCTCCTGCCGAGCTTTGATATATCGGCTTCACTTCTACAGTTTCATGACCGATGCCCATAATCGTAGCTATATAAAGCATCTAGTCAACTCATGGCTCTTATAAAAATTGAGAACAGAATGTGAAGGTCCTGATTCCTGAACAATTATTTAAGTGGAACATCCGATTGGGTGTGCTTGGAGCCTTCTTTTAACATTTTATTTGGCTAGGCAATTTTGATGAAATTTAGCCAGACATCGATTACAGAATTCTGGTTCCATGAATAATTCATTCACTCATTCCCCGAATAAGCTTTCATGTCGCATCGCACAATGTTAAGTGATGTTGCATGTACTGTTCATTATATTTCGGGATGTTGCACGATGTTGCGTTGTGTTGCACCACGTTGTGGAATGTTGCATCATTTATAGTCATAAATCACCATGTTGCTTGATGTTGCATCTTGTTGAGGGATATTTCGTGGTGTTCCACTATATTTCAAGTTGTCTTCGGGTACTTTTAACATTTTATTTGGCTTGAACGATTTTGATAAAATTTGGCTTGACCGGGAAGGAAACGAATTAAAGGAGTTCTGATTTCTTGATATTTCATTTAGTAATCCTTCGAATGCCCCGTTATGTTGCATAATGGTCCACTATGTTGCACGATGATGAGCTATATTGTATCTTATTGTGTGATGTTGCCTTGTATTGCACCATGTTGCTTCATATTGCACTATATTGTGTAATGGTGCACCATTTTGCTTAATTTTTTTGCTCAAGGTACTTAATGTTGTGGGATGTTGCTATATACATATTGCACAATATTGTATCATGTGTACCATGTTGCGTGATGTTGTGTGTCATGTTGACGCGCCAACACGGTCTTGGGTTTAATTAATTAATGAATTAGATATCTGGCGTTATGTCTCATCATATTGCGAAATGTTGCAACTTTTTATGTTACGTTACGCTATCAACATTGACCTTGAACTCTTTTCGACATTTTTTTTTCGCCTCAAACAAATTTGATGATGTCTTGTGAAACGCGAAACCCCCCCGGATTTAGGTAAAAAATGGTGACGAGAATGCCAAAACTACGAGATCTTCAGTGGAGCCCGGGACTATTTAAAAAAAAATTGGCTCGAACGATTTGGATAAAAATTGCAGTGGTAAGAGTTTGTTAATGACAGGAACTGATTGTATTACTCCTTATTTTGGGAAATCATTTAGGGTTTTTAAGGTCAATCGTTTTTTAATTTTATTGTATGAAATGGGGTAAATGGGGAAAATTTTGTCTAGCAGGTTCTGAAATTTTGTTTCGAAAACAAGTTTTGTTATTTTATAGAAAATACGAATACTACAACACATTGATTTTTGGAATATCCGGAAGACGCTCTAAGTATTTTATACAAGAAAAGCTACGGTTGCGTCTAATAACTTTATACATCGAGTTCCATAATTTTGATATCTCGTCTTTGAATGATGAATACAATTTTGACAAATGTGCTCATGTGAATCAAATTCCACAACGTCAGGTTTTTCCCACAGTTTATACACTCCTTCATTTTGTAGCAACTGTTGGTTTGGCGATAAGCTAATTTACCATACTATTATTTAATAGTCCAGCCGCTTGGTCTATTAAATAATAATATGGTAAATGAAAGACTCGGTGTATCAGAGACGTTATGTCTGACGTAGATAATTAACACTATGAATGCTAGTTTCTAATATTATATGGCAATAAAACGGGTTTGCTTGGAATTCTAAACTTTTGGTTCGGTAATCTACAAACCAGTTCAGTTTTTTAGTTTAATCGTAACGATGATAATTATCGCACTAAATAATCAAATTCAGGAACCTTGAATTTTTTTTATTAATTTCAAGGTTGCACAAAGTATTATCTTATAATCACTTACTATAACTTCTTATTTACGTTTATACCGTCTCGATACACTATTTTTATATTCACTTTCTTATATTAACACTTTTGTAAAAACCAAAATAATATAATCTCAAAATTAAAGTATAAACGCTCTATTCGAGGCTGGATTCACACAACATCTGTGTAAAATGAATTCCAAAATATTTTATTTTCATAATTAATTTATTACTCTTTTACCTTTTAAAACAGTCCGAGGAAGGTCCATAAGAACGACTCAAGGTGTTCTCGTTTGATGTTCATTTGTGTGCAAATTTGTAAGATTTTTTTTAAACTTAAAGTAAGATAAACAAATTCGTGGTGCATTCCTCCTTGCAGGATAACTTTTCGGACTCTGTTTTCAAGAAAAATTATTGCCTTCCTTTGAATTACAAATTACTATTTTCACGTTTTTTGACATACCGAATTTTTTTGTTTCTGTTTATGCTTGTATAATATATTCGCTCATTCATTAGCAATAACATAAATTAGTTTTTGAAGTGTTAAGTCGTCATCTGATAGTAGGCGTTGTTTTTGAAATATGTTATTGAACAAATTTCGGTGTAAAGTAATTTAAACATCGTACAAATTTTGTAGTTGTATCAAAGAATATATACAACAAGAAAGAGATTTTGTTCGACAGAAATATACCATCAAAAAATCGTTCATGATTTTCTGAGTTTTTGTTTGTAATTTTCGAAGAACGAGATGGTCTTATAATCATACATTTCTCGTTCTAACATTCGTTTGATAAACACAACTTCGGCGATTTCAAAATCAAACGAATCAAATAATCAATGAAAAAATCGAAAATATTGGAAAAGGGGAAAAATATTGCGAGCAAATCATTTTTAATTATCTCGTACGTAATTTAGTAACGCTTTATTCTTCAAAGGATGCGTTTCGTTCGAATTTATTGGAAATGCAAAATATTACGTATTATTTTTCAGCTTTGGTTTGTTTATGTACGTAGCTATACATTTTTAATCAAAATAGCTCATGAAACTAACCAATTTTTTTATTTTTTTGGAATATATATATATATATATATATATATATATGCATACCGGAATAATTTATTTGAAAATGTCTGTAGATTTCGATGTATGTATTTAGGAAAAAATTTGATTTTAGGAAAAAATAAATAATGTGATACACATAGCTACTTACGTAGTGATGGAAGTTTATGAATGGAAATATTATAAAATGGGAAACAAAATATCAACTCAAATAAAAATGTACGAAATGGATAAGTATTGGTTCTACAAAAATGAAATACACATGTAAACGATTATATTTAATTTCGATCGTTTCATTGTTCATTTTGGACTATTTTTCTTCTGCATTCAAAATTTTTTTATGTAAAGTTAATTTACAATTGCGTCAAAGTGGAATAGCTATCTACGGGTTCACGTTTTATGCCTAGCCCAAGCCAATAAACGCAATATTTATTTATTTATTTCTATTTCAGTAAGAGTGTTTAACAATTTGTATTATTAAGATTAGCAAAATTACAAAATTAATTTATAAAAGTTGTTGTATACAAAATAAGTCTATAAATACATTTATGAAAAATACAACTAGCACAAATTTAAGTTTTTAATTAATAACAGATAGCTGAATAGAAATTAGGAGATTTCTTTAATCTGCAAGATTAGTGTTGAAATCACCTTCCCTACTATTTTATTAATAAAAGTATTGTTAGTGGGGCATTATAATGAGTTTATCTATATGAAGTTTATTTTACTTATTTATTGTTTTCTTTGCGTAAATAATACAAGTGAATATGAAATTTTGAAGTAATTATTAGCTACAAAATATAAAAAGGTAAACGACTTTAATTTAGAGAAGAAAAAAGTGATTCCACTTCATCTAGCTTTAATAGCCAATTCTTCACTTCTTTTAGAAATAAACTTAAAGTTCCTATAGCTTTAATATCAGTAGGGAGTGCATTAAACAACTTCGGTGCAGTGGTTATATAGTACTTTTTAATGAGTTCTTTATTTGTAAATGGAATAACACAGTCTTTTTTATTCCTCAATTGATACTTGTTTACTTTAATATTAAGGTTCCCGCTGCGCATATAGAACAGTTTTAATACTTTAAATATATAAAGGTATCTCAGTGGAAGAATTTTGCAAATTCGAAAAAGTGGTAACGCCGACTCTAATTTTTTCTTCTTAAAGATTATTCTAATACTATACTTCTGCAAAACCAGCAATGGTTTAAGGGAACTATAATAGATGCCACCCCAACAAGTAATGCCGTATTGAATTTTGGAGTGTACTAATGCGAAATATACTGACCTTGAGACTGGTAAGGAACATAAACCTCTGAGTAGGTATAACTTTCGATTTGCAGCGTTTGTATACTTGCACAGTTGGGCCATATGATTTTTAAAATTTAGGTTACTATCAATTAGAATACCTAAGTACTTATAATTGTCCACAGATTCTAAATTTAAACAAGTGGTCTCGCAATTTGCACTCTCATTATACAACAGATTTAAAGCATTAACACACGTCGCACTATGATATATTATTTTATCTCTAAATGAGTCAAATTTTGGAACTTTAAAAAACATAACATTCGATTTTTCACTCAGAAACATACTGTGTATATCAAACCATCTTCTCAGTTGCCCAAAATCAGAATTCATGAAATTTAATAATGATACTTTATCTTTAGAAGCATAAGAGAGTGCAATGTCATCAGCAAAACCAGTGCACATCCCATTTAACTTTAGCGAAAAGATTGAATTAATATAGATCAAGAAAAGTATCGGGCCCAACACTGAACCTTGAGGGACCCCACTCGTTACACATAGTGAATCACTAATTCCATGCTTGAGACGAACTATTTGTTTCCTACCAGTAAGGTATGATTGGAACCAATTATTGACAACACCTCTTATTCCTGCAACCTCCAGTTTATACAACAGAAGCTGGTGATCAACTGTATCAAATGCCTTCTTTATATCTATAAAGCTAGCTGACACTAGGCTACTTTGATTTATGTTATCATAAACGGAATTTAGAAATTGGATCAAAGCATCTTCAGTGCTTAAGTTTTTCCTGAACCCGAACTGATTTTTTGACAAGAAACAAGTCTTGTCCAGGAAAGCAATAATTCTAGACTTCATGCATTTTTCTAAAAGTTTTGAGAACACTGAGAGTAAAGCTATTGGACGATAGTTACCTAACACATTAATATCCCCTTTTTTATGAATAGGAATTACATGAGCCAATTTAAGTCTCTCTGGAAAAATGTTGCACTCAAAGCTCTTGTTGAACAAAAATACTAAAATGGGCAATACATTTTTTTCAAGACAAATGAGTTAACTTCATCATCTCCGCACGAATATTTATTTTTTAAATTTCTAATTGTTACCTCCAATTCATATTCAGTAATAGGATTTAAGAAGATAGAGACAGGCTCAATATGATCATATACTAATGTAGAGTCAGTTAAAGGATTAAAGGGTGCGCAAATTATATCTTGTTTAATATTATTTGCAACCTCAACAAAATATTTATTGAAATTATTCGCAATTCCATCTGAGTTGATTTGTTTTAAAAAACAATTACTATTCTGCTTCCTTTCCCCAATAATTGAATCAACCAATGTCCATTGAGATTTAATATCATATTTTGAATCCAAAAATTTGGTTTGATAGAAATTAGACTTTGCCTGTTTAATCTTTAGTTTTAAATCTCTCGTCATCTTCTCGACTTTAGCTTTTAATTTACAATTAGTAGGATGCCTATTTAGCTTTTTACTTAATGCGTTTTTTATTTTAATTTCTTTTTAAGATGCAATAAACTGAATCTTTTTCATTTATGTATGAGCTAAATATTTCGAATCGAACTATTTAATGGATTTATGAAGGATTAGTTTAGAGTATTTAATAATTTTGTGCGTTTTAATTAAAATCTTGAAATTGCTATTTGATATTTCATTTTTGTATAAATTATAAATATATAAATTTGAAATTACTTAAACGTAATAATTTTTATTATGTGGCTTTGTGTAGATTAATTGGTTATGACTTCTTCTATGTACCTACATTTATTGAATTATTCGATAGAAAGATATCTCGACATATACAAATCCTATAGATAACGTTGTTTATAACTTAGGAAAAAATTTTTGATAACATTGTATATAGTACAAGTTACGGAAAAACTACTTTAATATTCTATGTGAAAACGGTGACATTAAATATTCATTTTCATGAAATTCGTAGACTTCCTCAAATGAGCGAATAAGGCATCTTATTTTAGAGCTATACAATTAAATGTAAGAAAGCTTAGATTTTTTGAAAAAATTGAAAATCCTTTCCAAAAAAGAAAATTATTTTAAATTTATTAAAGGTCTTCAACTAACCATTAAATCACAACTAATGTTAATTGATTACTTAACAATAAATCATGGAGTTGATTTCATTTTAACTGGGAAAACGAACCAAGACTGCCTTGAAAACTTTTTTTCTCGGTTACGCGGTAAAGGTGGTTTTAATTACACCCCATCCAGCAACGAAATTGGCATACACTACGCTAATATAATCGTTACCAAACTATTATTTAAAGGTGAGTATGCCAACTGCAAAGAAGATGACGGAAAGATGGTTGACCTTCACTGGGAAAATTTCCAGGTGCTTTACAAAGATAGCTTAATTTCTAAATGCGAGCCTGAAGACGATTCAATTTACGATGAGTTTTTAGCCTGTCGAGACTCTACCTCTGAGACTGACATTCTACAGAAAAATGCGGCCACATATTATGCTGGGTATTGTGCGGTCCAGAAAATAAACTGCAATGCATGCAAAATTAAGCTGATAAAAGAACCTAATGAGATTCCTACAGCAAGTGATACATTTATAAGCGAAAATTTTTTTAAAAAATCATCAAGATATGGACCGTTAAAAGTACCGACAAAGGAATATGCAGAAGTGGCATACACTTGTTAACGATTTTTGAGCATTCTTTCAGAAATGAGTGTCATTTACCTAATATTTGTGAAAAGGCTACTGAAAAGTAGCTTAAATATTATCGAGCGAAAATTTCCTGGTTTTCTACCGTTAAAAGAAGATGGACCGTGTAATGAACACATTAGAACTTTAATAAAAAATTTTAATCTTGTATTAATTAGGAAAAATTCCAAATGGTATCTATTGAAAGGTGAATTTACAAAAACAAATAATAAATTATCATCAACAAACGCTTCAAAGAGATTAAAAGTTTTAAACAGTTAAAAAATAAATAAATTATGTAAAAATGTACTATGTATTTAAATTTAATAAGGATGTTCGAATAACTTAGAATTGACCTTTAGTGACTAATGTACAATATAATGTTATAGTATGTATGGGCCGTATATTTCTCGTACAGGTAAATAAACTTCAATGGTTCACTATTATTTATTTCAACATTTCTCTTGAGCGTGCTTAAGAAGTGAAAAAGCGATATGCAAGGGTAATTTTTACCAATCGGCAGTTTGGTTTCCAACATATACGTTGTAAGTGTGCAGATTTATAAATATAATTTTATAAATTTAAAAAAGTATAATAATCAGAATTCTAAAGAAAATTGTAGGTATTACAAACAATAGTTTTGTGAAAAAAATAACTCTTCTCTATTTGAAATTTTAGATGTACTTTCTAATTGAATTCAAGTGTGTTTATTTATGATTATTTAATGATTGGAAATGCGTAAGGTTGGTATGACAATACTGTAATTAAATTTTGAACTGGACCATATTATCATCAATCCTATGTATATAAACATGCTATCGAAACCTTTTAAACATATACTCCTCAGGGTAGATGTTGCAGGGTTTGCTGGAAGAAACCCAGCAGCTTTAGATCGATGGATAAATTATTTAATTATTTTGTATACAATCGCGTACGACGAAAAAATATAAATATTTGATGAAATTTAGATATCTCGCATATCTAATCACAAGTAACTCAAATTAATAAATTAACAAATCTTATGTACGGAAAGTGTGTGTAAAAAATTAACAAATCGTACAAATAATTTATTAGCCAAGTACATTGTTAGACAATGACTGTTGTGTAGCGTATGCCATTAACTAATCCTTTTCTGCACCAGAGCCCCCATTATTCTGAAGTACGTTTTTGATGTTGAATTACGTTTACTCCAGGATTGTGCTATACATACCTACCGGGACTGCCATCATGCCTTATATATCATGTACGCGTTTATCATATAATAATATCATATTACCAGATGATCTGGCAGTATTGTCTAGTTATATAAGCATTAGATTCATGATAGTAAAATCTTGTAATCTAATTATATAAAGTGTGGGAATTGTGATAATATTTTGCTACAAATTGTACTAATTTCAAAATATTTATTTCCCGTTCTCAAATGTATATTCTGGTAGGCTGGGAATAATTTTTTTATGAAAGTTTTTATAAACTTAAACGCGTATTCCGATCTTATTACAAGTTAATTTATTTTTAAATATATATTTATAAAATGGAATTATTTTTTCCCGATAAAAAAAAAATCCCAATTCTCTATTCCCGGGGAAAACCAAATAAAGCCACTGGTAACGTTAAATCCTTAAAAATCATAAAATATAAATCTATCATTATTGAGATTTCTTAAAAACTCGGATTAAAATAAGATTTGAAAAGGTTTAGCGGCCTTGCAAAAGCCTCTCTAAGATTAATAAGATTGATGTTGGTTGGCAAAATTTGTCCAAAATCAATTAAAATGATTATATAATACCACCGTTTTCACTTCGAATATTAATGTAGTTTATCCGTGACTTGTAACAATGTTAATATTATCAAAACTTGTTTTACTAATTTAGCAACATCGTGACATATAGGATTTTTACATGTCGCGATATCTTTCTATCGAATAATTCAATATAGGTATATAGAACAAGCCAAAACCAATAAATCTATACGGTCACATAATAAAAATTATTATTTTTAAGATTAATATGAGATTTGATTATTATTAATAATACTATCTATATTTATAATTTATGCATAAATCAAATAACAATTACCAATTTTAAATTTTTTATTAAAACGCGTATAATTAAAAAAAACTCGTATTTATTCCTTCTATACAGCCATATATCATCAACTCCGTTGACAACTTTCTAAACGAACGATTCTAAATATTTAGCTTATACAAAAATGAAAATGGTTCATATATTTGCGTTTATTGGGCTTGGGCTAGGCATAAACGTGAACTCGTAGATTTTCCGCTTTCACGCAATTGTAAATTTGCTTTACATTAAAAATTTTTGAATCCAGAAGAAAAATATTCCAAATGAACAATGAAACGATCGTAAATAAAAACAACCACCTAAATTTCATTTTGGTTTAACAAACACTTGCCATTTCGTGTATTTTTATTCGTAATTTACTTCACAAGCAAATAACAATAGTACAACAGAAGATTATTTTGTTTTATATTTCTTACTACGATGAGTATCATCGACTTCATTCATAAAGTTCCTTCACTACGTGAATATGTTAGTCACATTTATATTTTTTCTAAAATCAAAATTTTTCCTAAACTCCATACATTCAGAGAAATCAACAAACATTTTCAAATTAAATATTTCGGGATGTATAGAAACCAAATATACCAAAACGAAAAAAAAATTGGTTGGTTTCATGAGCTATTTTGATTAAAAATGTATAGCTACGTATACATAAACAAACCAAAGCTGAAAAATAATACGTAATATTTTGCATTTCCAATAAATTCGAACGAAACGCATCCTTTGAAGAATAAAGCGTTACTAAATTACGTACGAGATAATTAAAAATGATTTGCTCGCAATATTTTTCCCCTTTTCTAATATTTTCGATTTTTTCATTGATTATTTGATTCGTTTGATTTTGAAATCGCCGAAGTTGTGTTTATCAAACGAATGTTAGAACGAGAAATGTATGATTATAAGACCATCTCGTTCTTCGAAAATTACAAACAAAAACTCAGAAAATCATGAACGATTTTTTGTTGGTATATTTCTGTCGAACAAAATCTCTTTCTTGTTGTATATATTCTTTGGTTGTATAACATCTTCACCTTTCAATTTCAATATAAAACCAAAATCATAAATTTTGTACGTTCATGATTATTTTCGGTAAAATTAAAAATGATCTGAACTAATATTGTATGAAATTTAGTTTTTGAAAAAGACTTTAATTTTTGTTTTTAATCGTTTTTTTTTTAAAGCTCAATGCCAAAAGCTTATTGCTATGTTTCACTTGCGGTAGACTGATCTCGGCCTGAACCCAGTAGAATCTCCCAATTTATGGAAAATGCTTAAGTATTGATTTTCATCCCGATCAATCAACCCGTACGCTCTGAACAATAACCAAATGTTTACTGAAGAACAGTTTTTTGTCAAAAATCGTCACATTTTCGCTTAAATTTTGGAAAACTGAGTTGATTTGGTATTGTTGAAAAATACATTTAGAAACTTTTAGTGCATAACCGCTTCTCTTGCAAATGATATACTTTTCAAAATACATGCAAAAAACCAAAAGCTATTATCGAAGCTAACACTTCCGGTGGACCGATTTCGTCTATAATTCAATAATATTTTTTAAATTTGCCGAATGTTTTCAGCCGAAAATGATAATTCAGATAGTGCTTTTTGTATCTCAGCCAAAAAGATATTAATACTCAGAATTATATTACCTAAAGTACCTAATTCTACCGTCATCTACAAATAATCAGACTACAGAAAAAATCTGCCAGGAGCTGAAATATGTCCAAGATATTTGCGAAATGCTCCAAAGGCCCCTTCCGGTGTGCCGATTTCGACCAAAAATCAATGCAATGTCCTAAATTAAGGAAAAGGCCTAAGTCTGAATTTTCACTGGGCTGTAGAGAGCCAACTACATTTAGGTTGGATGGCACCACACAGCCACACAAACACACACAATTTTTTTTTTCAAACTATACTTTTTTCAAATCTGTGGTTTAGTGAATGGTTAATCTACAAAAATGACAAGGTAAAAACAAGGTTTTCTTGGGTACTATATTTTATTTTACTATGTAAAACAAAGTAACCACCAGTATCCTAGTCCAAAAATGTCATTTATACATAAATTTTGGAAAATCGATCTGTGACGGTTTTTTTTTGCAAATTTAATTTAGGTATTTTATTTTATAATCATCATTTTTCTCCTAAATGATCTTCCAATTTATATGAGAAAAGCCTTAATTTTGAAATATACTGTCTGAGCTGTTGCGGACCAACAGATATTCAGTTACACGGAACTACATACGCTCGCACTATGTCAAAGAATATTATACGAGTTTTTTGTAAGAAAGGTTTTCGCTGGCTCTATATGTTATGTCACTATTCTTTGACCAGATGATTAGAAAGGCATTTCGACCAGAGAGGAGTCGATGAAAGAAACTGTTCTGAACACGAAAAGTATTAGACTATTCGCGGTACGTTCAAACATGAATAGCTGGTTGGAAGTAAAGATTGCGATTGGGAATTCCTGTTTTGATAATTATCGAGAATTCCATAATTTTTCCGAAATTTTTATTTCATTCATTTTTTTCATTATTTCATAGTAACATATGACGAATGGTTCTAATGTAATTGCTTTGGTAAGTATTTTAAAGCATATACGAAAATACAGCCAAATTCTGGTGAATTCATGTTCTGGAATAAACAAAAATTATATACATTCATTAAATTCGATTCTGTTTATAATACATCCAAACTATATGAGCACAATTTTCAAAGTTTTCTGATTTGGTGGTATAATTCGCTAAAACGATTTGTTCTTGTTTCATACTATTGGCGTGAAGCAAGAGGTAAATTTTTGCAGTTTGGTCGTTGCAACCTGATGAGTAAACCAACTTTTATCAGTACGATACCAAACTGCCAAGAGGAAACTTGAGGAAGTTCTCATTTTTGTAACGGGTTGTGTGGCTTTGAACACACAAGTACCCGTGGGTTTAAAAATAGGAGGGTGAGTGAATTTTCTACTTTGTGGTAGAGATATTGTAAGTAAAATAACTCTTTTTCTGGTGGCCCGAAAGGTCTCAAACATTGTTGAATGTCATAGAAAATAATATTTGTCTATAAAAAAGCCGAAAGTTTTAAAGTAATAGTAAACAAGTAGAAATAATCATTTCATGTCTACCACAATTTTACCCGGTAAACTACAAGCCCATTGTTCGCCGAAATATTTGGAAATTTAAAGCATAGTTTGTGGATAAACTGAAAAATTTGTATGAGTAAATCAGACAAGAGGATATATGGTTAGTAGCTCAAATCCCGACATACATTTGAATTTCACCTTACAAGAGGTTACATTCTAGCCTCACTTTATTTGCGTTTTATTTTTAACTTTTAAAGACGTTTATTTGGTAGACTTTTTCTCCATATCAATGTTTTTCTAAACGATGCCATGAACAATGGTGTAACAGGAGGAGGGCGTATACAACTATGCATCCTACGATTGTCTTTTAATTTTTTACAAGACGCAATGACATATGTTTGCACTTATGGTAGTCCGGACATGTTTCTCATATTAACATGCAAAATGCTAAATGAGAGAAATTCAGGATGAGTTTTTACCTGAACAAATTTGCATTAACAAACATGCATTCACTCCAAATTCAACCTTATATAAATCTTGTTCGTCAATTTGCAAATAAAGTTCACCTATTTCCAAAACATTTTCATTCTTTTCCAAATCAAATCCAAAATTATCCTAATCAAATTCACCTTTATCCAAATCATACTCATTCTTTTCCAAATCAAATTCAACCGTAAACGATATGTAGGAGTTTCACTCCAAATTCACCATTTTATGATCATGTTCATCAATTTGCAAGTAAAATTCTATTATTTCAATAACATTTTCATCCTTTTGAGAATCAAATCCACCTTCATCCAAATCAAATTCACCTTTATTCAAAACATATTCATTCTTTTCCAAAACAAATTCACATTTGTTCAAATCAAATTCACCTTTATCCAAATCATATTCATTCTATTCCAAATCAAATTAAACCGTAGACGATATATGCGATTTGCACTCCAAATTAATTTTTTTACAAATCATGTTCATCAATTTGCAAATAAAATTCACCTATATCGAAAACATTTTCATTCGTTTCCAAATCAAATCTAACTTTATCCGAATCAAATTCACCTTTATTCAAAGCATGTTCATCCTTTTCCAAATCAAATTAACCATTGATTAAATCAAATTCTAGTTTATCCAAATCAGATTCATTCTTTTCCAAATCAAATTTAACCGTAGATGATGTATAAAATTTTTAGATTTGAAAAAGCAAGAATTTGGAGTGCAAATCCTATATCGGCTACGAATGAATATTGATTTGGAAAAGAATGAATCTAATTTGGATATAGCTAAATTTTATTTGAACTAATATGAATTTGTTTTGGAAAAGAATAAATATGTTTTGATAAAGGTAAATTTGATTTGGCTAAAGTTGGATTTGATTTGGAATTGGATGAAAATGTTTTGGATATAGGTGAATTTTATTTGCAAATTGATGAACATAATTTGAAAAACTATGAATTTGGAATGCAAACCCTTATGTATCGTCTACGGTTGAATTTGATTTGGAAAACAATGAATATGATTTGAATAAAAATGAACTTGATTCGAACAAAGACGAATTTAATTTAGAAAAGGATGAATATGAATGAATAAAGGTGAATTTGATTTGGATAAAATTGGTTTTAATTTGGAAACGGATGACAACGTTTAGGATATAGTAGAATTTTATTTGCGAATTGATGAACATAGTTTGTAAATGGATGAATTTAGGGTGGTAACCCTGTATATCATTTACCCCTTTCCCGACCAAGAAAAAATTTTTTTTGGCTCAATTGAAGTACAAACCACACAAATGTGTAAATAAAAAAACATAGTATGTAATGACGTTTTTGATAAAAAATTTCGCTTGTTTTGAAGTACAACCAACACAATTGTGGGTATAGATATAGAGTTTTTTTTCGTACGAAAATAAGTTAAAACGGAATACACAAATGTATAAGTTGGTTCAAAACACATACAACCATACATTTTTGACATAATTCGTTTGGCTTATCCACACAATTAAAAAATAGCGTAAAATAGGGCTTTAAAAGCGAACAGCAATAGAGTTGGGAGTGCTTCTACCGAAGAACTGATTGCCAAGTTAGTAAACAAGAATAAAAAAAAATGGAACTCTAAGATATTGTTACAATCTCGCCTATTGGGACGCTGGGAAATTAATTCTGTAAACCCTTCTGTAAGTTTGAAGTTACATGTTTTCCTAGGCTTGCGAGGAATAATTGTATATATATCTAAGTTTTCGGAAACGGTTCGAACATTTTCATGCAATGAAAATCCTTTAGGGGGTTGTCCGGTGGGGTTTGGGTCCCGCTTTTGTATCTTTTTTTGGGTTCTCACGTTTTTATTAAAATTTGGTGAAAATGGTTTCCATTTGCAAGAAATCGATTGCGATTGGCCCAGATGACGGGAACATTCGTTCAGAGGTTCATACCAGTGGAACCCTTTTTTTTTTTTTATTTATTTATTTGTTTATTTATTGGTTCATTGACATTACAATTTTGGTAAAGGAAAAGCACATATGGAAGCAATATAAATGAAGAACAACAACCACCAAAAAAAAAAAAAAAAATACTTTCATTAGGCATAAAAACTCAATTTTTCAAAACTAAATTAAATTTTTTCAAAAAACAAATCCCTCCGTATTGAGCTCAAGCTCATTTGTAACAGAGAATGAGAGAACACTGCAAGAAGTGAATACTTACATACTACATACAAAAATAATATTCTTTAATTTTTAATTTTTCTTATTCTTTAATTTTTTTTCGGTTCGCACGATCTACATAAAACTTAGTGAGGGAGGATATTTGAGTACCAGAAATCGATTGCGATGTATCGTAATGTTTGTAAATTCTGTTCAGAGGACTGTCTGTTGGTGCCCCGATTTATTTCTTTAATTATGTTCTACTCCCACGATTTTTATACAAATTTCTGACGGAGCGGGTTTTGATTACCAAAAACCGATTGTTATGGGTCCTAATTTTGGAAAAACTCATTTAGAGGGTCAGCCGGTGCGGCCCAACTCCCGTCTTTTATTTTTTTTTTTTACTTCGAGTCCTTTTCTTTAATTTTGCTTGCTTGAATTTTATAAAAATTGGTAATAGAGGATTTTCGAGTATCAGGTGTCCATTGCGGTGGGTCGCTTCCGTTATTTTTTTCTTCGACTCGCACGATTTTTATAGAAATTTGCATGAAGGAGCGTTTTCGTTTACCAAAAATTAATTTTGATGGGTTCGTATGTCGGTAAAATTAATTTCGCGGAGCATCCGGTGGCACCGGAACTTGGACGATATTGATAAAACTTAGCGGGACAAAGTTTTCGAATGCAAGAAAACGATTGCAAGGAGTTCTGATTTCTGGATATTTCATTTAGGAATGGCCCCCCACCCCCGAATGAGCCATGTTGCACCATGTTTCACGTTCAATGATTTTGTGCCATGTGGCGGGATGTTGCGCAATTTTGTGGTATGTTGCGTCAAATTGCACCATGTTGCGTGATAATGCACTACATTACATCATACTGTGGGATGTAGCTGGAAGTTGTCCATGTTGCATCATGTGTACCATGTTGCGTCACACCAAGTTCTGTGACGTTGCACCCTGTTGCGCGACTTATACTATTTTGTGAGCAAGGTCCAGAGCCATTTTACTTATAACATTTACAAAAGTTTTGTTGAAATATTTTCTTTAGTTGCAAGCAATTACATAGATGGATAGTAGTTTAAATTTAAAAACTAAATAAAAAATATTTTTTTCTAATTTTCTTATCTGATAAGTGCTTCATTACAAAATGTATATCAAATTCTATTTTAATTGTATCGATATTTATTTCGGTGTGACCTTTAATTCTTATTTCGATCGATTTTGTATCGTATATACGAAACGATATAACTCTTGTATCGGAATAAATAGTAATATTTTTAAATGCGTGGGTAAAATGCCGTTTTATATTACCACCAATGATATCCATCCACAGAATATTTATAGATTTTACAAAATTCGGAAATAATTTAGTTGCTTAGTACAAATTATTATATCACAAGGTCGGGCTCATTATACCTGTTATGAAAGAACAACTCGATCCACATGTACAAATGTGTAATTACTATACGAGTAGAGTACTATGCATTGTAACTACTCTACTTTTAATTATTACTTCTTTCTTCAATCATGATACGAGTGCACCATGTGCGTAACATTATTTGCATGTTAGAAAAAACGTTTTTCTTATGTGGTCAAAATCATGATGTCCTTGCATTATTTTCACATAAGAAATAAAAATTAAAATTTAATATATTTTCTGAATAATGTAGATCTTGGCCCATACTGAAAATTATTGAATTTCAAAGAACAAGAATTATATGTTTTTATATCGTCTATTGTGATTTTATTCTTGTAAAAATATTTTGAGATAGCACACAATCTACTGAGCACCCAAGAACCTTGAGAATTTATTATTTACAAGTATGATTTACAAATAGATAAAAATAATTTTTAATTTGTTGTAATTGATTTTGCAGCATAGTTACGATACTTACGAATTTTTTTAAAAAAATATTTATTTTTCACTATTCAACTTTTAATAATGTTGCACAATTAAACAACCCAAAAAAATTTTAAATTTTAGAAGAAAATCTTGTTTTTAGTTATCACTATTAATTATTTTTACTCGTACCTGCTGGGGCAGCGTTCATACACAGTGTGTCTAATTACACGTTTTTTTTATTTCTAATCTTAATAGATTCATAAATTGAAGGAATTCAACATTTGTTTAATGCATCGTAATGTAAATTAAAATATACCACATGTATTTTGTAACTAAGTATAACGTGTAAGTCTTGCGTTTATTGCAGGAAATTTTTTATTTTTATGAGATGAATCATTGATTCAGGTTTTGATGTCATATAAAAAGTGATTCTTCCACCGATTCTCAGTCCTATAACTAAATGTTTCAAAATACTTTTTGGCAGTTTTTATTTATCGTAAGACTTCATATATTAGATATGGTATGCCACGGATTCTAAAATTTGACAAATTGGCGAAGAATTGTAGGCCTAATACGTAACGTTTGCAAACCACCTAACGGAATCATTAAAGAACCACCATCACATGCCTGCATGATGAGATCCGGCTCGAAAGGCCAGAAAATAGTGTGAGTCACGACAGAAATCCCGTTTTGGAAATCCCGCAGTTTTCTTATTTTGTCGAGTAGTATTTGACTATCACTATAACTTTTTAATTAAATAATTTCAAAAACTGTTTTTTATTGGTAATATAAGAGGTTGAGGGTTTATAGGTTGGAATGTAATTGATTTTTATTTTAATTTTTAAACAATAAAAGAAATGTTTGTTTGATCTAAATTATAGCAGCTACAACAAAATTCTACAACAATAACTGCAGTACTGATTTACTCACTGCAATTTATTCATCTACTTCATATAAACGAAAACACTTTTTATAGAGCTTTATATAAAACAAACGTATACCAATATAATTGATAGGTACACCCATCCCTCGATTTACACGGCCCTCGATTAATGCGATCTCGCTTTTACGCTGTGAACAAAATTTTAGAAAAATGTTCTAATTTTAAAAAAGTACTAATATTTCTATGTTCAATGTGCTTTAAACGCTACCATTTCATTTATGTATTTACTCCATAAGACGCACTCAGGGGCGAGATTTTCTAACACTACATTTTCGATACTTTATCGAAATGTATGACGTCTGTTTTGATTATAAATTATTTCTTTTCTGTTGCTATTACAACCTACTAGAATAAATGTGACAATTATCTCTTTCTCTAATTTCGTTGAAGTATCAAAAAGTAAACAAATTATTTGGTGATAGAAATCGAGTAGATATAACACAATTTTAATCTAGCAGGCTTAAAAGTGATAAAAAATATGAAATAGTATTCCATTTTATTCTAGAGAAGCGAGACAAGAACTTCGATAAATTATCGAAAATTGTGATGTTACAAATTTCCGCCCCAGGAAATGTTAGAAACGGCAACGGTTGGAACGGAGAAATCCCGCTGATTTATTCATGAACTGAACGTTTGAAAAAGAAATTTCTTAATTTCTTTTTATAACCTATACCATAACAAATTTAGGAAAATTTTCTATTTTTTTTAGAAAATTTTGCAACCAGTGAGTTTCTTTTTAACTTTATTAACATCCAATTTTCATAGACATTCCATACCGATAACATAACTGATTCTCTAAACAACAAGATTATGTGTAATCGTGAAAACCACAGTAAGCTTTTCCACTTTACACAAATTACAACAACAAACCTGTGTGATTTTGTTTATTGCTGGCCCGATTTCAATCTATCCTATTTTGGTTTCTAACGAAATTTCATGCCGTTTGGTACGATTCGTTTTCTTTCCTGCATTCTGATTCTCTCAAAAACACAATAATATGTAAACGAAAAAAAAAACCACACAGGATTGTTGTAATTACAGGTATCAATCCTTGTGACAAAAAAGTATGATTTGAATGGCGAGTAGTACAATAGCGAGTGTAAACTTTTGAGCCTGATCAAGTACTTAATGCCGATGAAACCGGACTGTTTTAAAAAAAATGGCGAAAAGAACATATCTGTCCAAAAATGAGAGATCTCCCAGTAGATTTAAGGCAATAAAAGATAGAGTCACCTTGGTATTTTATAGCAACACGTCGTGGGATCGAATGTTAAACCCACTCTATATTAAGCAAGCTCAAACACCACGAGTGATGAAATGCGTTAATATGAGAGTAATTTACCAGTTTATTGGCGCGGGCAAATAAAAAAGGTTGGGTGACTTGCACTTTATTTGAAGGTTGGTTCACCAGTGCTTCGTTCTCCAAGTGAAAAGTTATTTGGAAAAAAAAAATCTTGAGCCTAAAGCCTACTTTCTATCACCCAACACAACATCAATGATAAATCTTCAAGATCAAGGCACAATTTCTGCTTCTAAGGCATATTAGAAAAACTTTTGCCGATATTTTAAGAAAATTAGATGAAACATACTGTCCATGAGGTGTGGACAAATTTTACTATTTCAATTGTGTGACACATTTTGGTTTGGCAGTGCCCGAAATCAAAAATACAACTCTTAATACATGCTGGAAGATCATCCTGCTAGATGTTGTGAATCCGAGAAAACTGTGCAATCAACCGAAATTCTCTATTCAACCATCATCGATCTGACCCATTCATTAGAGGAATTGTTTGAAGATAAGGAAATGTCGAATGCTGTGCTCCTGGAGTAAGTAGGGGTGTCTGATGACGTAGTATAGAAATTAACTCTTATAGCGGAGAAACCGTGGACCAGGTTACACCAAAATTACATAGTTAGAAAGGACCTGCAGTTAGCCAGAATTTTTCAAATGTTCTTTATGAACAGAGATCTTGTTGATTACGGATTTTTCAACGGCTTCTAATAAAAAAATCAAAGCTAAATTCTGAAACCGGTAATACTGATTTGCCATTGATCAAACGTCTATCAGTGATTCTGATAGTGATGTGATAAATGGGCCAAAGAAAACTCGAGTCTTGGACGTTAAAAGCTCGGATCAGGATTTAATTTAAATTAATTTTAAATGGATTAATATGTAAAGTGATTTTTTTTATTTCAAATTTAAGCGCAATGAATTTAACGGTTGCAAAGTTAAATATTAGCTTATTCGGTTGTGTAATGATGCAAAATCACAGTTTGAGTTTTGAAATTTTAATAGAAAAATGGAAAATTATATTCAATGAAGTTGCATCTGTCGCAGCATCAAAAGGTTCCACATTTACTACTAAATACATTCAATTTTACTACTAAAACAAAACAAACTGCTGCGCTGTTTGGTGTGCTCGCTCATACACAGCCGATAGTGTGGATTGCTTTCGCTCTTGGTGTGTTTCATCCATTATGCGTTTGTATTTTCCTTATGTCCTTTAGTTCAATTTACATATTTGTAAGTGTAGTGGAACCTATTTGCCGTATCTACTTATCTGCACCTTGTAAATCGAGGAATTAGTGACAAAATAACAGCGATATAATTTAAATTTTACGTAAAAGCGATTCTATTACTGGTGATTTGTTTTTAAATTTAAATTTACAATTTTTTTGGAAAACATATTCATCCTTCGGCCACAATAAACCGCTTCAAAATTCCAGATGCTGTCTTCAAGGTGATAACACGTATAATGTTGTCTGAGAACGGTAATAACTTGTCCCAGCTAGCAATTATGAATTAGAACGACATCATCGACTTTAATTGCTGGTGAGTTTGTTTGCCATTTGGTCCGTTTTGGAAATTTTATTAAATAGTTCAAATGTGTTTTCCCTTTCCAAAATTTCTCTCGTAGTCTTTGTAGGTATTGCCATCTAGAGAGGTGGTTTATTTTCAGACGGCTTGTGTCTGGTTCTGGCATATGTCTATATGAGGATGCTCAATAAAAAAGGGTTGATCAATCTGTGCCAGGAGAGTTGTCATTTCACAGGTGAGGTGAGTAATGTTTCCAATATTGTTCGTTGTCGGTGATTTTCATCGACTTCACCGCTACTTTGTAGATTCACCCAAAATGTGAACCGGTTTGTGGCTTATAATATTTTTCTGAGAATGAAAATTACTTTATTGCTTACTTTCACTATCATTTACAATATTGAACAGTACATTGAGGTCGGATTTGGACTCAATGAAATTTGATCCATTGTCACCTATAATTTGACGACAAAGACCCACGGCGTAATATGAAACGGCAAAAGGCTATTTTCGATTGTAATGATGTTTGTGATTGTTCCATATATTGGTCTATTTTCAGCACTCTCGAATTAAATTCACAACATACAGATTGACGCTAAATGGAAGAATTTCCTACGTTTTCTCACAATTTACATCATGCTCAAGGTTGAAATAGCACCGATTTGAATAAACCATTAGTAGTGGCCAAAGTCTTGCAACTGCTCGCTTGAACATTCCATAACTAGTTTTGATAGTCACCGCACGTACAACATCATTGGTTCCCGGATGTACTTTCACAATTAAGCCAATAATCCAGTTTCCAGGAGGAACATTGTCTTCCTTGGCTAGTACCAAACATCTAATTTGACAAATATCCGATGACTAACGTGGTTGCCATATACATTTTAGACATTGATACAGTCATAGAAATAATTATATAGCCACCACTATTATTGAGGTTAAAATGAGTCTGATGCTATGTAAGTAAAAGGTTAGTTTTCGTTTAAGTGAATACCTTCATTTATTGGAACAAGGCTTTACATATTAAATATTAATTTAAAAAAATATAAATGCAATTTTTGCATGGAGTAGTAATTTTTCATGTGGAAATGATTATATGGCCACTTTAAATTACGGTAAATTATAATTAATAAGTAGTATTCATTCCATTGTGTAGTATGATATCATAAATGCGATTTGGCATCGAATAGCATCTTTCAACTCATCACATATTGTCTGGAATTGCCTTCCGCTTTTTGTAAACGTCTCGAACCAATTTACCCCACAAATTTCCAATATGGTTTAAGTCTGGGCTACATGCTGACTACTCCAAAACTGATATTTGTCTGTTCTGAAACCAGTTTTTATGCTACCCTTGACACATGAATCGCAGCATTGTCATGCTAAAAGATCTATACCTGATCATGCAGTTTAGGAATATCTTCAACCATTTTTGAAGAAATCCAGCAAAGAAGCAAAAAGCGCACACACCATCACAGATCCTTTACCTAAGTTCCTGCTCATTCTTATGTTGGATTCCTTCCTTAGATCATCTCTTATTAAATATTGCCAGACTCGACGATCGGCCCCATTTAGATTTAATTCATGTTTAATTTTTCTGGAACTAGCTCCACACTTTCTAGCAGCGAAAATAATTTTCCGTTTTTGACGATTCGTCAACTTTGATTTGCTCCTAGATCTTTGTTTTGTCCATAGTTTTCACCCAAGCAAACATAATTGTCAATTACACCATGCGACGATCTATCTAGTCTACTAGAAATGTCTGTATTTGAAAGGTTACATTCCAAGTAGCTACTAATTTTAGCTTTTTCGTCTTCAGTTAACTCCTTTCCGTACCGATTCATAATTGTTGATGCTTAAATTCGCAGAAAACAAACAAAAATAAGCACAGAAAAATTACAAACACTAATATAAAATTATATTAGTGTACAATACATATACGAAAACGTTATGTGTCGTCCGTCGAATTTTGTAAAAAATTGACCCCTAGATTTTTAAATTTTTGTTCGAAAACCACGACTCGAGAGTTGGGACTTTTGCTGATGTTACATAAATATAATAGTGGTAATTATAAATAAAATAAAATGAAAAGTACCTATTTCAAGTATCTACTCGTATTCGATCTTGGCGGGTGTGTGGCAGCGGGCACTTTCGATATCTCGCTCCTAAGCCTCAAAATAATTATTGTGTACCTGAAGTAAGTACATAGTTTCAACAAATGATTCATATTTGGGTAATGAAGTTTCGATCAACGTGTAATGTATCACTTCATTAAATTGTACAAGAAGAAGAAGGGTAAGGACTCGAGCAATGTTTATGGAGAAAGTGCAGCAAAATCAGCAGCAAAGAAATGGTTCGCGCGCTTTCGTTCTGGAAATATAGATGTCAAAGTTGCACCCCGCTCTGGTCGACCGACCACTGGAAAAGTTGATGAAATCAATTAAAGAAGACCGGCATATAAGCAGCCATGCAATTGGTAAAAAACTAAATATTGATCACAAAACAGTTGTAAACCATTTGAAAATGGCTTGTGCGAAAAAGATCATGGATGAAACTAGGTGAAGCTTCCCAAACGATATCAAAGCCAGGATCTAATCTTTACTATCAGCAACTAACGCGTTTAAGGCAAGTAATTCAGTTAAAACGTCCAGTGCCCTAATTCTCTAAAAACCAAGATAAATTGTAAAGTGTAAAAGTGATAACTTTTACACACGAAAAAAATTATCGTAGAAGTCTAGATTTATATTGGATATCGTGATGTTTTAGTAATTTCGCATTCACTAAATTTTTTTCAAGATAAAATGTAAAGTGGCAAGATAAGTTTATGTCAAAAAGTAACACAAGTAATTTATCGCGGAATAACTTTGCTTGAATGTGTAAAACGCTTTCGTTTGGATATTATTAATAGTTAATTGCAATTTTTGATATTTTAGTTTATAGTTTTATTTTAGAATTAAATAAGATCAAGCTCTAATTATTAATTAAACTCTTACTAATTATTATTTAAATTTGTGTACTTATAAAAATGGACCATTATCGTTGGAATTAAAATATTCTTTCAGTAAAGTTAAACATTCGAATATGTTCATCGACCGTCTTCACTATTACCTATACTTTTACTTAGGTTTATATCCAGTCGTTCCACAAATACAACAAAACAAATAAATTTATTATTAATAATTTTATGTTTAAAGTAGGGAATAAATAATGTGCCTATTTATATTAGAAGAAGAAGATTTAAGGGGTAGAATATCCTAGAACAAGATGGTCTGTGGATTACAGCCAAAGCAATTTTAGTTGCTCAATTTTCAAATATAAATGTCAAGTGTTTCAAGTGTCTGATTTGACAACATATAAAATGGACCCGCTCTCCACATAGCAAGCAAAGTTTTCAAGTTTGTGTGCACTTGCAATATTTTAGTTGATCATTACACTTGCACAGTTAAAAAATTGACGAGCACAATAAATATGAAGGCCTATAGAAAACCAAAATTAGTCAACAAATTTCAGTTTGATGTTGTTTAATATTTCATTTAGAGTCACTAAGAGCTCTCAACAGTTTATAAGATCTTACAATGATTTAACTCTAAACTATTTATTAACTTTTGTTTGAGAAAAGTAACAATTAGGACAAATTTCGAAAAATAATGAACGAGAACAATATTTAGTTATATTATGCATTAAAATTAGCTTTTAACTAGCACTAAGGCAAACAAGATGTATATTGCATAAAATCGATTTCTAAAGTGCAGGTAATTGATCAAAGTCTCACCTCCTACTCGTTACCGATCCTTAAGATTAACCCAAACATTTTACAAAGATTAAAAATTAACTCATGGTAAAAAAAACAAATCGTAACACTAAAACGTCCCTCCATAACTAGACCTACATCAAATACTAGAAATGGGTCCGATTAACAAATTTTCGGTGTTATTGGGGAGGCACATAAAAAAATTTTGGATGAGGAACTCGTGGAGTTTGGAAAGCTCGCAGTGACTAACCAAATTTGATGGTTAAATGAGTTTCGTTGCTTAAAACGCATAGCTTTTTGTAGTTTACTCGAAATTCTAAAATTTTAATAAGTCAATCCCGGGCTTTCCGAGATCCGACTATTATACTTAGGTATTGTCAAGTCGCATATGCAGAAAGAACTAAATATGGCATCGGAAAGAGCTAAACATGTCTTCAACAACGAAATACACTGAAATTATGATCTACTTAAGACAGATTTGATTGAATTTCAAAAACATATCGCAAATAATAATTATGTACATAATAATGCGATTTTGTATGTAGTATAAAGAATAACCTTTAAACAGATTAGAATACACAACATTAATCAAAACTCAACTGATCGATCAATTGTAAATAAGACTTATATTATACACGCCTTTACCATACGAAGTAAAGAAATTTTTGGCTGTTGTAATGTTCTTTTCAAACATTTGGTTTGTTTTATAAGTCTATCTAACCGTATCTTGATTTGAATTTCAAATAACTCCCGATTCCGATCATTTTTCAATATGATTTTGAGGGCTATGTTTGATTCTAGATGGCTTTGATGTATATGCAACAATTTACGTTTCTAGAGATTATATTTTTTGAGTTATTAAGGATATAAAATAATTAAAATTTCGTTTTGACGTTTAATGTTATCTTGCTCGCTTGCTGTCAATAGGTTTATCTTGGGTAAAAAAACTGTTTAGTGAATGCGATTTAAAAATGCCAAGATAATATATTGTATAAAATTTTCACTTGTAAAATTAGCCATACCACAACCCGTAACAACTCGAACTATAGATTATGAACAGATGCTACTTAGAGTAATTTATATCCATAAGAATAATGTTGAAATTTAAATGGGAAGGGTAGTTATAGGCCCTCAAAGTCTAAATATGAACCTACATACATCATAAGAGTGTGTTAAGTTTTGACATTTATTTATCGTAACCGTATTAAATTTTATCTTGGAGTGCAATTACAGAATGCAAATATTGTAAAAAGGCAAGATAAATTATCGTTTACACGTTTACAAATTATCTTACTGCTTAGAGAATTAGAGCACAGAATTGATCAGCAGAAAAGGCGTTGTGTTCCATCAGGATAACGCTAGACCACACACATCATTGATGACCCGGGGGAAACTGAGACAACTTGGCTGGGAAATTTGGATGCACCCACCATATAGTCCTGACCTTGCACCATTCGACTATCATTTGTTCCGGTCCATGCACAACCATCTTAATAGTTTAACATTAATTTCGAAAGAGGCCTGCGAAAATGAGTTGTCTCGATTTTTTGCCTCTATACGACAGAAGTTCTACAGTGATAGAATCATGGCCTATATTTTATATAAAGTTCATTGGAAATAAAAAAAATGTTTCAATGTCACCCAAAAAAAGCCACGAACTTTTTCGAACCCTTTATTTTCTAATGAAATGTAAATAAAACTGGCAATTTATGGACACCCTTTCTCGGCAAAAAACTATGAAGTGGATAAAACCATGTCATTCTAGGGTTGTGTTTTGTTGATTGGCAATCAATACGATATTACAATCCAAAAGGGAAGTTTCAATTTTGCAATGTTTATGCTTAATAAAACAAAAAACATCCAATTCCACCAAATTTGATCGAGTGACGCTCGGTGCTCCGCAGTGACACTGTTCTGGCAATTCCACGGGCATAGGGAACTGGGGAAAGAATTTATATGTAATCTCTGTTCAAAAATTTATTTTCCGGCATAATGAGGCGAAAAGCAAGTAGTGTAAAATTTTTGAAAACAAAATATAATTGGGAATAATTTTCCCACCAAGAATTTACATCAAATTTTTCTCCCTTGTAGGCCGGAAGAAAAAACGTTTGAACAGAAATTACATATAAATTCTTTCCCCAGTTCCCTATTCCTGGGGAATTATCAGGATAGTGCCACAGGTACTCTAAATTTAAATCAAAACCACCAATTTTTAATTATCTATCGGAAAAGGTAACTCCTTTGCTAATTTTGAATAATTAAATACAAAATTTTATAAGTGATTAGGTGAAATTCTAAATTAACCCAATTATACATGATACGTGTCAAAACTAAAATGTTCACACTTATGAGAATACATACGTATATACATAATTACATTTATTTCTATCACACATGAAATTAGAGAAAAATCGTAATAAATTTTCACCTCAGTTTCTCATATCACATTGAGGTAACACGTTTTGAATAATTAACGCGAACAATTTATTTTTTTCATATAATGATTTGTAACAGATGCGGGGTGGCGCACTATTAAAAAATCACTTCCATTTTAATTAGATTAACATCATGTGTTGATAATTTTACCAAATTAGTAAATTTTAATACATTTTGTTTACAAACATTATAACACAAAACTGTAAGCTGTCAACTTTAGTTGAAGCACATAACATCGACTTTAAACTTTTACGTTTCCCTCTATATGTAAGATTTTTGTATGAGTTCCAAATTTTTGTGATGTTTTTATTTAACGGGCGTACATTTTGTATATAATATATATATATGAGTGTACATCAAGGTCGTTTGAATAATTAAGTAAGGTGCGAAACAGCGGAAGTAAAAGAAATACGCAAATTATTTAGCGTAAAAATTGTTGAGGGAATATTTTTGCGTCTTGATGATTCTTGTTGTCAGGCATCTCCTGAGTAAGGCGGAATAATATTATCTAAGTATAAGTTATGTAGCCTTTCGTTTTAATTTGAACCTATCTCAAACAAACATATCATCTTGGAAATTTATCCCGTTGTATATAATTAAAAATTTGTGTGTGATACGGCGTCTATATAAATAGGAATTGGAACCGCAATTATCCTTTTTCAGTTTTCTCGGGCTCAGGATAAACAATTTCCGACACATCACACAAAATAAATTAATGGTATATATTATTGCTTTATCTTCGTCGCGTTCGTCGTTATCTTAAATTTCTTAATTTTCATTCAATTTATATTCTTGGTACGTATCTTAGTACCTTTTGGATTAGCACATCCTTTTTGTTTGTTTATTTCTGCGTTCTGAAAAAGGTGCGGGAAATTATTAAAGCTAACCGATTTTGTTTTTTATTTTTTTATTTTTTCACTCGCTTTAGACATTTACGCGTTGATTAGCATTATATGCCGTGTCTGGTGAGGAGTGCGGGCAAATGTTTTTTTTATTACCATGGTACGCATAATAATGTTGTTGTTTGTTCCGAAAATGGCACCTAACAAAAACAAATGTTTATGCTATTAAAGTAAACAATGGCTTAGTAGCAGCGAACAATGACTTCCATAAAATAAATGTTATCATTTCTTGGATATATGCGCCACACAGTATAGCACTCGAATATACGAAGCAGTAATTTGCCTTGTGTTTTCTAAATTCGTCCTTGTCTCCCCATTACTTAGGATTTATTATGTAGGCGTGATAAAATTGTAACCTTATTAAAAATTGTTGTTGTTTTTATTTTCATTCAAATGAATGGAAATCTTCTGTTTTATTGTTCTTTCTAGGTTCAGCCCGTAAGCAGAGTCGAATCTCTACCTTCAGGGCTCTGGTGGCATATAATACATTTTTGGGTTGATTACCACAATTTCTTTATGCTTAATGAAAAAATTACGAGGCTTCATGAGATAATGTTTTTAAAGATAATATTTTTGGCATTGCATTTTTTATGGCAGGCTCTACTTTTACGCGTGTAAAAGTAGTCTTTCGGTATAATTTATAGGACTCATCGCAACAACAATCTCAATGTAAACGAACGACACTATTAAAAATGGGAACATGAAGCGTGCTAAGCCTCTTAAGTCCTTGAGATCTCTAGAACCTTTCGAACCAGGTAAAAAATTTACCATATAGAAGTATTTGCAGTACGAAAGCTTAGATAATTATGGAGTGAAATCCATAATATCACCAATGGTTTGATACTGGTAAAATTTATGAGCATTTAAAACCTCGGTAGCTCAGTTCGTAGAGGTTTAAATTTAGTCGTGGTTCTTGCTCATGGTACTAAGCATCAATAATATTGAAGTTAACTGACACGGTGACATTCACACAAACCAAAATCTATTCATTGATTGTTTTTTTGACTAATATTTGAACTAATTAATTATTAACTAAATTAATTTTACTTATTTTAAAATTATATTTTTTTTGTGACTATCGATATTATTTCTAATTTGGAAGCTTATTCTATAATATTCAAGTTCAATTCGTGTCGTCGTTAATTTTGTTGTGCTCAAGGTGGATTAGTATTAATATTGTTTTTTTTTTTGGTATTGAAGGATTACATTTTGAGGAATAAATTAAGTGTTTAGATCAAAGATTTTTTTTTTATTTTCTTTCAACTTAATTTTCAAATATTTTCTTCTGTAAATATATTTTGTGTTATATTATAATAACTTAATTTATTTTTTTTTTAATTTGTAATTTCATAAACATTTTATTCATTTTTGTATATATTTTAATTCAATTTTTAAAATGGATCGTTTGAACGTTGATTTATTGACGACGGATGAGTTCCTTATTGAGTCTGAAGTTAGACATATAGAAGGTAGTTTATTGAATAAATTTGAATTGTTGAAGGTAGCGTTAGAAAACGAACGTGTTAATCCTGTTATTGTACCGCTAAAACCTCATAGACAGGCATTTAAAATCCTGAACGTGAGATTAATAAATTTTCTAATAAACTAAATGATCTGATTCAGTGGTATACAAGTTTGAAAGGTCAAGATAGTAAGGATATTGATTTCAATACTACATTATCACGGTTAATTCATATCAATGGTAGATTATCTCGTTTGTCAAATTCTACAAAAAGATATAAAGCTAAGTGTTTAGAGATGTTAGATAGTGTAACAAATTTTATATCTAATATTACGAAAATTGTAAGCAACAAAATAGATTTAAACGTGTCTGTGGAACAAATGGATGAAAATAATGGTATTTCAGCGATTGATTTGCCATCATCTGAGGACGATCTATCGGATCAAGAATCAGTCTGTTCCAAAAATACATTGGTTGTAAAACATAAAGCGCAAGTAGAAAACAGTGATAATTTGCATTCTAATTTATCTAAAACTAATTTGTCTACACATTCTCGAGATTTGAATATTCATCAAAATTTAACTAAAACAGATAATTTAAACCATCATTTTCAAAATTTAAATATTAGATCAGGTAACTTACAGACCGCAATAGTAATAATTTATTAACTTACAATATTTAAATGCTAACTCACATCAATTGGCTAATCAAAATTATGAAAATCAAAATTTTCAATGTCAACAAAATCCACATCAATCATATTTACAAACGTAATCACCACAAGTGATCCAAAAGCCCCAGTTAAATGAATCTCGATTTCAAAAAACAGTCTTTACCAATTTTCTCTACTGTACCTAATTCGTCAGGTGGTTCTAACAGTCATCACGAACTTTCTTAATGGAAAATTGAGTTCGATGGTTCTGCTGGAGGAATACCTGTTGAACGTTTTTTTTTTAGAGTTGAACATCTTGCTAGAACTTACCAAGTAAATGAATATAAATTGCGAAATGAATTGGGTGTTTTTCTAAAAAATGCAGCGTCTAACTGGTACTGGTGCTTTATAGAGCGGAATCCTTCTTCAACTTGGTTTCAACTTAAAAATGCTTTAATTGAAAGGTTTCAAGATCGTCGCACGGACGATGATATTCGACGTTTAATTGATTCGAGAAAGCAGAAATTAAACGAAACATTTGTCGAATTTTATAATGAAATTCTAGCATTAAGTTTACAATTTCGTTCTCCAATATCCGATATCGATATTCTACGTATACTGCGTTATAATATGCGTCCTGATCTTCAAAACTATTTAGCTGATCAAAATATCGATAGTATTGGTGCTTTAGTATGGCGATGTGTAGCACTAGAAGATACATGGACACGGAATAATAAAATATTTGATGCAACATCTAAACATAATCATAAACATGTTAATGAAATTGAAACTCAGTTGAATTCTTTTTCAACCTTTTCAGCACGCCTTCGCACAAAAAATTATTGGAATAGGCGGAAAATTTTTAAATTAGATATACGAGTATCTGATACCTTTATCCCTGATGAAGCAGATGAAAGACCATTCGCACAGGTTAGCATTAATGATATTCCTTATAGGGCTGATGGATAGTGGAGCATCCATAACCGCTTTAGGTGGTTGTGAAACATTCCTTAGTAGTTCTGATAATAAAGTTTATAGTATTTCATCTAATGTCAAAACTGCTAGTGGTCATTCGGAGAGAATTTTTGGTTATATTTATGTGGGTTAAAATTAAATTTAATGCGATTGAAAAATCAATGCGCATTTATTTAGTGCCTGGATTAAAACAGACTTTGTATTTAGGTATTGACTTTTGGAAACTGTTTAACATAGTCCCTAAAACAATTTCTGAACTAAATAAATCTGATCCTGATGCTGATAATTGTCGTATACTTCCTCCAGATCAGCAAGCTCAACTTAATCGTGTTATATCTGAATTCCCATCTTTTAATAAACAAGGTTTAGGTAACACGTCTCTTATATCTCATTGCATTGATGTACAGGGGGCTTCGGCAGTAAAACAGCGATATTATCCTGTATCACCTGTTGTTCAAGCAGATATGTATGAAGAGATAGATCGGATGTTGTCTCTAGGAGTAATCGAAGAATCTAGAAGTTCATGGAGTTCACCTGTGACATTAGTTCGCAGGCCAAATGGTAAAGTATGTCTTTGTCTAGATGCAAGACGAGTGAATGAGATAACGAAAAGGTCCCGAGATAAGACAGCATTTATCGTTCCTGGTCGACCTCTATTTCAATTCACGGTAGTGCCATTTGGTCTTTGCAACGCGCCTCAAACAATGTGCCGGTTAATGGATTAGGCATGGGCGTACGCAGGGAGGTTACTAAGGGTTAACCCCCCCCCCCCCTTCCATGATTCAACAATAAAAAAAGTAAATTAATAAATGTATCAACAAGGGTCTAGCAAATGTTTAAATACAAACTATGCGTAATCTGGAAATAATCTGGAAACATTCAAAATTCATGATTGGACAAGGTTATGATGGAGCTTCAGCAATGACCGGACGATTTCATGGGGCACAAAAATATAGAAGCGATGAAAATCAGCTAGCTTTATATGTCCACTGTGCATCTCATAGTTTAAACCGCGCTATTTCTGATGCTTGTGATTCATTTATAGGATCATTTCATTTATAGGATGTACAGGATCATTCGGAAGTGTATACAATTTCTTTAACACCCCAAGGTGCCAAGCCGTGCTAGAAAATTGTATAGACGAAACGGCACCTGAACCAACAGCAATGCGACTCAAACAAATATGTTCCACACGATGGATTCAACGCCACGAGTCTGTCCTAGTATTTCTGGAGCTTCAAAAACCTGCAATCTTTGCGATGGAAATTATTTCTGATTGGGATGACAAAACAACTTCTTCTTCTGCGATTCAGCTTCTCTCTGTTATTAAGAGTTCAGAATTTCAAGTATCTCTTCATGTGCTTGCCAAGGTTTTTGGTATAAGGTCGTTCATTACAAACAATAAATCTGGATCTGGCCACTGCAATCGAACTGGCAAAAGATGTTGAAGATGAGCTAGATGAAATACGACGCGAAACAGAAATGCAATTTAATGCAATTTTCAGTGACGTCAAGAAAATATGTGACCAGCTTAATGTAGAAATACGAATTCCTCGTCTAGCCGGGAGAAAAATTCATCGCTGCAACATTGCAGTTGAAAATCCTGAAGAGTATTATCGTATTGCCATCTTTATAACTTTTCTAGATTCTACAACGATGCAAGTTCACGATCGGTTTCTGAAACATAAAAATATATTGCAAAGTTTTATGTGTCTTTTGCCAAATGAATAAAATTTTTCATTGGAGCACGAAAAATCTGCAAAAATCCTTTTGGAAAAATATAAAAGTATTACGAACTGCAGCATAGTTGAGGGCATTGGTGAACTGAAGCTATGGTGGCGCCATGCTATAAATTCTTCGAATACACCAAAAAATGCTCATATTGCATTTTTATCATGCGACGAATCATTTTTCCCAACTGTTCGAAAATTACTTCAAATATTTGTAACACTACCGGTTACAACATCAAGCAGTGAACGATCTTTTTCAACATTGAGACGCGACTCAAAACGTATTTACGCAACACAACGAATGAAGATAGGCTAAATGGATTAGCGTTACTTAATATTCATCGTAATGTTGCGGTTTCTGTTGATGCAGTTCTAGATGAACTAGCAAAAGTACACGTAAATTATAAATTCGCTTGTAGTAGGTCATTATGAAAAGAAAAAATCTTTGACTTCAGTCTTAACTTCTATCGCTCTTTAATTGTTTCAGAAAATTGTCTTTTGCTGAATCTGCTATTTTTATTCTATTTTATAAGAAAAAATAAATGTATTAATTTTCTTGTACATACATCATATTATAATTTTTTATTAATTTTTGTTATATAATTTTTAATATATTAATTTTTCTTTAATAGTTAAGTTCTTTCTTGTATAGTTTATGTTTTTATAGTGAAATAAAATAAAATGTAATATATCCCTTTTGTGTTTTACTGACACAATTGTGCGGGTAGGGCAAAAGTACCATGTCAAAAATTTATTTGTATGTGTTTTCAACCAACTTACACATTTCTGAATTCTTTTTTAAGGTGTATTCGTTTTCGTCCGAAAAAAAAACACTATAATTATACACACAATTGTGTTGGTTGTACTTCAAATGAAGCAAAATTTTTTATCAAAAACGCCATTACATACTATGATTTTTTACTCACACATTTGTGTGGATTGGACTTAATTTGAGCCAATTTTCTCTTTTTCTTGGTTGAAAAAGGGATATATTAGGTAATTCTATTACGTAAATCTATTACGTAATCACCCCCCCCCCCCCCCCCCCCACCCCATGGCTTCATCCTGCGTACGCGCCTGGGATCAGGTGATACGCCATGAATTTCATGATCACGTTTTTATGTATTTGGATGATCTTCTGATTACTTCTAGAACAATTGAAGATAATTTTGAATTGCTGTCTCTTGTGGCTAAACAATTATCGGATGCTGACCTAACAGTGAATATTGAAAAGAGTCACTTCTTGCTTAAACGAATAAATTATCTGGGTTACGTAATTGAAGATGGTACTATTTCTACAAATCCAGAAAAGGTAAAAGCTATACGCGATTTCCCAGTTCCTACTACTCTTAAGAAACTTCGTCGGTTTTTCGGAATGGCTGGCTGGTATCGTCGTTTTATATCATGCTATGCAAATCTGGTAGCACCACTTACGGATTTAACCAAAAAACATAATAAATTTATTTGGACAATAACAGCTCATTATGCATTTGAAAAAGTGAAATTATCACTTACAGATTCACCAGTGCTCGTACATCCTAATTTTAATAAACCTTTTGTGATCCATTGCGACGCTAGGAGTACTGGAGTCGGGAAAGTGTTACTTCAGAAGAAAGAAGATGATGGTGAGGATCACCCAATAGCATATATGTCCCAGAAACTTAACGCCGCACAGCGTAATTACTCAATCACGGAACTAGAATGTTTTGCCGCTGTGTTGAGCGTGAAGAAGTTCCGTTCTCAATATATTGAGGGTTATCCGTTTACCATTGTAACCGATCATGCCAGCCTTAAATGGCTTATGGGTCAAAAAGAGCTCACAGGCAGGTTAGCACGATGGAGTTTGAAGCTTCAGGGTTTTGACTTTACGATACTGCATCGTAGTGGATCACAGATGGTTGTACCAGACGCTTTGTCAAGAGCATTTATCGATGAATTTGTACTTCAGGACTCTGGTTTCGACATTAATCTTGATTCTTTATCTTTTAAATCTCCTGAATATTTAGACTTAATTAGTAAAATTTTATATAATTCAGCTTCATTTTCTAAATTTTGTATTTCTGATGGTAAAATTCTAGTGAATACTACTAGTCAAAAACTCTCTCTGTCGGCAACAGATTTGCCTAAATTTAAATTATACATACCTCAACCTTTGATTATACATATTTTGAAACAGTCTCATAACCCTCCGACGTCTGCTCATTTTAGTACAACCAAAATGCTAGAACGAATCCAGCGATATTTTTACTGGCCAAAAATGGCTTCAAACGTTAAGGAGTTCGTAAACAGCTGCAAAATTTGTAAGGAAGTGAAACCAGTAAACTATATTACAAGGACCGAAATGGGTGAACAGCGGATGGTTGTACGGCCAATGCAAAGATTGTTCATCGATTTTCTTGGACCTTATCCTCGATCTAAGAGCGGGAATTGTTATTTGTTTGTTGTTTTGGATCATTATTCCAAATTTATATTTCTTAAACCTTTTCGTAAAGCTCTCGCTATAGATGTAGTTAAGTTCTTGGAAAAAGAAGTATTTTTACCTTTTTCAGTGCCAGAGTATATTGTCTCTGACAATGCAGCTCAATTTACTTCCAAACTGTTTAAAACTTTACTGGCAAACTATAACGTAACACATTCATTAGTGCCTCGATATTGTCCTCAAGGTAATGCATCTGAGCGAGTTAATCGCTCAATTCTTTCTGCCTTGCGAGCATATATAACAGACTCCCAAATTACATGGGATCAACATTTAACTGAGATAATGTCAGCCTTAAGGAATGTGGTTCATGATTCAACGAAATACTCTCCTCACTTCCTAATGTTTGGCCAGCATTTAATAACAGATGGCAAAGAATATGAATTGTTGAAAATGTTAAACTTAGAGGGTGAGGCGACTATATCTGCAGAATCAAAACCCAACAATTTAAGTGTTTGTCAACAAAATGTTCTTAAAAACTTAAAAGACGCATATGAAAAAGCTGCACACAATTACAATCTTAGAAGTAGACCACGGAATTTAACAGTCGGTCAAACAGTGAAGAATTTTGTTCAAAGCAACGCTGTTAAAAACTTTTCAGCAAAATTAGCACGGAAATTTGTTGGATGTTCAGTGGTACGGAAAATAGGCAATACATGTCTTTGATATGATATAGGAATATATCATATCAAAGACATTCGTACATAAATTAAGGAATGTGATAGTTGTATTTGTATATAATCGTATATGTACTTGTATATAAATATATAATTTTTTTTTGTTCAATTTTGTTTCTTTCATAAGTTTCGAATTGCCCGGCGTTTGTGAATTTCAGGGTACGTCCCCACGAATGTTACAATATAAATATTGTCACTGGTTTTTTTTTTGATCAGTTTAAAAAAAAAATTTTGTTTAAATTTACTTTGCTTTTCAAAATTTTCTATAAAATTAAGTTAGCGATGAAATTTTTTTTGTTGATCCAGAATCTACTTAAATATAAGTCCTGCTAACTCCACACGTATGAAATAAACAATAACTAAGTAAAGATGTATTGGAAATTTTTTTTCCATAGAATTTTTTTTTAAATTACTAAGTATAAGTGTGTTGGTGCAGAAACAAAAAAAATGAACAAAACAAAATACTAATTTGCGTTGCATTGTTAGTGTAACCAACACACTCTTTGTTAGTTTTTTTTAAATAGATATCTGTCAATGAGAGGAGTAAGCACGACTTATATTTAAGTAGATTTTGGTTGATCTATCTATCTAGGCATAACAAAATTTTCGGAAAAAAAAAGAAAAATGAAAAAGTTTTGTTTTGGAGTTGGCGTCGTTCTTGTTGGTTGAAAAAAAAAATTAATACGTTTGGATAAGGAAAATAAAAATTCAATTTTAAAGAAACTTAAAATTTGCAATTAAAGCATAAATAGTACTCATAAATAATTACTGGAAATTTTATAATTTATGAATTTGTTGAATTTTTTTGTGTGTTATAAATATGTAATAAATAAATTGTATATTATGTATATATATAATTATCTCAGTTAATTTATTTTGTTCGTGATTGTAAGCAAATTTAAAAATTGTAATAATTTTTTTTTCTCAATAGGAAAATTTTTAATTTCCTTCGTAAATTTTTTTTTATTTTTGGTTTCTTAAAATTATGATTTACTAATTTTTTTTTTTTGTTTGTGCAAATGTCATCGTGTCAGTTAACTTCCAATATTATTGATGTTTAGTACCATAAGCAAGAACCACGACTAAATTTAAACCTTTACGAACTGAGCTACCGAGGTTTTAAATGCTCATAAATTTTACCGGTATCAATAAATCTTTGATCTAAACACTTAATTTATTCCTCAAAATGTAATCCTTCAATACCAAAAAAAAGAACAATACTAATACTAATCCACCTTGAGCACAACAAAATTAACGACGACACGAATTGAACTTGAATATTATAGAATTAGCTTCCAAATTCCAACGACGCTGCCAGTCGTTCAAAAAGGAACGCGCACTCAAATCATCGAATGTTCCATTAAATCATGGAATCAGTTTGAACATTTTTGTTTGACCACCAACATGCACAGCGGAGATTAACCCGAGCACAATGAATGGCTTCTGCAAGTCGAATCAAAAACTTTTCCAGCAATCTAATCAGTGTCATTTTTAATAATATTGAGCAAATGTCAACAGATGAGCTCTCAAAAAGAGTTATTGTTGCTCCAACGAATGCTCAGACGCTTGAGATGAATCGAAGAATAATCGACTTGATTGATGATGATGCAGAAATTTACTACAGCGCAGATTCGTTAGTAAGCGAGGATCCTTACGATGCACTCAACTTTACAGTTGAATTCCTCAATGAGCAGAATCCATCCGGCATGCCCCCTTACGTATTGCTTTTGAAAATGGGTGTTATCATAATGCTTCTACGAAATCTAAATCCAAAGAAAGGTATGTGCAATGGAACGCGTTTAATTGTTGAAGAGCTATCGCCAAACATTATTAGGGCCAAAATCATGTCTGAGTGCAACAAAAGCATATATATATATATGTATATATATATATATATATATATATATATATATATATATATATATATATATATATATATATATATATATACCGATAGTATCACTACAAGCACCACTATCTTGTTTGAAAAGCGTTCTAATAAACATAATGTTCTCAATTGTTTTGTTTTCAAGGCGATTTGTTTTCTTGTTTTTAATTAAATTAAGCGTGGAAAAAGCTCTTTCCGCAGCTGCACTACTGTGCGGGCATGAGAGCAGTGTTCGCATATAATCAGCCAATTCACAAAACATAGGAAATTCTAAATTATTTTTAATATTTTTAAGTTTAAGCTAGATTTGAACAGCGTCTGTACAATTTATTTTTGAGAGTATTTCCGTATCTCCAATCAGACTCCGCCACTGGTTGTTTAAAATTTCAATTGAAACCTCTTTTTTTTTTACTAATAGTAGAATTGATGGCTATTACTCGAAACAATTTCAGAAACATTGCAATACTTCAAAATGTCCTGCTTACTGTCATCTAATTGAAATCTATTTTTTATTTGGCAGCAGAGGTCGAAGTAAAATGCAATTATATTTCTTTAACTTTTTCGACTTTAAATTTATTTTCTATTGAAAAAGACTCTTCCAATTTTTGAAAATTTAATGAAAAAAACATTAGGCTGGTTTCAAGATAATTGTTAGAGTCTTTAGCATCCACATTCAGATCGATTTTATAGAAACTGATAAAATTTTTTAAAATATCTAAATAGACGTTTTTAATAGTGGAGTATATTTATTTTGAATTTCTGGGTTTTCTGATTGGAAAATTTTGTTTACGTCATTAACTTTCTTTAATATATATGTTAAAAATATAAAATATAATTTAAATTCCTTGTCGCTAAAAAATTCTAGAATTTCGTGCGCTTTCCGATCTTTTGTTTCATTTACTTCAAAGCAATATAAAATAAAATAATGCTTCAGCGCCTCCCACTGCTCAAGAATCCTTAAAACTACTGCCTCAAGTGACGACAGCCACCGGGTTTTACAGAGTCTTAAAATTTTGTGATTTTGTAAATTATAATATTCCTGAAATTTTGAAAATTCGTTTAACCGTTTAGGACTGTGAGAGAAATGATTATAAATATTTTTAATACTTTTCTCAACCGACTCAGGAAAATTTTTTAACGCGTAATTAACACATGGTGCACGTACATAATGGCACGTACAATCCAAAAAAATATATCGCTTTTAATTTCTTCCAATTTGGCCTTAACACCATTTAAATTTCCAGCCATAACGGACGCGTTGTCAGTAGCTAGTCCAATTATATTTTGAACATTTATGTTATATTTAAAGAAACGATTTAGAATAGATTGGAATTTCCTCTGCTATGGATTCGTTAATTTCAATCATGCCGAAAAAAGTATCGGTAATTTTTTCAGTTTTTTCATCCAAATATCTACAAATTACTGCAAGACATTTTTCTGAACTGAGGTCAGTAGTTTCGTGAATAATAATAGAAAAATTTTGATTTCGAAGAATCTGCTTATCTTTTGGGCAGAATATGGGCCAATTATATTATTAATATATCCAGTAGCTTTTGTGCGGCCACATTTTATTTAATGCCCCATTTTTTTCATTTTATTTAAAATTGGCCATGCCATTTAATAATCTATTTACAATAGTTTTTTTTACACAATTTACAAAATGCCTCTCCATTGATGTTCTTCAACCATGTAAATTTTAGTTCCCATTCAGCTTTATATTTCCGATCGTACTTTTTTTTCTTTGGCTTTAAAGCTGAATTATTTAAATCTGATCCAGATGAGGTTTCTGCTGACAATTCTGAATTCTTTACGGAACTTTGAGTGGGTTGAACAACCTCACCAGAAGAAGTTAATGGTACCGGATTACAATAAAAAATATATACGTAAATAAATATTTCATCGATGTAAATGTACAAAAACCACTTAGAAAAATTATTGTAAATTAATTTTCGTCTGTATAAAATAATTTGAAACTAAACGGAAATAAAAAAGGTTTAAATTTACACAACTCGTAAGTGCCGCACATTGCATATAGTAAATACCACACATTTAATTTTGACTTTTGCTGACAACAGTTATTTAACCATAAATCGTTTAGATCAAAATTTTTGGATTAATATAGATAGAGTTAGTGGTATATTCGAAACTCATTGGTACTGTGGAAACAGCCGGTATATCGAAAACCCGTTTGTTAATTGTTGAAAATTTAAATTGATAAATACAAAACTGCTGCTATAACCAAATTCGAAAACGATGCAGATTTGTTTTCTGGTAAAAGAATTTGCAGCTGAACTTAAATAGAAATTCAAATTAAATTTACACTTCACATAATCGAACAGCAAACGTCGCAGTAACATAACCACACATTCTACTTTCACGTTTGACAAAAATGTGGAAATAGACAAGAAACATCGTATAAAACCATTTTAAACGCTTATATTTTGATTACAAATAATCACTTGTAAATATAATAAATTAATAACCGATAAAAAAATAAAAGATTTTCTCACCTAATTAACCAACATTTTGCTCAGTGTATGGAACTTTTAGATGTGTTTTATCATCCCGAAAAAAGTGGTTTCACCAAAAGACATATAGTAGCGACAAACGGTTTCGATTGAGCCTATCTGATAGAAAATTATTTTTGTATCATGAGTGATGCCTTTCTATTGAGGATCGTGCGAGGAATCCAAAAGTGATGGCCCAATTTTCATCTCAATCTGTGATACAATGTATGATGGGCTGGCCGGTTAATTCTCTCGGTCAAGCAGCTACACCAACAGCTGCAAATGTACGCTCACATGTTAGAAGCTGCTTTGTCTGTAAATCATTGTCATCTTCCCAACGCAAAACACAAAAAAGCTGTTCGATTTACAAGCGACCAATTAGCAATGAAGATGCAGAAACAATTACTAAATGTAATGAAGTACATAAACTTCAAATTTGAAATAATAAATATTTTTGAATATTTTTTCCAAGGGTATAAAACAGTTTCACTGTATAAATTTCTAGACATAACATTAGGGGTATAAATGTACCTCTGCCGCCCGCCCGTTTAAGAGGTACTTATGATTTTATCTTTGTTTCTTCTTATTTCTCTTCCTTTCCATGCATATAAAGTTTGTTATGTATGGCTCTCAGCCAACCCGTAGTTCTCAACTAAGCACGCAGAGTCCTCTCTCACGGTCACGGTGATGTTTTGTCGGATAGATCTCAGAGTAGTAGCATGAGTCGTGGGGTAATTAGAGGCTTGGGTGATCCTGGCCTACACTGTGGAACAGAAAAATCAAAATAAAAGCAAATAATAAAAACTGGATTTATATTACTTCGAGAATTTGTCGAACGAAACTTGAGGAACTTGATATATAAATAATACGGTGTGTCCATTCTATGGCAACCAAATCTCCCAAAGTGTCAAGTACCCAGTCTGCTAAAAATATCCCCCCCCCCCCCCCCCCTATCCTTTAGTTTCACTCTCTCTCACCCGTATCAGCTGTCCGCACCAAAACAAGAAAACACAACAAAAATACTTTTCTATATCCTAGCCGCTCGCACACACGCACAAAGGGTACACTTGTTCTCGCTCCCAAAATCAATACAGTCCAAATTACTACTAAACATGCGTGCAGCTTTTATTTTTTTACACTATGATGCTACTTAAAATATGCCCTAATTTTTGGCACAAGTGTTGACAAATTGGTCTAACTTTACCTGCAGTTCATATTACCTTTAAACATGCGCATTATGTGAAATCAATTTTTATTGATAACCCAAACTTTTTTCTGCAACAATTTTACTTCAATAACTCATGTAATTTTCGGCTAACACCATCAGAATTTTGTACTACCATCTGATACAAAATAAGACGATAATTGGCCTTAATTGTCAAGATCCATGTCAGTACGGTAGTAAGTGTTATTACAGCACACTTTCTCATAGATAAGCACGCGGGCAGAATGGGAGTCTCCTCACATGATTACCGTCATAGTTGCGAGGATGAAGAGAAGAACACAACAACGTTTAACGTGTTATGACTGGATATAATTTAATTTGAATTTGTTCGTCGACTCTTATCTTATTGAAAATTTGGGATACCTGCCGATGATGATGTGTTACTCATTTGATGTATTGACTCATATGGAATGTGTTCTTTTCATTTATCATCTTTGGCGACCTCTTTGAACGAGGACTCAACATTGCATATTAAACGATTTTTAACTGCAGATTCGATTTCCTCGTCGTCAATTTAGTCGGTTTGCATTTATAATCAATTTAGCCCAAAATGCCACTTTATTGGTTGAAATTGGCTGAAAATTTTATCTTTAAATTTGTCCCAGTCTTTATTTTTCGTTTTTTACTAATGACATACTTTTCAACATCACTGCAAAACTTGAGGACTGTACTATGGTCCTGTTTGATAATGCTAAAAAAGACGGAATTATTAAAAAGGAAACAGAAACACATGTCAAAAAAATTATCGATTTACGTATTGCTACCAGTACTAATAAGTACATTACATGTGTGTTTATTTAGATATGTGTTAGTATTGTAACAGAACACAAAACATTTTCATTGAAGCTTCATTTTCGGTTTGGAATTTTTGACAGAGCAAACATAAAATATGAATAAAAGTTTTGCGGGTACTTTACGTCATATTTTATGTACGTCTGTTTATGTTATGATGACATACGGATATTTTTGTAGCATAGTCTTGGAAAATTAGTTAGCTATACACAGGAGTACAAGGTGTGACAATGAAATTTGAAAGTGTTTCGCATAAACCTGCGATGGTCATGGTCAATAAAAAAATGAAATAATAAAATTGTATACGATTTTATTGACTACATGTGCTACTAGCAGCTAGAGGTAGTGCTGAATGATTTATGCCCCATAAAACCAGAAATATACAACCACAAAAAATGTAATTCTTTAGTATACAGCCGTCACTTGTTATGTATCTGCAACATATAGGCACCAGAAACTACATACAATTCCATAAAATTAGCAAAAAAATGAAAATTATGTTAAATTAGTAAAATTTTATAGAACAAAATCTCACCACCCCGCAACATATATTTATGACACATATATTATGTATGTATATCTACATACAAGGGTACATGAGGATCTGGAAAATTATATAAAAATTTGTATAATTTTATGTTTTATATGTAGTAAAACTTTAAATTAAATTAAATTTAAATTGAAGAATTTTTTGTTTGAGGGAGAAAATTATAAAAATTTAAAATTTTATCTTCTACACATATTTTTTAAGACTGAATATGTTATCTTGCAAATTATCTTTGTCTTGACATGTCTCTTGTGTTTCGTATGCAAATGACTGATTTTGAATTATCTGGTAATTTTAGGAAAATTCGTTTGAGTTCAAAAGAAGTTAATTATGATAATGTGACAAAGCTATACACACAGAAAATAGAAATTACTAAATTACGAATTTTGCTTTGTGGTAAAGTAAATTAACTAAAGGAGTATTTCTGATGAAATGCAAATATTCGTCCATTGGGGTTTGCGTAATAATATTGAATTAAGAGCCATATATACAAGCTAATTGCTATCCAATGGTTTAGATTGAGCGATTTATGAAAACAGTCATGTTTGACCCTGTGTATCTCAGTTAACAGGGGTTTTCAGATAAAACGGGATTTGTTATTTGCTTAATAAGACCATCAATTAAACGAATCCGCTATAAGTTATTACCAAACGATGGGCATAAGAGTCATATTTGGTTTGCCATATTTGATTCTATGGTCTTACCAAGCAAAAAGAATATTACCTTTTTCTGCAAACCTCTGAGAACAGATATATACAGGGTTAAACATCCTAAAACCATCTAGCCCCCACATATCAGACAAATTAATTCTTTTTAATTCGCTTAAGCAAGTTTCAATATAAAGCGAAGGAGTAATTTACCATATCGATAATCAGCTGTATATGTTTGGTTGTAATTGGAGTTGGGAATTCCGTAAGGCAATAATTCATTAGAATGACAGCCACCACTAGTGCTTTTTGGGTAGAAAGCCTCTGCTTTTTGGATAGAGAACCTTCAGACGAACCCTCATGTTTCATTTCAATAATTTTTGTGTACATTAGAGCGTTTCCAAATCCCTGTCCGTTCTCTCAGCGAACGGAATCTTGTTGAACTTTTCTAGAGCTTTTCAGGCTATTTTCCTTGTTTTGAAAGTTGTTACGAGGGGACCATCCTTGATTGTGCTCATCTACCTAGAGATTGTAGTGGAGGGACCAGTCTTGTTCGTGATTGTGTGCCAAAAGGCCAAAGTTCCATGTTGTTCGCGCTACATTCATAGCTAATGACCAAAGTCCCACATTGGTTACCTACGCTTTGAGAACCAGGCTTAAAAGCCAAAATACCACAAGCTTTATTTTTAGGATTTGAAAAAGGGCTCTTCCTTTTTGTATATTATTAGTTACATGCATGACATGAAACTCACAAGTCTTAACATACTCACATACTCACAAATTATAACATCTTAAGTCGACTTAAGGGTAAATCAGATTTGTATCACTGCTCCTTTTTAATTTGTGTTTGCGCGGATAATTCAAAATGGTTAAAGAAAGGTAAACTGCAATTATACAGAACTACGGCTAATACATTACCAGTCCTTTTGACGTTTGAAAATAGCAAAAATCGACTTAAGATGTTATGACTTGTTAGGAGAGGTTTTGTCCCACGAGTAATGGAGAAAGAAATGTCTATTTGTGCGCATATCTGCAGTACACAGGTATGGCAGTTTGATCGCGAAAGGTGCCCAGTATCCGGTTACACCGTTAGAGACTGAGCTTTTTTAATACGGAGCACTTAGACTGCTTTCGTAGTGAACTAGTTGCGATAACCATCGGCGAACCGACAAAAAATAGACAAACCGATTCAAATGAAATGTTTTCCAGTAACACTTTAAACGTTAAGTGTTTAAAAAATTTTGAACGTGTGATACACCCTACTCCCACGCCCCTCCCAAATTTCCTTAATCCCAACATGAAACTTGACCCGGAAAATCGACTCAATTGAGACGTTTTCCTGAAATAAAACTTTATACGTCACGTTACAAATTTTTGAAGTTAACTAATTAGTTAACTAATTCCAGAATTGCGAATGTGGTTCCAACTCCTTTCAGACAAAAGGTTCTAAACAGGCTAGACAGATTAATTGATTGGAATGAAACTTCATATTATCGTTTTTCTCATACGCGAATGTCTGGTATATCTGAAACGCCTCCAAATATCACTTTTTCATGTCTTTTTAAGCATATTGTGGGCATTTGAGCTTCAATGCTAGGCTTATTTGCATCAATGGTTGTTGATAACGATCTCTAGGGGTGGTTTTATTAGACAGGAATAGCTCGTAGTAGATAACTCCGAACTTATCCCAACAGATGCACAGGATTAGCTTTCTGAAGCCTGAATATTCAGTGTGACAGTTGAAGTTGATACGTGACTGGGCTTACTCGACGATTTTTCTGTGCTTTGGGTTGCCGTAGTCGATCCACTTTTCATCCCCCGTCACGACTCGATGCAAAACCCCTCCGATTTTGTCTTTGAGGCAGTTGTTGGCACATGAAAAAGGGCGTTTGACATTTTTTGGCTTGAGTTTATACGGAACCCAATTTCCTTGTACCATATACCCATGGTCTTGAGACGGTTTTGAATCGCTTGTAGAGTCACTCCCAAAGTATCAGCGAGCTCCTCTTGAGTTTAACTGATTCATGATCTAATAACGCCTCTAAATCAGCGTCTTCAAACTGGTATCCCTTCGCTTTTTTATCACACTGCATACAAGAATTATCTTAAAATAAAAAAACCACCCTTACCTCAATTTGTATTTTATTGGCACAAAGGTAGACATGGTTAGAGCACAAAAAATGTTGTTTCAGCGAAATGACACACGATGATTTTTAGAAGGAACTGATGACACTTTAACGTGAACATTGTTACAGGCTGGCTACTGCCAACCTGCAGATTTTCACTAAGCACCTGCAGAGGCCTCCACGGTGATATTTTGCCGGCTACGTTCTCAGGGAGAAGTGCTAAGGTCGTGGGGTTTGAGGCATGCAGGTCTCCTGGCTTACACCGTGAGCATACAGAAAGTTAGGGGGGAACGCAAATAATAATAATACCCGAAGTTCCGCCGAAATTTGTCGGCCGGAACCTGAGGAACGAACAGCAGATAATCAAAAGAAATAAAAATAATAATAATAACGGTAAAGGTTCCTTGGTGCGCGCATCCATCCGAATTCAAACGGAGCCAAGCCTTGGTTACGGAATTGGATGCGGGCACCAAGGGACCGCAAACACTAAACCGACACAGAGGGAGTCTCCGCTCCCATCATACACAACCGAAAATTTTAGTAATTCATTTTGTATATAAACAAAATAAACCATACGAAAGGAAACAACTTCCCAAAAAGAAAGAAAAGAAAGGGGAGGGAACGAGAGATAAAGATGCAATGCGCACCGAGCGCGCACCCGCTGTGCGGCGCTCGATTACAAATATAAAATTTAAAAAAAAATTAAGAAAAAAAAAGTTATAAAAAATTTAAAAAAATAAAAAAAATTAAAAAAATTGTACCTTAATTAAAAACAAATGGTTGCGGCCTAGGTGCCGTTATCGTAGCGGGGCCTCTCCCCGATAAAAATGGGTTGCGACCTTGCGCGGCCGTCATGCCACAGGGTCGCCGCCCCGGACCGTTGCGGCTTAGGTGCCGTTAACGTGGCGATACCGATATGTTCAAATGGCCTGTTAGCCACCTGTACGCTGTACCAAAATGGAATGGCCTCAACTGGCCACCCTTATATACTTCAACGGTGCGGCCCGCTCGCCGATAAATTTCACTCTTAACAAAATATGACCACGTGTGTGGTCACCCGTATAAGGGCGTCCTTCCGCCAAAACCGTACGATGGTAGTCGTTGTTTTGCCAAACCAGAAAATTTATATTGGGCGTTGCCTCGCCTTAAAACAATCAAAAAAATATTTAGGTGGCCTCACCTGGTACACAGAAAATTTGTCTTGATAGGCCGTCTATAATGGATTGGGCGTTGCCCCCACAACCGTTCAATGACCACGTCAAAAAAATGCAACACACGTAAATTGGGGCAGCCTTTACTATTGCGCCTCACGTTGATATTTCCAAAACTATCGATTAAGAGCGGCACCGTTATGATGCTGCTGTACCCTCCCAAATACCGTTTAACGAACACCACACGGCCAGGTCGTATCGTATAACGCCAAGCCAATTTTATTGTTCACAAAAAAAATTCACAATTATTTTGCAAAGAGGTACAATCTTACTATTCCTCTTCACAACAACGAAACCACACTCATGCACTGAAGAGTAGGATATTCGATCCGTTTTGTTTTATTTCGTCTCCTTATTAACACAGATATTATTTTTTATTACCAAATAAAACACGCACGTAAATTTTATGTCTGTATTTCATACATTAATATAATTTATTCTCAAATTTTTTTTCGACCACATCGGCCATTTATACAAAAAAATAAAAATTTAGTTATTTTTTCTACGCGTCGGTATAATAATTTGTACACCCTGACACGTCTTAATCAAAAAAATTCCAAAAGAGACACTTTATCTTCAAAAATCACAACTTGAATGAATTCATACCCAAAAAAAAAAATTCGAGCATCGCACAACTCGTAAAACGTTTTAGAAGAAATGAATCTCTCTTCTCTGTCTCTCCCTTATACCAAATTTTCGTTGGTACAAAAGAGAGACATATAAGAAAAAAACATTTTTTCCAAAACGTTTTACTTTGCACACACTCGATGCGCATTGTTCTCTCTTTCTCGTCTTCTCTTCACCTCCGCGCCACCACACAATGGGGAACAAAACAAAACGTCACGGGTGCGTTCACAGACAAACACAGAGGTGAATAAAAACATAAGAGAAGATGGGCGAAACGAAGACAACAACTGGGGTGAATAAAATACCCAAAAAAAATCGTCGTTGCGACCATACAGTCGTAACAACATAGTTACAAGATGGTCCAATGCGATTTAATACTAGTTACGCAATCTTTTGTAAATCCCTCAAAACTTATTTGTACCACCACTATTTATCGGGGATAATATTAACAGGAAATCAAAAGTAGCGAATTTTATGAACAAAGTACTGATTCCAGCCTAAAAGTACTTTCTGAACCCTTTCAGACTCCACTAATATTTCAGCAACTTAACAAGCGATTTTTAGGTCAAATTAATTTAAGTCTGATAGGACCCTCCATTCGTAATTTTAATTAGTGTATTCGTAATGGATTGTTTGGATTCCACGGGTTTTATTTCAATGTAACCATGTACAACACCATTTTAAAAGTAGAATTAACGATCCAGCATTTTTCTTTTGCAAGCATTGCAAATTTTAACTGTTGAGTACCCCTGTTGTTGTAATTATGGAGAAGGTTTACCCCCCGGGTGCCCAGCTTGTCACGAAAAAAAAGTTATAAATTCAAGCACAGTGTTATTTCCGTCAACACATCTTATAAATAGTCGGTCATCGCATATCTACAATAAAAAATTATGTATTAAATTTATTTATTAAACATTATTGATTCATTTTAAAAATAATACAAAATAAGAGAGGAAACACTTGTCTAATTTGAGCAACTACGAGTATAAGTGTTACCAGATATATTTTTAGTTACAGTCGAGTCCGTTTCAATCGACTTCAAGACAGTCACAATATATCGATAGAATACTTTTCGGTTAAAATGTCTGCTGAAATGTCGATAATGCAGTTTTATGCACAATTTTCTGCCAACCTAAGTAGTATATATGGATATTCTATTTTTTGACCCGAGACTATATAAACCTATATCCCGCTTACACGACAAATGAATAATGCGAGCTTCGCGGATTTTTATAGAAACATTATAATTTATAATTATACAAAATTAATAATTATCATAATAATTAAAAGCTTTTAATTAACTAGTTAGGTTGTAATTACTAGAAGCTATTTAGAAGAACCGATTTTAATATGGTTTTAAAATTAATTAAAATATCTAATTTATTTGTTTCAATCTTCTAGGTTCCGTTTTAAGATGTTGTCGGTAATGCAGTTTTGTCAAAAAATGTCGGGTGTAATGCTGATACAGCAGTTATGTCGGCGGGTTAGTTTACGTTTTAGATTTCGATTATAATGTCGATAATGCAGTTTTCTGCAGTAGTATCTAAAGGGTGCCCTAATAAGAAGATCAGATTTAAAAATTTAATAAAATAAAAACAGCTTAATGTATTTCCAAATTTATACTTTTGTTTGAAAGTACAATTCTCATGCTACTGAAGTTAGCCGAAAAATTCAGCTGGAAAAACCAGCGTTATCGACATATTTTGTATTAGGTGGTAGTACAAAATTCTGTTGATATGAGCTAAAAATTACATGTAATTGTTAAAACATATAATTCGAACATATGAACTGGGTAAAGTTAGACCAATTCGTAAACTGTTGGATAAAATATATATATAATTTGTCGTGTTAGGGGCAATGAGTTTAAGTTGTGGGACTTATAGTGAACACCTGATCCAAAAATCAGGCCATATTGTATGTAGCATCATAGTGAAATAAAAAAAAGTTAAGGTTAGGTTATAGGAGTGGCTGTTATCGCACACTTAGGCGAATAGTGGCCCATTGTGATACCTCAGGATCCTATCTCTCATTTACTCACGCTGAAACCACCATCCAGAGCTACTTATGTAGCGTAAAATATGTCGCAAACCACAGCCCGCGAGTTCCGAAAGACTGTCCATACCATACACACCTAAATACATGCTTATGCCTTCTGCATGATAGTGCCGGACACGGGCATAGGAAGTGATCTAACTCCTCTTCCACCTCTTCGTCCAAACTATTTCTACAAAAGTCATTCATCTGTAGACCCATTCTTCGCGCATGTCCACAAAAAGGCAGTGTCCTGTCAGTATCCCTACGACCAATCTTATCTCTGGTTTTCCCAGGGATACTAACTCCTTGGTCCACCATATCGGTTCAGGGACCTCCAGCGGCAATAGTTCCTCCAACACATCCCCCTATTTAGTCCAGTTTGTCCTTCTGGGATTCTGGAATTCTCGTTCAATGTAGCTAAAAGGTTGGTATTTAATAAGTAATCAAAAAATAACTGACCCCTCTCGTTGATGTCTATGCTTCCCCTGATTGTATGATGCGCGTTTGCATCACATCCGAGTATAACACCTGCGCTTCTTTGATTTGCTTCCCGGTTCAGTTTCCCCAGGTTATCCGGTGGAACCTCCTTCTTGCGATCCATATAGGCTGAGGCCAGCCATAATTTTTCACAGCCAGCCTCAACACACACTGGCGCAACATCCCGGTTACTAAATTGAGGAAGAAGAAAAATATTAAGAATATTTTTCGATAAAACACACGATCTGATCTTCTTAGAGTTGCTTGAGTACAATAATTTATACTCTTTCATTCTGAGGCCCCAGATTATGTTATTGTTAATTCAAGGTTCTTGGATTAACACATAGTCCTTATCAAATTTAGTCAGTCTAAGAGCAAGAGCTGCCGAGGCAGCCTTGGTGTGATGCAGGTTTATTTGTACAATATTAACCATTATTAATGTTTACCTTACTTACCTCTTTCTGCACTCCCTGCATCGGGATAGTGCCATCTGGCTCATTGTTTCAGCCGCAATCCTCCTCCCGTCAAGAATCTAACAAGATGTCCAAATGAAACTCAAGAGAGTGGAGGTGTACATCTCCTCACTATGCTCCACACGTCCCACTCTTCAGGCCGTCCTCAGCCTGCTTGACCATTTCCTGCTGGGTTCTTTCACCGTCGCCCCCAGGCTGGTCTTTCGCAGTCGCATCGGCTTCGTTCTTTTTATATATTTTAAGGGTGATCCGAACCCGAAGTTGATCACTCCCTTTGATTTTGCAAGGGAAGCCAGGGATTCTTTATTGATCAGCATGATTGCCAATCTAGAGCCTTCCTTAGGATTCTCTCGCTTCACAATTATCCAGTCTTCTGTTGGAAGATTGGGATTGCTGGCCCGAATGATCTCGAGGATCTCTTCTGGCTTATCCGGCTCGGTTGGTAGCCATACTCGTGCCCTCGGCCTGCTCGGGATTTCCTCAATGCACACTGCTTCAAGCCTCGTGCCCTGCCACACCTAGTCTATTTCGGCTACTGCCGTTTCATACAGATCGACCGATCTCTGGCCCGAGCACGCAGTCAACTTTACGCACCCTTGATACCAGCCCGCATCTCTGCAGGGCGGGAAGGTCCCGGATTTTTTCTCAGGCTTCGCAGAAAAATAGAGTTTTGTGCATCAAACGTTACCCTCCACTTCTCTGACGTGATGCTCCCATCTTCCTGACTTCTGTCAATGACGGCTAGCAGTAAGACATGCTCCTTAAGGATCTCACTGAATCGGTTCAGTTTTTGACCCCTAGGAGCACCCGACGTCTTGTCTGCTTGCACCTTGGCTCGTTTGCTGTCGTCCGTTTCCAGCTCATCCTGGGACATCTGGTTCTGCTTCCACCTGGCTCCGATGGCAAGGTGTCATTTAAGCTTGCCCCTGATGCGGGAGCCCTACCTTCACGGTTAGAGTTACTCCCTTCTTCCGAGTTTTGGAGGGTGGCGGCCCCTTTATTTTTGTTTTATTTATTGTTTTCCATGTTTCTCCCACGAGTATCGGAGAAATACAGGTCGACCCTCCGCAGAGATCCATATACGCAGGTAAGGCTAAATACAACTGGAGGTCGCCTGGTATCCAGAGGGCTCCGTTCATGACTGGGCTTTGTTAAATGGGCCCGAAGCGAAGTCGATCCTCAGCACGGGTCGCATATAACCTTAATCCAGCCCATTGGCTCACCAAGCTCAACGGTCCCAGCGCCCCGCCCCCTTCAATATTTACCATCCATTCACCTATTCATTTGAATATCTTAACCCAATGGTACCCATTCTATTCAAGGGATGACCCGTTTATACGGTCTCCTACTCACTCCTTGAGAAACAGGGAGCGCAGAATGACGTGACGCCAAGTTCGCCGTGATTAGTAGTCGATGGTTTTAGGGCGCCATCAGTTCGCCCTTCCATGCTGGGTATCATAGGCACTCAGAATTTAGTGAACTGAGGGTAACCACTCCCCAGTTCCCTAAAACTCTCCTCCCAGCACAGCTGCGGTTAAGGGCGGCTTATTTAATTCACTGCTAACCTACCTATCGATAGGCCGTTCACTATCCACCACCTTTGACCCTCCTCCCCCTCCCGATAGCTGCAGCCCGCCACGGGATATAGTGGTACATAAGATGCTACATGAAATATGGCCCGATTTTTGGATCAGGTGTTCACTGTTAGTGATGCGACTCAAATTGATAGCCCTCTAACATGACAAATTATATGTATTTTATCCAACAGTTTACGAATTGGTCTAACTTTATCCAGTTCATATTATTTTTAAACATTCGAATTATGTGTTTTGATTTTACAATTTTTTTTTTTCGGCGAAAATTTACTGTAACTTCAATTACATGTAATTTTTAGCTCATATCAACAGAATTTTGTACTACCACCTAATACAAAATATGTCGATAATGCAGGTTTTATTTTGGCTGCAATTTTTGGCTAGCTTCAGTAACATACAATTCTCCTGGTTATTTATGGAAAATGATTACATTCAAATGGGAACACACATTTTGGATTGTGTGCGGATCTATTTCAGCAATGGTTGCTTCAACATTGGCTTTCAAATACTCAATTGTTTGTGGATTGTCCGTGTAACATTTGGCCTTCACGGCCTACCACAAATAAAAATCCAAAGACATCAAATCACAATTCCTTGTCTGACAATTCACGTCTCTATTTCGACTGATAATTACCGGACCGAAACGGTCGCGCTGGCCTCTTCTTCGAAGAAATACGGCTCAATAATGCCGCCACGCCACAATCCGCACCAAACAGTAACACGCAATAGATGCATTAGCTTCTCCACATATCCTTGTGGATTTTCCGATCCCCAAATGCGACAATTTTGTTTGTTTACGAACCTTCCGAGAAGGAAATGCGCCCCGTCCGAAAAGATCATTATTTGAGCAAAATTCTCATTAATTTCGAGTTTGTCACAGGCCCACACAGCGAATCGATAAAGAAGCGGATGGTCACGGGGATTCAATTGTTGGACCAATTGGCTGATGTTCATTTCCGATGCACGATGACGAATTGATGTTCTCGGCCTTGGCGCACATTTTCGGCCACCCCGGCGATATTTTCGAACACGAGGAGCACGGGTACGCGTACGATTTTTGCGCGTACTACGCACTTTATGCACAAACTTCTTGATACCGTCCTGTGTTTTGAACAAATTTTGTGCGACATTTTCTTGCAATTTCGAACCAATTGTCTTTGACGTGGAAGTTTCTGTCAAATAAAAAATGGCATTAGTGTTGCCAGAGCCAAAATAACCGATATGTGAAATCTGCACCGGTTATTGTGACACTCTATGAATTATTTCATGTCGATGTTTTTAATTTTGTTTTAAATTGTCTATTCATATTTTTGAGACTAACTGCCATTTTGCAATAATTTTCACACAAAGTTTTTAACATCAATCGCATTACGTAATTTATGAAGTTATATATCTTCAAATATTATACTAAATATTACAGTTTATCATTTTCCATCTTCACAGCCGGAAGCAGCTACTTTACATTTTACAATTTAAATCTATAATTTTCCAATTGAAATAATAAATATTTTATTATTTCGAAATAATAATTATTGATATTGATTTATTAGACTAAATGGAATGAGCAGTTTGGAATGTATTTTATACTCCTATGATGTACATACATAATTTATAAAAGTGTGATAAGCAAGAATAATAATCCATCTGTAGGGAAAATCAATTACGGTATAATTTCAGTTGACTGCCTCGAGGCAATAAGCACGACATAATAAATTAACGTTTATAGTACGTTAGATATAAATCAGTTTCCGGGGGGTAAATAAATTGTATATGAAGATAATCTATAATTCGGGGTATCAGATCATACTTATCGCGTTTATCAAACGAAAAAATTAAAAAAAAATTTAACCCAATATTAAATAAACCGATGAAAATTTCGCGCGTCTTATAAATGTCAAGAAATCAACATAATTTTCACGAAAATCCTAAGCTTAAAATTTTACTATAAATAATTTATTTCATTTTTAATACTAATTTTTAGTGTGCTGTGTACGATATGCTTTATTTCATACACACACACAAATCCCCTCTTCATAATAATAAATTGATTATGTTGTGCGCGCTTAACTCTAAAGAGGGTTGAATTTGTAACGAAGCGCAAAAAATAAAAAAAAAGTCACTTTTGCTTCTTGATTTCTTATCAATCAAGAAAATATATTTTTTATCTTTTTGTCGAGGGAAAATTTGTTTTCGTTCTAAATAGGTACGAGTATACGATTTTTTTTCCAGTTATGATAAGAAAACACTTAAGCATAATAAAATAAGAAGCACGCGCGATTTATTCTACTTTACTGTTGTAAGTGTTAAATCTTCACACTTTTTTTGAATAGGCCCAGATACTCATAATTATGCGACTTTTTAATTATTTCGTTAATTCACTGTGCGTGTTTAGCTAGGTACACATAATTTAATTGGTGCACCCTGTTTCAAACAAAATATGTTAAACACACACAGGTGGAAAGTTGTTGAGGTGTTTAATAATTGTACTCTTCTCTATTCTATACAATTTTGCCGTTAAATCCAAACAAACAAGCAACATGCGTTTTATACATTTTCCGGAAGTAAACATTTTTTTTTTGCTGCCGAGTGGAAATTTAAATTTTTTTGCCGTCATATTTTATCGTCCAAATTATATTCATTGGCATATTTAAATTACGTGAAAATATGTACTTTGCTGTAGAAATTCCTGTGGATAGGATATTTAAAAAATATGTTGTAATGATGTATTATGTAATTTATAAATACGTGAGAATGTTTTAAATATAAGGTATGGGAAAAAAGAAATCCTTTATTATTACGTTTATTTCGAGGCTTTATTTAACATGGCTACAATCATTCATCTTTGCTCAAATAAGCACAGTTTTTCGATAACTCGTTTGCCATTTAGAAGACAATTTCATTATGCCACTTTTCCAAAACGTCTTTTCCCTATTAGGAATCATCTGAAGTTGCTAATTTTCAGAAGCCTCTCGTAAGGCTTCTTTTACACCACCAAGGGCGTTTGCCATGGACAAAAAGAGATGATAATCGTTTAGTGCCACGTCCAGACTATAAGGTATATGCACTATAACCTCCCAAGCATCGATTTCGTTCCGTTTGGTCAAGGATCCGCTGATGGAAGCACGGTCCATCAAGTTTTTTGCTTCAACTCGTGCGGCACCCAAACATCGAGGTTCTTTTTGAAGTCGTTTAAAAAAAAAAATACGAGACACCGCTTCCAGCAATTATTTACTTGATGTTGAGCCTCAGTGGCGTTTGAAGATCAATTAACACTATCCTTTTCGACTAATCAATTAAACTCTTTAGTCTGCCTACTTAGCATTCTAATCATATGTGAAATATGTTAATATTTTATCTCACATGCTTCTCAGGTCCTTCAAAATCGGCGGAGCTGCGTGGCTTTTGCTTATTGTATTCCACCTACTTACCAAAAAAAAAACTAGTTCCGAAATGTTTTCAAGGGTTCTGCCACAAGAACAGCAACATCGTTCTGAAAATCCACAATTTCCATCTCATCATGTTCGTTAATACAACATAATGATCAAAGTACAAGCTCCAAAACTGACACTTGAAGTTCTCCCCTGTACCATTGTTTTTCATGATGTTTTTCATACCGTCTATATCATAAACCAGCAATTACTTACTACTGGCGCATCATCCCAAATAAAGATTTGTCCGATCATTTATAAGTCGTCCATCCATCGAGTATTTGTTCTTCCACGACGATCTACTTTCGTTCGTCCCCACTTGAGGGTCTGCTTATAGGGAACAGTGTTCAAGGTCAGATTTTCGAAATAATTTCGTATCTCATGATTCAACGAAGTCTGCAGTCACGTATGCTGAGCTCACGGATGACGTATTATATAGATAACTTAAATAGAATTTGAGAGAGGTAAGTTCATCGTCCCAGGTCGGGAGATTGCCTTCGATTTTCACCTTGCAATTTGAATCGCTCACCCTTAATTTGCACATAAATGTCAGCTTTGACGGGATAGGTAGCTACTACAGAACGTTCTACACCGTGTTTCACTGTATGCTGTTCATAAAACTTCTCTCGTAGTGCCCCTTATTGATGTCTCTTTTATGTAGTGGGCAAATCACAGCTATCTTTCATTTTTTTTCTGTATTTCCTCATTAGACCGTGCAGTTGATGCAAGTTGCGCATCCGGTAGAACATTCAATCGCCGCCATTTTTTAGCATTTGGTGTTAATTCCATCTTCACCAGGAGGCGAATAGTGCTGCTAAGAGGTTATAAATCTGTAACTATTTCTTTTGTATTTCGAAACTTGTCTCTCAGACTCGAAATTTTCAATATTAAGCAGAAATTCATTGCTTTAGAACTGCTTTTAAGCAATCTTCGTCCAACCAATATTTTGTAGTCCTCGGTGAAGTTTTACTAATTGTTGTCTACGATGCAACCTTTACCACAATTTCCATGATATTCCAAAGGTCATTAGCGGAATCGAGTAGTGGCCAGTTTCCAAGAATTCCTGATAGGCAATTCTTATAATTGGTTCTGGTAAAATGATTGTTTAAAGCATAATTTTTCCAATGCGGGGTCCGTTCGGAGCAATGGTTGTATGTTGTTGAGAAACGAAAAATGTCTTTTGCAACAAAAAAGTGGTCTAAGTCAACTGCCAATTTGAATATTAAACTTACCCAAAGTAATTTTGATATGATGCTGAGGTATTTTATTCAGAGTATTTTCAAGATGGTCCAAAACAGGAGCTGGAACTTTTATGAACGGAATGTTAAATTAACGCCTGTGAACCCCGAGTAAACATTTCCGATTATTGACAGAGTTTAATAGAAAACTAACTTCGTGATTCCCAGTATTGTTGCTTTTGCTCAAAGAGAATTTTTTTTTTTTTTTTATTATCTTTCTCTATTTCATTCATACACAGATTCACGTATACATAATACATCAAATTTTAATAACAATAATAAAACTATATATAAATACATACAATTTACTATTTAATGAGCTTCAGTTCCCCAGTGGATTTAATGTCCTCTCACGGGGTACAATTATTTCTATACTTTTTACGATTTTAAATTTATAATAATAAATTGTTTATACATCCTCTACGACGCACTCCGGCTGGTTGTTGGTGGAACACTTTATTTATCATAAAACGTTGTCCGTGTACAATTTCCAAGGTGGAGTTTGTGATGAATCTGATATATCCGAGACCTTTGATTAGGGTTCATAACTTAACTGTTTTTATGAGGGAAGGTTGTTGGCCAGCCGCTCAACCCGCTTATTACGTGTGAGGGTCACGTACTGCTGAGAATCTTAAGGCATCCAGTCCTACCTTGAAACACATTTATATAGCGAGCCGCTTGATACAAGACAGACGACCGCTTCAGCTGCACCTAACCTGGAGAACAGACGCTGGTTTGGTATTGGTTATGAGGCGCCAATGGCCCACATTGACATGTAGTGTCAATGACTATAAACAGGATTTACCCTGCTCGTCTCCACTACACCGCCTGATTCATTTAGCGTTACCCAGAGAGCGCCGGCGAGGAGGTATGAATCTAGGACTTTGCCCCCCTTTATGCTTTAACACTTGATTTAAATTTATGACCTCGTATCTCGTATTATCTTGACCGAATTAGGAAACTTATTATACTTAAAAGGTCGAATATAAGATAGAATTTTCTGCTGTGTGGATGGGAGTTTTAAATTCCCGACTATATATGGGGCTCAAACTAATTACAATTTTATGAACATAAGTTACTATATATAGATTATTTAGTGCTAGTAATGGCAAAGTATCATTCGCTTTATTTGAATATAGTTCTATAGTTTGCTAGGTTATGAGTCAAAAAAGTAGCACAGTGGATAATAAATCTTGTTGATATAGTACCCTGTTACTGCCGATTGTCGAAAGATTTTTATTATATTTGTTACTTCCAGGTAATTAGTCTAGGAAATATTCAAAGGCGGAGGTCTTCGTATAGATGATTCATATATAGACAAAAGTGCACGGCAGCACCGTCCCTATTACATGCCATAACTATACATTTGAGATATTAACAAAATGATAATTTAATAGATTAGCTTGTAACCTTTTGGTTGGTTACATATATTATGAGATCATTTACACCGCGCATCACACTTCTCTCTACGTACCTAATAATTTTGTCGCGTACTGTAGAAATGTAAATAATTTCTCTATAAAACAATATACTGATTGTAATAGAATTGCTACAAAATTTGATTTGTTCGTTAAGAAGAAAACCGGTTTGATTATGGTTCAAATGTTGAGGGGAAATATTATGCAGAAAATAAATTTTTTCTCGTCAATCATAATCGTATCAGTTCAGTTTTGTCACAGCACCAAAAATAACTACCTCGGGTTAAAGAAAAAAAAAGTATTTGAAAATTTATTAAAAATTTAATTAAAGTTAAAAGTACAGTTCTAATACAATTATACAGTTGCAATAAAAATTAAGTTGCAAAGTTAAAACTAACTAATATTGTTAGTTAACGGTGACAAATAATATTATTCCGGTGATATTGACGTGGATCGATTGGAAAATTGTTTAATTTCTGCAATCGCTTACCAAGATACAGTTCAAATAAATATCCCGAAATTTGTGACAGAACAACCTGTATTTCTTGGTAAGCAAAATTTTTGTTTAACTCTTAAGGCGGAATTCCATTACTGCGGCTTTTGTTTTTGTGCAGAAAACCAGCAAGAGATAATATCCAAAATCCGACAGAGACAGACTATTTTTATTTTATAGCGAAATTTTAAGGGGCATATTTGACAACTACGAAATTATAACAAAAATTAGTTGAAAAATGAAAATTATTGTTAAATCAATTTCATTTATATCTCTACATTACTAAAAAAATAATAAAAATTAAATATTGTAAAATATTTTAGTTTGAACATTAATACAAATTTATAATGAAAACGCGATTTATCACTCCACCACACATATAAAATGTATGAGCCAAGTGCTCACCATAAAAATATTACTAAACTAAAATTTGCTGAGAGTGGGGGTATTTTTCATTTTGGTTGCCATAAAAAATACTTCTATTTGTATTTTTTATTTATAGCTATGGCAACCAAATCACTACAACAACAAAAAATTTAAGTATAATAAATTTTCCTGTTGCGCCGCTCACACACATAGAGATTTTTGATTGCATCTCTTTCTGGTTTTCTGCACAAAAAAAAGCCGCAGTAGTGGAATTGCGGTTCTATGGGCCTATTCCACTACACAGCGTTTTATTTTGCAGAAAACTAGAACGAGATAAAAATATAGATTCTCTCTGTGTGATCCGCACATCAATAATTTTTTTTTTTTGAAAATTTTTGTTTTGTTGCCATAATTATAAATAAAAAATATCAAGCAAACTATTTTTTATGGCAACAAAACAGAAAAAATTCCCCCACTCCCAGCAAACTTTTATTTTTTTGATATTTTTATGGTATGTAGTAATATTTTGCGCTTGGTGCGTTGACACAACACGCTAAAAAATTAAAACGGAGTACATATTTTTTTTTTTTTTAATTTGTTTAAATTTTATTTTACAAAACGTTCCTATGATTTATGTGTATATCGCGAAATATGTATATCGCGATTCAAATTTTACCTTTAACTCAAGTTGTACCAGATTTCTGAAAAGAAGGATGTTATTTTCATTAAAGTGATTTTACGAATTCGATAAGGATGAACAACTACGAATAATAATATATTGTAATAACAATATGTAGATAAATGCCTAGATATGTAGTTATTTAGCGGTGAGTTCAAAATTATGGCCATATTTGTGCATAATAAACTAGTAGAAGCGGACAATTGGAATTGTCCGACAAGCGCTCGATAAAATAGGAAAAATGCAACAGATGGACGGACAGAGGTGTAAAACGTCTGAAACAACTAAGGTGCTAATACAACAAATTAGCCCAATAGACAAAAAATGAATCTTAAGCAAATCAAAAAAAAAATTACAGAAACTAGTTTTGAAATAACACTCTTTTTATTATAGAAAAGAATAATAATTGAATAAGTAGCTTAGAATATTAATTGAAAATTTAAAAAAAAGTAGACAGCCACATCTGTGTGACCTCTATTTTTAGAAAAAGTTGAATATCTCGAAAACTACTTGACCTAGAGTTCCCAAATTTTAAATGTGACCTTCTGCTCTCTGGTATGTATAGTTTTTGCTGTGATAGTGCCAACAGACAGACGGCCTAAGTCTTTGTATAAGCTTGCTCGCAAGAGCGAGCGCTAAAATGGAAGATCGCGTTAAATTCGTGCAGAATGTGTACAATGGCGTATAAAATATAGATTTGCTTGAATTGAACCGTGAAAGACGAATTCGGATGTCAACCCATGCCGAGAGAGATTATTACGAATTTATAGTGAAATATATAGGCCTGTTGGAAGAGATCAGTGTAGGATATTACATTGGTTTACAAATGAAGGTATGTAATTGTTTTTCTCGTGGAAGCAATTTTTACGTTGTGCAATTCTTTATGTTAAATATTTATTATTTACATAATTTTAGGAAGGCCACGTCTCATTGACGTTCGATTGGAAATGTATGTCTCAATATTATAAATTTGAGGGTGCGGGAATCGTTGTTTCAGTGAATTGCATTATAATAAATTTGTTCGAAGAGCAAAAATGTTCCCCAACATCTTCTTATATATATTTTATATGAACATTTAGATCCTAAAAATGTTCCAATTAATAAATCGAAGGAGATTTTATACAATAAAAATGTCCAAATAAGGAATGCAATTAATCTTGGAATAATCCGCGAAACGCCCTCGCAAACGCGATGTCCAGAATGCAATACAAATCGGTATTACATATGTAGCGTAAGTAGAACTTGTGGTAAGTCGATGCTGTTGAACGAAATACCAAAGGTTCAAGAATCGAGTGCCTATATTCTGCAGAAAATTTCCATATCGATCTGTTGGATGCTGAAATCAAAGTGTATGGTGGACATTTCATCTACAACGAAATTCTTGATAATCGAATAAAAGAATCTTCGGGAAGCGATCCCTAAACATATTTGAAATATTCCCCATCGAGCTCACATATTAATTAACAGTGGATGTGCTAATTCTAAGACGAACAAATGTTACATACTGTCAAGTAAGTAGTTTTAATATCGAATTTCTTATTAGGATTACATAGTCATAAATATATCTACTTTTCGCTTATATAGGCTGCACTTGAACCAGGATTCCCACATGGAAATTAACCTGATAACACAGAATTTAAAGGAACCGGTTGTTAAAGTACGATATGCGACAAATGATGCAAGTTAAATATTCCATTGGGTGATTTTGTCTCGCTACAAAATTGCAACCCTACTTTTTGTAACGAATGCAGCCTGAACAGACGAGAGTAGCACTAGAAAAATGGTTACATTTTGAATTATGGGATAAAATTAATACGATGCTCGTTGGTTTTGGTCAACTATGTCTACCTAGATTTCCATTGTGCGATACCTGTTTCAATCTATTTGCTCATCCAGAGAGCACAAAATAAAATCAAAGAATAAATAAGTTCTGGTTCTTTAATCGTAGTTTTTATTAATAAATGTCTTATAAGAAATACAATTTTAAAATATTTTACTTTACTATTTCAATTGTCAAAATATCGTAATCGATCGAATTTGTTTGACCGGAAAATCTTGAATAGGTTGAAATGGTCGTAGAGAGATCGTTGCGCTCTTTGTAAATATAAATCTGTTGGTTTATCTAGTGGTAAATTTAATTCTTGTGCTGTTCAATGATTTTCGGGACAAAAACCACGCCGCAAATCGCCGCGTATGTAATAAGAATTAATTCATCAAGGTTGAGTGGCATTATTTTACTGGTTGCCCCTGGCAGGACGTCTTGGCAAAATCCACCATCGTGTATCGTTGATATAAGCCGGTATAGGGCATGAATGTTACCAAGATTGGTGTATCTTAATCGAAATTTACTGGCGGCACAAAATAATTTTATTAATAAATTGTTTTGACAATAAACCAATTTTACTTACAAATTGCAAATCCGTTGGACAGAATCGAGATTGGAGACAAAAATTCATTTTGGCCAAAATGAGAGGAATTATACCAAAATGTGTTGATGAAAGTTGGCTTGAATGCCAATATATAGTAGGTAATCTAAATTAAAACGAAATTGTTTAGTTAAAAACTTTACCATTTGTTTATTGAACGACTTACTTGTATTCATAAACCACCATTCGATAGTGCCATCAAATCATGACAAATCGTACACAGGAAATGCATGGAATCCGGTTCCACCTTATAACCAGACGAAATTCTGTTCCGCATCGCCTACCGGAATCACGTATTCCCAATCTGCTCGAATAGGAAAGACCACCGCCTCTGTACAAACATTTCTTAAATCGGCATCGGTAAAATTATCCAACAATTTAACAATGGTTTCATAATCAATTTCACTATGTTTGACGATCCTTGTAGCTACCGTAGATCAAGCCTTCTCTAACTGACGTCGACATCCAACATATCGTAGCCCGTTTGTTGCCTTCACAATAACCGGAAAATATAGATAAACATAAATTAGCGTTTTACACAATCACTGACATATTGGAGGTACTTACATTTATCCTCATTGAATTGTTTGAGTAGCTCCCCAGCAATTTGCACACATACATTTTCACATCAACACTTTGCAACACATAAATTTTCTGATTTATCAAATGTTTCGTTACATCTTTGAATTAGATATTGTTCTCGCACTGAAAAAACCAATTTGGTACATTTTCTTCCAGTCGTAATCAGGAATTTTTTTAGGTTACAAAATCTGACAGCTACGTTTTTTTTTTTTTTTTTTTTCGCCTGCTGAATGATTTTTTTAGGTTTTCCCCTCACATATTTTATGGTAGAACATTTTTTAGATATTTTCGTAATTTAATCAAAATAACAAAACAACATATTTTTTGCTCATCTCACAAATGATATTATTTTTTTATCAATTTTTTCGATATAAAATAGTTGTGAATTTTTACAAATAAAGGTTTTTAGTTATTTATTTAAAAAATGTAAGGTTAGGTTTTATTGAATTTAAAATTTCCCCATTTTTTTTCTACTATAAAATAAAAATCTTGTATCTCAGTCGCTCTAATGTAAATTTAAGTACTTGTCTTTGTCACATTCTCTGCAAAAATTTTGTAAAATTTTTCTTTTTCAGGTGGAATCGTACCATTATTCATTAATACTTACTAAATAAAACACACGGGCTCACCCATTCATAATATAAACAAAAATCTGGATACAGTAGCACACGAAAGTACTTCTACATATAAATGCATGCATGACGAGTCATCTTTTAGTCCAATTTGCAATTTGACGCGTATGATTAGTTTATAATATATAGCTAATATTTATTCCTTTTTTTTACAATATATATGTTATTTATATTCACATTATTATTAATTTAAAAAAAAAATAAATTATGTGATTAAAGAGCCATGGTTCAAATAATAAATGAGAAATTCTAGATTTATGATTTCTTATATTTTTACAATTAAATTATATTAATATATTTATTTACTATATTTATCATATTATATTATATTTATTTAATGCACTGTACATATTTTCTTGTCTTATTTATTTAAATCCTCCATACTTTTGATTCATAATAATTTGAACCTATTTTCTTCCTTGGTTGGGTTAAGTGTATTCTACTTCTGATCAGTATATAGTTATCTTTCCTCAGTAAATTTGTTGGCGACATGTGATACGTGGATATGTGATATTTTGTTTTATTGTGCAAAGTAATTTAAAAATGTGCAAATAATTATAAACGGTACAATGATGGTGTAGTTTTAACCGCACTCGGGATTTCGTGCTAACCACGAATATATTCATATGGAGGAGCGGGTAAAGACATATGACCGTCACGACCAAGGTCATTCAACTAAGTTGTATTTGAGCTGTGATAGAAAACGGTGTATGGCATGTGGTAAGAGATCTGAATTTAGATTGTTTTAGTTATATAAATTTTGTGAGTGGCCATTAATGTATAAAGGTGTGTGCATAACTTAATTTTTCTTAGCAGCATATTATATCAAGCTCTTGGGACTGGTGGAAAGATCCCACCCAAACGACTGCCACCTAGCCGGCAATCTGCTGCTCCACCACAAGGTTACCAAGAGGTCTGTTAACGGTTTACAGTAAAATGCGAACAATTTTTTTAAGTACTAAACAATCCGTTACAAGCTATCTCACTCCGGTCATGTTCCGGAAATACTTGTATCTACTAGAATAATAATTATTTTTGGAATACTTTTGTATGAATATGGATATGGATATCAGTAGTAATGGGGCGACTTGAGTCCGAGGTCACAGTGGCATTAAAGGTCATGGTCTCTAGAGGCGTAATCGTCTTGACCGTGAATTTCAGAGTCGTCTCTTAATGTAGGTCATATGTGTGTATTGTTTTTCTTATCTTGACCGTGAAATTAGAGGTCATCTATTGTTTTATTATCTAGAAGTCTCTTGTAAGGTCGCGTGTAGCTTGTCTTTCTTATCGTGACCGTGGTATTTCTGTGATTGTTTTGTGTTTCTGTAATCGTGAGGTCGTTTGTAATTTTCGAGGTCATGTATTGTTGTTATTGGTCGCGTGGTGGTTTTCTTATCTTAACTGGACACACATAGTAATTTTTCTTTTGACCTTTGACCGTGACGTTGGCGAGTGGGTCACGGGCGATGTGGGACGTATGAAACTTACTATTTAAATTTTTGTAAACTGTGAGATTCGAACTCATCTTGGTTTTTTTTATAACGACCTTGATAATTTGGGTCTTTTGTTTTTTCGACGTCGTCTATTGTTATTGGTCGCGCGGTTTGTTGTATTTCTTATCTTGACCGGACACACACATAGCATTATAGTAATTTTTGGAGGTCGTCTATTGGTATGGAGGCGTGTGGCTGGATTAGTTGATCTTCATTTTGAGACTTATTTTGTTTCACAGGTCATGGGGTTAACTGATAAGAACCTTAAAAGATAACAAAATATAATTTTCAAACAACTTTGTTTTGATACAAGGTTAGCTTTACAGTAATAAATTATAGGTGTCTATTTGTAAAAAAAAAAAACGTTATCGGCACATAATTAGCACTAAAATGTGAAAACATTTTTGAGACTACATTACTGAGATACTACTACATTTTGAGAACATTACTCACTACTGTTATATTTTGATATAATTTTGTTATCTAACACATGGAGTTATTTTTTTATATAAGAATATTCTACTCAGGTTTAGTGTGAATCGAAATATTGAAAGAAAGCAGTCTTTAAAAGTTATTTTAAAAAAACAATTAATTCAGCGATATATTGATAAAGAGGTTCCGTTTACTAAGCGGAGCAAGAACGCAAAAGAGATCGGGATAGTTCGACGTGATGTTAACGAAGGTGCTTCAAATAGTGACCAGAGCGGTAACGAAGGAGAGATCGGAAGTAATTCATTCAAAATAATATCCGATAAGTTTAACAAAACATAAAATATAAAATTGACCGTAGAGAGTTGGTTTTTAAAATTCAGGAACTAACTAAAGATGTATCGAACACGACTGAAATGATAAGGAATTCCGTAGACGAAATAATAAAATACATCACTAAAACCGTGGCACCAAATGATAAAATCGGCCTAGAGTTCAAATTGGATAAATTTAACAATGCTGCATGGTTAAAAATTAGATCCGCTAGAGATTGAAATTTTAACCCACAGAAACTGAAGATTGTATTTGAGTTTAAGTTTTTTCGCCTCGCCGTATAGTTTTGATTGCAAAGACGACAAATGATAAGAAACAGCTATCTTTCGGTCATTGTTGCATTCGGAAGTAGACGATGAATTCGAGTAGACGATGAATACTCAGTTTGATTATGACCAATGGTGAGTCCGCTGACTTCTCGTTCATTGTAGTTCTTTCACTGCATTTATTGATATAATATCTGTTTGATTTGATGCCACTTGAAGAATACGAAATATTGAATTTACATTCTTCTCATAATTACTTGGATCGTTAGGTAAACCAAAGATTGCCAAATTATTTTCAAGGTCAACTCGGTTTTTCTGATCTAGATCGGCTTCAATTTGATTAATTTTGTATTCATAGTATCCGTGTTTTGACTGTATCACTGAAAAAAAAGGTACGTAAAAACAATAAAAAATGACATTCTAACAATGAACTTAGTTCATTATTTTGCGCCAATTAACACGTTTATTCTGAGAATAAATAGAATAATACAAACTAATATAAAAATTTATCAGTTTATAAACCAATTCATTAATACCATGAATGTGTTATTCACTAAAATTAAATGAAATCGATTAAATCGAAATAGTAAGATTAATTAAAAGATTTATTGATTCAACGAACTGATTCAATGAAATCGAGTTAATAAGATAAATTAAAAAGTTTATTGATTTAAGGAACAGACTTAATGAAATCCAATTAATACGATTAATTAAAAGGTTTATTGATTTAAGGAACAGATTTAATGAAATCCAATTAATAGGATTAATTAAAAGGTTTATTGATTTAAGGAACTAACTCAATGAAATCCAATTAATTAATTAATTAAAAGGTTTATTGATTCAAGCAACTTAATTATATATATATATATATATATATATATATATATATATATATATATATATATATATAAATTTACTTTGGTAACTTACTGGATTTAACCTCATCATAAAATGCAAATTAATTTCAAAAACCCCATTAGACGTATAAAAATGTTTTTATTGTAGTTTTAAAATTGTGTAGATTAAATTAACAAAAGTTTGCTTAATATAATAAAAATAATAAAATAAATTTTATTTAGTTTCGATTTCTTAGACAAAATTAATTTAATAATTCAAATTAAATATAAAATAAAACATCGAATTTAAGAATTCTTAAGAAAAAAAATTAATTAAAATCGATCTTAACGGATTTCTTCAATGAAATTTTAAATTCTAAATACTGTTATACTTATACAATATAGGACATTTATGTAAACTCTCGTTACTCTTTAAGGTATGTATTTCTTATTTAGCTATCCCCAAATCGTTTATTTATTTAAAGTTAGCATTTCATCTATAAAAATGTTAATTTTTGTATTTTTCGTGGCTTTAGGTTTCTTCATATTGTAGAACAGCTCGCCAATTAATATATAAAAGTTTGTTGCAGCTAGTGGGTATTCCAAATTGAAAAGTTGGAAAATTTTAAAACAAATATCAACTGCTCTTAAAAAACTGGTAAAAGAAAACTTAATTCCATCAAAATATACGAAACAATCTTCAATTTTTAGGATACTACTCCCTATTACCCTAATAAAAGGTTGAATGTTCGATGATTTTGATTTCAAAAATTGTATGTGGTCTTCTAGCTCTTGCACGCACTTTCCAATAAAAATAAACGAATCCTGAGAATCTCGTATCGTATATTTAATCGTTGATTTTTTGCCAGCATTATTCTTAATTATTGTTTTTTGTGTAGGTACTAAGTATCCATGAACACTCCATAATAAGGTAGCATCGCGACTTTCTGGAATAATTGTTTTATAATAATCATATTAGTGGTTCTGGTTATGCTTAATATAAATTTAAAGAATTGTTTTTAAAATGTCTAATGAATATACAAAATTTATTTACTTTTAGAAATGTTTTCAGTTTGCTTGAGCTGTTGTAATAGGGAAATTATGCTTTTGTCTTTAATGATGCCGTCTTTATGCAGGAAGTTAGATAGATTTAAGACCAAATCATCCCATTTTTCTAAAATACCGGTTTGATTGTTAAACAAAGCGATATAATCCATATCAATCTGTGGTTAGTAAATAAAATTAGCATTAATTTGATTATCTAAATTCTATCATTTAATATCAAAACATAAATATTTTGGTTTAACAAAAATCCTATGTTAACTAAGATAATTATATTTCAGTCTCAATATTTTCTAAACAAACTCTACTACATTTGATAGAAAAAAGAAAGCAAAAATCTATGATTATTTAATATCTTAAAAAAGCAATATAAAATTTTTTCTTTAGAGACCAATCGAAAACCATTGGGCTGTTTATAAAATGGCCATTTTAGAAGAATTTCATTAGTAGACGTTGAGGTTGATATTTGGTGCAATCTGTGTTTACTACAGGCTTGCCAAGCGCGATCAAATTCGTCTGCTGAGAGATTGTCGAATTTAAGAGATAGTTCACAAACTTCGGAATTTGGTTCAGGAGCTGTAAATAAATATACGGCGAAATTTACACAAATATTTGAAATAATCTGAGATATACATTTTCATTCTCATTAGTCCGTCAATTATATAGTGGTATTTGTGATCGTGAAGGTTAAACAAATCTTAAAAAAAAAATTTCAATAGTGGGTTGGTCTGGCAAAGGGTTAATTTTTATTACACAAGACTATCCCTCATTGTATCAATCAATTTTAAATGATTTTGTAATCTTTACAAACACAAATAATGCATTCCGCTAGGTACATAATAAAAAATAGTTTAGTCAATTCTTACTTAATTTTTCAGTTAGTTGAACATCTACTTTAGTGTCATTAGTACAAATGGGTTTCAGGCTGCTTTTCAGATTACAACACCGATTATATATTTTGCCCCTCTTTCCTGTGCTGTAATAATCCTGTAAATGTTTAATTTAAAATTTAAAATGTAAATTATAATATCTCTCAAATTAATGTGTACCAATTTTTCTGTTTTAAAGCGGTCGCATATTTCTTGTTCAAGACGTTTACTTTTCCCCAGTGACATATGCATGTTTCTGTTACTATAATACTGGCAAATCGTATTTATTAAAAGACTGCGTTGTTCGTCTTGAAACTTGGAGGCCTTGTTATAATATTCAACAATCATACTTCCTTTGGCAGAGTGATTCAAAATATCAGCTAATGTAACGTTGTCATCAGGAGTCTCAGGTCTGCTATAAGGAGAATATCTTAATGAAGATGTAGGCCGTTGTGTTTCAAGAACATTAATCAATACATTAGAAGAACTTTCCAAGGCGATATTTGAACTTTTATTTTGTTCCCTCCAAATTTCTAATTTATAATCGAATAATGCCTGAATGCCTAATGGATATTTCTGTAATAACCGATCAATAAAGCGCGGCCTTATGATTTTAAGAATATCGACATTAACTTTCTCGGCTGAAAATAATAATTAATTAGTAATTGATATATTTTAAAAATAAATAATTTTGCTACCTGTCAAATGATCAAACATCATTTCAAGACCCCATTCTCGCAGCAAATTTAACAGTTCTTCAGATTTCTCATCTACTTCGTCTTCATTATTATCCGCCATGGTTTCGAAATCAACGAGATTACCATTTAAAAGAGTATATGAAGTTTCTAATAATTTTTCAGGTGTTCCATCATCTTCGCATTCAGTATTGTCATTATGCTTCTCCATGGTTTCTAATTCAATGTGATTAGGTTGTAAAATAGTATATGAAGTTTCTCCGTTATAATTGATTATATAATCGTTTGTTTGGATATATTCTTCCATAGTTGAATAAATTTAGGCCCAGCTAAATTTTAAAATGATATGAATTTCAATAAATAAGAGTTTTCAATTAAAAACTAATTATGCTATATCTATAATTAATTTAAATATTAAAAGTATAATAATCTTTCACTCGTAATATATTTTTTCTTTTTGCAGTTTTAATTAAAGTAATGGGAGGCCCAGAAATATCCTTTATTTCTAGAAAAGTGAACGCTCCAACATTTATCGTATTTATTTCAAAGGATAATGTATGGTGTTGAAATTCTATTTGTTTGACTTCCTGGCAAAATAAAAATACGGTATGGTCTTCTCGCAGAATTATTGTAATAATTTCATGGAGTTCTACATCTTGTCTATAAGTTGACACATAAAAACCAACTTTGTAATCAATTCCACTGAAACAAATTTTTTTGAAATACTTCAAGGAATCGGACGAGATTCTCAGGTTTTCAGAAATAATTTTTGAATAATTAGTAATAATTTTATTACATTCATTGTACTGCAGCATATGATGTTGTGTTGTACACAAAATTGGGTAAGCAAACTTCAATTCAAATTTTTTGCCAATGTTAAAGATATATTCTTACGAGAAGTGATGGCTAGGGAATCCAAGTCGGTTCTACCCGACTTCGTGTAGTTGGGCAATTATTCACCCCCAGAGACACCCGAAACCATCGGGCATCGCCGCAAACAACCGAAACCGACAACCCTCCTATGCATCTCAACGAAAATGGAAAAAACATAAACGTACATATCCCATACGTTGGAGGGAATCCAATTACCCGACTAGGGAATCCAATTACCCGAATTTCGGGTACCCGACTTTCGGTTTCGTGTTTTTACCATTACCCCACCGGTTTCTACAAACATACGTTCCTTTTTTTTCCATTTTCGTTGAGATGCATAGGAGGGTTGTCGATTTCGGTTGTTTGCAGCATTTCTCGAAGTCTCTGGGGGTAAGTAATTGCCCAATTACACGAAGTCGGGTAGAACCGACTTGGATTCCCTAGTGATGGCGTTAGCATAGATTTTAAATTCTTTGTGCTTTGCCTCAAACCTGAAGCACCACAGCTCTCTTAATGGTCCACACATGCGTGTAACTGCGGGATAGTGGATTAAGTTGTGAAATTTGGGTTTCAAGGAATCGTTGAAAAGTGTAGTATAATTTCGATTATGATCTGCAATATTATTAGCCAGATGGATTATATAATTCTCTGATACTTCGAAACTTAAAAGCAAATCAATTATCTCTACCAGGTTTAGAAGTAACTTCCAAACTTCATCATCAGTTGGTATTAAATCTCCAATCATAATAGGTAAATATATTATGAAACACATCATCTCACTGGCAGACATTTTAAGATGTTTATTTAGAAGATGAGATTTTTAATTTCACCGGAAATGTTATCAATTTCTATAGGTCCATATTCAAAATTTTGCTTTCGTCTATTTAAAGTCTCCAAATCTAAATATTTCATTTTATTTATAAAGTATGGTATAATTTGACACAAATCGTAATGACAGACACCCTCAAATAAGTCGTGCATGATATCAACGCTATAGTTTTCAACTACGTGAAATGATGGTATATCGTTAAATATGCAGTACTGTTCAATTCCAGTTTCACGAGAATTGTTAAGAGAAATATCTTGTTCGTAGTTCTTAATATTCCGCATTTCAACTTGATCTTCAGAGCATATTTTACTACATTCGCCTTTCGAAGCTCTACAAAATCTGCAATATGATTGGCTTGAAAATGATTTCTTAAAATCTAGTATAGAATTCAATCCTAGATTATCACCCAGTATCAAACCCAATATGAAATAAACACGTTGGCTTTTACCATCTTCATCTATAATTTCAATTCCGTTTTCTTCCAATGAAATAAGCTCTTTGACTAATGATCTAAAGCAATTATTATTGCGAAATTGTTTTATGTACCTTGTTTTTACAATGCCAGCTAGAAATATATTTTCTAGTTTAAATTCATTTGTTGGTAGTGATGGAAAAGAATAATAAAGGTTACATACAGAATGAATGGTTGCATGTGCTCCTAAGGGATTGTTAATTTCTATGTCATCAGCGTACAAAAAATATGGTATTAAAATTCTATCAGAGTACATTTCCCTCTTATTTTTCCACAAATCTCCTTGCACAAAATTTGTAAAATGTGTACTTTTCTCCAGTTGGTTCATGTGTTTTATTGTCTCGCGAAGTAATGACCTATTTTCAAAAAAAAATTTAAATTGAAACCCCAATGGCATTAAAACACCAGTTGATTGATTTTCATCTTATGATAAAGAACCACTTTGGTATACAAGGTCAATTTCTTTATTAATTTGGAACTCCGTTACTTCTTTTACAAGATCCGATTCTTTCAAAAATTTATTAAATTTGTGCTCAGTAGAACAATGTAGAAATACATTTTCAAAATTGGTTAACAAAGTTGTTTAAAGCTTTCTTTCGAATAACCTAAAATGAACGTTGAACATCTAGAATTTGATGAATTCCAAGTCGAATGTTCTCTTCGCTCTATAGATGGCACATCTTTGTAAAAATTAGAAAAACTAAAACAACAAATTGAAATTGAAAATAAACATGCTGTATTAGTACCAACTTACCACACGAATCGGCTAAACTTGATCCCAAGGGCGAACTCATAAATTTAAAAATTAAATTGAAATACATCCATTCTTTAATAAAGACTGCTTATTTTGGTATTATTGACGAAAATCAACTGCGTCGGTTCTCATCACGTTTGTGTCATATTCGAGATCGGTTAAAACGTTTTAGGTTTGTTAACACTGTTATTTCTGGTGATGTCGAAAATTTATTAAATACCACTGATAAATTGATATAGATTCATAATAAAACGATAGCGAAAGAATTTGATCTCAATACGTCAATAGATAATCTAGATCAACTAGTTATTCCAGAGTCCTGATGATGCTTCTGATACTTCCTCCGTAATTTCTCAACCCCAGTCTAGTTCTCAGATTCGAAGATCCACAAACGGGAACGCAAAGTTCCCAATTAAAAATTCACAACCTGATTGAGATATTGAAAAATTAGAAAGGCAAGCTCATATCGTTAACCAAGGACTGTTAGGCTTAAATTCTCAACTTAATAATTGTCATCTGAATAACGCAAACCTAGAACAACCAGAGCAGAGCACAGAATTATTGGATTCAACTCACACCACTCAAAATCTTAATTATAAATCCGACGTTCGTTCGAATTATCTCCAACGAAATTTAATTAAATGGAATATATCCTTTAATGGCTCACCGAAAGGAACGCCAATTAAAAGGTTCATATTTAAATTAGAACATTTGGCTAAAGCAAATACTGTATCCAGTGATCAACTGGTTACAGACATTAGTTACGTATTAAAGGAAACAGCTGCCGAATGGTACTGGATTTATATTGAGCGAAGTCCAGGAATGACATAGGACAAACTTAAGAACGACTTCATTAAAAGATTTCGAGTCCGACAGACAGACGATGATTTACGGCATGTTCTGGACTCTAGGAAACAAGGATATAAAGAAACATTCCAAGATTTTTATAGTGACATCCTTTTGATTTCACTTCAATTCGAAATTCCGTTGCCTGATACGCAACTGATGTATACAATTCGTCGCAATATGCGGGCTGGATTACAAGATAAACTTGTTGACAAACACTTTCCTTCTCTAGAACAAATGCTCCAGTTGTGCATTTCGTACGAGGATACCTGGTCCAGAACTGGGTTCATTTCCGAGTTAATGTGCCAGAATAGACGGCAAATTCACGAACTGGAGGTCCGAAAAGAGGAAACGCAAACAAACGACTACTATATAATGTTCCTAATAATTTTAACGATTATGACGAAAATATTTGTGCTCTTAATGCTAACAGGGTAATAAAACCTGTTACCAATCTATTTCAAAAGCGACAAAGTCCTCGAACTGCAGAAGTATGTTGGAATTGTGGCAGTGTCGATCACCTGTTTAAAAATTGTACCAAAACTTTGGCCCACAGATTTTGTTTTGGATGTGGTGCATCTGTAATTTTAAAGCCTTCTTGTAATCATTGTAACCAAAAATCGGGAAATGTCAACAAGAGACAGGAGACGGCTGTGCCTGGCCTCCGAAAATAGTGACAGCCAACACGGAACAGATCAATTCAGTACCAGTACTGCAAACCACCCGCAACCAAGAATCGAAACAGACTTCCGAAATGAAACGCAGCACTTAAATATAAATCAAATTAGTTCCGTTAAGTCTCAGTATAATTCAGTTACATCAAGATTGTCAGGAACCATCCCTACATTAACAAGAAATCAAATATATTGGAGAAACCGCAGACAAATTAAACATCTTTTGGCCGAGTCTGTAATTAACGACACACAACACGGACGGCCATATGCCGAGGTTGAAATATTTGGAAACAAATGGATTGGCTTACTTGATAGTGGTGCCAATGTTTCAGTGTTAGGTCGTGGAAGTGAAAAGTTTCTAAGGAAATTTGATAATAAATTTCGTCATTTACCGTCCTCGGTTAAAACAGCTAGTGGTTCTTCCGTTACCATTTTGGCACATATTCGTACAAAAATTACTTTTATGGGACAAACTAGGATGTTAACCCTTCATATAGCACCAAACCTAAGCCAAAGCCTCTACTTGGGAGTAGATTTTTGGGGTGCATTTGGTCTAAAAATCCAAATTCCCTCTGATAATTTCGCGAAACAAATTTCCGAGTTAACGCATGAAAACAAATCTGACAAAATATTCCATCACCTTACTCCGTTACAAAAATCCCAACTTGATGTTGTGAAACAACAATTTCCTTCTTGTTCTCTTTTGGGTTTAGGCAAGACAAATATATTAACACACTCTATTGATGTCGGAGATGCAAAACCGATAAAACAAAGACATTATTCGATATCACCGGCGGTACAATTAGAACTATACCATGAACTAGATCGCATGCTTGCCTTATTGGTCATAGAGGAGAGTTATAGCGCTTGGAGTTCCCCTGTCACACTGGTGAGGAAGGCAAATGGCAAAGTCCGATTGTGCCTTGACGCGAGGAAGGTAAATGCGGTTACGGTGAAGGCTGCTTATCCCTTACCCCTCATCGATGGCTTGATTGGTCGCCTAGACAAAACTAGATTCATTTCTAGCATAGATCTAAAAGATGCTTTTTGGCAGATCCCCTTAGAGGAGGGATCAAGGGATAAGACAGCTTTCTCCGTACCAGGTATACCCCTCTATCAGTTTACCGTCATGCCTTTCGGGCTTTGTAATGCGTCCCAAACCATGTGTAGGTTAATGGACAGGGTGTTACGACTGTGTTGTCTTAACAAGACATTTTTGTAAATTTGTGTGCTTCTATTCTCCACGGTTTCTTGCGTCCGGGTTTTTTCTGTCTAAACGTGGTTTCTTGCGTCCGGGTTTTCGCTGTCTAAGCGTGTGGTTTCTTGGTGGATGGATTCTTGTGTGTTTTCTTCTGTTATGTTGGCAACGGAACGAAAATGGGAGAGAAAGAGAGAACAATGCGCATCGAGTGTGTGCAAAGTAAAACGTTTTGGACGAAATGTTTTTCTTATATGTCTATCTCTTTTATATCAACGAAAATTTGATATAAAGGAGAGACAGAGAAGAGAGATTAATTTCTTCTAGAACGTTTTACGAGTTGTGCGGGGCTCGAATTTTTTTTTTGACATTCGAGTTGTAATTTTGAGACAGTTTGGTAGTTTTTTTATTTTCAAGTTGTGAATTTGATAAATTCGAGTTTTTTGATTTTTGAACGAGCTGCACATGCTGCGCTCTAGTTTATTTGGAAAATTTGTGAAATGATGTAATTTGGTAATAATAAAAATAATAATAATTTGTATATAAAATCAAATAAATGATTGTTATAATATATATAGTGAATTATATATTTTGAAAATAGATTTTTATTAGTAAATACCAGTGAAAATATAGAGCCGAAAAAGATAATCGGCAAGTGAAAAAAAAGGTTTTTTCCATTTTAAAAGAAATTCTAACGAGGCCACGCGGTTTTCACGTCTGTGAGTGAAATAAGCCAAGTTTTATTGATTTATTGAGCCAATTATTGAGGCAATTTTATTGACGGATCCAAAAGTATTTAACGGATACCGCGCTTTCGTCGAGCGTACACCGCACCTTATGGGTGGCCAGTTGAGGCCATTCAACGAGTATCTGCAGTTTTAGGCGAAACAACGCCCGATATTTTCTTCTACGGTTGCCGTCTCATAACGGGTGCCGCAACTTGCTACGAGTACCATATTTTCAACAGGTACCACTTAATTAACGGTGGTACGCAAATTTTAACGGAGGGCTGAATTTTTATTAACGGGATTAAGGCGGGACAACGCCCAACATTTTTGGTTATCGGTGGTCTGCCGCAACGGTACGGGTGGCCAACCGGCACCTCGTATTTATTTATTTGGAACGGGGAAAGGCCCCGCAACAATACGGGTGGCCAGCCGGCCAGTTGTATTTATTTTATTTGGTTATCGGTGGTCTGCCGCAACAATACGGGTGGCCAGCCGGCCAGTTGTAATTATTTTATTTAGTATCGGTGAGACACCGCAACCCATTTTGGCGGACAAGGACACATCAACACCTTACTGGGTGACCTTGGTGAAGGTCAGGTACAATCTTTTTATTTTTATTTTTAAATTTTTTTTTGATTTTATTTTTATATATATTTTAAAATTTTTTTTTGGGGATATAATTTTTGAAAATTTTTGTAATCGAGCGCCGCACAGCGGGTGCACGCTCGGTACACATTGTTCTCTCTCTCTCTCGTTCTCTTATCGTGGTACGGGTGGAGGGGGAAGTTGTTTCTGTTCGGTTTTTGTTTCTTTTCTTAAAATAAAATGAATTACTAAATTTTCGGGTGTGGTATGATGGGAGCGGAGACTCCCTCTGTGTCGGTTTAGTGTTTGCGGTCCCTTGGTGCCCGCATCCAATTTCGTAACCGGGGCTTTGCCCTGTTTGAATTCGAATGGATGCGCGCACCAAGGCACCTCTCTACCGGTTTATAATTTTGTTGTGTTCGTTCCTCAGGTTCCGGCCGACGAATTTCGGCGGAACTCGGTTTTATTATTATTTGCGTTCCCTAACTTTCTGTTTTCATCACGGTGTAAGCCAGGAGCCCTGTATGCCTCAAACCCCACGACCGTTGGCAGTAGCCAACCTGCAACAAGGGTTATACCGCACGAGCTCCATCATCAAGTATTTGTCTATCTGGACGATTAACTGATTACTACAGAATCTTTCGAAGAACACCTTGCGTTGTTAACCAAAGTTGCAGAACTTATCTCGAGAGCACAGCTCACAATTAATGTAGAGAAAAGTAACTTTATGTTAAGCGAAATTCGATATTTGGGGTACATCGTAGGGAATGGAGTGCTTAAACCTGATTTGAGTAAAGTGACGGCTATTACTGAATATCCTCTACCAAAAACTGTCCGCCAACTAAGGAGATTTTTAGGAATGACAGGGTGGTACAGACGCTTCATCAGGAATTATTCTGATTTAACTGGTCCGCTTACTGACCTTCTAAAAAAATCAAAGAAATTTCTTTGGAATGATCCTGCTCAAACCTCCTTTCAAAAACTTAAAGAAGCTTTAGCATCATCACCAGTTCTATGTTACCCAGACTTTACGCGGAAATTTTATATTCAATGTGATGCATCCAAAACTGGAATTGGAGGCGTACTCTTCCAAAAATCCGATTCAGATGAAGAACGTCCAATTGCTTACGTTTCGGCAAAGCTTAATTCCGCTCAGCGGAACTATAGCATTACCGAGTTAGAGTGTTACGCGGCCGTTGTCAGTATTAAAAAGTTTCGACATTACATAGAAGGTTTCGAGTTTGTTGTTATAACTGATCATGCTAGTTTAACCTGGCTCATGAGCCAAAAAGAGTTAACAGGCCGGCTAGCACGTTGGTGTTTGAAACTACAGGGTTTCAACTTTCACATCGAGTATAGGAAAGGATCAGAAAATGTTGTTCCTGATGCCTTATCCCGCAAAAACGCCGAAGAATTATCAATGGAGTTGTTTCATGGGTATAGTATTGAAGCGTGTTGTGTTGACTTAGAATCTGAAGCTTTTTTCAACGAAGATTATCAAAAGTTATTAGACACCTTGCAACGACATCCAGAAACACTATTAAATTATAAAATATTTAACCATCGAATATTTTATAATCCTTCTTTTGGTACTTACAATATTGAGACAGATAGTCCTTGATGCCCATTGTCCGCCGTCATCTACTCATGTTGGAGTGGCAAAAACGTTAGAATGTTTGCGGAGGTTACATCCTTACACATCGATCCCCATTACTATTGGGGATCGATGTGTAAGGATGTAACCGAATTCATAAAAAACTGTAAGGTTTGTAAACTGGCGAAACCTGTCAATTATACAACACGTCCTAGAATGGGAAACTATTTCGAAGTAACTCGTGCTTGGCAAAAAGTGTATGTAGACTTTCTAGGGACATATCCTCGCTCAAAATCCGGAAATTCTTTTCTTTTCGTGGTTTTAGACCAATACTCCCGATTCGTTTTGCTCCAGCCTATGAGAGAGGCCACAACCAGAAACGTCATAAAATTCTTGAAGGAGCGTGTGTTTGATCTGTATTCAGTTCCAGAATATTTGTTTAGCGATAATGGGGCCCAATTTGTTTCTAACGCCTTTATTGGATTTCTTAATGAACATGGTGTAAGTCATATATTAAGACACCAAAATATTCGCCACAAGCTAACATGTCTGAACGAGTGAACCGCTCAATATTATCGGCAATTCGTTCTTATTTATCGGATAATGTGCACCGTGATTGGGATCTTCACATTAGTTCCATTGCCCTTGCACTTCGAAATACTGTACACCAAAGCACAAAAATGTCTCCACATTTCGTTGTTAACGGACAACATCCCGTAGGTCATGGCTCGTATTATGATTTAATTCATTTACTTTGTAATGTAGGAGGAAATGACGTGGGAATATCAAATTCTGATAGACAATCACTCGCTCAGAATAGTATTCTAGAGCATTTAAATAAAGCTTATCAAAAAAATACGCAAGTTTATAACATACGCAGCCGTCCTAGAACATTTGAAATTGGCCAAAAGGTCTACGTAAGGAATTTTGTGCAGAGTGACGCCACCAAAAACTTCTCGGCAAAACTAGCTTCCAAATTCGAAAAGGCCTATGTTTTAAGAGCAGTTGGAAATGTCGCTTACGAGCTAATCAACGAAATTGGACAAACCATGGGAATTTATCACTTTAAAGATATTAAAGTTTAATTAAATTCTTTACCTAAGTAGTCTGCCTAAAATTTGCCCGGCTCATTTGAGACATCTCTCAGAAGGGTCATCCCCACGATTGTAACGCATCCAATAGCGTCCTGGTAGCCAACGTATTCATGTTTAGTACTAAAAGCACGGCGCTATAAATTATCTGACCAACATCAAGAGCTCACTAAAGATTTCCACCAAAGATTTCCACCCAAGAAGTACAGCCATCAAAGACGGGAATGGAGAGCTGAGAACAAACGTGGCTGATGTTCTCTCAGTATGGCAAACCTACTTTCAAAATCTGCTAAATCGGAATGACGAAGTTACCCCTATTAGAGCAATAGCTCCGCCAGGTGAAGAGGTCTTTGTCGAATATCCTACAGTAGAGGAAGTAGACGCAGCTATTAGTCGATTGAAAAATGGCAAGGCATCCGGTCTCGATGGAATCCCCGCAGAACTAATTAAACTCGGAGGCGCTACTCTTGCAACAAGTTTATACGATCTCGTCGTTTGTATTTGGGACCAAGAAGAGTTGCCGGAGAATTGGAAGACCGCACTCATATGTCCGTTGCATAAAAAAGGCGACCGTCTTAAATGTGAAAACTTTCGTGGCATAGCTCTATTGAACACTGCTTACAAAGTGTTGGCTAATGTTGTACTTGCCAGACTCATCCCTTTCGCCGAAAACATCATTGGCGACTATCAGTGTGGTTTTCGTCCCAACCGATCAACCACTGACCAGTGTTTCACCATGAGGATGATCTTGGAAAAATGTTGGGAGTATAACATAACCATTCATCAACTATATATAGACTTCAGACAGGCGTATGACAGTATAAACCGCGACAACCTATGGGCCGCGCTCATATGCCTGGGAATCCCAGAGAAACTCTTTTCTCTGTGTAAATTAACAACATCCGGGTCTGTATGTAGAATCGTAATTGAAGGATCTGTGTCAGGCCCCTTTGAAATAACATCTGGTGTTCGACAGGGCGATGCACTCGCGCCTTTGCTGTTCAATCTGGCGCTTGAGTACGTAGTGAGGAAAAGTAACATCGAAATCTTGCGCTGTATATTTAATAAGTCAGGCCAAATTCTTGGATATGCAGATGATATCGTGCTTCTTGGCCAAAGACCTAGCGATATCAAAGACAGTTTCATACCGCTCGATCGCTGCGCAAGAAGACTTGGTTTGGAGGTGAACAGCAGTAAAACCAAATATTTAGTAACACCCAGGAACATCTCTACGGCAAATCTCGGAATTGGCGACCACAACTTTGATAGCGTCGAAAACTTTAAATACCTCGGGTCAGTTATAACATCGTCGAATGATATGCAGGCAGAAATAAAAGCCCGAATCGCTGCCGGACAACGAGTTTTCTACGCCAAATCAAAATTATTGCGATCGAAACATCTATCGCAGTCGTGCAAGCTCGCACTTTATAAAGCACTTATAAGACCTGTGTAGGTTTTCGGAAGCGAGAGCTGGACCATGACCACTAACGATTGTAGATTATTATCTACCTTCGAAAGGAAGGTTGTCCGTTCAATCTTTGGTCCAATTAAAATTGCGAACAACGAATATCGGATTCGTATGAATCACGAAATAAAGCAACTCCTCGGAGGCAGCGATATTATCGGATTTATCAAATCCAATCGAGTGAGATGGCTCGGCCACGTTACAAGGTCTCCCCAACAACGGATGATAAATAAAGTGTTCCACCAACAACCAGCCGGAGTACGTCGTAGAGGAAGACCCCGACTGCGCTGGCGCGACGACATCGAACAAGATCTACGAACATTAGGATGTCGATACTGGAGGACGAGAGCGGTGGATCGAGATGGATGGAGGGTTTTAGTGCAGGCGGTGAAATCCCTTCATGGGATGTGAAGGCCAGAGAGAGAGAGAGAAAAAAACATCAGGATCTTAGACTGGTGTAAGTATGGTGTATAAGTTGGGGTTATTGCAAGTTTTCCTCTCTTACTTAATTTTTTGTTGTATGCGGTTTTTGTAAGCACCGATACATTGCAACCGTTAGACCCACCCCAGGCTGAGCAGCTGGTAGAAAAACTGCGAAAGTTACAAAAAAATGTATCGATGATAAATTTCTATAACAACCAGTTCTCTTGATGGAGGCCGGTTCGTTACACTATCTAAAAGTTAATAACTTTGACATTTCAAAACTTTAAATCAAACAAATTAGTATAAATCTTACTCATTTTGTTAGCACATAAGAAAACGTTTATTTCAATCTTAGGTCGGAAAAGCAAACTTGTGCGGTCCATACCTATCGGCTATATTTATTTGACAACATAAAAATTGATTTCATCGATTACTAAGAACACCGAGAAATCCATTACTTTCTCGTACACTATTTACAAGATTTCCCGACTAAAGATCGATAGTAGTCGAGTGATGTAGAATAATATTTGTGCATACCTCAAACCACCTAATACCTTTCCATATATTTTCCCTAAATACTAAGCAACATTAAAGATTTTCCATGTCTCGTGATGTAATGACAACAAAACCGAAATGGAAAAACACTGTACACAACAATAAGTCGATATGAAAATCTTCCGAGTCGTAATGGAAATAAATTATGTACATTTTCATTTATTATGTATTAAGGATAATATAATATATACATGAGGAAGGATAAAGGATATGTTGTGTATGTGGTGTCGATTTTAACCTAAATAAACATTCGGTCGTGTTATTTTTGCTTTTGTTGCTCGTCTTGGATAATAATACAAGAGTGCAAAGAAATTATAATCATTATCGGAAGTTTGTTTGGTTTTGTATTTTATTTCCTCCACCCCCGCAGTCATTTCGAGTGTTTTACTAAATAAGTGGTGGTAATGGTGGCGGCACACGGTTAGGTTGGATTAATTTTCCTATATAAAATGTATATCGATATAATGACGTGACCTTAACTACTGAAGTGGAAAATTGGATGAATTAGGCATTTCCACGATTTTTGATATGGGTGCGAGGGTGGGTAATATAATACAGTATAAAATATAGCATTTATTGTATATAATGTTTAAAGTAATGGCGTGCATTGTTGGTATTGTGAAATTTTATATAATTTTTTTAAAGTTCATCACAAAAGTTAATTTAAACTTGTGATCTTTATCGACATGGCGAATTTACAAAATACAAAAAAAAATTTGATTAATGATTTAGGGTGATTGAACTACAATTTTATGTAAATGTCCCGTTTATTCACCTACTAAAAATTTGGGATGGGGAATTGTGGTTTGATCTTTCAAAATAATGTAAAATAGCAAAGCAATCGCCCAAATTGTTATGTCATTTTTGAAAGGGATAACGGGATTCGTCCATTTATCACCAGCCTACAGTATGCAGGGGGCTTCAATAGGTAGGTATCTGCGTCGACATAACTTGGGGCGTGTACTGTTTCACAAAACAAAATCGGTGTGTAATACCCAGGTGGTACAACAGCAGAAATTGCTACCAGATCCACACTCGGAAGCTGGCCCAACGATTTTTGGTTACATTAAGCTGTTCAAACTAAACATACCGACATTCTCCGGCATTTATACGGAGTGGCAATTGTTTTTCGACGTATACGTAACATTCGTACATGATTCTACTACTTTACCTGTGGTTCAGAAGTTCCAGTATCTGAAAGGCTTTCTTAATGGAGAAGCCGTGAACCTTTTGCGTGATTTGAGCATCACGGAAGCTCCTCAAAAATTATGCCAAAGATACGACCGCAAGCGGCACACCATGAATGCCTTTATATGCGGTTTCAACAATCAGTGTAGTCAATAACACGGGAACACAATGCAAACAACGATATCCGTTGCACATTGACATCCTCTGTAACAAATTAGACAACGAATCTAAGAGCGTATATGCCCATAGAAACTGCAAATAAGGATTTTCCAACCATACAAGAACTGTTTGGTTTTTTGTTATGACGTGTAGATGAAGTTGAGGTGATGGTGTCCGGATCTTGGAAAATTGGTAAAACCTCAACGGCCTTGCTTCAAATGCATGGTCGATAAGCATACAGTATTTCGATGCCCTTCTAAACGCCGATGTTTAACATGTAAAGGATAACAAACAGTAAGCTCCTCAAATGCAGTGGTATCCAATCCGAAGGAGAGAAGTGAGCCGCAGTACATCATACCAACTTCCTTAACCGATGCTGTCGACTCAGTGGGGAACACAATACGCTGCTTCATGCTGTTAGATTCCATGTCCCAAGTAGATTTTATCAGCGAGTCATTATTTCAACGATTGCGGTTATCAAGACAAAATGGAAGAATATTGGTAAAGGGAGTTGAAAAGGCCGATGAAGGCACTACGAAGGGGACTGCCAATATTGCAATCCGAACAACTTCAGGTTTGACATTAACGATATAGATATTCATCCTTAACCACATCACTACGTTACCACGCATTAACATTGACCAGTCGCAGTTAGACAAGTGGGGTCACTTGTTATTGGCCGACCCCGAATTTTACAAAGCAAACGACGTTGATCTATTGATCGGACAACAACGTCACCAAAATACAAAAACCAGCTCCGGCGTGTCCCTCAACGATTGCTTAGCGGTCGGTTCCATGGCGGTGCAGTCTACGCTTTATGCTATACAAAAACGTACCGGCAAATTTGCCTCCACGATGATAACCTGAAGTACCAGGGGATCGTCTTGCGGGATGAACTAACGCAGCCCCCTCACCTGCATCATATATGGCAACTCACTCGCTTAAGAAGGTAGCTGATGACATACGAGCAGCAGATCCAGTGGTAGCTGGCATTATTGAAAAATCTATGCACTTTGACGATCTCATGACTGGTGAGGACACCGTTGGGCAGCATAACGTTGTCGGGAACTTAATTTCCAGCTATTTTGGAACGAATCGATTAAACTGGGGTTTGTTTAACACGTTTAACCATTAAAGCCTTAATATATTTTTTTCAAAATAAATTATTTTCAACCCGCGTGCCTATTTCTCTTTTCTTACTGCGTATGTATGTAGCTCAGCGCCACGAGCTAAGTTTGACCAAAGTAAAGCGATTAAAGTTCATTTTCCGAGAATAAAGATAACTCAAAATTGATTATTACATTTTACAAAAATTTTCATATTTTCCGGATTGATAGGAGATTAGTTTGGAGAGACAAAAAAAAACTTTTCTTTATCTCTACTTTACGTATAATATGGAAAATTAATTTTTCTATTTTCATTCCATGATGTACCATAATCCCAATATTTTCTTCTGTTATCACAGAATGGAAATATGCTGCTGGCTATATAAAAACAGAAATGACAAAGTTTGATAAGAAAAAAACAAAAAAATAAAACTCAAGGATTTATTATAGATAGCATTCTCGATAAGTTTATGATAGTTTTTTTTTAGACAGTTTTGTGTGTTCAACACGAACCAAATGACAACGTATGTTGATGTGGCGTGACCAACATAAAGTTTGGCATTTTCGAAAATTTGTATCCTCCTTTAAGATCAATCGACCGGTGCTTCACATATTTTGAGATAAACTTTAATTTTGAATTATATAGCATCAACATATAAAAATTAAAATTATGTATTCGATCCCCATGTTTATTTTAAAATAATTCTCAGATATGTTTTTAATAAAAAGGCAAAGCATGTAACAGGACATAAATTTCATAACATATTCACATGTTTCTTAACATATGGTTTTATGTACACAATTTTTGTATTTATACTAAATTGGTCATTATTTTTTTTTTTGTTAGGCTACAATCGAACTCCGTTTGACTCGGTTGCTTTTGTGCAGCATATCCTTTTTTCTATCAGAGAAAAATTTGGTTTGCTTCAATTTAAGCCCAACCCACCCAAATGTGTGTGTAAAAAATGACAGGTTGTAATGTCTTCCAGATTTTAACGTATTGAAATTATTCTTTATCGCAAAAATATTTCCGCTGCAAAAATAAAAAATAAAACAAAAACGCTTAAACTATTTTGAGCACGAATTTGCACGTCCTACTTAGAAAGAATTTATTTATGAAGTGGCTCTGATAGTTCGCATACACAGCCGAGCCAAAAGTTCTGCGAATGTGTTTGAGTGTCTACTTGAACAGAATACTCAAGCAAAGTACTAAATTCAATACTCCCACTTTTTGTTCCTAGTCGATATCAAAATAAAAAAACTACGTTAACTCATTGTCATGACACTCATTAATTTACAGAAAAATTGATGCTTTGGTTTTGATAGCGCTTTGGTCATTATGTCCGCTATCTGCTCATTTGTTTGCACATACTTCAGTTTGAAAATTCCGTCTTCAAATTTTTCACGAATAAAGCGATACCGCACGTCGATGTGTTTTGTGCGTTTGTGGACCTTCGGATTCTTCACCAAACGAAAGCGTAACTGATTTCTGACGTTCCGATCCCCAGCTGATGACGCTACCTTAAAACATAAAAACATAGCCCGACGTTGATGGTCGCGTTTGTGTGTTCCGGCGTAGTTCGCATACATGCCAACTGCAGCTGGCTTTTCCAAGTATCGGCTGACACTTCCAACTGCGAAGCTAATATCTGGCGGAGTGGCGACGGCCAAATACATCAGACTTCCGAGTTCCGACTTCTCCACACGATGAATCCACTTCCTCGTCGGCCTCAAAATCTCCCAGATTTTGTGAATTGTCCATTGGAGTAGACACTGCATTGCAGCAATCCGTCATGTTAAAACGATACATGAGTTTTCTTGTGTAGCCCCGTTGATTTATGTGAATCGATCCGTCCAATTGCCGATCAATTTCAAGTCCCAGAAAATAATTCAACTCGTAAACCTTGATCTCGAAATCCTTTTTCAAATGTTCGATGACCGGCGTAACGTCTTCCTGTCTCTCCGCTACAATCAAACCGTCGTCGACATAAATTGCGAGCATTAACATACGATTTTTCCTGCCGCACACGAAAACACATTGATCCGATTCACTTGCCCTGAATGCATAATTTTTGATAAAAGCAGTGAATCTTTTGTTCCAACATTTCCGCTTCCATCGTCATATCCAATCGGCTGGGTCATGTATAATTTTCTTCTAAATCTCCATTTAGAAATGCCGTTTTGACGTCGAATTGCTTGAACTTTATTTGCTTCGCCGCTGCCAAGGCCAGGATCACTCTGATCGAAGTAAATTTCACCACTGGACTGAAGGTTTCTTGATAATCGATACCATATTCTTGCGTGAATCCTCGCACTACCAATCGCGCCTTGTAGCGATCAATGCTTCCGTCCGGATTCTTCTTGATCTTGTAGGTTGTCGATTACTCTTTGGTTAGTTGATGCCTTAACCAAAGTCTATGTACGATTTTTAATGAGCAAATCGTACTCTTCATCCGTTGCACGCTCCCACTGTTTGCGATCACTCGATTGTATCGCCTGCTCGTATGTCCTCGGCTCTTCGCTGATTGCCAACATTGAACTTTATTGCGTCATTGCAAAAAATGTTAGACGCTTCGGTTCCGTCCGCCCCGATCACGCAATCGTCGATTGACAACATTTCTGTTATCAAGATCGCATATCGCGCCACGCTTTTCACGTTGTTCATAGCATGATGAAATCATGCGCTTTCGTCACTTGCTTTCGCCTTTTCCTCATCCGCGCCAGCTTTTTCTTCAGCTCCGATGTTGAGCGTTGCCATGGATTCCTCCAACAAAAATACCACGTTGCATGATATCTCAACATTTCCTTTCTTTGGATTCCATGCTCGATATGCCTTGGAACGACTGTCGATATGCCTTGGAATGTGCACGAAGACTACCGAACCAAAAATTCGCAAATGGTCAATCTTCGCTTCCTTGTTGTGCCACAATTCATACGGTGTTTTTCCGACGATCGTACTCGTTCCAGTTCGATTCAGCACATGGACTGCTAAATTCACCGCATCGACCCAAAACTTCTTTTTCATTTTCTTTGCCTGAAGCATCGTTCTCGCTGATTCGACGGCACAGTTCGTTGGTGATGAATGCCGTTTTCCTTTAAAATGCCAAACTCCTTCGTCTGAATTATCTCGCCGCACAACCTCGACTTCTCCTCGCGATTCTTGAAGCTGCTTCGATGATGTTTGCCGAAAACATAAGCTTCGCATACAAAATCCTCATTGGAAAAGTGAATGTTTCGGCGTTGCAGAAACTTTTTAATATGTGTGACATTTTGATGTCCCAATCGCTCGTTCCACGTATTTCGCATCCTTCGTTGTCCATGCTCAGGTTTTGTCCATGATCTGTCACTTATCCCAATGAAAATGAATTTACACGCAAATCCGCTACAAATAGAACCTGCACGACTCGCTTGCGAATCCAATCATTACCATTGAAAGCACGAATACTGATGTCGCCTTTGCCTCGAGCCATGTCTCTATCACCATTGCCTATTTTCACCGATTCAGATATTTCCGTGAAGTTTTCAAGCCAATCACGTCGGTTACTCATGTGATTCGTCGCTCCTGAATCCAAAATCCAGGCGTTTCAATCACCACTTGCTTCCGCGAAACAAATGAAAGCATCACTGAAGTGTATTCTTGCTTTTTGGCCGAGCTCATCTTCTTTTTTGGGCGGTTCCAATGGCCGCCTTTTTCGCACTTAAATCACTTGCATTTCGGCTTGTCGCTTTTATTCGCCACTTTGTTGTTGTTATTCGACGAATTTCCTTTTTATTGTTGTTGCCTTTCTTTAGAACAATTCGCTTGGCCATCACCGCTTCCATCTCCTCGACTGGCCATCAAACGCGCTTTCAGATTTGTTAATGTTCGGCTGCACTCGTTCACTACCATGCGCTATTGAAATGATGGTATTCGACAGGCATCGTATTCAAAATTTTCAAAATTACCGAGTCAGATATGGTCTCCTTCTGATCTCTCAACTGCTGGACAATATCTTTTAATTTTGATATGAAAGGTCGCCATATCGTCTGATGTGGCTCCTTCTCTGACGGCTCCTTCTTGAAGTTGTAATTTTTTTGGTGCAGATAATAAGTATCACTCTACGACTTTTGCTCATACGCACTTGTGAGCACCGTCCACATTTCACCTGCTGTCTCACAGCCCATGATTAGCCGTATTGACAGTTTTCCACATGAAGTTTAAATTGTCCGCCTTGCTTTTGCATCTGCTCGTTTTCAAGTCACAATTTCTGTCGCATAATTTGCACTCGGAACGTTCAGCTGCTTTCAAGATTTGACGCATCTGGAATATCCACATCGCCTAATTTTCAATGCTGACACGTTCACCTTCCATTTTGTTTCAATTGTGCTCACCGGCCTCAAAAATCCAGAAAATAATGTTTTTTTTTTGTTATGGAATGTTCTACTTGAATTGCGCAACGTGACTATGCTTGACCGACCGCTGTGCTATTCCGCGCAATACAACAAGTAACTTTCCACTCGCAATCGCACTAAATTGATGCACTGAATTGTTCTTTCGCCATGAACAATTTTATTTCGAAATTCGCTGTTTTCCTTTTATCACTTTTATTTTGCAGTTTCCCGTGATCTGGGCTCATAACCTATTGAAATTATTCTTTATCGCAAAAATATTTCCGCTGCAAAAACAAAAACGCTTAAACTATTTTGCGAACGAATTTGGCTCTGATAGTTAGGGTATACAGCTGAGCCAAAAGTTCTGTGAATGTGTGTGAGTGTCGACTTGAACAGAATACTCAAGCAAAGTACTAAATTCAACAGTTAAGAAAAAAGTTCTTAGCCTTTTTTGGGTGACATTGAAACAAACAAAATGAATTTTATTAAACCAAATATGTGCTATTTTGATCGATTACCTTTTGCCATTTTTCTGGTAGAGCCATGATCCCATCACTATAGAACCTCTGTGGTTTAGAAGCGAAAAATCGAGACAAACTTAACATTAAGATGGTTCTGCATGGATCGGAACAAATGGTAGTCCGATGATGCAAGGTCAGAACTATATGGTCGGTGCATCAAAAATTTCCAGCCAAGCTCTCTCAGTTTCTGCCGGGTCATCAATGACGTGTGTGATCTAGCGTTATCATGATGGAACACAACGCCCTTTCTGTTGATCAATTCTGGAATTGCTTGTCTTAGACGCGTTAGTTGCTGACTTGAATCTTGGTTTTGATACCGTTTGAGAAGCTTCACTTCGTTTGCATAATTTTCGCATAACGTTGTCGTACCTTATCCACTTTTCATCACCCTTTAAAAATGGCTCCATTTCATTCCGTTTCAAACAGCATTTCCTAGATAAAAATTCGGTCCATTAAAGTTTTAACTGTTAATTTATGGGGTACCCTAACGTCAAGCTTTTTTTTTTGTATCCAGCCATTTTCAAATGAGTAAAAACTGTTTTGTGATCAATATTTAGTTTTTTACCAATTGCATGGCTGCTTATATGTGGATCTTTTTCAATTTTTTGCATGATTTCATCGACTTTCCCAGTGGTTGGTCGAATAGAGCAACATTTCTTTGTAATTTTTTATTCATTTCACCGATTTTAATGTTTTATATGTCAAATTGCAAGTTAAAATGTCATCTCGGATGGTAACGTATCGTTAAGAGGGTCTTGTACCAAAGTAATGGTATCTTGTGCAGGTTCGATAAGCACTTGTGTGAACATTTTCTTCTAGAATTTTTTTTTATTCATTAGATAACATGCAAAACTCGTGCCTAGTTTTTCTAGTTTTTCCAAATTTTCCTTTAATTTATAGTTATTAGCTCTCAAACTTGGACAAGTTGTGCAGGTTCGATTGGAATGTACAACTACAGTAGACAAAAAATTCTTTCACAAGAAACAACTAGAATTCTTAATCTAGTGCCTAGTTTTCTTCTTTTCTAAATATTTTTAAATTTTAATATATAAATTATAAAAATAAAAATAGTTTATCAAAATTTTTCATGAAAATAAGTTCAGCAAATTTCCGATTGGTGGCTATTGCTCGTTTTGTATGCGCGCGCACGTGAAATGAATCAAATGTTTGTGTATGTGTTAATAATTTTACACAAAGAATGAAAAAAACAATGGAGAAAAAAAACGTAAACGAATGAATTTTGGTAGTGTTCTATATTTATGATTTTATGAAATCGAAACCAACACTAATTTATTCTACATAGAATACTAATGTACATCTACATGTAGATATATTAGATTTTTTGTGTTGTGTGATTTGTATTTCAATTTAATTCTAAAAAAAATCGAATCAATGAAGACACACACTCAAAGGTATAACCATAGACAAATAAATGAATAAAGATCCCTAAACCAATGGAAAATTTATGTTTAAATCAAATTCTCGATGTCGTTACAAATGGAAAAAATTTTCTAGCGGCTGTTAGTAGAAATATTAGTTAATACTCAAACCTTATATTGGTCTACATTATGAGCGCAATACATATTTCTCGCTCAATATATTTTTTCAATACGCGCGCGACAAATAAAAATTTTTATATTTGTGTATGCAGTAAAAAAGAAACAAACGGAAAAATAACAAATTCAACTTATTTTTTATTTTCGTTTGAAAGTATCCTTTCTCTTATTTGTATGATTTATATTTTAATAAAACAGAATGAAATGAAACTAAAACGCACGTATTATCTATATACATACCTACTCGTATATACATATGTACTATTTAAAATATTGTTTGTGCACGATCGATAATTTCTTGTTTAGATATTTAGAATTTAAAACACGTGGTGACCATAAAAAGGAAGAGGATCTATTTTAGATGTAAGTATGTAGCTACGATGATTGTTTTGGTGTGCTGCATGAAGTATAATTTAAAAAACGAATATTTGGAGGAGATGATAAGAAACATCAAAAATTTATGAACGAAAGCATATTTGACGAAAGGGAAAAATATTATAATTAAATGGTTTTTTAATGATCGCAGATAACAATTACATATACATATTACATATTTGTGTTTGTTTACATTATGTATATTTTATATGCCTATCTATACTTGTTTGTCCAAATTAAATACATTCATGACTAAATTTTCCCTAAGTATACTATTAAGGATGATGCATGATTTAAATTCGATAATTTTAAAATACCTAATAATTTTATAAATGATTTTATTTTTGAGAAAATGAATAAAATCAGCTTACACCGGAAAGATGTCTTTGGGAAAATGTACTATGTATTTGGATTGGTCTCCAAAAAATTGGTCAAGCATACAAATTTTTGTTAACGTTTTCCCCTTATTCCAAATTATCTGAAGCATGGTAGGACTTGATTTGTTTCAACTAGCTTTTGCAAACATTTTAAGACGTCGAAAATAAAAGCTAGTTTTTGATTTTAACTAAATTTGCAAAAATATTAATATTTCGATTGCGGTTGTGGTATATACATATATAGAATTATGAGTATACACAATATCCGTGCAATTCTATTTTTAATCTGCTAACCAAAATTAAAATCATCCTAAGGTTTTAAAATGACAATATATAAATATTTCGTTGTTCGTTGTTGTCAATTGATTTACAAGCTCACATTAAAAGTGCACTGCAATTTTTCAGATACCAACCACCCCTTATCATGAAAACTACCCCAAATTTCTCTAGAATAAATGACCACTTCTTTGAAAATTTCAAAAATAGCCTATTCAATATCGGATAATGGGTATCGCTTTATAATCCACATCAGAAATGCAATTCGATTGTTAAGTTGTAACTTTAAATCATGGACACAAATTTATTTAGCCACCCACTTTATTTATTAGGTGTATAACAATTTCTACAGATTTTTTCTTCGCGCTTAAAATTATATTTAAAATAGAAATATATTCACGGTATTTTGTGATTTTTACAGGATCGTGAGTTACATTACCTATCAGAATAGCAGAGTTTACAATGGTAACTGATAAACAGCACATTCGGCACTGCATTCTATACGAATTCCAATAAGGAAAAAAGCTTCTAAAGCTTATAAAGACAAAAGAAAATCAGAGGAGTTTTTTAAGAAAATCAGCCATTCTCATCTTGTTCATTTACGAATCAACGTGTGGATTTGACGTCATTGAAAATTATCTTAAAAATACATGCCCCCCAATATTAATCAAACCGTAATTTCATATCATACTGAAAAAACATGTTTGAAAATTTGTTTCCCAAGACGTTTATTCAACTTCTATAAATGATGCTAACGATATTATCGGGGCCAATTTAGAAGTTTCTTCTCAAGTTGAGGAAGATCCAATCTATGCGTTGAACTTATTAAATGATTTGGCAATCAAGTCGTTGCGTTTAAATAAAACTAATAAAGACCATGACCAGGATTATTTACCATCAATTGACGAAGTACCTGAACTGATGGTATTTGGAACTAATATAGATTTTATCATCGTGAATTGATAAAAAAATTTAATGACTATAATATATCCGATTTAAACAAAGGTCCTTTGAAATTGCAAACCATTACAAAAGTCTCAAATAATTCACCTCTTGGTGCTAGCAATCGTAGTGGTACTACGTCTTCTTATTTTGTTAATAAAAGTATAAAACCTTCTTACATATACAAACAATTTAATAAAATAACGTTAACGCGAGCAATGGCCTCATCACGTGCTGATCTTTCTACGAGTTCAAGAAGGACTTCTTTAAGGACTAAATACAACAAACACAAAATAATAATAATCTACGACAAACAAGTATGAGATAAAGAAGAAAAAAATATTATTTTGGGCCACCTGATAGACGAACTTGAAGAAAAATTTTTTATTAGTTCTTGCCAGAAGGATAATTTTTTAAACCATTCTGACTCAAGTTCAATTTTTTGAGATAAAATTAAAAATCAAAAGTTAGGCAGAAAATGTTCAGAAGAAATACGGAAGTTTGCTTTAAATTTAAACTTTTATTCTCCGAAGGCATAGGCCATATGTTCGAAATCAATTTAAAAACTGCTTGCCACATTCTCATACACTTGCTTATTGGTATAAAGTAGTAAATGGGCATCCAGGTTTTACTTCAGAATCTTTTCGTACTCTAAAGTTGCTGGTCCAGTCAAAAAAGGAAACAGATGAGGTTGTTATTGAAAATGTATGCTTGGATGAGTTGTCCATTCATCCAAAATGCGAGTATGATTTCCACACCAATAGAATACAGGTAACCCTCCAAGAACACGGCGTTCAAAGAACACGGTTTCGAAGAACACGGATACCCATTTCCTCAAATTTCCCGGTTTCAAACCACTCGATTTTCGTTATTCTCTTTTATTTTGTGTTTTATATATCATAACAAAAAATAAAACGTGTCGTTTTTTTATTTTATTTTTTGTAGTATTGAACAACACGATTTCAAAGAACACGGAACGAATTAATCGTGTTCTTGGAGAGGTTCCAGTATCATGATACGCCTAGTTTGAAGGTAGCGACCCAAATGATAATACTTTAGCTACCCAAGTAATAGTGTTTATGTTTGTCAGTTGTACTGCTCGTTGGAAAATTACTCTTGGATATTTCCCTATTAGTAGCTTAACATCTGTACAAACGAAAAATATGATAGAGTTTCATTGGCCTTTATTACACAATATTAGGGTTGTAACAACTGAAACAAGCATAAAATTATCTATCCAATAAAGCTAGTTTCACTGATATTCAAAATATTTTTCTTTGTTCTATTTTAATTCTAAATTGTGAACCTCTAAAAAAACACCTTTTATGTTAGCGCAAAATGTTTTTTATTTTATTAAATTTAGATTGCGTGTTCCGTTTATAATTAATTGTGTTTGAATTGGGTTCGAATATTTTCTGGGACTTCCGTGCGGCTTTCGTGATCCTGTCCTTGATTTAGGTCATCAGGCAGAAGTCCTTATTGATTTTATATACAAAAAATATTTATACTACGAACTCTTTAACCATTCCCGCAAATGACGGCTATAGCCGTCCTGCATATTTTAATTAATAAAAAAAGGAACATCATTCTTACGAAGTGTACTAATGCATTATTTTGTTAATTATTCAGTAATACATCAAAGAAAAAAAGATGTAACATTCCAGATAATATATCAATTGTTTTTTTTGTGCGATTTTTCATGATTAGCAGTTCGATATATTTCCGCCTACAGAAACAAGTGACGGCTATAGCCGTCCTATTATGTACGCGCAAATGACGGCTATAGCCATCATTTGTCTATATATCATCAAAAAATCGGACGGGTTTGTTTCTGTATCCGGAAATATATAGAAAAATATTATGTGATGAGCAAATGACGGCTATAGCCGTCGAGAGTTTTCATGGGAAAACTGTGAGAAAATGTGATAATTTTCGCTTCCAAACATATAAATGACGCTCAATTTCATATGGCAGTCATAAACAATTGAAAAACAAAATGTGTGTTTCTGAGCACGGTCGTCAATTAAAAAGTGTGCGGCAATGGGTTAAACATGTCGAGCAAGTTCAGCCCACTGAATTCTTACCGAAAACAAAGACATGTTTCGTATAAGGTTTAATGAGGCCTCACTAAAAATCTGTGACAACTCATTGGACTATATACGATTAAAGTATGTATGACTAATGATGATGGATTATTACACATTAATTAAATACATTTACATAACCAGTTTTATAAAATTCACTTGGTACTGGGCATATTAATGCAATAAATTAATATTTAGTACAGGAGAAGATACTTACTGAAAAATAACTGTCCAGAAAATATTTTACTCTATTTAGTTAATTTTTATATCCTTCAAGTCCATAGTACATATTTCTTACAATTCATTTAAATCACTAATGTGAATCCAATTATTACGCATTATTTTATTTAGGTATTAGGTTTTTTCTGAGTTATGTCTGTTGCTGTTGTAGATTCCAGGTTAGCTCGCATATCTTCAAACTTTCGAGGCTGTCGCTAAGATCGAAATCACCACTTCAAAATGTTTGTACCAATAATTACAAAATTCATAAGACACAAGGTCGACACCAAGAACACTACAAATTGATTCCCGTGCTTTAGAAGCTTTGTTCCTTATTGGAATTCGTATAGAATGCAGTGCCGAATATGCTGATTATCAGTTACCATTGTAAACTCTGCTATTCTGATAGGTAATGTAACTCACGATCCTGTAAAAATCACAAAATACCGTGAATATATTTCTATTTTAAATATAATTTTAAGCGCGAAGAAAAAATCTGTAGAAATTGTTATACACCTAATAAATAAAGTGGGTGGCTAAATAAATTTGTGTCCATGATTTAAAGTTACAACTTAACAATCGAATTGCATTTCTGATGTGGATTATAAAGCGATACCCATTATCCGATATTGAATAGGCTATTTTTGAAATTTTCAAAGAAGTGGTCATTTATTCTAGAGAAATTTGGGGTAGTTTTCATGATAAGGGGTGGTTGGTATCTGAAAAATTGCAGTGCACTTTTAATGTGAGCTTGTAAATCAATTGACAACAACGAACAACGAAATATTTATATATTGTCATTTTAAAACCTTAGGATGATTTTAATTTTGGTTAGCAGATTAAAAATAGAATTGCACGGATATTGTGTATACTCATAATTCTATATATGTATATACCATAACCGCAATCGAAATATTAATGTTTTTGCAAATTTAGTTAAAATCAAAAACTAGCTTTTATTTTCGACGTCTTAAAATATTTGCAAAAGCTAGTTGAAACAAACCAAGTCCTACCATGCTTCAGATAATATGGAATAAGGGGAAAACGTTAACAAAAATTTGTATGCTTGACCAATTTTTTGGAGACCAATCCAAATACATAGTACATTTTCCCAAAGACATCTTTCCGGTGTAAGCTGATTTTATTCATTTTCTCAAAAATAAAATCATTTATAAAATTATTAGGTATTTTAAAATTATCGAATTTAAATCATGCATCATCCTTAATAGTATACTTAGGGAAAATTTAGTCATGAATGTATTTAATTTGGACAAACAAGTATAGATAGGCATATAAAATATACATAATGTAAACAAACACAAATATGTAATATGTATATGTAATTGTTATCTGCGATCATTAAAAAACCATTTAATTATAATATTTTTCCCTTTCGTCAAATATGCTTTCGTTCATAAATTTTTGATGTTTCTTATCATCTCCTCCAAATATTCGTTTTTTAAATTATACTTCATGCAGCACACCAAAACAATCATCGTAGCTACATACTTACATCTAAAATAGATCCTCTTCCTTTTTATGGTCACCACGTGTTTTAAATTCTAAATATCTAAACAAGAAATTATCGATCGTGCACAAACAATATTTTAAATAGTACATATGTATATACGAGTATGTATATAGATAATACGTGCGTTTTAGTTTCATTTCATTCTGTTTTATTAAAATATAAATCATACATATATATTAGAATAAGAGAAAAGATACTTTCAAACAAAAATAAAAAATAAGTTGAATTTGTTATTTTTCCGTTTGTTTCTTTTTTTACTGTATACACAAATATAAAATTTTTTATTTGTCGCGCGCGTATTGAAAAAATATATTGAGCGAGAAATATGTATTGCGCTCATAATGTAGACCAAAATAGGGTTTGAGTATTAACTAATATTTCTACTAACAGCCGCTAGAAAATTTTTTCCATTTGTAACGACATCGAGAATTTGATTTAAACATAAATTTTCCATTGGTTTGGGGATCTTTATTCATTTATTTGTCTATGGTATAACGATGTAATTTTTGATACACATTATGTATATTTTTATTTATTATATAAAATATTTATGGTGCACTAATTTATTATTTTACAAGTCATTATTATTTATATATGTAAAGCCTATGTAATTTATACCTATAAGAGAAATTAATTTTAAAATGGCATGGGAATTTTTAAGTTTGTTTTACTTAGCCGGAGATCCTTGCAAGAAACAAAACAAGGCGGAACTTTGAACTATTTATGAGCTTTTGAAATCTGCAAATGAATAATTTTGAGCTTCTTTGGGGCCTGACCTCTAAAAATATTATTTTGAATAGGGATATGTGCTATTTATGAGCTGAAATAATTAGCGATAATTTTAGTTTTTATGATATGATATGATATGGTAATGAATCACACTTATGTTTATGTTACGGTTAAAGTGTGAAATCGTTGAATGAGCAAACTTAAAAAATTGTTAAATCGTTTACACGATAAAAATCGGTTTTAAATAGGGCATATCCTTGGGAGGATTAAATGGTGGAAGGGAGGTGCAGGAACTTGCCGCATATATGCGGCAATTTGCCATATACTACTGAACAATTCACAACAGATTTAACAATATCTACTAACAACATAACTGCTATAAAAAACAAATTTCGAGCGTCCCTATTGAAAGACCCTTTACAATGTTTAACATCATTACCACGCAATAAAGCATAAACATATTTCGAGACAAATAATGACCATACGAGTACAAGTTCCTCGGGTTCATAAGCCTAATAAATGCCAAAATATGACTGAAGGAATTTAGGAGCACAGAGCATCTACTGAGCTGGACCACCAAACTCTATTGGGTTCTATTTATTTTATTTCCACATACGAATTTCCGAGTTGTTTCACTTCTGCTGGCATCATTCGTTTCCACGTTAGAGCTGGTCATCCAACTTCCCAGTTCAGAGACTTGCTTGTCATTTAATTCTGCGAAATTCTCAATATGGGCAATCCATCTCAAGGAGATCTATATTTGTTATTTTGTTGGACTAGAAGCACCGCAGTATTCTTCTAAGGTATTTATTTACAAAAACCTGTAGCTTATTTTTGATCGTATGTGTACGCTTCCAGGTTTCGCAACCGTATAGCAAGTGTAACTTCGCCTTGGTCTGAAGCCAGCTTATGTGTTCCTTTATAGTTTCGGGTAGACTGTCCGTGAAATTCTATAGAAGATGGCCGTTGCTAATATCTTTATGGTTAAGTTGAAGAGGGATATATATCGAGCCAATTTTAACAATCGCTTAAGTCACCATTCTTGAGAATCGTTATTGATTAGTGCACACGCATTGATTGATGTAGTACGCGCATGTTATGATCTGATCTATGGGGTTTGTATCTCATTTTTTAATACCCGACATGAGTGTGTTGGTAGCCATTTCGGTATAGGTTTCTTCGATTTGTTTCCAGTGTTGCTCTACACTAATGGCTTCGCAGAATATGTTTCTTGTGCCTAGCATCTTTTAATCTGTCGATGTTTAGTTTTTTCCGACCTGTCTCGATTCGTTTTACAGCGACAGGTTAAATTTTGATTTATGATATTTTGCCAGTTGGTGGTCACTGTAAATGTCTGCGCCACTGCCTCGCTGCCCTGACATCTGTAGTGACTTGAGAAATTTCTTGTTGGTCATTACGTGACCTATTTGCGTGATCTATTTGGTTCGTTATTCTACTTCTTCTTTGAATTATTTACTTTGTGCAGTAGTAGTCAATGGGTCCTTCTCCGTTATTATTACGCACAGAGTCTATATTGTTTGTTTACTCATATGAGATTATCAGGTCGGTTTTATATATTGCAACTTTTTGCATTGAAATCTACTCGTCTTGTATTATTTTGATCATTTTCTTATGTGTCCTTTCTTATGTGGTCATCCATAACATTGTAATAATCCAAGCAATGGTTGCTTCACTTAAGTGCTGAAGTTGTTGTTGTTTTATCTATCTATGCTATCTACCCCCAATTTCAAGAAAGATAACTCCATCGAAAAACGACCAGGAAACACTACCGTCGGTTGATTATCAATTGGTGAATCTCTGGGTCAAATGTAATCCTGTGCCCTAATTCTTTAAAAACCAAGATAAATTGTAAAATGTAAAAGTGATAACTTTTACACACGAAAAAAATTATCGTAGAAGTCTAGATTTATATTGGATATCGTGATGTTTTAGTAAATTCGCATTCTCTAAATTTTTTTCAAGATAATATGTAAAGTGGCAAGATAAGTTTATGTCAAAAAGTAACACAAGTAATTTATCGCGGAATAACTTTGCTTGAATGTGTAAAACGCTTTCGTTTGGATATTATTAATAATTAATTGCTATTTTTGTTATTTCAGTTTATAATTTTATTTTGGAATTAAACAAGCCAAGTTCTAACAATTTAAATAACTGCGATACTTTACATAAAAAAGTTATAAAATTCTTTCCATTTAGAATGTCAAAGTGGACTGTTATCGATGGAATTAAAATATTCTTTCAGTAAATCAAACATTTGCATATTTTAATCGATCGTCTTCACTTTACCTATACTTTTGCTTAGGTTAACTCCAGTATTTCCACAAAGACAATAAAACAAATAAATTTATTATTTATAATGTTATGTTTAAATTAGGGAATAAATAATGTACCTATTAATATTAGAAGAAAAAGACTTAAGGGGTAGAATATCCTAGAGCGAGATGGTCTGTGGATTACAGAAAAAGCAATTTCAGTTGGTCAATTTTCAAATATAAATGTCAAGTGTTTCAAGTGTCTGATTTGACAAAATCTAAAATGGACCCACTCTCCACATAGCAAGCAAATCTTTCAACTTGGTGTGCACTTATTTATTTATTTATTAACATTACAATTTAGAATAAAACCGTACACGTAAAACGGAGAGCTTTTAAGCTTATATGTTGTAAAATGTGCAGTTTATTAAAATTCCAAATACAGCCATTTCCTTCATTTAATGGTTATCCCGTTAGTTTTCTGCTATTATGTGGCACTTGCAATATTTTACTTGATCATTACACATGCACAATTAAGAAAACTGACGAGCACAATAAATATGACGCCTTTAAAAAATCTAAATTAGTTAACAAATTTCAGTTTGTTGTTGTTTAATATTTCATTTAAAGGCACTGAGCTCTCAACAGTCTATATATAATATCTTACACTGCTTTAATTCTAAACTATTTATTAATCTTATGTTTTGAGAAACTAATAATTAGGACAAATTTCAAACAATAATGAACGAGTACAAAATTTAATTATATTATGCATTAAAACTAGCTTTTAACTAGCACTAAGGTCAAACAAGATGTATATTGCATAAAATCGATTTCTAAAGTGCAGGTAATTGATCAAAGTCTCTCCTCCTACTCGTTACCGATCCTTAAGATTAACCCAAACATTTTACAAAGATTAAAAATTAACTCATGGTAAAAAAGCAAATCGTAACACTAAAACGTCCCTCTATAACTAGACCTACATCAACTACTAGAAATGGTTTCAATTAACAAATTTTCGGTGCTATTGAGGAGGCACGTAAAAAAATATAGGATGAGCAACTCGTGGAGTTCGGAAAAGTGGCAGTGGCTTACTAAATTTGATCTTTAAATGAGCTTCGTTGCTTAAAACGCATAGCTTTTTGTAGTTTACTCGAAATTCTAAAATTCTAATAAGACAATCCCGAACTTTTCGCGATCCGCATGTGCTGAAAGAGCTAACTAGGGCATCGGAAAGAGCTAAATGGGTCTTCAACAACGAAATACACTGAAATGACCTGCTTAAGAAAGATTTGATTGGATTTCAAAAACATATCGCAAATAATAATTACATAATAATGCGATTTTGTACTTAGTATAAAGAATAACCTTTAAACAGATTAGAATACACAACATTAACCAAAATTCAACGGATCGATCAATTGTAAACAAGACTTATATTGTACACGTCTTTGCCATACGAAGTAAAGCATTTTTGACTGTTGTAATGTTCTTTTCAAACATTTGGTTTGTTTTATAAGTTATCTAACCGTATCTTGATTTGAATTTCAAATGACTCCCGACTCCGATTATTTTTCAATATGATTTTGGGGGCTATGTATGATTCTAGATGGCTTTGATGTATATGCAACAATTTACGTTTCTAGAGATTATATTTTTTGAGTTATTAAGGATACAAAATAGTTAAAATTTCGTTTTGACGTTTAATGTTATCTTGCTCGCTTGCTGTCAATAGGTTTATCTTGGGTAAAAAAACTGTTTAGAGAATGCGATTTAAAAATGCCAAGATAATATATTGTATAAAATTTGCACCTGTAAAATTGGCCATACCACAACCCGTAACAACTTGAACTATAGATTGTGAACAGATACTATTTAGAGTAACTTATATCCGTAAGAATAATGTTGAAATTTAAATGGGAATGGTAGTTATAGGCCCTCAAAGTCTAAATATGAACCTACATACATCATGAGTGTGTTAAGTTTTGACATTTATTTATCGTAACCGTATTAAATTTTATCTTGGAGTGCAATTACAGAATGCAAATATTGTAAAAAAGCAAGATAAATTATCGTTTATACGTTTACAAATTATCTTACTGCTTAGAGAATTAGGGCACTGAGCTAACCCAAGCAAAATTGATATCACCTACATTAAAAAAACCCCACCTGTATGTTTGTTAATGACAAGATCCATGAAGTATTTGTTTCGAAAATGTTCATAACAGACCACATTTGGTACTGTGAAACCATAGCCGAATTTAGCATTGTAAGTCGCTTATGGTTTTACCAATATTAAAGATATCGATTAACCAAGACATTCAATCTCACCTATTTATTTAATAAAAATTAAATTTTAACTGACAAAATATAGATAAAAACCAATTTAAACTGGAAAACTAAACGGTCGTCATCTTTCATACAGAAAAACAATGAAAAACATCAAAAAAATAATAATCTACATTGTCTACAAATTTTCTACATGTCCTACCAATTCTCGACATTGTCTACTCAACTATCAATTATCTACGCTATTTTCGACACCAACATGGAGACAATTCGGAAATACCCGTTGAGGCACAACACTGATCATCATATCAATCGTAACAGATTAATTTATGGTATGAGGCTTTTCTATCGTGAGCTTATAAATCGTTATACATGAAGACAAACGTTTGACAATATCAGTGGCCCTATTCTGTCTTTCGCTGGGAATAGGGAATTAGGAAAAATATTTTCATAGCATTTTTGTCTAAATTGTATCAAATAAAAAACCTCTTAACGAGGTAAATGTTCGAGTGACGAAAGCCGAATTCAATTCACAAAATTTCTGATATCAAATTTGTGCCGAAAAAAACAATTGCATTCGATTTGTCAACGATTTTTCGGAATGTTAGTGCATTCAGCGCGTTGTTGTTGAACATTCCGAAAAATCGTTGGCAAGTTGTTGTTTTTGACAGCTAGAAAGAAAAATGTAAACAAACGCGCCGAATGCACACATTCCGAAAAATCGTTGACAAATCGAATGCAATTGTTTTTTTCGGCACAAATTTTTCGGCAGAAATTTTGTGAATTGAATTCGGCTTTCGTCACTCGAACATTTACCTCGTTAAGAGGTTTTTTATTTGATATCAATGATTTTGGCACGGCAAATTGAAAATGAATTGAATTGCGATTCGTTTTATTGTTTGTCAGTCAAAACAGTTCACACACACTCGATAGCACACAATTGGCCGCTACGTGTTATTGTGGCTTAAGTCGTATTCATACGACAGATAAAAATCCGGGAGTTTTCTATTCCATCGTTTTAACCAATTACATCACGTAAATTATACAACAGACACGCTTTTTTCATACAAAAAGTTGAAAAAAAATCTGGGATAGAAAAATCCGAGATTCTTATCCGTCGTATGAATACGACTTCATACACAGACGCGCGGCATTGAAATTACGAATAGCCAGAGGCGAAGAACGAATTACGCATACTTTCACACAGCTGTCGGCTGTATGTTACGGAGTGTGCATTATTCGTTCTTCTTCTCTCGATATTCGTCACTCCAGTGGCGTGCGTCTGTGTATGAGGCACAATGCTCTATTCCACACTTGATCTCACAGAAATTATAACTTTCTTCTATTCTTTCCCCGTTTACCTATGATACTGGTTTTAATTGCGACTGAAACAAATTTTCAGTGAAATCACACTAACACAAATATAAATGAAATAAAAAAGACGGGAAAGGTTCGGAACCGAACTTTATAAGCATTTTTGTTGCCTATATAGTATTAACAGTATTATTATTCCGTGTCTAAGAAAAAGAGGTTTTATGCAGTGTGGTTTGTGTATTTCAAATATCACAAACACCCACATCCACCCACACTCACCTAACTCCATCTACACCCAGCCCAACCGACCCCAATCAATCGCAAATCACGCCTCCTAAACATTACTACCTTCCCGACCCACTATCTAATTTAAACACTCAAAACCCATCTCATCCGCATCACCCTACACTGCACTACCCATGTTGAAAAGTAGTAGGGTCAGGTCTCATCATTAGGTTCAGATAGGTATTTTTTTCACTATGTTCGGGACGATAGCCTACGTTCTGGTGTACTGTTTCTGGTGTGAGGTAGACGATTCTATTTCTTTATTTTGCATGCATTTTTTCAATCTTCATTTTGTAGAATTTTAGTAGATTTTCTTTCAGAATCCTTTACCACATGCCACAAACAGGTCATGCCGGGTGTGATATTATTACACACCCGGTTCTCGTAGGCTATCGGCTGAACATTTGTAGTTTAGTTTTTAGTGCATGTTACAGAGTAGTAAAAATTTAGGTCAGATGCATGTGTTTTTGCTAGAAATTCGATTGAGTAAACAATTTTTTTTGCATGTTTCTTGCTGTTTTGTTACTAACCGCATGCAGCTACCATTCATTTTTGATTCCTTAAACAATACAATAAATTATTCTTATTTTAATGTGTTAGTTGGAAACAAAAATTAATGGTAGCTACCCTCTCGCTGATATTCCATCTTTATGCGATGGGAGGGGAGATAAGATCTGTTTATTTAAAGAAATCATCATAAAGATTAAAAAAGTATCGATTTAATGCAAGGAGACTGTCAAATGTTCATTGTTTTTAGTGATTTTTTCGATCACATCAATTTGTCAGTTTTTTAATTTTTTTTGTTATGAAAACGGGGTCACTGGTAAAAATTCTCTTAGCAATGATAATAATATGATGTATTTATATTTGTTTCATTGTAATACCTTGATTCACTATCATTATGAACCGCAACGCACCGATATTAGGGTGCATTTGAGCCAAAAAATGAAATTTTGCAAAAAATTAGGGTGGCTTTTAAGTTATGGAGGCCAATATCTAAAATATACGAGTTTTCTGGGACAAACGGTTGATGTCATATTGTAGGTGAGGCTTGTGGCTAATAATCCTGAAAATATGAACCAAAAGTCTTGGGCTCATTTTTTAGCAATTTGGCCGAATGTGGCCGGCCGATCTCGCATTTTTCAGTTTTTTGGCCAAAATGACCCTCCACCCAAATTTTTTGAATTTTTTTTTATGCTATTTGATAGCTGGCATCAATACCTTTCCAACGATATGCATATGTCCAGAGTATGTCGAATAGGTTCAGCGCTGTGGGCGTGACAAAATGGCCAAAAATGGCCGTTCAGAGGCTGGCCGCGGCCAACATGGCGGTCAAATCAAAAAGTTGTAGAATAAAAGTTGCTTATTTTTTCAAGTACTACAAACCCTGAAAATATGAAATCAAATGAAAGAGGTACGGACAAACAAACAAACAAACAAACATATATACCAAAGCAAGATTAAATGGTGACGTCATAGAAAAATTTAAAAATGTCATAACTTTGGTTAAAATCATCCGTTTTGAACGTTTGAGGTGTCGTTGAATTGGTATTGACGTCTACAATCATAATTTGCTAGTTAAAAATAATTAGGGCACTTTTTGGGGCAGTTATACCCGAAAAACTGATTTTTTGGGGCAATTTTCGGAAGGTCATATCTCCACTCAATGTTGGAATAAATTTATGTTTTTAAACATTATTTGGGTTTATTTTTCAAGACCTTTCCAATGGTATATAACGTGACCCTGGCGGCCTCAAAGGGAAAAAGTTTGAAACTTGCTGTATATATACTTCGTTCGACTTCCAGCACAGTAGGTGCTTTCGTCACTCGTTTGGACTGCCGTCCAAAGTGATTTTTCTGGACTACTGAAAGAATATGTTTAGTGCAAACATTTTCAAAACAAAGTGAATTGGGAAACTTTTGTTCCATACAATTTTTATTGGGAAAAATATTTTCCCATTTAACTTTGTTTCAAAAATATTAACACCAAACATGTTCCCTCAGTAGGCCAGAAAAATACAATTTAGACAAAAATGCTATGAAAATATTTTTCCCATGTCCCTATTCCCAGGGAAAGACAGAATAGGGCCACTGGTGGTATTCTGGGGTAATAAATAATATTGAACTCACTAAAATCGACATTTTTGTACATATCTGAGGTTTATATCGTCTGAGGCCAGTTCCGTCTAATCTGCTTGATGTGGTCTAAGATTTGATTGATTAGTTGATGATAATAACTGTTTTGCGATGCAATTTTTCTTAGGCAAATCATATGGGTGGTTTTCATGTAATCACTGAATTGTAATTATGTATATTGTAATAAATTCCAACCATCTTGATATCATTGCTACATCAAAACTTGCAATTTACAATATGCAAGTTTACAAAACCAATAGAGATAAAATTATAAAGGTAAGAATGTTAGGACATACGAAAAAAAATTTAATTTTTACTAAATTTTATTTATTTTTCTTACACATTTTGTTCACCTTTCTATATCCGTCATGCGTTGTTAACATAGGCATTATTAATGCATTTTGTGTTTACGCGAGATTTCCTTATTATTAAAAACATTTCCATGAAAATTAGGACATGAATGCACTAATTGACTTCAAATTATTTACTTTCAATACATGCATACTGCTATGTGTTTCGTTTTTATTCCATAAACCAACAACACTACACTATGTTGATTTTGTTTCCATTCATAAGCAAAACTAAACAAGACATCAAAAGTATACATATTAACCACCACTACTAGGAAAATAATGTAGTATGATTGCATATGTGCGTATTTTAAATTTTAGGTTAGCTTCCAAATTAAAATTTATTTTAGTAAAGAACGAAAATAAATAAATTAATAAAATTAAAATTAATTAAATAAATTTTAATAAATTAAAATTTATCCGAAAGATGGAATTTTGCTCCCTACAATTTCCTGGGAAAATTGTAAAATTTTGTCCATTCTATATTCTAGGACAGTGAATTTTTTAAGTGTATAGGGAGCCCCTCCTGTCCCAGATATTAAGATTTTATTCGCCCGTTATTTGGCTTTTATGCTATATTTGAAATCGTTCAAAACCTATAAAAACAATATATGCACACAACCTCACTTTTGTCCATCCCTCGACCGTTTTTTCTGGAAGGCCCAACTCGTTTAATTGCCTTGTGATTTTTTGCCATATATTATTGCGGTCTGCTTAAACTGTCAAGAACTGAAACGATTTGTCGCTAAGCCTTGATTAACTTCCAAAATGGAAACTAGAAACTCAAATTGTTCTCCGTTTGTTGAGGCCCTATAAAAATAAAATTTTAATCAAGTATTTCTAGGTACACCACATATTTAATAAAATTTAATTTATAGTAGATTTGATTTATAATTATATTTTAAAAAAACTTAATTTTATTTTTTTAATTAAACTTTACACAAAATAAAACAAACTATTATTCTTTCGTTGTTTACGGTATCCGCCATCTAAATACTAATCGGATTTGACATTTGTATTTTCTTAAAATCCGCTTTTGTTCGGATTTATTATTTTCATAATAGCAATATCCGCGGCGGATCGGATTTTACGATATCGGATAAATTTCTTATTTGGCCCCAAGTATGCCAATGAAATAACATAAAAATAATATAAATCAGTTGGTTACCACTCGCCATACAGAAGACACGTCGCAGCTTTGCTCGTCACACCACCACCAGCCGCTACAACGTGAAAAATAATTTATAATTATTAATAATAAAGTATAATTTTTATAAATTAATTGTTAAATTATTTTAAATGCTTGTGAAAAGGGTTATGCTTTCATTGAATTGGATTTTTAAAGGAGACGACGCTATTCGATGTATACATGTATTACTATTGAATCGAACGAATTTCCTTTTTATATAACAAAAAAACTTGTAATAGGAAAATAATAAATGAATTTGTTAAAAAATGGTATTTTATACCAGACCAGCTGACAGATGAAACTCCAAAATAATGTAGTCTGCCCACACATATAAAAATATTGGTTTTGCAAAACATATTTTTTATGCTATCGATTACTAACAAAATCGTATGACGTTCCTTATAGCCTGCATGAACCTATTGAAATAATATTTGTATAGATAATATACATAACAATGATAACACAGAAAAAAAACCAAAAAAAACCGGATGTGAGGATTTCCTTTTACGAAAGTTTTTAGATAAATTATGCTTTACACCGCACTAATACCACCCGTACTATAAACCAATGTGTTTGATTGAGTTCGGTCTAAAATAATAGGGCCGGGAAATTCCGTCGGATATTAAATCGAATCCCAATCTTTTGTTCGGTTACATCTCATTGTTTTATGGTAAACTTACATCTGGGGTCGTTGATCGAACTATTATTGATTTATTTGATTTGTGGAATTTTAGGAATATCAGGACAATTTTTTTTTTTAAATAGGGAAAAGATGATTAGCACGCTTGTTCAAGAAAAATAGTAGAGCTTAATGAAATCCATTAAATCTAAAGTAAAGCAAACGGTAGTGTTAACTAACCGCAACGGTCCGAAAATGTGAAAGCACCTGCAACTCTAAGAAGATATTTTTGGATTTAGTTTCAAATATTTTGATAAATTCTATTTTTTCATATAATGAAGAACAAGTACTTTTCGAATTTGTGATTTTTAACACAAGTAGCGGAAGAAAATATTTGTTTATGAAATGGCGTTAATTCTCAAAATAATCCATAGTTTTGTAACGGGATTGTGCTGTTTACACAGCACGAGTGGGTATAAAGCACTATAATTAGTGACCGAGGTCCACCACTCGTTAACAGAATTAGTTATCTCACTAGAGGTTCTGGTACGGTCGATTACGCCGGCTAGGGCTCAGGAGCAGATGGGGTGGGGAATCCAGAACATAGTGAGATCTGTACTGACCGAAAAAGGAAGATGGGAACCAGCTAGGAACTACACTACTTACCTAACCTACATACTCACCTCAGCAGCATCCTCATCTCAGCTACCACTTTATTTCATCTTTGTGGCTGTGCACAACACTACAAAACGACAACTGAGAATAACCAAAATACCGGCAATACGTATCAAGAAAAAAAACAAATGCACTATCAAGATAATTTTAAAATTTCACTTATATTAAGAAAACCAAAACAAAACGCAAAATAAATGGTTTACACGTTAACCTTATCAAATATGCTCGGTTAGCTAACCCTAGATGTACAAAAAATAAAAATAGTAATTTCTTAAGATTAGGATTTTATATTTCTTTACTATATTTTCGAACTAAAAGAAAAAAAATTATTAATTTAAAGAGGCATTAACTAGCTGATATCATATAATAAAGAAATATAACTTGTATATAATATAATATAAATATATATAATAAAAAAAAAATATTAAAAGTTGTACTTAAATAATGAAATAATGATGATGTTGATTACTCCAGCTGTATGTTGATTGATATCATTCATTATTAATGTTATGTACCGGAAATTTAGATTTAATTTTGTTCAGATTATTATTACTTTATTGTTTTATGATTATTCACTCTTATATACTTTTTTTATTTTTTTTTTATTTTTAATTTTATATTAAGGTGTAAAATTCCGAAACCCTTAATGTTAATATACACACATCGAAGGCACTTTTTATAAGCTTAGAATTATAACTCTATTATTAAAATTATATGACTGTTGTCACCTTTGTTTCATATTAGATCGGTGCATAGATAACTGTTGCACTTAAACTCACTTGCAGATTCTCAGTCAATATTTTTATTTTATTTTATGATATTATTAGCATAATAGGAGACTTTTTAAGTCCTTTGGAATTCTTATAGGAACACTTATTATAAAAAAAAAATAACAGTTTCTAGTTCTTATTGTTTGAATGCCAAGGACAGATACTTAACTGCACTTTTTTTTTTGATGCGTTTCTTTTATTTTTTTTTTTTTTTTTTTTATTTTTTTTTTTTTTAAAAAAACGAAGTATTAATTGTCCAGTGAATTTAATGTCCTTTGAAGGTCAATGAAAGGTCCCCTTTCATTCACGCACAGACCACCCATTCACACAATTACAGTATACCACCTGCACATTGCAAGCTCCATGTCAACCTGTAAACTGACATGGACGTTGGGTCGGCGCTGAATTCTGCACTCCAACAGAGGGTCTTAGTTGTGTTTATTAACATTACCGATCGTAATCGATGACGGAAATTCGCTTTGCATCCAGCCTCTGATGGGATTCGAACCCAGTACCTCCCGGTCCAAGTGCCGAAGCTTTAACCACTGCACCACTTGTCCGGTATTAATTCCTTTTTTTCTCTTTTGTATTTTTATTTATTCTTTTCTCTAATTAACTATTAGACTTACTTAACTATTAGACTTAGTTTAAATAATTCCATGCAAACTTATAATTACACAAAAATTGATTTTTTTTTCCACCATTTATTTTAGCGTGGGTAGTACGGGTTTTCTTTTATTACCCTCGAAATAAGATAGATTGCACAAAATGTTTTTGCATTGCTTTTTATTAGAGCAATAAAACGTTTTTTTTTTATTTTTTGGGTTTTATTTTATTTTTATTGTCTATGATAAATTGTTTATGATATACATACATTTACACTATAGCCGATAGATATATGCTTCGCAGCACCAGATAACAAAACTATCACCGAAACTAATCACTCTCGCGAACTTGTAACTTTATTCCGCGGACTTCCGATCATTCGATAATTTCAGCACTTAAATTCATACTCTAATTACTTTATATATTTTTTTTATTTTTTTTTTAGTTTTTTATTGGGTCTTATAAACCAAAAGGATTGTCTCGTCCGAGACTAAAACTTGACTGCCTCGCCCTAACTTTTTTCCTTGATCATCTCGATATTTTTTTCTGCGTTCCCGCCGAAATATGCGCGTACAAAAAAAACCTATTGCCTGAAAGGTAATTATTGCCTGATCCAATGCAGCCTAACTTATTCAGCCATTTGAATATGTAAAACAAATTTAGCGTGTTAACGCTATGACAGCCAATTCCTTTTTTTTTTGTTTTTTTTTTTTTTTGTTCGAGAATCTCGCATTTTGGAATATAATTACTTGGGATGACCCGCGGTCGTAACAGTTTCTTACACATTTGTTGAATTATTTTAACCAGACTGTGTTTCACATCATTCATGTAATTATTTGAAAGAACTGTGTAACTCTTAAAAGAGCATTTTCTATGCTGAGTACTTATTCTTTATGCCATTCAGTCCACTCTGTAGATATATAAGGTGCCTCTGAATTGCACGATCAAACGAAGGCAAACGTGATATAGGAAAGTACATTTCTAACAAAAACAGCCGAGCAAAGCCTCTTCGAATTGTTGATCGTGCAAAAGTTATTCCACTTTTAGTGTTGTATAGTGAAATCACATGCAAAATCACTGAAAAATTAATTTAAAAAATCCAAATTGTTTAACTTTCATTTTTATTGTTGAATTTTTGACTTATTGATGGCTTCGTATTTAATACGATCTATAAGAGTGTGGAGCATGATGGGATTTCCTATCACTATGCCCTAAAAAATTATGGTTGTTAATAGCCCCAGTGTATGAAACCATTTCGAAATCTGCATTGGTGTCGCACATTTTTCTGATAGTGAGTCAACTTTCAGTAGTACATTGTTTTCCCACTGGCGTCACTTAAACACCAACAAAAAGACTTTACAAAACCATTGTTTTTATTTGACAGACGATAATACAGCTTACAAAAATGATTTTGTTGGACAGGCACACTCTTCTAAATCGTATTAAAAAACAAAATTAAACAAAAGAACTGTTGGGTTTTTTAAAATAATTTTTGGTGAGTGCGCATGCGATTTCCCTATACAACACTAAAAGTGGAATAACTTTTGCGCCATCAACAATTCGAAAAAACTTTACTTGGCGGTTTTTATTGGAAATGAGCTCCGCTATTTATCTATAACCGGTGGATACATCAATCGTTATATTAGGTATTTGTTGTTATAGGTTTAGAACGTGATTGGTACTATTAAAAATTTCTTGGGAAATATAATGTTTTGCTCGGGTTTGAGATAAGTTTTTCAAAATTTTAGCAAAAATAACATTCGGCCTCGTATTGCGAAGACGAATCCATTGATCGGTATGAAATCTTATACTTAAGATTTTTTCACAAATTGTTCAATTTCAGTTACTTTTGGGCGAAATCGGTCCACCGGACAGCTTCCACACGATCTGTTTCGCTTTCTGCAAATATTTTATAAAGTATAGCGTTTGTATAAAAGATTATGTTGAATTGGATCGAATGATCAATATGAAACATCATATAGTTAAGCTTCTCCCACAAATTGGAAGATCCCAGTGATTTCTGGTCAAAAAAGGTTGGACGGAATTGGTAGCTCTCATAAGAGCTTTTCTTTTTTGTGCAAATTTTAATTGAGATCCTGCAACTATAACGGAGATATAACCTGTCGCCTTGTTTACTCCAAAAGTTAGATAGCACATATACAGGTCAGTCTCCCAATGCTGGAGCTATGCGGTAAGGTTCTACTAGCTGAACAAAGAAATTATTATCCCACGACATTTAACCTTGTCAACATAAACATCTATTTGTGGGCCGCTGTCAGACATTTCGACTCGATGAAAAACGTTTATTATTGGCAATAGAACAAGTGAAATACTAGAAATCCTCCCCAAAGAGATTTGGGGCCATGTTGTATCAAATCAGACCCAAGCGGATTACGTTTCAAGAGGAGTCGAATCCAAATTAAAATCACTACTCCAGACCTTGGGCACGGACCTAGTTGATAATCCCTATCCGAAGCTATTAATTGACCAAAAAACAAACTACAATTACCACCCATAGGAGTATATATGGAAACCCGAAGTAGAGGGTGATAGGCTAATGGAAACAGCACAAAATGAAATTGTCAACCAATTATTAGTCAAATTTTCCTCTTGGTTACGAATTAAAAAAATAGTGGCCTATATTATTCGAATTGGCAAAGTACCTAAATCCCAGCTAAATAAAATTGAGATAGCATTTTGGGGCAGTGGAAACTGATAGTGTAATGAGCTCACTAGACCTCTTTATCGATCTTGGAGTAGTGGCTATCGTAAGCAGAAAATAAATTAATATGGTACTTGATTTCTTTGATTTTCTTCTCATTTAATTTGTGTTTTGGTGTATGTTTTCCCCGATTATCAATAGTCTTAGTCGGGTCCAAGTACATATTTTTGCTTCTACCGATCTTCAAAAAAAAGGTTTTTTTCGTCAAACACTATGCGAGCGCAATTCTGACACACTTGTTCTCGTTGTTTGTTCATCTACAAGTGGTACACGGCGGTATTGATTTGTTTTCTAGGTGATTTTTAACTTTTTTGGAAAGAGTCTTTGTTTTTTGTATTTTACACTTCTACTAAGTCGGAAACATAAAATAATCTCAAATTAAATTTGCCAAGCTTCCAATATTTTTAAAATTTTAAGTTTTGTGCTCGATTGGTATTTGGCCGGCATACTTTCGTCGGCAATCTTTTAGAGCTGAAAATGTTCATTCGTTAACCAATTTTTATTTTCCCGTGACGTATATTATTGGCCACTGTTGCGCATGTTGCGCTGTTTTCTTATTTCTAAAAAACAATAAGCTCCGGTGTTTTGTGACTTCTAAAATTTTTCTGTGTGGGTAATAATAAAATTATTAAAATATTCATTTACATACGTACTTATATTTACATATGCATAAAAAACTTAAAACTCAAAATGGCAAAAAAAACTGACTGAGAAGGAAATACTTGCTGCTCTATAATGGAAAGCGATGAATCGGATTTTAGTGATAAAGATGATCAGCCAAAAATCAGCCAGAAATCGAACAAAATGAATTTAAGGTGGCGACGGCGTTCTGAATATTTAAAATAAAAAATCATATTTAAAGATGATATAACCGATGTGTGATGACACCATAGAAATGATGACACTCATGTCTTATTTCAAAAATTATTTTATTAATATACAGTATTCGGATTGATAGCCAAAATTACTAATATATACGCAATGCAAAAAGGAATTTCATTTCTTCAAAGAAATAAGAAGGCTTTTTGGAATACGTTTATTCATTGGAAGGGAAGTGCAAGATTTCCTAGAATCAGGATGTATTGGAGTAATCTTCTTGACATGAACCACATAACCACTGCGATGTCTCGGACCGTTTTTATTTTGCGTTCAAATTTGCATTGCGTTCTATTATTTGTAAAGGTTGTCTTTGAAATTTATTTGCAGTGTTAAATATTTTTTTTTATTATGCTTACAACTTTATGATGCTTACAACTATACCCCTTGAAGAAAATTTAAGCATTGATGAGCAAATCATCCTATTCGAGGGAAGGCTAAGTGTTAAGCAGTATACTTAAAGAATAAACTTAACAAATGGGGTATTAAACTGTTTGCGTTGTGCGGAAGTAGTGGTCAATCATAGGACTTTATGCTATATCCAGCCTCATATTCTGAGTTATCTGATTACAACAAGAAGGAATATGGGTTTGGAACTTCACGAGACTAATGTGCACCTTGTGCGTGTGTGAGCGGTGAAATGTACAGGGATTTTTTTGTGTGTTTCTTGGTTTGGTATGTGCAATTGATGCGCTGTAAGAGGGGGTGTGCAAGTGACGCGCACGAGAAACAAAGCAAGAAGCCTCAAAGAAGAAAAATATTCGGCTAGATTTTTTTTTGGTGTGGGAAATTTAGATAGTCGTTTTAGATTTTCGTTTCGATGAGCTCAATTTTGACATTTAATTGTTTTTCAGTGATGAGAATTAAAATTAATTTTTTCATATTAAACAAGTATAAATTGCATCACTCTAATTTATAAAGGTTAAAAAAAGCGCGCGAGGCGATATTTTGTGAGGTATAATTTGCATATGGAAGGAGAAGCAACAAATTATTTTGAACAATTTATCAAAAATAACCAAAAGTATATTAAAACAAACAAATAAAAATAAAGTTATTTTGTGGGTTGTGAGTTAATATCGAAACAGATTTGAATTTTGGCGTTTGGCACGTAACCTGGTTTCTGACGTGAGCGCACATTATTTACGGGGTACCACATTTTTCCGGTACGTCACATGGTCAACGGACGCCGCAAATGTCAACAGGTATTGAAGATAAAAACGAGTACCCTATTTTAGCGGCTGCAGCAATAATTAGAGGGTACAAAATAATTATTTACGAGTACTGCACCTTACCATCGGGTATCTCAATAAATTTTCGTATACCACTATTTTTATAACGGCTGGTCAGTTGAGGCCATTCAAATCTTCGGTTTAGGGTGAGCGAACCCCAAATGTTATAAGGTTTAAGGCGGAAAGACGCCCCGTTGGATTTAAGTTATGGGTGGCCAATCGTTTTATTACCAAAGGCGGGAAGAGTTGGGCGCAACATTACAGGGGGCCCAACCGAAGGGCTATAGGTTCAATTATTTTTTTATTTAACTATATTTTTTTTGGAATTTTTTTTTTGATTTTATTTATTCAAATTCAATTTAATTTAACTTTCAAATTTCCATTCTTTTTTTTAACGGTTGGTTGGTGCGCACTTGGTGCTCATTTGTCTCGTTTCATACTTTGTTCACGTTCGGCGGCCACATATTTTTTTTTCTTCTTCGATTTATATTATTCGTTTTTTTTCGTTACGCCATTTATTCGATTTATTTTTCCTTCTTTCCGCTTTACAGATTACTCGAGGTAGCGATTTTATTTTTATTTTTGGCCGATCTATTTTTTCGTGCTACACCGTTGATTCAGGTCAGCGACCATTTTATTGCCTTGTTCGAGTTAGTGTGTGTTCTTTGTTTTGCAACACAATTTATGCAAGGTCAGCGATTACTTTATCCTTGTTTTCCCGTACAATAAAATAAATTAATAAAATTTTGGGATCGGTATGTTGGGAAAGGGATCGATCCTCATTTCGTGTCGGTTCTATATTTCTAAGCTGGGCTTGTCACTCCCCATCATCTGCTTGACAGGACATCCACAGGGTCAGAGGGGCAGTTCCAGCATATGTGTCGTCCATTCGGGGACGACCGTAAAATCTACAATGAATTGTGGGGGATCCTTTAGAGGTCTCTCCGGGTGAAGAGAGGAATTGTCTGTTGGAGAAACGTCCATAGCCTATTATGCTGCTTCGTTGTGGCTAGGGTCATTCGAGGAGTTTCGGTCGTTTCTGGGTGGGCATACCTGCTTATTATTATATTTATTCACAATGTATTTGGAAAATATTTTATGAGCTAGTAATAGTAAATATAAGGTTTTTTTTATTTTTTTTCTGAACCATATACCAAGAAAAACCTTATATTTGTATTTATTCACGTTCCCGACTTAATTTTGATGTTCGGTAAATTTAGTTTCAGTAGTTATTTTTATTTTATTCTGTTCTGTTACACAATGTGGGGCAGGAGAACGCAAGCCTCAAATTAACCACTACCCAAAACCCTGAGATCTAGTCGGCAAAATCACCGTAAGAGAGGCCTCTGCGTGCTTGGTTAAATACGTGGGTTGGTTTCGTGCCACCCTCAACAGGTATCATACAAAATGATTTTTCTGTTCAACAAATTTTCAAAATTTTGCATTTAGATAAGTTTTCTTGCTATACTTTGTTTAAAAATATAGAGCTAAAAAAATAAAATGTGTTTAAAGATTGATATATGTGGGTTGTTTTATATGCATCATTGTACAACGATATATTGTACAAATTATTCGCTTGGCAGGTTTTTCTAACTATTTTTGATTTACACTGAGATAGATGTTTTAAAATTGAGTTTGTATAGACGGACGATTCTGTGTTTTACAGTAAAAGGTTGTCACTCTTCGCTGCACTGCCTGACTCGTTCAGCTTTACCCAGGTAGCGCCTCGTGGTAGTATGAGCCTCGGCGAGCAAATGTGACCTCATACGAGCAAATACGAATTTGATAAATTCAAGCAATTTTCGCACGTGTATATGAAACGATTAAATATTCGTATGAATTTCGTATTACGCCATAAAATTATTAGAGTAAGGCAATGCCTTCTAAACTACAGGCCTCTTACTACTCTCATTTTTCGCACATGACGTCAATTTATGTCTAAACAGAGACTGCGCAATAACAATGTTAATATATTTACACTAACAAAACAACTAGAGAAACCAACAAAAACGTCGACTTAGCGTGTCGTCATCATTTGATGTAAGCGGCCTGTAGTTTAGAAGGCATTGTGTAAGGGTTATATTTCCTTTCGGTTAAAATAAAAATAATAAACATAAAATATTAACCGTTTTTATTGCCGACGCAAGAAAATGATTGCCTTTTGTTACGGCTGCATTAATTTACGCTGATGACGTCAGCTGAGTTAAATCCCAAATTTTAGTTTATTATTGTTTATGTACGGAATCCCCGATGACGCATTGATGGTGATTTCTTCTTTTTTTAAACATAGGTCAATCAGTGCCTTCTATAATACTGGCCTGTGACAACATTCATTTTTTGCTGATGTCGACAACATAAGTCGACAACCAGATGTCAGCATAATTAAGTAAAAATAATACACTTTGCCTCCTTATTACGACGGCAATAAATTTCACAAACTTAAAAAATAAAAATCTGAATTATTATACAATAAATTAATAAATTATGAACAATTTTAGTGTAATTGATTTTCTTAATTCATAAATTTAATTTTTTCGATCCACATTCAAGAAGTTAATGAGAATTTAAAGAAATGCGCCTATTTACTTCTTTAGATAACGTAATACAAAGTTCTAGTGTATTCCACTACAAAAATATAAATAAAACCGTGAGAGCAGAGAATATTATGTGATCATTTTGTTTCTATTTTGTCATTTCATTTTTGTATTTTATTGTCATTTTCATTTAGTGTCACATTAGTCGAAGCCGTACGGTACGATGCATTTTTTCTGTATTTTACATGATATCCGTACTTCTTTTCCTATTTTTATTGAATCTACGTACCAATTACAACAATTTTGAATTAGATGATATTACAAATCGACTTATGTTGGATAAAAATGACAAAAAAATGCCAAAATCTAAAATAAAAATGTACTTGCATTACTAGAAAAATTAAAAAACGAATATCCTTCGGCTTTAACAGTTTCTTCGAAACCACCAAGGCGATATAGGTAACTACCGCTATTGGATGTACGTACCTATTTATATATTTAAGAGCAATTACACGTACGAAAAGCAAGCCTGAATATATTAAATTGCTAAGGAGTAGTTAAGCATCTCGCTATTGGGTAAGCTTAGATAAACGTATTTTTTCAGTGACTACATAGGCTTACTTAAAGGCGAACACATTTTTTTTAAACCTATTTATAGCGGAGCCTCAAAATTAATTATATACTGCTAACCACAAAGATTCGAGAATATTCGAATAAATTATATCTTAGCGATCCTGGTTAAGCCACGATTTTCATTGAAGGTGAAATCAGGACGAAAAACAAAAACACAAATCTTAACCGTGTCAAAAGAACGCTATACTACATAGCAGCGATAATTACCGTCGTGTGCTGGGTTTTTTGTGAATAAAATACAATGTGTGGCAAAAATAATAATATGTGCGTGTTTGACCACAAAACAAAATTAAAATAAAAACCTTAATCTGAACATTTATGATAGTTGCTCGTAAAATTTTAGAAGATCAAACAAAAAAAAAAATTTTGTGATATTGAATAATTGAATATAAAAGTGTTTAGTATTGTGTATCATAGTTGTTAGTGATAACAAATATTTTTTAAGTATAAGGAAGAGGGTTTGTGAACAGTGTTCGGAGCAGAAAAACACAAAAATTAAATTTACTTTTTACATACCGCAGATGGTCCTTTGAGCTCGGAGGAAAATTTGGTGAGTGTTTTTATATTTAACGTAAATTATTTTAACTATAAGCTGATCCTATACGTCACTTTGCCTCAATTAGTTTTTTTAACAGATCTTGATTATAAATTTCAATTTGAATTCATACCATAATAAATACATTCATAGTATGGAATAAAGTCTTTTACAGAGATGATGTGAGTGGGGTGTGAAATAAGATGTGAAAAAAGTGTGAAATAAGATGTGTTTTAAAGTGTTATGATCAGGTGTAGGTTTTTTGTTGGATCTTTGTTTTTTCATTAAAAACCGGCGACTATGTGAATCCTCCTATATCCACTATCCAGTAACACTTTGTTGCAAAAATTTAGTAATTAATATTTGTTTCATCAACCCCTTTATAAAAACCCGTCATTTATATTGTGTAACGGAATTCTATTCGATTCCATTACTAGTAAAAACCTAAACACTTAAAAATTACCTATCGGCATAACTTTCGAGGTAAAACCTCAAAATTATAACGTAAGCAATTACCATGCCGAGTTTACATATCTATTTTTGAATATACGTATATACCACCACGGCATATACTCAGGCAGGGGTTGAATGAACGTGTATGATAATTTAATGTAACACGATCGCTGGTTTTGATTTCGCAAAGGCAAATGCTTTTGAGGTAAATGGCATGAGTAATGAACTCTGCTATTGCAAATAATCAATAATTGCAAGCATCGTGCAGTTTACTGACATTGCAGAAAAATGGTTTTTCGCGTGCGCCGATTCTGCAAAAATGGATAGCACGTTATTGTACATCGTGGTTGTACATTATTTTCTTGCTTTGAAAGCACAAAAAATGTATCATCGATATGTGTATAAATATTGTACATTTTTTTTGGTGAGGGATCAGTGATTAGATAGACCAAAAAGTGGTGAGTTGTTTTTTTAAATTTGGTGTTTGGTTAAATTAAGTAATAATAATAAAATTGATTTTCATAAACTGTATAAACTATTAATAATCAATCGGGGTGCATTTCTCCACTTTACTAAGAATATAATATAGCAATTTTGTGTGCGTGCACGTTATTTTTGGAGTTGGAAACGGATATACATATATTGGTAAGTATGTTGTTAAAGCGTGAATACTAACAATCGCAACAGTGGCGAGGTACCTTAGTTGCTTCTAGCAAAGCTGAGTCTTGCTAGAAGCGAGGGCATCGAGAGTAACCCGGCCCATAGGCTGGACACCCTCTTTCTGCTAAGGGCCTCCTCCACTTTCAATAGGCAATTAACTCTTAGTTTTTTTTATTGTTAATACTACGTGTCTGTGCTTCTTAAGGTAATTATGTTACCCTAAGAAGCCAGAAATAACAACCATGGGTGAAAACCCATTCCCTAAATATGTTTAGGATCCGCCAGTGTTGGGTCCGATGACCTCTTTTCTTTTTTTGATCAAAATTTTAGATAGTAAATTTTAGGCCATCTTCGCTAAGTTAATATGATTGTGCGGTAATCTAGGTCCCTTATTTCACCTAACCCCAAAAACCCACGACCACATCCACTACCAGGCTGAGCTGCGGGAAACCAAGCCGCACATGGGGCTAGGGCATGAAATGGGGACAATTTCTTTAACGATAGGGTATACTGTCGTAAGACAGTAAAATTTTATCGTTACAGTGGCGCCCAAATCGGGCCTAATAACATCATAGGTCTAATTTATTTATATGTAGGCACCACTATCGTTACAGTGGCGCCCAAACGGGGCCATAATTCGGCCCAAAAATTCTGGTAATAAATACCACAATTAGTCTATTAAATTCAATTGAGGATTCCCTCACATTCTTGTCTAAATTTATAGTCGACATTACTTTATGTAATGTTCAAAAAAATGTTAAATACATACTTCTAAGTAAAATTGAAATCGGTCTAAATGACCGTGTGCTTGGTTTTTATCATTGTTGGATGTCAATTTCTATCGATACGAGTATGGCAGCGGCAAGCCTGACCTTATTCGTGGTGGGTCATACGCGTACCGAATGAAATTGATGATTTTTGAGCCCCTATGCTGGATCCCCGAATGGATGGTTTATCTGTGGCATGTCCCAACCCGCACTCCGGGGGATAAACCGACATTCGTGGTAGTTATAGGAATTTAAGAATTCATTTAATATGGTAGAAGGCTGGAGCATGCGGTGATAACCGAACTCAGACAATAATTCAGTTGTACGGTTTTCTGTACCGTGTACAACCAACAGTTTATGCTTTGCGTTACCAGTAAGGGAGAATGATGCGGTCCCTGAGGTAATGGGCATATCCCTTTCCTGCCGAGCGGTTATCGGGTGGTATAAAGGGCTGCTCATTTCTCAGATCGGTCATTCCGTATCCTGGCTCGTAAAGCTGAACTGCACTACATTTTATTTTTCCTCTGTTAAATGCTTATGGCTACCGGTAAGAAATTATCACGAGCCGTAAGATATATTTTTTATTTTAAAATATGGATTTCCAAGTCGCAGTGTATAGTTAGATTATTGCGGTAATTCCACCTTGTTATCTGTTTAATTTAATTGTCATCCTTCGGGATGGGTTTTGCAAGTCCTCCCATAGTTAGTTTCAGGCGCGTTCAGGGTATAATGTGTTTAGCTGTCCAATCCGGTGTTCTATCAGTGAACGGATATTGATGAGGTTTTAGGACATAAGTTAAACATTATTATATCTCACACTGCGGAAATCCTTGGTGATAACCGGTGAGTTATCATCCCCAATAGACAGCCATAGCAGCCGAGGTTCGAGTGTCTGAAAAGACCTCAGCAACATTGGTTGACTTACATGGGAACATTCTGTCACCCTCGCAGGTGAGCTCCTCTGCTGAGTTCAGAGTAAGACTGCCAGCTGCGGATACGGGGGCAAGAATTTTGCCATTGCCTATTGGGTACCTTTAGTGTCATCTGTTTTCAAGTTCACCATAGCAGCGAGGATCACCTTGTATGTCAGGTTTAGACTACCGTTGCATCATTGGGAACAAGGAGACAGTTTCATCAAAATTTCAATTTCAATTCCTTTATCCTATCCTTATTTTGATCCAAGTTGGCGGAATTTATTCATTTTAGGGGAGTGTTACCCGCATGGTTGTTTTTATTTTTTTTTGTGTAAATTTAAAATTAATGTTTTTTTTGTATTTAGTTTTTAGATTTTTAGTTTAGTTTAGTTTTAAGATATAAGTTAAGTACTTTATTTCCTTAAAAAAAAAAAAATGAATGTAGATTATCTGGACAACGACGAGATCGCAGTCGAATGTGAATGTCGAAAGATTCCCGTTGTGCCTTATCATAAAGCAGTCATCGCCTTGAAGAAGGAATTGATGGAAGAACGGTTAAATCTTAAACGGAATAATCTGGTTCTACATCAAGCCGCAGTCAGATCACCCCAAGAAGAGGTAGTGACATGTTTTCACAAACTGGAAGGTGTTAAACAACTGTTTCGCCAAATAACAAATGGAGTTATTACAGAGGACGAACAATTGCCAGTGGTGTCAACAAAGTTGCTACACGTTCAAGGTAGACTGGATCGCATCCGGTTTACACTCTCTTTACAAGAGGTAGTTAACGAGATGATCTTGACTATAAAAAATCTGTGGGACTTAGGAGCAATTTTAAAAGTAACTGATAAGTTACAAGTAGTTGCGAGAAAATTACATTACTTGAAAATTATTTCAGAAGAATCTAAGGCTATATTAGATCTAGAGACAATCCCACATAGCTTCAAGTTATCGCACTCGAACACCTCACGGAGTTATCTTTTTAAAGATGAACGAACCCGTAAGCAGTATGCACGAGTAGTTCAAAAAGTAAGTCGAAACCAACGTGAGTGCGAAAATTTGAGGTTGGAGACATTTAACGAACCACCGTCGATGCGCAAGGCGGGGGTTGACGTTAAAACGTCATTGGTCGAGAGAAATGACAGTCAAGTCGTTCAAAATAAAGTAATTAGAAAATCATCGTCTAAAGCAGAACAAACAACGTTTCCATCTGGTGCAATAGAACAACGGACATCACCTACTTCTAAAAAAGAAACCAGGGTCAAATTCGATGGAGAATTTTCCAAAATCGTTCCTTTGGAATATTTTAAGAATAATAAGAATAGTAAAGTTAGAGATAAAAGTTTAATAATCAGTGGTAATTATAAAATACAGATAGGTAATATCATTAGATCAATTGAAATCATCCCAAGTCAACCTACGTTAATTAAATTACCGACGATCTTTCCTTCTGAATTATTCATGATTAGGTTCTCAATGGCATACCATTCTTACAGGAGGCCTTTAAACTTCGAAGTTACCCAAAAGTATCTGACGTATTTCTCACAAAATATTCCAATGTTAGGATCAAAGCCAGATGTGATTAAAATGGGTCCAGATTCCTTGACCAAAAACCATCTGTTGATTGGGAAAACACTTAATAGTCCTAATTCACTTTCCGACAACAAAATTAGTAATAGTGAATCTTCTACAGTAATTCAGACTGATTCATTAAGAAGCTGTGCTAATCTTATGGTTATTAAAAACATTCATAAAAAGGTAAAATTATTGCTATGTAACATTATAACTGCCGTAACACCACCATCAGTGCTAAAATTACAAGTACGAACGTCGAACTCTCTCATTACAGCATTTTTGCATTCCGTAAAAATTATGTCCAGTTACAAAATGAGTTTTAGCCGGAAATCGGTAGCAAAAATTGTCTACCGGAATTGGAAGTGCCGCCGTAAAAAACGCAAACACGTGCTTCATCCACCTTCCCATTAGACCATCTATGTATACACGAGCTTTTACATAGGTGATGTAATGGGAAAGTGAAGGCTGGTATATCGCGCGAAATTATATGAATATACCAGCGTTATTAGTTAAGACATTAGGATTAGGGAAATATAAAATTAAGTTTAATAAATTAGTAAATAAGATAAAAGATGAGGTTGACCCAATCACATTCCATGCACATGGTTTAGCAAAGTGGGATTGGGGTAGCGCCATCTATTATAATAGATATGGGATAGGGTAAGTTAAGAAAAAAAAAAAAGGAAAAAAAAATATCCAAACTAAAATAGGTTATAAATGTTATAAAAACTCCTTTTGAATTTAAAATAAATATTTAAAATAAATTAACCTGAGTTAATAGGGTTAGAATGAAAATGATAGAGATAATGTGATACTGGGTATGAACGCGGCCAAAAGAGGCCAGAAGAAGTTACTAAATATACTTTCAGCGCTCAGCGCAAGTAGGAACAGTTTCGTACGTGACATTTTATAAGAAGCCGAAGTCGTCAAATATCACCCCAGCGAATACCGCAGTACTGTAATTTGTTCGTAAACTTAATCCATCTGACATAAAGGGAATAACTTGAACACTCGGATCGTTGTGTGCACTATCAAGATCATTAACTCCATGGATAATTGATATTGGGAAGAACATTTTGAGATCGAGTCAGTATGTGTGCATTTAACGCCAAATTGCGTTGGAGTAAACGAAAAGCTGTTGGCAACATCAAACTGCATAATATCCAATAAATCAGGCTCAAATCCAAGAATAGGCATAAGTTGCCGCATTCATTAGCAAAAGAAGAAGGAAATAAATCAGAAGACGTTATTAATGTACCGATCAAAATAAAACGAGAGCCCGGATCACAAGTCAAGCGACAATAAAATCATGGTGTATCAAGTGGTACATCATTGTCTGCGAAAACTTAGCTGTTGTCATATTAGCAGAACTGAAGTTTTACATTCCGGATGATTTGCATCAAATATCAAATCAGATAACAAATACCAATGGGATTTCAGACGATATAATTTAACTAAACTAGGACTCTAAATTGCCAAACTGAATGTGCTATCTAGTAATCATGGAATGGTTAACTTCAAAATGAGTTACAAGTTGCGAAAAAGTAAAATATCCGCGTGAGAAGTATTATAAGACTAGACTTTCAACCATCCAGCCATAGTTTCTAAACAGCCAGAGCAATAATTTCGATTTGAAGTTAGAGGACGAAGATAAATATGGTGTTGACAGGATACATAGGGATAGGGCATTCATCCACCATAGTTCGATCCGGTTGTACCAACTAAACCGTAGCCGCAGATAAAATAACTTTGTATTGCTATATAACAGGGATGAATAAGCCTAACAAGCCATATTTTACTATGAAACACATCGTAGTATAATAGTGAAACCAATAAACTACCAAATAAACCACAGGTGGTTGTCATCAAATTTATCTCAGGTTGCATACAAAGTCGGAATTAAGAAAGCAGCACCCCACATCCAGTACATGATAGCAGCAGAAGGAAGCAGCAACAAAAATGTCGACGTTACTGTTCCTTACTCGACGCTCAATATAACCAAACAAGGCAGCATCCAGATCCAGGGCTCTGTTGCTAATCGTGGGGTTTTTACTATTGGGGTGCAGACTCTGAAAACAACAGCGGGACCAGCTCGCAACCCTGAGAGTAGCGCAGCAGCCACACACATTAAGAACTCAACCCAGGTCCCATCGGGAAACTTAGTTTAGAGTTAAGAAGATACCAAGTTGTTATCATGTAGATAGGATAGTAGTAGGTTAGCAAGTACATATATAGTAATAATTTAGTTAGCCACAAGTTTTCTGTGTACCTAAGAAAAGAAAAAAAAAAAAAAAAGGGAGAAGGAAACTTGTGAGTATTAAGATTAAACTTATTTTTGTAATAATTTAGACAATAACCTATAAAATTTAACGTAACTAGTTTTAATTAGTTTAATAAGTATTGGATTGCACGGCTAGCTCAGTCGGTAGAGCAGGAGACCAGCTCTGTGAGTAATTATCTCAGGGTGTGGGGCGTCCGCCACGTTGGACTATCTAAATACTGATTCCTTAAACCTCGTCCTTTCTAAATAGAGTATGAGATCTCTTTTCATCTCAGGGTTTGGGTTTTCCCCACGCTGTAACGGAATTCTATTCGATTCCATTACTAGTAAAAACCTAAACACTTAAAAATTACCTATCGGCATAACTTTCGAGGTAAAACCTCAAAATTATAACGTAAGCAATTACCATGCCGAGTTTACATATCTATTTTTGAATATACGTATATACCACCACGGCATATACTCAGGCAGGGGTTGAATGAACGTGTATGATAATTTAATGTAACACGATCGCTGGTTTTGATTTCGCAAAGGCAAATGCTTTTGAGGTAAATGGCATGAGTAATGAACTCTGCTATTGCAAATAATCAATAATTGCAAGCATCGTGCAGTTTACTGACATTGCAGAAAAATGGTTTTTCGCGTGCGCCGATTCTGCAAAAATGGATAGCACGTTATTGTACATCGTGGTTGTACATTATTTTCTTGCTTTGAAAGCACAAAAAATGTATCATCGATATGTGTATAAATATTGTACATTTTTTTTGGTGAGGGATCAGTGATTAGATAGACCAAAAAGTGGTGAGTTGTTTTTTTAAATTTGGTGTTTGGTTAAATTAAGTAATAATAATAAAATTGATTTTCATAAACTGTATAAACTATTAATAATCAATCGGGGTGCATTTCTCCACTTTACTAAGAATATAATATAGCAATTTTGTGTGCGTGCACGTTATTTTTGGAGTTGGAAACGGATATACATATATTGGTAAGTATGTTGTTAAAGCGTGAATACTAACAATCGCAACAGTGGCGAGGTACCTTAGTTGCTTCTAGCAAAGCTGAGTCTTGCTAGAAGCGAGGGCATCGAGAGTAACCCGGCCCATAGGCTGGACACCCTCTTTCTGCTAAGGGCCTCCTCCACTTTCAATAGGCAATTAACTCTTAGTTTTTTTTATTTTTAATACTACGTGTCTGTGCTTCTTAAGGTAATTATGTTACCCTAAGAAGCCAGAAATAACAACCATGGGTGAAAACCCATTCCCTAAATATGTTTAGGATCCGCCAGTGTTGGGTCCGATGACCTCTTTTCTTTTTTTGATCAAAATTTTAGATGGTAAATTTTAGGCCATCTTCGCTAAGTTAATATGATTGTGCGGTAATCTAGGTCCCTTATTTCACCTAACCCCAAAAACCCACGACCACATCCCCTACCAGGCTGAGCTGCGGGAAACCAAGCCGCACATGGGGCTAGGGCATGAAATGGGGACAATTTCTTTAACGATAGGGTATACTGTCGTAAGACAGTAAAATTTTATCGTTACAATTGCTGACCTGAAGAATCGTTCAATTCGTTTGTCCTATTGAGAGAACGTATCACGAGGGTTCCATAAAACCCACCCACATGTAAGTCTTTGAAAGCCTGTTCAACAAATTTGTTAATTAAACTTTGTTGCAACAACCTGTATCGACAGCCTTCAAGATTGGCTGCCGTTAGCAAAACGGAAATATAAAAATATAATATATATGTATGTACAACAAAAAAACTAGGTGTTCGCCAAAGCAAGCGTGGGAGAGGCAAAGGGGGAGGTAAGTTTGGTCATGGAGGTGGTGTTCTGTCCGACTCATCACAACTATGTCATTACACTACGAACCACGGGAACTCACTCCAATTCAACTCAACTTCCTCCTCACCATATTTGGTCATTTATCGCAGTCACTCATGGTATAAATAATATAAATATACTATTCGATTTTAATTGGAACATACTTCAAAATCATACGTTTATTGCAAAAAAAAATTAAGAATTCAAATAAATTAAAATAAAAAGTCAACCAAGCTTATTATTTCTTAGCGGAGAAGCGCTTCCACGACCTTGATACTGCTTTGATTTAATATGATCAATATTGCTAAGAAAGAAACAAAAGAAATATTTGATTAACTGAGAAATTATAAAAAACATGGTCTTATTTGGTACTAAGATTAATCAAAAGAAAATTAATTACTGTATATCTAGAAAACTGAACAAAGGAAAATTTAAATAGAAGCACAAATAAACACACAACAAAACCCTCAAAACAAAGGCGAAATAAATTCAAATATAATACAAAAGAATGAAGAAAAAAACAAATGGTTTAGCTAAATACTTCGCCGAATAACGTCTACACGATCAACCAATAATAACACGTACGGGTACGATTGAAAGGATTAATCTCTTTTTGGAAAATTTTTTAGAGGTCTAGTAAAATTCATAAAAGACTAACAAGTAGAAAATAGTATGTAATAAGAAAACATTTTCTAAAACAACCTTTTATTATTAACCCTTATGTGAGTGACGGGGTACCCGGGTACCTTCTTTTACAATTTTAAACGTCTACCTTTGTAAGTTCCAGTCATAATAAAAGTTTTAATTTTATGAGAACATCTAGTTCAATTGATAGATTACGATCACACTTAAAAATTAAAAATTTTACAACTTGGACGCTCGTGAGAGCAACAAGTAGTTTAGTTGTACGAATTAGAGTAACAAAGGTACCCGGGTACCTCTATATATTTTCCACTATATTTGAAAGAAATAGTATGCACATATTTTATAGTTTTGTGTTATATGTCGCTGTATTTCATTGTTTGTATTTCTGTTTATTTATTTTATTTTATTTATGTTCATATTTTTATTTATTTCAAAAAACTAATCAACGTTTTTTTATGTAACAAATTTGGGATTTTTTGGGACGAATTTCGTACGTGCAACATTTGTTGCATGCAATAAATTTAGGATTGTTTTTGGGACGTATTTCACACGCATTAATAAAGTAAAAAATTGTTTAAATTGTTTAGGAGAATTGTCCTAAAAAAAACATTTACCTCAAAACATAAATTAATCCCGCCAATATTTGCTTCATGTTGGAATCCGAGAATCATGCGCAACATTTGCAGGATTTTTAGTCGGTGAAATCCCGAAACTCTAAAGCTTATATTAATGTCTAAACCTTCCATAACCATGTGCCATGCTGTAATTTATAATTTTTTAATTGGCTGCAATTATAGCAAAATAAATTTGAAGTTGGTTTTGTTGTCAATTTGACAACAACACTACATAGACACACTAAACATTTCCGGATAAATTAATATTAAATTACGTCGTATAAAGCACGATACTAATATTTATAATTTTAATTTAATTTTGTTTTTTGTGCTTATGTATAATAAAATATTGTTCGTTGTCATTTTTATACATAATATAATGAAACATATAATTACGAAAATATTATGTACTTATAAAAAATAACGGTCTGGTTATGAAAAAATAAAGCAAAGTAGACTCCTTCTATATATGAACATTTTTAATTAAATAATAATAAATTGACATTAATTATTATTTCATTATTTATAACAAAAGCACGGAATACTGCAACATAAATTAATATTCTTATTATTATATAAAAATTTAATATGCTAAAGCTTTTATTATGCCGACATAGAACAATGTTAAATTATCTGCGTAAACTTTAATACATATTTTTTTTTTGTCCACAGTTGAAGAGTTTATTAATATTATGAGTTGTAAATGCTGGATGGTTATACACAACTCACACAATGTAAATAGGCTTGTGAAGGTTGGTTGGGGATCATAATTATATAATATTTTGGGTAGAATTTTAATCAACATCCAAATTATAGTTGGAAGATACGACCGTATTTATTTAGGTCTATGCGTTGTTTATGTGTACATAAAGTCTTCTTTGGTACAAATTATGTAAAAACAAAAACTAAAATATTTACAACACTTACATACGTATATGTGCTTTATATGCATATACTAAGCTATATATACTTGTTTGTTTAAATTTATTATCTCCAAAAATAATATTATCACAAATATTAAAACTTATACACATATTTTTCTAAGCAAAATTTCTAAAATAAATAAAAAATATTTTCTTAACTTTATATAATTCTGGAGCAACAAATTTTCACATACACACCACTTCTTCTGTTTCGTATAACACATTTTTACAAAGTTTATAGCAGATAATAAACAAGTGTGAGGTGACATATGGAATTTTGGTTGAACAATGTAGGCAGTAGGTTAAACATTCATTCTATATAGTGATTTCAATGAAATAACATTTCGGTTTAGTCCAAAGCACTTAAAAGTTTTCAAAGAAAGGTAAAGTACCTTTTATAATGTAGATTTTTCCAGGAAGTATGGCATTTCGAGAAACATAAATCTGTAATAGTAACTAACAAGGTATATAATGGAAATTATAAAGATTTTAAATTTTTAGCACACCGGTCTAACAGTTATCATCTGGTTGTATTTAAGGGCCTGTAAATGTTTCAACCATAATTGCAAATAAAAAGGTATTACAACCCGACTATTTGGACAACCAATTTCACAAAATCTAAACTTCCTCCTTAATATTTTAAGGTACAAATAACTATAAAATGATTTGTGACGACCTGGTATGACTATCTCTATCCCAACATACTCAGCTTTACTTTTGTAATGTTGCTCCTTACAAAACGATAAGAAACATTTACGTCATTGCATTCCATTCTGTTTTAGAATGAAAAAATTTTCAGGTGTAGTAAAACAATTTGGAAACGGAGAACTTAAAGTTTTACTGGATGGAAATCCGTGTCAAAATCAAAAGGAGCTTGCAGAACAGCTAGGACTTACTTACCATGCAGTATCACTTTGATTGCATGCAATGGGAAAAATACAGAAGAACGGAAAATGGGTTCCTCATAAACTAACCGAATTTGCTTGCATGATTGCCAAAATGGATATTCATGCCAAGAAAGGGTTAATTTGTGTCTGGTGGGATTGTAAAGAAAACATTTACTTCGAGCTTCTGGAAACTGATCAAACTGTTATAGCTGAGCATTACCAGGCCCTATGTAACAAATTAAGTGATACTCTGGAGGGAAAAAGAATGAATAGAATGAATTTGAATAGAGTAAATAAATTTTAATAAATTAAAATTATTGCATATAGAAAAAGATATTCCCACTTTCTATTTAAATTTAGCTTTGGTGGTACAAGTGCACAAAAAAATATTGGAAAATAACGAAATTAATTGACCGAAACTTGAGGAAAGGAAAAACTAAAGATAATAATAAACTGGGTACGCCCATTCAGGAACGACCGAATCTCACGTATGTGAAGATGTCCCGAAAACCATCCCGAAAAACGCCTTTAAAATTAAGGAGTATTTCTCCGCTAAATTCATTAAAAGACCCTTCGGCTTCAGCCCGAAAAATTAAAAAAATATAGAGAAAAACAAATTCCATGCGGAGAAAATAAAAACAATCTCATGTACGCAAAACAAATTTTAAGTTGAAAATTCATTACAAGTAGAGATTTACCACACTTCAAATTAAGAAATTTAAAAAACAATTCTGTCAAATAAAATTGATTGAAACTTTTTCAACGTCCTTAATATTTCTGTTCACAGAGGTTGGCAGATATAATGTATATACCTAATTAGTGCATTGACCATTAGCATTAAGCACACAAATAATCATTACGTTACAGTGGGGATAAGGGGCATCCCCAGCTGATTTAATATCGCTTCTATTACATTAGGTATCGGAATTATCCTCATATGTCACCAAAAATTTCTCTGTTCACAGAATTTGGCAGATATAATGGTTGGTCAGATATGACGGACCCTCATCCCCACTGTAAGGTAATCAGCATTTGTGGGCTTAATGCTGATGGTAAGTGCATTAAATAGAAATATACCGTTATATCTGCCAAACACTGTGAAATTTTTAGTGACATATCAGCATAATTCCGATACTGTTGGTTTCACGAAAATCTACGCAAATTTTAGCATTCCGCACTGGACTTACCCAATTTTGTTTCCAACTGCAGCTGTCAAATGTATCATCGATAACATAGTTTAAGGGTAAAACAGATTTCGATATATTTTGTGGTTACATGTTAATTTATATAATATTTTAGTTCATTTTTTCGGTACATCTGTTTTCTTGTTCTCTTTTCGGAAAATTGTTGATGGCGAAACATCACAAAATATTGTAAAATAAAATAAAATAAAAATTAAATTGAGACAGCTGTCCGGATGGAATTGGTTTTTCTCCATATTTTTTTTAATTTTTCGTGTTGAAGAATCTTTTAATGAGTTTAGCGGAGAAACACACCTTAATTTTAAAGACGTTTTTCGAGATGGTTTTCGAGCCAGCTTCACAGACGTCCAGATCTCCCCGAATGATAAGTAAAAAGTCTCCTGGAGAGACCTAAGAATCACCTATCAACCCCTGACGTTACCGCCAGAAGTTGATGCACAGCCACAACGAAGTGGCATTAGAGTGAAAGGATGTCTCTCCACCACACAAAGCCTCTCCTCATACGGAGATACTTTTATAGGATCTCCCATATTACATAAACCAACAGCTTATTTATATACAGCTGCCCGAGTACCACGGTGAAACCGTGTACATTTTACGGTCGTCTCCGAATGAGCGACATATACGACAACACAAAAGGTGGATGGGAGTAATATACCCAGGCTGCTAAAGTGGAACACCGACATGAAACGAGACTCAACCCCCGCATACCGAACTGAAAAAAATTAGTAATTCCTTTTAATTACCAAAAAATCAGAACAAATACAAAGAAAAACTGATCACATACTTGGAGAAGAAAATGAATTCAAATACAAAGAAAAATCGCCATTTAGTTTTTATTATTTCTGGCTCCACAAACAAAAGATACTCTACGACGAAACAAGAAATTTAGAAATACGAAAGAACACGACCACCGACTACCAATCAGTAATAGCCCTACACCAAGTAAGACAAATTACGTCATACAACCCGTCTTTAAGATTGCGTTTCGAAAAATAATATAAAAGGAAACCGGTGAAAAAATATGAAAAATAAACATGTGCACATACGCCCCTTGACCGTTATTTGGGCGCTCAATTACAACAAAAAATAAAGAAAATTACCAAACAAATATGTGAATTCAATTTAATTTAATTAATTTAATTTTATGAGAAAAAAGTGTCTGGCCATGTTTTGGTCGTCCTTGGGGTTGCGGCGTCCTTGAACCGTTCGTTGCGGAGTCCTTTGATGACTACCCCGTTGCCGGATACTGCTGCTCAGTTATTTGAGGTGTGCTATGCCAAGCCATCTGGAAACCTTCCGAGGTCTTCACTCAATAATAAGTAGCCACGTGTCGCAATGGCCTTGTTTGGCGACCTGTTTGGGTTGCGGCGTACACTAACCGTTACAAAATTCTATGGAATAACAATTAGACCTCGTTCTGGTAGTCTGTGCACGCCAAAAATCGTACGACCGCAATTTGGTAGGTCTAATACGTGATGAGGCGTCCTCGCCGACATAAAATTCATTAGTATAATATTTAGGCTATGAGCTCGCAGCCTATGTTCATAAATATTCTACAACCACAATTTGGTAGGTCATAAACGTGGTTCCGGCGTCCCTCAAAACAATAAAATCACCGCAACTACACCATCTATTTTAATAACATTTTATTTAAAATGGATAAAAAAGCATAACTTTATCTTATAACGATTTTTAATCTCACAAACTTTAATTCTAACAATTATAAATAATTTTTAGTTTTATAAGGTTTAGTTTACTCAAACAGGTGGATTTATTGATCATTAAAAGTTAAACTCAAGGTTGAAAAAAAAATTTTCAAACTCTACAAAATTCAAAACTAGACGGAGGAAACGGCGTGGAGGAAACGAAGACAACCCATTCGAATAAATACACGAAGAGTTTTCTCTTGTTGGGATTTGTGTGTTTGTACCCCCGAATAGACTGTTGTTCGTCGAACATATTAGTATAAAACGTGTAACGATGCATTTCTTTGCAAGCCTTAACTTTCCGTTGTCATCGTTTCAATGTTTTGCTTCCCTGGGTTGACGGTCCTTTTTTAATGTACACAAATACATTTACATAAGGGGGATCTGATCTGGTTTGTCTCGCTCTAATACAATATATGAGTGTGGTGGTCGATAGTAACACTTTTATTTTTGTCTATAATAAAAGGCTAAACAAATTTGGATGCGGGGAGTTAAGATTTGTTCGTGTCTTAATTAGCGTGGTCATCAGTTTTTTGTGAGCTACGCAAGATGACATATTTTTTTAGTACGCGTCGTATCGGGCGTTTTCTTTGATATTTGCAGTTTGTTGGTTCAGTTAATTTAATTTTGTGTTTGGTGAACTCTAGTTAATGAGAAACAATTTTAATTAAAATACATTTCTGAAACTAACAATAAAGTTAAACGTGTGCCAATTTAAAATTAATTTGTTTAATATGTATTTAGTTATATAAACTTATAAACTGTTAGTTATATAGTATATATACCTATGGCATAATTTGTAGCTAGTGATATACGGAGTGCCGATACTGTGCTCAATAAACAAAACTAATCGTTATAATATAAAAACTAATGTGAGACAAACAAAAATCTATAATAAATCATAATAATTAATCGAACAATATAAAAATTAAAAAGGTGGTCTAAAATCTCAAGTGTGAATGACTACCGCTATAATCGCGTAATTATACCACTAAGCTCAAATAAAAACTATCTTTCGAGCTTACAATTACGAAATTAAATAAATATAAATTTTCTGGATGTTCAGAATTATTTATACACGAACTTTAAAAAAAATAATCCTAAATATCAAATGGTGTAACTCAATACTAGTGCATATCACATGAACAGTAGTTGTATTGCATTGGTAAAAGTGGATTAGGATTTAGTTTTGGATTTATAATTTCCCAAATCGATAGCCATTTTCGGATTTTTTTTTTTAAATGTTGGTAGCGTATACGAACATATACGTATTAATTTCCATATTTTCGTTCATATGGCGTCGGGAAAAACAATGTAAGTAAATCATTTATATATATTATTTTGTTAAAAAATAAAATTAAAGTTATATAACTAAAGATAATTGTTTGTTAATTGAATATAATTAGAAGACAAGCTTGGAGTGGAGTGGAAACCAGACCACTCCTGGCCTTTGCAATACATCGCAAATTTGAATTTAGCCACATTACCAAAAAAAAACATGTGTATAGAAATTTAGTACAAGACATGATTGGATCGAAAGTATCGGTATGTATATTGTATTAATTTACATTTAATTAAATTTAAATAAAAATTAAATTTGTTTGCAGGCTGTTCCATATAATGAAGCAGCACTTAAAACGAAAATAAAAAATCTGAGACGTGCTTATCGGGAATCCATCGATAATAACGCAAGAACCGGATCCAGTTATGGCGTTGAGCCTTTCAAGGACCTTTTAGAAGAATTGTTTTCCGCAGAAAGACCAGCGGAACAATCCGAACATCGGACAATTGCTTCCGGTGCTAAATATACACCTGCTGCCATTCCAGTTCGTCGTACAATAAATTCACAACAAACAGATGAAATTATTCAAAATACATTCTTCAACGAATTGATAGAAGTTAGCGTACCGGCACAACCTCCTGAACAAAAGAAACCTCCAAGGAAAAGAAAATCGCAAATGGATATTTATAGAGAAAATAAACTTGCGTTGGAGATGGAAAAGGAGTATAATCGGGAGCAACGAGAAGCGAAAAAACAGAAAAGGCACATTGAAAACCAGAAGCGTCGTGAGGAGGAGCAATTGGCCATCCAGAAACGACACGAGGAGCGCCAATTAATCTAAATAAAATAATTTGTATATGTACATTTATATTTATTATATTAATTTTTTTAAATAGTTAGAATAATGGGAGAGAAATTGAAATGACTGAATTATATGGTGAATTAATACAAATTATTCTTATTGTATTTTTGATTCGAAAAAAAAAATAGGATAGGAATTTTTATTTTATTACATAATTATTGATTTTTTTTAAAAATAAATTACAATAAATTTTTTTCGACAAGTTCCCTAACGACACTTTGTCTGCGCTCCACTGTTCTTCGTTGTTCATTTTCCAAATTCATGTCATGATTATTTTCAATTTGAAACCACGAATCATTATGGTTTACGCATATATTATGTAAAACACAACATGCTACAACCATATTTTTTACAGATCCTAAATCCAGATGTTCCGTAAAATGCAAAAGTCGACGAAACCTGGTTTTCATCAAACCAAATGCATTTTCTACCACGATTCTGGTTGATGAATGTATTCTGTTAAAGTTTTTATCGCGATCCGTCAAATTTCCGGTGTCTCTGTGTGGTGGTACGAGCCAGGAATTTGATGGATAAGCCGAATCACCTCATAAAAACGAATTACTAATAAAAAGACGGTTCTGCGTAGCTTGGCGGAATAATGGAGATCGCCTCAAAACTCGAGCATCGTGCATGGAACCGGGTTCACCGCAGTAAATATCGATAAATCGTTTCGACGAGTCCACCACAGCTTGTAACAAAATACTATAATAACCTTTCCGGTTATAGTATGTCTCAGGATCGGTTGTTGGTCGTTTGATCTTGATATGGCTGCCATCTATTGCTCCAAGGATACCTGATATTCCGGACTGCGTTTCAAACGACACTGTTGTTTGGATAACTCTTTCCAGTGAGCGTGGCCAGATTATGTAACGGGCTGGATATACTAACCATCCACGATGCAACTCTATTCACAATATTCCACGTAGTTACTTCATTTACCCCCCACAGATTTCTCATTTGCCTGTAAGTGATGGTATTTGCTACGTACCAAATAAATATGTGAAGTTCTTTCCTCGGGCCAACTTTTTGCCTTCCTCCGTGGCTATGATTTTGGCACTCGTCTGATGATTTATATAAACCTAGAATAAATTATTTTAAATTTCAACTCAATGATGCGTTTGAATTTAGATTAAAATTTACTTAATATTTATTTTATACAATTCAGTACATACACATTATAATGAATTTATACTTAATAACATACCTATTAGTGTTGCGATGGTTTTTCGTGATAATCTGAAATGTTTTTTGAAATCAGCATCACTATATCCATCAACAATTTCCATACAATTACAAATTCTTGCACGCTTCGGCCGTTGATCACTCGAGGAGTTACTCGAACTGGTGGATGTTTCACTTGAACTCATTGAACTAAATGGCCGCTCATCACAGTTGCTCATATTATTCTCAATAATAGTGTACAAAAATAAATAATTATACAAGAGACAGATGGCTGTTCAAAAACTAGTGAGCGCGCTTTATTGGCTTGAATATACATAGAATATGAAATTAAAATTAAATTTGTATAACACAATATTGAAAAGTCGGATTGTAAAATCCCCAAATATGTACAAATTTATATTTACCTGAAGTACGATTGATTCTTCTGTTGGTTCCATATTAATAAATTTAGTTTAATATGTTATGTATTTATTTTATGCATATATATTCTTTCATTCAGACACAGAAAATATAAATTACACAAAACAATGTCGCACGAAATGTCACTTTAAAGTTTTAGTACCAACCTTTCAAAATAAAACAATTAAAATTAATTTATTGCGGTAAAAACTAAAACTAAAATTGGATTGGATTTACGTAAATCCAAAATCATTTTGGATTTAGATGAATCCATTTGGGTTAACTTTTAATGCGATTGTTGTTGTAAATGACCAATGCAATACGCTAAGTGCTAAAATAAAAACAGTTGATACTCGTACATGTTCCGTAGAATTTTTTTTTTTTTTTTGCTGTGTAATAAAATTGGAATAGGTACAAAGGGCCGAATGTCGAAAGGCCGAATGTCGAAAGGCCGAATGTGTCGAAGGGCCGAATGTCGAAGGGCCTAATGTCGAAGGGCCGAATGTGTCGAAGGGCCGAATATCGAAGGGCCGATTTTTTTTTTATTGTTTTTAGAAATATAATTTTTTAAATTTGTTATTTAATGGAATATTTTGTAATTTTTTTTTATTAAACATAAATGAATTTCTTATAAATTTTATTTTAATATTCATGAAATTCCACGTATCCATCAGTCAGCGATACATTTTGGTGAAGGAAAATTGTATCATGCAAAAAATAATTAAATTAAATAAAAAAAATATATTTCTAAAAACAAAAAAAAAAATCGGCCCTTCGACCTATTCGGCCTTTCGATATTCGGCCCTTCGACACATTCGGCCCTTCAACACATTCGGCCCTTCGACATTCGGCCCTTCGACATTCGACCCTTCGACATTCGGCCCTTTGACACATTCGGCCCTTCGACACATTCGGCCCTTCGACATTCGGCCCTTCGACATTCGGCCCTTTGATTTCATACCATAAAATTTAGTGATTATGTGAGTTGGACTGTACAAGGGTACATGAAGAAACTTGAAGTGAACTAGTGTCAAAAGTTAAAAGAAATGAAAAACTAAAGATGTCATAGTGTGTGAACAGAAAAATATGAACTGTTCAAGTGAAATAACCGGTATAAAAATATTGTACAGTTAATTGTTTGGCGGCACATAAGGGATAACGGCCGCGGCCATTAGATAGTAAGCAATTTTATTAAAATTATAGTATTATTATACATATATTTTTATATTTTTTTTTATATACTTAATTATTTGAATATTATATTTTTCTCTTTTGTTTAATTAGTTTAATTTAGTATTAGTTATTTGGCAGAAGTTAATCATTTTTGTTGTTGGTATTACTTTCCGTAAGTTATATACTACGTCGGTTATTGCATAGAAAATGATTCGCTGCTGCCTATGACGTCATTAGTATAGGAAAATTAATTTGCACATTTATTTTTTTTGATACTTTCATGTATTATTAATTTTTTTTATTTTCTTTTGATAATTGTTCTAATGCAAACAATAAATTTGGAAAAATTAATAATATATGAGCATTTAGAAATTCTGTTTTCTATTCTTTAATTTTTTTGTTGTTATGTTATTTTTGGGTTTCACCAACTCCGCATTGTTTCGAAATTTTTGTTGCTTTTCAGAAGTGAGCTTACCTGAAGAAATAACTTTAATGTTTGGATAATGTGGTAAGTGTTCTCGATCACGTTTTGGTAAGTTGATTCAAACCCTGTTTCCTGTCCCAGCCCTATTACATTCCACATGTATCCTTTTTGTTTTCACGATCCAAACATGTTTCGGGAAACGCCACGTCAATCCCCTGAGCTCTAGCCGGCCCTTGATGACCGCCCCGAAACCTCCGTATGGATAAAAATTTCTGTTAACGGACCAATAATCTCGTTGGTCCTGTTAAAAACGGCGCATTTGTGAAAAATCTTCTGGATAATATTTACTAAAATACATCAAAAGTATCGCAAGGCCTTCTATATGATTATCTTCCATTTGTATTTGACTTTTTGCAAATGCGATTTTTCTTGATTGGAACATATCAATTTCATTTCGCCATTTTATACCGGCTTTTCTGTGAAATGAGTTCCTGAAAACCACCAATAAATTTAATTTTGATTTAAGAAGAACACGGATACTGATTGCAACTTTAACGGCGACCTTCTGCTTGGTTTTCTTCATTGATGAATGAAACAATTAAAATTTAACATTAAATTTGAGATAATTTTGGAATATACTTGAGCAACTAAAATGTTCCAAACAAGGAAATCTAATATATGTAAATTCGTTTGAGTAACCAAATTGGGTTTCTGAACTTCTTAATCGCTCGAAAAGCCAAATTCCGAGTCGGAGCCATTCAAAATTTCCGCTAACTAATCCAACGTAAATAATTGTTTACGTTTTTTTTAACTCAGATTTATTTTTGAAGTTATCCTTGACTAATATTGGATAAAGCACAAATCATTAACAGCAAATATCAAATAATAATATTGAAGAAAATACAATGTTCCAAAATAGGAACATGACTGTTGTAAACGTTTGGCCCAATTTCGGGACACTTATTTTCTTATCAATATTATTTAATTTCTATAAGATCTATCAAGTGCAAATTTCTTTATTAAAATAATATCATTTTACCAAAAATTTTAAATTTCCACTTTGAGCATTTACAAACTACCAATAGCATAATGTTACCATAAAAATCAAGCCTAAATATCCTATCATTTATATTAACCAAATTAGGCCGAAAATACAAAACAACATTCAATCGATTAGAATCGTTCATCAATTACACAATGGAACGATTTCAATTAAGCGCAATACCAAATTTTAATTTTAATAACCGATTAATGATCGTGTTGATTATATTTTGGTGCCACAGGCCAATTATGTATGCGTATATATGTATGTATATCTGTAAATGGAGTAAATGGATATAGAGTGAAACCCGATAAATCCATTTACCGAAAATAATGCCCCAAAAAATTATCCATCATCAATCACACAAGTTATAGTAAAAAACCATTTAAATGTTAAATAACGTTTTTTTTTTGTAATGAGAAGAAAGCGAACAGCATGGCAAAATCGATTACCGATTCGATTCCAAACAATTACAATGTAGGAGTATTCGAAATATATAACTAATTGAAAAATAATTATTATATGGGTTGAGGACTATTGGTAATTATTCACGTTTATACAAGATGAATCCTTAATGTTTACGATGTATGTGTGTGTAAGTAAACGATAGATCAAATATAGCAACCTTATATACATACACCTTATACGGATATAAAAGTAAATGTCAATAGGGGAGTTAAGTAAAAACATTTTAAATTGAAAACATCACTATGTACATAGTACCAGTATACCCATGGCCTACCCTAAATACGAAGAAAAAAACCGATATTCTGAAAAGATTGACCTTTCGTTTGGTTGAATGTTATAACTTAAAGATGTATAAAGGTAAAAAAGGAAAACTCATTTAATTTGAATATTATGATTATTATTGTGATGATGATGATGTTGATGATGATGATGATGGGGCACATAGTAATTCATAAATTTACCATTCTATATCTAAAAATGTATAAATAGGTAAGGTTTTTATGTTCAAATGTTCTTTCTACCTGTAAAACGTATATATGTGTACATACAAATCTGAGATGATGTCTGAAAAGTAACAGCAGCAACAACAACAGCAACAAAAAAGGAAAATGATTTATTGACAAAAATTTAATATTTAAATAAGCACAATGAGTACAAAAAAAAATATTTTAATTTTTTATGATTTTTAATTTAAAATAATTTTCAATTTTTCATCATTTTCCGTCAATTTATTTTTTATTGTGATTATTTATCTTCTTCCTATGAATAATTATTGCTCAATGAGGAATAAATGATTCATTTATTTTATATAAAAATGGAAATTGTTTAACAGATAAAAAAATCATTTTTATAATTACACGGTGTCGTATAATTTTTAGCCATTCTAGACGTGTTCACGTTAATTATTCTACCCTGTAAAATTTTATGGATTTTATTATATTTTAAGTGCTACTCGTATTCAAAACGGAAAAACATAAATTAACACTTTCCAATTTTAATCAACTTCCTGGTTTATCATTTTGATGCTAATCGTGTTGAGTTCAAGTGTAGTGAACCATTTCAAGATGGAAAACTTCATTTTTACTTCGCATTCTAAAAATTAGAACCCAATCTAACATGAAAGTACTATCTGTACCTTTACCGAATCCAACAATATTTCAGCAAGTTTATAAGCAAATTTCAAGGCTAATATTGATTAAAGTCTGATTGGACTCACATCAACATAGCATTTTTCAGGAGCCAAGTCGCATTTTCAAATTATGAATTCTTGTATAGCAGAGAAGCAGCAAGTTAATATTAATAACCTCGATCATGTTCATATCAAAAATTTCTTGCATGTATATGGTAATTTCGGGTAAATTCGATAATTTTGCGGTTTTTTTTAAAGTAAACCATGAACTCATTTTAAAAGTATTATTTAACGGTCAAGCATTTTTTATTTGAGAAGCAGCGGGATTTTCACCGGTTATACTGTTCTTGAAAGATTTTCGCTGTTCAGAAAATTTCGTAAATCGTAATGCTCTATTTTAAGTTATAAACAAAACGAGAGCGACAACGAAGAGCGTCAATGAATAATTAAAAAATATCGCCACGATTTCGCTGTAGCAAACAGAACTAGAGCGCCAGCAAAAATACACAAAAATAATAAAAAACGACGTAGCCTAAAATATTTTATGAAGTGTCAAAATGAATACTTTAAATGAGCGAATCATAAAAATTGTGAAAATTATTAAAATTATGTATATTGTGTTTCTAGCACTGGAATTTTATAAAAGAAGAATGCCAAGAAGACGTTGGTGGGTTAGGCCAGTGAATTTAACTAGAAATGATTTCGGGTTTTTCCAACGTAGTTTTCAACCAATAAAAGAAAATGACCCGGAACATTTTTATAAAGCTACACAAATGAGTGTTAATCATTTTATACTTTTACTAAACCTATTAAACAATACTTTGGAAAAACACTCCCAACGAACTCCAATTAACGTAGAAACTCGACTGGCTGTTACACTTATGTAAGGAAATATGGAACATATATTTATATAAAGTATCTACAGGGAATTTATATATGTACATACCTATATGTAATTTATCTTCTTCTAGATATCTTGCCCATGGTTGTTCCATACAAATGCTTGCTTGGAGCTTTAAGTTGGGTATATATACCGTACGAGAAACAATCTTAGAAATATGTGACGCATTGTGGAAACTTAGCGGTGTCTACGTTTCAAAGCCGACCTTTGCTGAATGGATCAAAATATCACATGATTTTGAGATTAAAACGGGTATGCCAAATTGTCTGGGATCAATCGATGGAAAGCATATCAATATAAGATGCCCATCGAAAAGTGGTTCACTATTTTTTAACTACAAAGGGCATCATAGCGTCGTCCTCTTAGGTGTATGTGATTCAAATTATTCATTTACAACCGTCGATGTCGGCGCCTATGGCAGCCAGATTGACTCAGGAATTTTAAAAAACAGCGGGTTTGGGAAACAATTGGCCGAAGGAACTCTTCACATTCCAAAAACTAAAAAATTGCCCGATTCGGAAATAGATTTTCCTTTTTTCTTCGTTGGAGACGCTGCATTTCCATTAAAAAAAAATATAATGCACCCTTATCCCGGAAGATGTCTTTCTGAAGATAAGGAAATGTTTAACAAACAACTGTCGCGCGCAAGAATACGAATCGAGAATACTTTTGGTATCTTATCAAACAGATGGCGAATTTTAGGGACCACAATAAATATGCATCCAAACAATGCACAAAAAGTTGTTCTGGCGAATATTGTGTTGCATAATTTTTTGATGCTACAAAAAAGTGAGATGTATTGTCCAGAGGGTTACGTCGATAGAACAGAAAATAATATTAATATTCCTGGAAGCTGGCGAGATGAGGATGAGCTACTATCGCAACATAGAATTTTTAGAGGTAATCGATCAAGCCGTGAAGCATTCCAGAATAGGGATATTTTAAAATCATTTTTAACACAGTGGAACCGTTAAACATATGCAAACATTTATTTAAAAATATTACGTTTATAGATTGAAAAATTGAATAAAACAGTTATTGAATTCAAAAATAATTTATTTATTATATTATACAATTCAGTCTAAATTTTATTTAGTAAATGGAACGTTAGTTATTTTTGTACTCACGTATACGGCTGTATACTAAATTTGAGACATCCATCTCCAGGTCATCTAATATGTTTGACGGCAAATTTGCATTCTCAATTTTTATTACAAGGGATGAAAATAACATCGAGGTAGAAGTATTCTTTTCTTGTGTATTTGATGCTGAATTGATTTCAATAATAGCCTTAGATGCCTTATCTAAAGAATCGGAAAAATGGTTTTGAATTTGGTCTCTATTCGAAGACGCGGATGATTTCGTTTTTCCCGCTGGCGTTGAAGTTATTACTTCATCTAAATCGATGTGTTTATTAGCTTCTCTACTAAAATCAAAAGAACTGTCATCAAAAGTATCACAGTTACTGATACTACTCTCTACAGCTTTAAAATTTCCCACTGTTCTAAAAATATAAATCAGTTGAAAACAATTTAATTAATATTTAAAGTTTATAGCTAATTACTCTCTTTGATTTTCTACGTTATCCAGACAACTCATCAGCTCATAATATTTCCATTTTTTTTCCTATTTCATCATATGGATCGAGAGCAGCGCTACCGGACGGTTCGATTCAACGGGCTTTCTTATATGTGTCTCGTAGGCTTTTCCACCGGGTTTTACAAATACTTTCTAAGGTTTAAAAAATTAGTTATCCATTTATACAATTTAATTTAATAAATATTAATAATGCTATACATACCTGTCGATTTCAGGTTAACGGCAATACTACGCCAAATCTTGTCTTTGATATCCGTTCTTCGGTAATATTCATGTCCCAAATCAAATATAATTTTATTTTCTCTTACGAGCTCCACTAATTTTTCTTCGAATGACATTATTTAATATTTAATAAATTTAAAATTGTGTGAAAAAAAATTGAATATTGAACACGCAAAACGGAACCAAAAAACTACAGCTCAAACTTTTTAATACCAACTTAAAGATAAATAAAACAGTTGGCAACATTGTATCGCCGGCGACGAAAATAGAAATAGACTCTAAATTTTTGTCACCGAAAAAATCGTCGTCGCCTTCGTCGATGGTTGTGTTTGTATTACATGTTTTACGTGTTTTGTAATATGACAGGCGATTTCGCTCGCCGCCTTCGCTCTTGTTCTGTTTTGAGCTTTACTCGTACTTGTGGAATTAAACTTCATTATTCGCTCTCCTGAGTGTCGATTTTGTATCAAAAATTAAAGTGCGAGCAGGCGAGGTGAAGAATAATTTTGTGTACATATACTTTACACACTGACGTGAAATAATTCCTAAAAAATTCTAAGTAAAAATTGCGTGTGTGTATTAATGGTTATATACAAAAAACAAACATTTAAGCGTAAATAATTGTTTAAAAATATTTCAAAAATTCCACCCAAAAGTAACCATATTGTATAATTTGAATATGTATATCTCCAAAATCCACCGTACCAGTACGTTTAAAATACCTTAAATTCACTGTGCTAGTTGAAAAATGTGATAAACTGGGCACTGAGGGTAAACCTAATTGGAGTACGCTGATTTCAATGGTGCTAGTCCCATTTTAAAGTTAGTCCCTATTTTTGAGATATCGATTTCGACATGTTTTAGCTCTGAGTCAAAATATACCCTCATTTTCACGTTGATAGCTCTTAAACCATTAAGATTTTCGTTATGCTTTCTTCAGCAAAGTTGTTGCGCAGGTGAAGAGACCAACAACTTTGCCGAAAATATCAAGACCGAAAAACCACATCTAATTTTTTTTTGCTTTTCATTTCGACGAAAAACACTATTTTTATCATTTTGTTGAATTTAAATCGATTACAATCGACCGAATAAACATTGCATCGACAAATATAGATACAATAGAAACTATTTAAAAGAAAGTTAAATCGATTCAGTTGCTTTTTAGGTGATTTTTCGTACACTGCAACGACAAATGCTCAACTAACAATGCCGCATTCAGATGAAATTCCTGTTCTGGAATGATCAAACCCAACTGAAGAATATTTACCATCAACATTTAAATCTACTGAAACTGAAGAAACATCTGCATCAATATATCAACCATCAAATGTCACTGCGCCATTCAATCACAGAATCATACGACGGATAAAAATCTCTGATGTTTCTATCCCAGAATATTTTTCAATTTTTTTGTATGTAAAGTGGCGTGTCTGTTGTATAATTTACGTGATGTAATTGGTTAAAACGATAGGATGGAAAATCCAGGATTTTTATCCATTATCGCACCGGCACGCTATTGTTTTGTCAAAGAGAAGAAAAATGTTAATTTTTTAGGAATTTTTTTTAGGAAAAATCACCATAAAATCAACTGAATCGATTTAAGTTTCTTTTAAATAGTTTCTATTGTATCTATATTTGTTGATGCGATGTTTATTCGATCAATTCTACTCGATTTAAATTCAACAAAATGATAAAAATAGTGTTTTTCGTCGAAATGCAAAGCAAAAAAAAAATTAGATTTGGTTTTTCGGTCTTGATATTTTCGGCAAAGTTGTTGGTCTTTTGACCTGCGCAACAACTTTGCTGAAGAAAGCATAACGAAAATCTTAATGGTTCAGCACGTGAAAATGAGGGTATATTTTTACTCAGAGCCAAAACATGTCGAATGCGTTATCTCAAAAATGGGGACTAACTTTGAAATGGGACTAGCACCGTTGAATTCAGCATACTCGAATTAGGTTTACCCCCCGGGTGCCCAGCTTGTCACGAAAAAAAAGTTTACAATTCAAGCACACTGTTATCAGACATTTAATAATGTGATGTAAAAACATTTACTATATATCGTAACTATATTAACATAAAATTAAATTGAAGTTTGTAAAATTTTTTAGATTTCATAGATACACTAATCGAGATTAAGCGAAATGCTTATCAATCTCACCATTCCATTATGTTACTTCTATCCAATAAACATGATGATTTTTAGAATTTTGTCATAGCTCTGGCATGGGCAAATATGACCCCGAAACGTGTGAGTTATAATTTACAGTATTTTTGCAATTCAAACGACTACTAATCGTGATTTTGCTCGGTTCATCTCATAATCTTCGTCTCATAATTGAGATTTTGCCCGAAAACATAGCGGGATCGATGAGAACTGGGAAAAATCTCAATTAGTAATCGTTTGAATTGCAAAAATACTGTAAAACATAACTCACACGTTTCGGTGCCATATTTGCCCATGCCAGAGCTATGACAAAATTCTGAAAATTAACATGGACATTGTCATTTTATATATCCTTTATAGTATTCAATCTGTTGTTAGTTCTTATTTGGAAAAGGAGTGTAAACTTTATCTAAATTATTATCGAATATTATATCTGAGTGAACTTTTACTTCAGTTCTTCTCTTTTACCCTCACCATATTTGATTTCCCCATTTGTAATTAGATGGTGCTTGATGATTCAATTAAATTATAATGGTAAAATGTAAAGTTGATCGTAGATGGTCAAAAAATTAAATTGATATTTGATACGGCTAACCGAAAATCATAGTGGCATTGATGAGTACTGGGCAAAATTTGCAGCAAAGTTTGGTTGAAGATGTTTTTTGTGTTTAATTTTAATTTAAATTTTTTAATTCGTTTGTATCTGCTAATTTTCATATTTTTTAAAATAATAGTTTCCCTAAAATATCTTTTCGCCTAAATGTTCGTTTTTAAGACTATATTCACTAACACTAGCGTACATAGAATTTCGTTAGGAAATATTTCACGGCTGTGTGTAGGAGTGTGAAATTTTTCCTAAACCTTTCCTAAAAATTTTTTACACTTAGGATAGATTTAGTAAATATTTCACGCGCATCTATACACTGTATAATATACAATTTTATGTTTGTATTGTATTTTCTCTATCATGTGTCTGTGCATTTTGTACGTCAATTTTACAAAGGCAAGTAGCAAAATAAAAAAGTTCTGATAGAACCGGTTGAATATTTATGATGATGACGTATACCTCACCTCTTCTATTGGCTTGCTTTTGAGCAGTGGTAGCCGATTGTTTGCTATGTGATTTGATTTTTCATTTTCACATATTTAAACAATAGGTACGAAACCGCATTTGACACATCAACTAAAAAAAATATATTAACAAAATGAAGCAAACAATATTAATAAAATAACCATTACTATGTTTTCCGGTTTGACCACCTCGCGCTGACATTTTTGGTACAAAATTGACACTCTGGTATTAACCTATCACTGCATTCATTTAGATAGATGCGTTTTCTGTTTCTGATCTACATTACTTGTTTATGGTACGTTGAATGTCTTATCGTAACTCCATACCGAGACTGGAAAGGGTGGCCTAAGTAGCTATGGATCTCTTTGAATAATCAGTTCCACTGTAAGTCACAACATTTTTACGTATTTGGCAGTCTCAAAATTTAATGCGAAACCATATTGACTAAACCTAAACAGTTCTCGGTGGAATGCTTATTTTAATGACAAATCATAAATCAGCAATGGAGATGTTAACACAGAAATTCACAATTTAAAACCGCTGCACATATTTTAGTTCTATTCATTCAAAATGAATTAAATATCTAGCATAGAGCCGTTTATTCTCTGTATCTGAAAATTTTATTTGACTATATAAACTATGGGTTGTGAGAACGAAAAATATCGGGTAATAATTTGTCGAGAATTTATAATTTGACGTTAAATCTAAAAACTAATTTTAAAGAAATGATGCAAAAAACTAGGAATTTTTGAAATTTTGAAATTTAAAAAATTTTGAAATTTTGAAATTTTAAAATTTTGAAATTTTATAATTTTGGATTTTTGATATTTTGAAATTTCCATATTTTGAAATTTTAAAATTTTGAATTTTAGAACACGATTGCGGTAAGTTTTCATAATCATAATGTCTTATCAGTAATTTTTGGTAAAAACTTTAAATTTTGAGATTTCCAAATTTTGAAATTGTTAAATTTTTAAAATTTTGAAATTTTGAAACTTTTGAAATTTTGCGATTTTTAAATTTTAAAATTTTGAAATTTGTAAATTTTAAAATGCTGAATTTATAAATTTACAAATTTTGTTATTATGAAATTTTGAAATTATGAAATTTTGAAATTTCGAAATACGTCTAAAGCACGATTGCGGTAAGTTTTTTTGAGAATGATCATAATGTCTTATCAGTAATTTTCTGGTTTAACTTTATTGATTGATTTTAGTGATAACTCATGGTTGGAATTGACATACAATTTTGAAATTTTGAAATTTCCAAACTTTGAAATTTTGAAAGCACGATTGCGGTAGGTTTTTTTGAGAATGATCATAATGTCTTATCAGTAATTTTCAGTAAAAATTTGAATATTTTTGAAATTTTGAAATTTTTAATTATTTTAAATTTTGAAGTTATGTAATTTTGAAATTTTACAATTTGTAAATGTTGAAATTTAAAATTTTGAAATTTTAAAATGCTGAATTATGAAATTTTGAAATTTATAAGATTGAAATTTTGAAATTATGAAATTTTGAAATTTCGAAATACGTCTAAAGCACTATTGCGGTAGGTTTTATTGAGAATGATCATATTGTCTTATCAGTAATTTTCAGTTAAATTTTGAAATTTTGAAATACTTAAATTTTGAAGTTTTGAAATTTTGAAATTTTGCAATTTTTAAATTTTGAATTTTTGAAATTTAAAATTTTGAATTTTTAAATTGTTGAATTAGGTATTTTGAAATTTATAAATTTTGTACTTATGAAATTTTGAAATATTGAAATTTCGAAATTTTGAAATGATGAAATTTTGAAATTTCGAAATACGTCTAAAGCACTATTGCGGTAGGTTTTATTGAGAATGTTTATGTCTTATCAGTAATTTTCAGTTAAATTTTGAAATATTTAAATTTTGAAGTTTTGAAATTTTGAAATTTTGCAATTTCTAAATTTTGAATTTTTGAAATTTAAAATTTTGAATTTTTAAATTGTTGAATTTAGGTATTTTGAAATTTATAAATTTTGTAATTATGAAATTTTGAAATATTGAAATTTCGAAATTTTGAAATGATGAAATTTTGAAATTTCGAAATACGTCTAAAACACGATTGCGGTAGGTTTTATTGAGAATGATCATATTGTCTTATCAGTATTTTTCTGGTTTAACTTTATTGATTGATATTTATTTAGTGATAACTCATGGTTCGCATTGACATACATTTCATCAGTACTCTTTTTTCCCTGAGCCAACGTTCCCTGGTCCTTTTTAACGGCGTAGTGTAAGGATAAGCATTATGTCACTACTGTTTTTATCAACAATATTATAAGAAATCAGAATCCACTGTTACACGCATATTTTGTTCTACAGAATTGACGATATATTTTCTTTTCTTTCACGATTTCAAATCTGTTACGATGCTTCCTACAGTATAAATCCAGGAGAAGTAATTTGTTGGATTTTCTTCGACTACTTATTTTGTGAAGACTATATTTATTTTTTGGCCCCTGCAGGTTGTCATTGGCTACTCTTTTCGATGGCCTTCCAATTGGTTTATCCTTTTTCTATCTTTTTTATTAAATTGATTTGGACGTTAAGTGCCCTCGTTAACTGTACGAGTGAATTATTTGATAGTTTCAGTGTGTTCATTGTCAATACAGTTTATTAATTATTGTAATTCGTGATGGTTTGTAAATTAATGAATTTGCACTGTAAAACCTATAAAATAATTGATGGTTTCGTTACACAAAAAAGATATTTATTATACCCAAAGTTGATAGCCAAATATTGCTAGGACGTGTTGTTGATCGAGTTCAACTTGGTTTTTTAGCACGGAGATATTCTGCTAGAGCGCTTCTAATGTCGCGAGCCAACCGTTTTTCATGAAGTTTTTGTTAATGTTCGACGACCAGGCGGTATGGACCATCAAACCAATCATTGCAGGACGGCAACGCGTTGGCCGTTTGTTTTATAAGCGAAAGTTCGAATTTATTTTATATTAATTATATTATCCTTATATAACTGATCGATTTGATTCGGTCAATTATAATTTGCGTTAATCTTTCCCTGAAGCAATAACCACCATGTATCGGGTCATGTATCAGCTATGCACATCGCATAATATTATACTTACACTTATGTTGGATTTCCTTTTTTTTAAACACTTAGACTTTAGATTTAAAAATTTATTTAATAACTAAATATTTGTACAATAACTGTTACGGTTCTTAATTAATAACTGGTTCTTGATAAAACTTGTTCTTTATAATAACTCGTTCTTGATAATAACTTTAATAATTTCAATGACTTTGACAATAATGATTTTACACAACTACAACTGATTTAATAACTAGATAACAACTCTCTGACGACAACTGACTTAATGTAATAATTTCGCGGTTTATATAGTATTTGGTTTTCGTTAATAATTAGTTTTAATTTTATAAAAGGCGGGACTGAAAGATCCTTATTTTCTGTAATTTTAATTAAACTTATTTCTGATTGGCCCGATTTTGTCATCTCTATATTTTAATCGGGGCCTTCATTTATTACGAGACTATTTATTTTTTATGTGACAGTGATATCTTGCATATGGGTTTCTAGTGGTCTCGTAGATATTTGTTTACATTCAAATTTTTTGTAATTAAAATTTCACATCTCGGGATAATGTGTTGACATTATACTCATGTGGTTTAAATCAATTCATGTGTTTATTTTAAGCCAAAATACGTATCTTACTTTTTTATTGTTACAGTATTTATGTTTTGGGATCTTTCTAATGGTTTTTATTGCTATCTTTCATTCTATGTAATTTAAAAGTTGTAATACATTTTGTCTGTGTTTTTTATGTATAAGATTTGTTGTTGTGTCGAAAATATGTTTCGGGATCTGAATTGAATATTTATTTTTGCTATCTTATGTGCTATATACTTAATTATATAATTTATATGTAATCAATTTCTTATCTTTAATGATTTATGCTATTATTGTATTTTGTGTGACCTGGACGGTGCTTTAACGTGTTTTGTATACGGGACACTGTCCTGGAAACACAACACGTTGACTTTTTTATGATTATTACAGGTAAATTGAGAAGTGATGACTAGAGAAAGGTAAAACATAAAAAAACAACTCTCCTCACTTTTAAGGTGATTAAACAGACCAAACTTCTAATTTATCCCTCATCTTATGGTGAGAAATGGATCAAAGAAGAAAGTTACTAATCCTTACTAACAAACTAATGGTTTTTGGTACAGACCACGAATGGTAAAAATATTACCGAGGATTAAAAAAATTGGAAATTGGTAAATACAAAAAAATTGAGCTGAGATACGTTGTATAACAAAAATCATCACTTTGTTTTAAATCGCGATATCAAATTATTTTTTATCGAGTCAAAAATGCATGATCGATCTTACCGTGATGCGTCTTTCTGTCCACTTACCGAATCAACAAATAATTACATTCGAAGCAGGCGATGAAGATGAAGCGTTGTTTGTAGCACCAACTGGCTGAACGAAGCTTGAGTCATGGTTTCAGTTCAACTTCAACGATCAAACCTCACGTCATTTCCTATATACTGGCATTCCCACCATTACGTTTACGAACGCGGTAAATTGCAACTTCGTCAAAGATGTGGAGAGAAGGTTGTTGCACAAATGTATACAGTAAGCTTGAGAGATGAAGAGCGTTTCTTCCTGCGGTTGTTTTTGTTACATATTCGAGGTGCCACCAGCTTTGAATTTGTATACGAACATTCAATGGTGTTATTTACAAAACCTTCAAAGAAGCTGCAGCTGCACAGGCTTTCTGGTAAACGATGATGAATGGGATCACTGCTTAACGGAAGCAGTAGTCCTTTATATGCCAAAACAGTTTCGAGAGACTTTAGCTTATATTTGTTGCTTTTGTAAATCTTCAAAACCTCTTGATCTCTGGATGAAGTACCCAGATCGGCTTACCAATTCTATCGGGAAGTAACGTACAAGTGCAAATCTTCGATTCAGTTCGAGAAACTAAAGAGCTGAATTACGAATTCAACTGCTTTATGAAAAGCAGTTGGATGCATTTCATAAAATAACTGCTGCAGTGGATAATGAAAATGTCTTCAGCCGAAGTTTCTATCTTGTTGGACCAGGAGGATCTGGATAAACGTTCCTATACGCAACACTGGTGGCCTTCATCCAGGGAAAAGGAAAAACTGTGGTTCTATTTGCAACAACGGGAATCGCAGCTACTTTGCTGAAGGGTGGTCATCCTCTTATCAAAGGTGTCAACAATGACTGCACAGTTCAAATTCCTCAGCAAATGATCGAACCTGGAGATCTAATATTTCTGAAATATCTGTGCAAGAGTTGACCAAACGCGTCACTGTGGCACCGACAAATCAACAGGCACTTAGGATGAATCGTAACATCATCGAAATGATGCCAGGACCTGAAATTTATTACAGTGCTGATTCGGTGATCTCAGAGGATACAAATGATGTATAAAATTGGCCAGCAGAGTTTTTTCATGATTAAACGTCATCAGGAATGCCATCTCATTTCTTACTTCTGAAGTCTGGAGTAATTATATAGCTGCTGAGAAATTTTAAACCCCAAAAAAACAAAAAAATGTGCATTGGCACCCGAATGATTGTTAAGAAGCTGTACCAAAACTTTATAACACCTGAAATTTTATCAGAGTGCAATCGTGGAAATATGGTCTTTATTCCGCATATTGATTTGGCTCCAACAGACATTACATCGCCATTCATAATCAAGTGACGCCAATTTCCGATCACTCCTGCATACGCCATCACAATCAACAAATCGCAAGGTCAAACTTTCGACCATGTTGAAATTGATCTACAGACAGCAGTTTTGTCGCTGCAGTGTTACGCTGCAGAAATATTGCACAAATGAAAGTCCGCATAATGGAAAAACCTCAACAAGGGAAGTTGCTGCGAGATGAACGTCATTTCACTCGAAACATCGTTTTCCGCGAATTCCTCCAAATGTAAAAATGTAAGCAATAAAAATTGATTTTAATTTTAGCCGAATAGTAGTTATGTAACTTTTGTATTTTACAGAATATTTCGAACTATTCATTCATTGTCTTGCTGTGTACTATGCTTGCTGAGCGTTTTCTATTATGCGAATTTTCACTTTTCGTTTCACCCACCTAATCACAACCACCTACCACCAAATTAAAATATCTACTCTCCACTATTCACTATTATTATATTTTTCCAAGAGTACTTTAATTTTGACGGGCGGCCCAAAACAGCTACACGGGCGGCATGGCCACTCCCGAAACAGCTAGTCATATAATATTTGTTTGAATTTACCTATAGCCCCTTTAATTTACTTATATTCTCTATAGCAAAAAGTTAAAGCAAAAAATTACGAGTATGTTTCTGTTCATTTCATGCGGTTACAAAGCATTTTTGAAATGAAAACAAATTTTTCGGAAAATTTAAATCTTAATGGAGAAACCACATTACAATGATGATAAACAAAAATGTTTGTTTGACTACTTAATTTTCATTTGTTTATGCAAATTTTTCTAATTAAAAAAATGTAATAAACTTTATCTTTATACTCGCCATAGTGGCCACACAACCACACAATGCCACATTATATGCCTATCATCACAAACTATTTGATTAATTGTGCCATTTGTCAAAATGGGAAACCTCTTAAGAAAGTCATTTACATTATATAAATCAACGCCATTGCATTTCCCGATTTAAATAAACATTGTCATGCCATTAATTACATTCCACACATACTAATTTTAACCGAGAACAGCATTCCCCTCTTAAATACGTACTTCATGTCGAGCATACAAAATATTGTTCTTAATCTAATCCTATCGTTCTTATATACGAGCACAAACAATTTTCACTCAATAAATATGTTACATCGAAAATAAAATTTTTGTTTGGTACATATTACATCTCATTTATTATAATTTATTTTATTTTTACTTAACAAATTTTTATCGTTTTTGTTTTTTGTAGAAAACTAATTTTTCACAAAAACAATTTAAAATTTAATTAGAAAAATTTGTCACCCGAAATATACTCGAGTACACAATAATATGGTTCGACATCCCAAAAAAATATTATTTTTAAAATTTATTTGACTTTTGAACAATATCATTTCAATCAACCATATCGATTTTGACAGTTTTTCTCCAGGTCATTGCTACACGTATTTCATGAATTAAAGTCATATTAAATTACGATGCCGATACCAAAAATATATATATTGTCTGGTGGAATATTTTTATTTGCCGACTGTAGGTATTGGTATTTCGATCAAAATAGAAAATGAATAGTAACATCTTTATATTTAAAACAAAACATAACAAGTAAAATATATCATAAATCAATTTAGTATGTACTGATAGTATAAATCGTGGCGTTTAGGGGACGCAGATTACCTACCAACAGTTTCCGTCTGTGCTGTTATACATATAAATATGCACACACAAGTCAATTTTTACTAATAACTCTTCCAATATATAAAGACGATAATGACAAAAGAAAGCTGTCATCAGATTTTTCCGTTTATTTATGGATTTTATATTTTCCCCGCGCGCTCAAGATTAGTACTTAAATGTAGGCAAAAAAAAACAATAAATTAAGCAATATAAAGTGGCAATGACGAAGACGATGAGAAATCGTTAAAAATTTTGAAACAACTTATTGGTTTTCATCGTTGTCGTCTTCGTCGAAACTTCTCTCTTATCAATAAAACGGTGTATAGTATGTGTGTGTGTATAAAAACAAAAATTGTCAATTTATCATCCGGAAGTAAACAAAAAATAGAAAAAAAAAGTTGAACAACATATGTCGAGGAAAACAGGGAAAACGAACATTTCTATTTTAAATGAACGGAAAATGACTTGTTTTTGCTGTGTTGTTGGTGTTTCGAATTTGTTTACCGTGACAAATATTTTAGTCACATCTTTGTGTATCGTATGGATAGGTGGGTGTTTATGTTGTCGTTCGTTCTCAGATTTTGGTGAATTTTAAATCTTTCAAATCATGTACTACTGTAACAGGTTGGTTAGTTTTCAGGAATGTTATCTTTTTCTTCTGCTGTTGATATTGTATTTATTTTAAATTTAGCTCATGGTAAAGATATTTACATATCGTGGCAAAGAAAAATCTTTAAATTGACAATGCAACCATTTTTGCGAATAAGTAAAACATCTTTGCCAGAAAATGGACTAAATTTAGAGACAATTTTTGACGTCATTTTGAGTGTTTTTTTTACCCCTAATGAGTTTTGAACTCATCTTTTCCCACCCCTTTGTTCCTCGAAACCGGAATGATCACTAGTTCTTTTCGTTATTCGTTAAAAACTCATTATTTGTGCACGATTCGAAGTGTTCGGGGCTGGAAAGATGACCAATACTTATAATTTTATAAATCAAGTGATCGGGATCGTTTGGTAAATTGTCATTGAAGATTTGTCACTAGTTGTTTTCGATTTGTCATCAGTACGAGATGATTTATCGCAAAAATTCATTAAAAGCTTATCTTTCCTCACAATTTGAAGTTTTCGAGTCTGAACTTTTTAACGGATCATCGCAATAAATTGTAGGGATCACCAAACGAAAACTCTAGTGACCAATTCACAGTCGACCAAACGATTCTGATCGTTGAATTAATAAAATTATTAGTACTGAACATATGACCGACCCCACACTTAGAAATATGCGGAAAAATAGTTTTTACGAATTTTCGTAATAACTCGTTTCGTAGTGATGACCAAATGAACTAAATCTTGTGAACTCATTTTACAAACATTAAAGCAAGATCACTCAAGATGCTTTCATGTTAAAATACTGTTTATTTGAACCACCAGAACGAACAGATCGCGTGAAAAATGGTCCCCGAAGTTGCTAATAATTCAGCTTACGATCGCGAAACAACAATTCACTGGCAGTGTGTTAACATGTTTTTTTGAAAATTTTAAACATTGGTAAATCACGAGGGTACAGAGAACTTGCAAACAACATTTCATTAGTGGAGCCATACCAGTCGAAAAACTAGAAGGTGATAGGTGTAAATTAATTAAATTTTAATTTTAATTTGAAGGAAAGTGAAAGACAGTCGGAAATTACATTAAGTATTTCATAATAACCGAGGTCGCACTATTGTCGAATCCCTGGCTGATACAAAGAGGGAGTCATCATTACGATAACCAAGAAGGGTGATCTCAGCGAGTGCAAAACTAGGAGAGGCATAACGTTGTTAAATGCAATAGAAACAATTAAAGCATTTATTAATCTTAATCGTATTTCACCATGTATTGATTCACTTTTGAGACGAGAGCAAGCGGATTTTATATAGAAAACGTCTTTGTACATTCTTTGTCGATTTCGAACGGGCCTTCGATAAAATATCTAGAAAAGCTATTTGGACAGCATTGCTAAATCTCGGAATTCCGGTAACAATCGTATACCTTATCAATGAATTATATAGAGATGCCGCCTGCAGCGTTCGTTTAAAGTCACGTACATGACATCGGAAATTATTAGTTTTATACTCACTCGCTAACGAACTCAAAACCAATCAAATTACGTGAAATGCTTTATACAACTTTGTTGTTGTTTTAATATATTTTGTGTAATACCATGGTTTTTTCCGAACTAACTCACGATGTCATGAACGCACTATTAAGGGCAAGAGCAGCGACAATTTCACCATCTCCAAAGGAGTCAAGCAAGGATGTGTCCTCTCACCTACACTTTTTTTGGTTATTCTGGTTTAGGTTATGGCGCAAACCAAGATCGATACACCAAACGACATTCAAAGAGCATGAATGATAGGCTCAAGATCTCGAATATACTGACGACATCAGTATGATGAAACACAGAGTAGACGATATGACGTGTAAGCTTGAGAGGTTGATTTATAACGCTGAACAAGTTAGCCTAAAGCTTAATTACTCAAAAACGAATTTGCTGGGAATCGGAACGACCCATAATCGCGAATAATTCAGAATCACCAACGATGCAACGATAGTCATTGAAGACGTGGAGAAATCTAGCTACTTGAATCAGACATGATAGTCCGCCTAAACAAGGCGCACTTTGCTTACTATTGATTAAACAAAGTATGGCGAGCGCATAACATCTCCAGGAGAACCAAGGTAATGATCTTCAACTCTAGCGTTAAATGGGTCCTCTTATATGGTTGTGAGACTTGGAAAGAAAATACCACCATTTCTCAAAAATTACCAGCATTTATCAACAATAGTCTACGGCGAATCTGTGACATCTATTGGCCAAACACGATTTGAAACACGGATCTACTTACACTAACAAATATTGAGCCAATCAACACCGAAATTAAAAGTAATAAAAAGGCAATGGGTATATGGCACACCCTTCGGAAACCGGACAATGACATTGCAAAAATGGCTTTTGAATGGAATCCTCAAAGTAGACGAAACTCCGGACACCAAGTGAACACATGGTGCAGATCAGTCGAAACGGAATCGCAAATAGTAGGCGCATGGCGTAAAATCAAAATGCTAGCAAGAGATAGGCAATATCTTTTTTTTGTTTGCTTTGACTATGTATAGTAAAAAAAAATGGAGGACAAAAATAAAGAAAAATATTAAGAAAAAAAAAGAATTAATCGAGCTCCGTCCCAGGTGGTCATATTCCAGAATTCATTCCCAAAATCATTTTAGAATCCCATTTCTATTCAGTGCCCTAATTCTCTAAAAACCAAGATAAATTGTAAAGTGTAAAAGTGATAACTTTTACACACGAAAAAAATTATCGTAGAAGTCTAGATTTATATTGGATATCGTGATGTTTTAGTAATTTCGCATTCACTAAATTTTTTTCAAGATAAAATGTAACGTGGCAAGATAAGTTTATGTCAAAAAGTAACACAAGTAATTTATCGCGGAATAACTTTGCTAGAATGTGTAAAACGCTTTCGTTTGGATATTATTAATAGTTAATTGCAATTTTTGATATTTTAGTTTATAGTTTTATTTTAGAATTAAATAAGATCAAGCTCTAATTATTAATTAAACTCTTACTAATTATTAATTAAATTTGTGTACTTATAAAAATGGACCATTATCGTTGGAATTAAAATATTCTTTCAGTAAAGTTAAACATTCGAATATGTTCATCGAACGTCTTCACTATTACCTATACTTTTACTTAGGTTTATATCCAGCCGTTCCACAAATACAACAAAACAAATAAATTTATTATTAATAATTTTATGTTTAAAGTAGGGAATATATAATGTACCTATTTATATAAGAAGAAGAAGACTTAAGGGGTAGAATATCCTAGAACAAGATGGTCTGTGGATTACAGCCAAAGCAATTTTAGTTGCTCAATTTTCAAATATAAATGTCAAGTGTTTCAAGTGTCTGATTTGACAACATCTAAAATGGACCCGCTCTCCACATAGCAAGCAAAGTTTTCAAGTTTGTGGGCACTTGCAATATTTTAGATGATCATTACACTTGCACTGGCACAGTTAAAAATTTCACGAGCACAATAAATATGACACCCTATAGAAAATCAAAATTAGTCAACAAATTTCAGTTTGTTGTTGTTTAATATTTCATTTAGAGGCACTAAGAGCTCTCAACAGTTTATAAGATCTTACAATGCTTTAACTCTAAACTATTTATTAACTAATGTTTGAGAAAAGTAACAATTAGGACAAATTTCGAAAAATAATGAACGAGAACAATATTTAATTATATTATGTATTAAAATTAGCTTTTAACTAGCACTAAGGCAAACAAGATGTACATTGCATAAAATCGATTTCTAAAGTGCAGGTAATTGATCAAAGTCTCACCTCCTACTCGTTACCGATCCTTAAGATTAACCCAAACATTTTACAAAGATTAAACATTAACTCATGGTAAAAAAACAAATCGTAACACTAAAACGTCCTTCCATAACTAGACCTACATCAAATACTAGAAATGGGTCCGATTAACTAATTTTCGGTGTTATTGGGAAGGCACATAAAAAAATTTTGGATGAGGAACTCGTGGAGTTTGGAAAACTCGCAGTGACTAACCAAATTTGATGGTTAAATGAGTTTCGTTGCTTAAAACGCATAGCTTTTTGTAGTTTACTCGAAATTCTAAAATTTTAATAAGACAATCCCGGGCTTTCCGAGATCCGACTATTATACTTAGGTATTGTCAGGTCGCATGTGCGGAAAGAACTAAATATGGCATCGGAAAGAGCTAAACATGTCTTCAACACCGAAATACACTGAAATTATGCACTACTTAAGACAGATTTGATTGAATTTCAAAAACATATCGCAAATAATAATTATGTACATAATTATGCGATTTTGTATGTAGTATAAAGAATAACCTTTAAACAGATTAGAATACACAACATTAATCAAAATTCAACTGATCAATCAATTGTAAATAAGACTTATATTGTACACGCCTTTACCATACGAAGTAAAGAAATTTTTGGCTGTTGTAATGTTCTTTTCAAACATTTGGTTTGTTTTATAAGTCTATCTAACCGTATCTTGATTTGAATTTCAAATAACTCCCGACTCCGATCATTTTTCAATATGATTTTGGGGGCTATGTGTGATTCTAGATGGCTTTGATGTGTATGCAACAATTTACGTTTCTAGAGATTATATTTTTTGAGTTATTAAGGATATAAAATAATTAAAATTTCGTTTTGACGTTTAATGTTATCTTGCTCGCTTGCTGTCAATAGGTTTATCTTGGGTAAAAGAACTGTTTAGAGAATTCGATTTAAAAATGCCAAGATAATATATTGTATAAAATTTTCACTTGTAAAATTAGCCATACCACAACACGTAACAACTAGAACTATAAATTGTGAACAGATGCTACTTAGAGTAACTTATATCCATAAGAATAATGTTGAAATTTAAATGGGAAGGGTAGTTATAGGCCCTCAAAGTCTAAATATGAACCTACATACATCATAAGAGTGTGTTAAGTTTTGACATTTATTTATCGTAACCGTATTAAATTTTATCTTGGAGTGCAATTACAGAATGCAAATATTGTAAAAAGGCAAGATAAATTATCGTTTACACGTTTACAAATTATCTTACTGCTTAGAGAATTAGAGCACAGCATAGCAAATCGCAACATAATCGGCTAAGAAATGCCTGAGTTCAGTCAAAGATTAAATTCGATCAAATAGATTAAATTTAAAAACATTCGGATTTAACGGGCAATTGGATTTAATGGACTCCCCAATTAGCCCGTTAAATCGAGGTTTTTCTGTACAACATTTTACGTTAAAAAGTCATGTAATCAACGCAACAATTTAACGTAACATTAAACATAACAGTATTTAACGCAGCGTGTACATGAAACCAAAACTAGTCCCCCAAATGTTTTACCAAACATAAAAAAAACTGTTGTCGAGTAATCACCTCAAAACGACAGTACTCACCATCTCAGATGTAAATTTCTAAAATGTGGAGACAATGTCAACTTATACTTCCAAAAATACTTTCTCATGATTTTAAGTACTAGATTTAACCTAGGTTTCAACTCCAAGCACAGATATGTGTTCCACGTGATTAAAATTTAAAAATGAAATTAAAGTTGAGAAGGATATCGCTAAAAAATCATTTAACGGTTCAAAATCGCACGCAAAGTATTTCTTTGAGTATCTCAATGAGAACTCCAAATTAACGAGGAGTAATGTTTTTCTCTACCATTGGATGGAAAAATTCATCGTGATGGCTGTGAGAGACAGAACAAAACTTCGACCAAGGTTGGAATGGTTTTCTATTGGCTTACTAAAAAAACACCGTTAAATGTAAAATGTGTTGAACTAATATTTCCTGTAGCAGGGTATTCTTACATACCACCCAATCGTGTTCCTGCGCAGATCGAAAAAAAGGTTAGAACGAAAGATACTATCGTCGATATTCGGTTATATTTAGATATTTATACAGCATTTGGAACAACAGTAAAACTGGGAGATGAATGGCCAGCCAACGATTTTAAAAAAGAAGTTAGAAATTATCTTAAGTCTCCGAGCAACTAGCACTTCAAATCTTAAGAATCTTAACGTATGATTGAAATAGGAATCCAAATAAGCAGGTTCCAGTTCGTGGCGAAGTTTTTTATAAATCGGATTTGGGAAAACTATGAGCATTTTGAAAAAAAAACAGAGTGGTTTATTCAATGACCCCAACTGTTGCTCCGTCTATGTAAAAATTTACCGATGTAGAAAAACCTTTAACCACACACTTTGTTATTGAATCGAGAAACAATGGTTCGTGCGTATCTTTAGAAGTTTATTCGGACTAGCGGATACAGGAGATAGTGATATAACAAATGCTCCAATTTATGAATTCCACGCTGAAAACGATAGTCCACGAATTAGTATGTAATTTGTGAAACTAATAAGTGTCATATATTCCAAGTATAAGGCATTTGATGAACCACCCCCATTACACAATTTTTTATTAATAATTAAAACGTAATTTGTATGTAAAAGTATTAATTAAAATGCCCAATTTTAACCCAATACTATAATTGGTTTAAAAACAAAAACCAGAATTAAAAGCAAAAAATTTAACCACAAATCTAATAATTTCAATCAGACAGCAGCCCCTTGGTGAAACCCTTACTAGTTAGCAAAGTTACCGAAAGAATCAACAATCAACAAACTTTTTGTTGAAATGAACGTTCTTAAAAAACTGATTAACCCACTTTCAGTAACCGTAGTGACATTGAACATTTCATAGCGAAAATTGACTAACCAAACACCAAAAAAGCATGGTGAAGGAAGCACTCAGGAATAAGTTCCCTTAAAAATACGCCACAACCGAAACCCAATTCCACGTCAGTAAAACTGTTATTGGGAATAACATTCCACAAAGAAACTGGTCCTGATTTAAAGTTTAAGCCAACAACTCTTATTATTAAACCATTAAAAAAATAATGGAAACTACATAGTGGGAAAATAATAATTTTTCGCGAAACCAAGAAAGGCCACAGGAAAAAATTACCTGACCGCTTCATCTATCAATACGCAAAACCCGATACATACTCATCTACTGAATATATTCTCTTCTATATTCTCATGAATTTCTTATGATAAACGTGCCCACTGTTATTCCCTTCAACACATCTGCAGCTACATTGCCATAAGCTTGATGTGAAATTTATTTACTAAGTTGCTGCTTCCTTTAGAGTTAAATCTTGCATAATTCTCTGACATCCTTATCTTAGTTCCAACTCATTCATGATCCGCTCATATCTCCCTCCTGTTGCGGATACAGTATGCAAGACATCTGCGTCTTTCTCTTGGAGACTGGAATTTAAAATTCACGAATAATTCATAATTCGGTCTCGCAACCGAATATCAGAGGTTTTAAAATTCCACTTGAGCTTCTGGCAACCGGTTCTGTTGAAAACGTTGTAAGTAGCTGGCCAACTACAAAACTTTACGAGGTATTTGTTTGAAGTAATTTTATTTTAAAATTCCTGCGTGACTTGTCGTTCAAATTCGTTGAGCTGGTCGCAGACTTTCACCTCAAGAGGCGTTATTTGTCCTCTTAGCTCTTTAATTTGAAGATCTTGAGTGTGCTGAATTTGGATGAGTTTGTGGTCCAACTGGGCAAACCAAACCACCTTGTTCCGTTCGTAGTTTAGCCAATTGCGGACTATGCTGCTCGCCTTTCTGAGCTATTTTGGAACCTTGCTGATCTAATTTCACACCTTTTCCTGTGGGGAGGTGATCCTTATTTTCGAAGATATTGTAATCTTATTTTTTAATTTGTTGCTTTACTCTAAAAGGAGTTGATCCAATTTAACGTCCATTCCCTTTAGTTGAAGCAAGAGTACCTATACAGCATGCCTTTTATGACCATGGATGGTGTATGTTGTTCAAAAATAGGCGGTTGTACTGACATGTTTATTTCTATTTGATCCATCGCTTCGGGTCCCTCATTTTTTGCATCTTATTCGTAATGCTAAACTATCGCTTGGCGTAAATGAAGGCATCCCCCTATTCATGTGATGTATAGGTGTTTAGATTTTTAACCATTACTTATATCCGCAAAAGTGCAAAATCCGACTTCTGACACCAAGGTTACGAATTTTGGACATTCGTACTGGAATTTGAAAATAAAACACTCAGCGTTTCAATTTACAAGATTTATTTTCCCACACCTTAATTTAAAAGACTTTAAAGTCAGATATGGGATTTTGCATTTATGCAGATATTAGCAATGGTTAAAAACCTAAACACCTATACACCACAGTAATAGAGGTAAAGCACAGATGATGCTGAAACAGAAAGGCGTAGATCACGACAATCATCATCGATGCCAGGACCATCAGGAAAGCTGCCATTTACTCCAAATTATGAGCAGAAAGACCAGCCTTACGAGGAAAAAGTAAAAATTGAGGGAACCTGAGTGATGGATGGAGAAACAATCATTTCAGTACAGCTGCCTACTCCTGAATAATATAGAAACTACTCTTGGATATGGGAGATATGTTTAAGGTACTCTTGCTTCAAAGAGTTCCCTTCACTAAAGCCCAGAGCAAGACGAAAAATTTGATTAACTCCGAACGGAGCAAGATCAACAAGATTGAAAAAGACGGAGCAAGGTGGTTACTGTTCTGAGTTACGTAAGGGGGAACTACGGGCAGAGCACGGTGGTCGGTTTGCTGAGTTGAACCGAAAGCTCAACCAAATTCAGCACACTGAAGATTTTCAAATTAAAAAGCTAAAAGAGAAGGAAGGAGAGATGAAAGTCGACGGTTATTTGACCATTTCAGGGAGGGTTTTATTTAGCTGGCCATTTCCAATAGTTTGCGAGGTATGTGTTTTGAGGCCAAGTTAGAGCCTCAAAATACATGCCTCGCAAACTATTGGAAATGGCTAGCTAAGTAAAACGTTTTCAACAGAATCGATTACGGGAAGCTCAAGTGGAATTTTAAAACCAATTACATTCGATGGCGAGATCCTATACGAGAATTTTAATGTCCGGTTTCAAGCGGCAGTAAAACATAATGGTTGGGCCAAAGAGAAACAGCTCAATGCTTTCATTTGGACTCTCCGAGGGAAAGGCGCAGGTATCTTGCATACTGTATCCGCAATGACTGAATTGGAACTAAAATACGGGCTGTACCACCCAAGATTTGCCTATAAAAGGGAAAGCCTGCAAGATCTAGAAAGCCTAACGTGGGGAAAGCCTGCAAGATCTAGAAAGAGAAGTACATATATAGATTGGTGCACCAAGCTTACCGAATTGCACGTGCAGATGTGTTGACGGACTAACATTAGACGCGTTTATCAGTGAAGGAGACCATCTAAATCTTTATTTGAGACCCTCCAACTAGAGATAAAACCATGAATGAAGTTTTGATGTTGGCTTTAGAATATGAGACCGCTAGACCAAGGTTAACCACTGACGCGTTGGATTCCAAGGATATCGCGGAGATAAGAAACATATTCAGAGACGAGTTCGGTCAAAGGTTGAGCCAGTTGATATCAAAAGAATTATTTAGAAGCGGGAAGTAAGGTCATTAAATACGAGAGTGTACGCAACGATCGAATGATCGTTTTGCGCGGCAGCCCAATTCCCGAGATTACCAAAATAAAAGCGCATCGGAAAGACAGATTCCGAAAATAATGCAAGCCATAAAGGCATAAAAGGTTAAAATAACCAAACCCAGAGGCGAACGCTTGGTACTAGTTCGGATAATGAAAGTTTATAAGAAGTTTAAAGAGAGGTAACAGCCAGAGAAAAAGAGGGCAGAATGTTCAGTGGAGTTGATTGCTATGGAGTGCGATCCAAAAGACCGAGACTGAGAGTCATGCAAAGACACGCATAGAAGCTTATACTATGTCAAGATCGCCATGTAATATGTCATGTAATATGTAAAAATCGCCATATAATAGATTTGGTTTTAGTGTAATGAAGTTTGAATTGCTAGAGATATTTATATGTGGAGAAGAGTGGCCTGCGCTTCTGAAGCTGTTAACAATAAGTTAACGCATCAACTAAAGCAGCGTATTTGGCCCTCACCGTGCTCTTTACCTTATTGTTGCAACTTTTATATGCAACTTCTGTTTTCAGTAAGGCGGTAAAATTGAGAGACAATTGATTGCGAGGTTAAACTCAGCTTGTACAATTTATTTCTGATTTTCTTTTACAAATTTTGGTCTTTATATACCAAATTATACAGCTAATCATACACAAAATATTTAATTAGTTTATTGCCTATTCTGCATAAAGAATACGTTCAACTTCGATTTATAATTTTACTTTACTCATCAATTTTCATCATTTAATTGTTTTGAAATACGATAAAAATATATAACGCATTCTTTATGTATGAATGGTAATGAACTTCACAATTTGCTTATGTTTACATTTTTCTTACTACGATATTTACTATATTTTACAAACGAATGGAATGTAATGTTATCTCATTACACCCTCATCCCTCAAAAAAAAAATTTTATATTTTACAAAAATTTTAAATTTTTAATACTTAATTTAACTATGATAACATTTTTTTAATCTATTATTGTGTACTTCCTTTTTTTCATTATTAATTTCTATTATTGAATTTACTCCTCTTCTTTCTATTATTTTAAATGGACCTAACTATGGACTTTCATGTTTTCTTCTATTTTCTTTTGTTAAGTATACTAAATCACCTATTTTCAATTCTATACTTTGAACTTTATTGTCTTTTTGTTCCTTTCTTTTTATTTTGGCTAAATTCAATAATTCATTTGCTTTTTTATGCGCAACTCTTAATCTTAATCTTAATTCATTTACATAATTTTCTATATTATATACTGGTTCATCATTATTATATATTTCACCTGGTAATGGACATAATTTTCCATAAATTAATTCAAAAGGTGAGTATCCTGTGTCAGTATGTGGTGTCGTATTATATGAAAAAACATAATACGGAATCCATATATCCCAGTCATACTCATTTGTGAAAGATAACAAATATTCATTTAATACTCTATGATTTCTTTCTAATGAACCTAAAGTTTCATGATGATATGGTGTTGATTTTATATGATCAATTTTTAATAATTTACAGATATTTACCATAAGTTCATTTATATACTCGGTCCCTAAGTCTGTTTTTAATCTTTTAAAAATTCCATATTTTAAAATAAATTTCTCTACTAGTACTCGTTGGAGGGCGAAGTCCGAGATTCATACCTCCTCGCGGTGCTCTCTGGGTAACGCTAAATGAATCAGGCGGTGTAGTGGAGACGAACAGACTAAATCCTGTTTATAGTCATGGACACTACATGTCAAGGCGGGTTATTGGCGCCTTAAAACCAATACCAAATCAGCGTCTGTTCTCCAGGTTAGGTGCGGCTGAAGCGGGCGTCTGTCTTGTATCAAGCGGCTCGCTATATAAATGTGTTCAAGGTAGGACTGGATGCCTTAAGATTATCACCAGTACGTGACCCTCACACGTAACAAGCGGGTTGAGCGGCAGGCCAACAACCTTCCCTCATAAAAACCATTTAAGTTATGAACCCTGAACAAAGGCCTCGGATTACCATATCGGATTCATCACAAACTCGACCTCGGAAATTGTACACGGACAACGCTTTAACAAAGTGTTCCATCAACAACCAGCCGGAGTACATCGTAGAGGAAGACCCCGACTGCGCTGGCGTGACGACGTCTCACAAGACCTACTCGTATTAGGAATGTCGAAATTGGAGGACGAGAGCGATGGACCGAGAAGGATGGAGGACCATAGTGCGGGCGGCAAAATCCCTTCATGGGATGTAAATGCTAGAGAGAGAGAGAGACTAGTACTCGTGCTATTGTTTTAGCTTCTTTGTTTTCAATTGGGAAAGCTTCAATGAATTTAGTTAATTCGCATTGAATTGTTAATATACAGGGTTATCCAATTCGAGGTTGATAAAGTAAACTTAAAAAAAATACACAAAATATTCGGAATGTATTGTAATTTTTATTTCATTTTACAGATTGATCCTTGCCATTTTTAGTTAAACAAGATATCATTCAAATGTCCTCCACGGGACTTCTTACAGGCCTTGATTCTTTTGAGGTAATTTTCAATGACTTTTCGGCACATTTCGGGCGGTATCTCGGCCATTACCTTACGAATATTAGTTTTCAATTCGTCAAGAGTTTGAGGATTGTTTGCGTAAACACGATCTTTCGCGTAGCCCCATAAAAATAAATCCAAAGGCGTTAAATCACAGGATTTTGGAGGCCAATTGACATCAGCCAATCGCGAAATCAAACGTCCAGGAAATTTCTCTTGCAAAAGATCTCGATTTGCTCGTGTTACGTGACTGGTTGCTCCATCCTGCTGGAACCACGTATCGTCAAGATCATAATCTTCGATTTTCGTAAAAAAATAATCGGTTAACATGCGGCCATAGCGCTCAGAATTGACGGTAACGGTTCGTCCATGGTTGTTCTCAAAAAATACGGCCCAATCACACCACCAGACCACAATGCGCACCAAACAGTGACTTTTTCCGGGTGTAATGGCTTCTCTACAATAAATTGTGGATTTTCTGAGCCACAAATTCTACAGTTTTGCTTATTAACGTATCCACCAAGCGAAAAATGAGCTTCATCACTGAAGAAAATTTTGTTCGAAAAATCAGCATCGACGGCCTGTTTTTCCGCGTTTAATTTTAACGCGTTGGTCGATTGTTAAATGCTCCATATTCTTAAATGGCAGAATGTCAACTAAATAAATGACAGCGTACTTGACGTTTATCTTTGACAGATGTCGGTATACAGATTTCTACTTTATCAACCTCGAATTGGATAACCCTGTATATCTATAGTCATTCGAGATTTTTAATGGTCCTACTGTATCTATAGCTACTGTTTCAAAACTTGTTGTAGGTGTATCTGTAATTACTAATGGTTCCCTAAATTTTCTAACTTGTTTATTTCTTGTACATTTTTCACATTGCTTGACATAATTTTTTATCATTCTATTCATATTTTTCCATATATATTTCTGTTTCAATTTGCTAATTAATCTTTTGACTCCTGCGTGACCTCCATGGGGTGAATTATGATATTCTTTTATTAATTCATTCATTTTATTTTTATCTTTAATTTCTCTTGGCGCCTTATATCACTTTATATTTATATTGGTTTGCTTATCATTTTTCAATATTTTTGCATGCATTTTATTATATTTATCTTTAAATTCATTTTTATTTATATATTCAAATATTTTATCTTCACCCGCTAGCGCTAGTTCGTAAATTCCCGATTTCTTCATTTTCAATATTAGTTTCTCCAAGATCAAATCTAATTCTGAGTATGGATTATCACTAATTTCTACAATTACTTTTCGTGGAATGTTATTCCTTAATTCACTATTTATTTGCAAACCTTCATTATTTTTATTTTTATTTCTGGTTAACCTTTATATTTTCATTTATATTGGAGTCTCTTATTTTATTTTCTTTATCATTATTACTGGATATCCTTTCATTATTTATATTAGCATTTTCAAATTTCAATCTAATTGCTCGTTTTAAATCTGTTATAGAAGTACTATCCCAAATATGCATTTGGCCACAATGTATAATTGGATCCTGTTCTCCTACTTCTTTTTTATTTTCGTTTATTTCCTGTAATTTCTTTGTTTTACTTCTCGTAACTATCTTTATATTTTTGACTTCATCTTCTGTTGGTATCATGGCTTTCAAAGTATCAGAGTTTATTTGAATTCTCGATAAAGCATCTGCATTTGTATTCATTTTTCCCGCTTTGAAATGTACTTCGAAATTATAATCTTGTAAATCTAATCTTATTCGTGTTAATTTTGATGATGGATTCTTGTGTGTAAATAAACTAACTAGTGGTCTATGATCTGTTACCACTGTAAATTTTCTTCCATATAGATATGGTCTGTAGTAGTTAATTGCCCAATGTATTGCTAACAATTCCTTAATTATAACAGGTTTGTTTAATTCATGTTTAGTTAATGATCTACTTGCATATTATATTGGTAGATCTTTTCCAATTTCACCTTGTGATAGTACTGCGCCAAGTGCAAAATTAGAGGCATCAGTAGTTAATATGAATTCCTGTTCGAAATCTGGATATTTCAAAATTGGTGGATTGATTAGTTTTGTTTTTAATGTTGAGAATGCTAAATCACATTCTTCTGTCCACTCAAAAGTTGTACTTTTCTTTAGCAGATTATTTAGTGGTTTTGCTATTTTCGCAAAATCTTTAATGAATCTTCTGTAGTAATTACAGAAAGCTACAAAACGTCTTGCTTCATCTGCGTTTTGTGGTGTTGGATATTTCTCTATGATTGATTTCTTACTTGGATCTGTTTTAATACCTTCAGGTGTTACTAAGTGTCCTAGGTATACTACTTCTTTTCTTAGGAAATTGCATTTAGATGGGTTTAATTTTAAATTGTATTCTCTTAGTTTCTTGAATACTTTAATTAGATTCAGATTATGGTGATATAAACTACATCCAAATATTATTATGTCATCAACATATAAAAATGCCTGTTCTTCAAGACCCGTTAAAGCGATTGTCAACATTCGTTGAAAACTGTTCGTAGAAATTTTTAATCCAAAAGGTAATCGTTTGAATTGAAAATGTCCACGGTTATTTGAAAAAGCTGTTATTGGTTTAGATTGTTCATCTAACTCTATTTGATGAAATGAGTTCGTTAGATCCAAAGTCGAGAAATATTTAGCTCTGCCTAGCTTATCCAAAATGTCATCTATTCTTGTTAGTGGGAATTTGTCATCCATGATTTTTATATTAACTTGTCTAAAGTCTACTACTAAACGAAATTTTTTATCATCCGTGTTGCTTTTCTTTGGTACTATGAGCAATGGAGAATTATATGGGCTTGTAGATGGTTCAATTATTTCCATATCTTGTAGTTTTTTTTACTTGTTTATTTATTTCATCTTAGTGGGCATGTGGAAGTCGATAGTTTTTAATATATACAGGATTGTTATCTAATACATTTATTCTTTGCTTATAAAAATTATTTGCAGTTAGTTTTTCTTCTTCAATGTGAAATATGTCAGCATATTCTTTACAAATGTCTAATATACTACGTTTGGCTATGTTATCTATATTATCTAATGTTAATTGTTTTATTAATTTTTCTAACCTATCCTTATTTTTAAATGCATGTGCCTTAATTTTTACAATGTTATACTGTGTCAATGGTCTTATATCTGGTGTGAATCCTTTTATAGTTATTTCTTCATCAGTTGTATTTAAAATCTTTATATGTGCTATACCTTTAGCTGTTATAATAGTGTTAGCTATATAAATTCCTGGTTCTATTTCTTTATTCAAAATTACTGAATCTTCTTCTATCGGTAATTCTATTGCAGTTATAATTTCTGTTCTAGGCGGAATTAGTAATTTCGCGGTAGTCGGAATTTTTGTTTTTATTGGTACAGTTATGTCCGTTCCGTTCATGTAAATAGTCATTGTAAAATTTTCATATTCAATTTTACATAAGTGTTTTATTAAAAAATCTCTTCCTAAAATTCCATCTGTTTCTATAGGAAAATCTGCTGAAACTAAATGAAGTGTCTGTTCTGTTATTTGTCCTGCTAATTCCAAATTCATTGTTTTTGTTCCTAGAGTATAGATTTCTGTATTTGAGATACCAGTTAATTTACATACTTGTTCATCTTCATAACTATTTAATTTTAAATGATTAATTTTACATATTGACACATCAGCACCTGTGTCTATTAAAAATCTTAAATTATTATATGATATTTCTGTTTTAACATCTATATAGTTTGTTACATTATTATTTATCTTAAAACTATTCATTATCTTATATTTATTAGTTCTGTTGTTCTGTACCTTCAGAGGCACGAAAAAAATTGATCCTTCTTGATCTTTCATTATAATTTGGTTTATATATTCTACTTTGTGAAGGATTTTGATATTTATTATTATTATTATTATTATTACTATTATTATACCTTATGTTTCTATTATAATTTTGATTCTGATAATAATTTGTATTTGGTTTGCCTTGATAACGCCTATTAATATTTGACCCGTTAAATTTTCTTTTATAAGGATTATTATATCCATATGAATTATTAAAATTATTATTTCTTACAATATTCATGCTTAGATTTTGCATACTTTGTTGCAAGTCAAATTCTTGTGCTAGTTTTTCAGCTTCAAGAAGATCTTTTGGCCTTGCAATCATTAACATTTTTTTAATTGGTTCATTTAAACCTTTAATAAATGCATTTAGTGCAGTGATTTCATTTATATTTCTAACTATATCAGCATGCTCAGATCCTTGGTTTTTGATCTGACTATTATTTAGTTCATTTAATAATTTATCAATTTTTTGAGCATATCTTGCAATTGACAAATTACCTTGTTTGATCGCTGATAATTCTGATATTATTTGTAAATCTGTTTTGACTTTTATAAAATTATCTAAGAATAATGCCTTAAATTCTTTTATAGTTTTTATATCAGATTGCCTACTAGCTAGCTTTGCTTTAACTATTTCCGATGTCTTAGTTTTCATTACAAATTTGATTAACTTTATTTGTTCTCCTTCCTTTAATGTATCCGAAATGTATTCCACCAAATTTATGAAGTTATTCACTTCCTCCGGATTACCATTAAATTCAGGTATTACTTTTATACCAACTAGTATATCGAAATTTGCCATTATGCCTACGTATTTTTGTATTTTATTTAAATTAATGCAAATTTCTTCACTAAAATATTTTAATTCAGGATTAATTTTTATTATGCATGAAATTGTTTCTCTATATTCTTCTATTTTATTTTGTTTTTCTAATTTGTAATTTTCACTATACATATGTTCTATTAGGACTTTTCTTCAAATTTTTCAATAATTCATCTACTTCATTTTTTATTATTTTTAATTTCAATACATTTAACATTGAGATGATAAATAAAATTTTATTAACTAGAAAAATTGTTTAAGCTTTACTTATTTCTAAATTTACATGCTTCTCTACTTTTCTTTTTATTAATTTTCTTAATTTCTTAATTATTATGTAGATTATTAAGGAGATCGCTTGATTTATTAAAATTATTTTATATAATTCTAAATTTGAATTATCTTTTTGCTCATTATTCTTGCCATTTGTATTTTGAGCTATAATTATCTCTTTTTCCGGTGTAGCCGGTTGATTAACCATTTTTTTATTTTTTATTTTTTTATTTAACAATTATACATTTAAAAATATTTATTCTTATAACTTATTAATGTTTATGACTTATTTATTACAATTTTTATTTTTTTTATTTTGAATTATATCTTTTTTTAATTTATTTAAAATTTCTAATTTCTTTTTCATGTTATTCTTATCTTTATCTGTTCTACATATATCAAGAATTCTAAATAATTCTTTCTTTTCTTTCTTAATTCTATTAATTTTTCCACCACGTTTCTTCTTTTTAATTGGGGCTGTTTCTTGTACTGCTGTTATTCATCTTTTTTTGCTCTCTCGCGGTATTCTTCTATTGTTATTATTTTCTTTTTTTCAGAAAATACTAGTGATTGCTTCATGTAATCCTCTATGCTTCCTTTTGGTAGTAATGATGGATCGTCACGATATAGCTCCTTGGTGAAGTATTCTTTATATTCTGCTAACGACATCTGCTTGAAGTTCAAGTTCGGATTGCAAGATCGCCATATAATATGTCAAGATCGCCATGTAATATGTCATGTAATATGTAAAAATTGCCATATAATAGATTTGGTTTTAGTGTAATGAAGTTTGAATTGCTAGAGATATTTATATGTGGAGAAGAGTGGCCTGCGCTTCTGAAGCTGTTAACAATAAGTTAACGCATCAACTAAAGCGGCGTATTTGGCCCTCACCGTGCTCCTTACCTTATTGTTGCAACTTTTACATGCAACTTCTGTTTTCAGTAAGGCGGTAAAATTGAGAGACAATTGATTGCGAGGTTAAACTCAGCTTGTACAATTTATTTCTGATTTTCTTTTACAAATTTTGGTCTTTATATACCAAATTATACAGCTAATCATACACAAAATATTTAATTAGTTTATTGCCTATTCTGCATAAAGAATACGTTCAACTTCGATTTATAATTTTACTTTACTCATCAATTTTCATCATTTAATTGTTTTGAAATACGATAAAAATATATAACGCATTCTTTATGTATGAATGGTAATGAACTTCACAATTTGCTTATGTTTACATTTTTGTTTATGTTTACATTTTTCTTACTACGATATTTACTATATTTTACAAACGAATGGAATGTAATGTTATCTCATTACAAGCTGAAAAGAAGGTATATGCTGAAATGTGACGAGGCGGGAAACGAATCAGAGACATGATGTACGAATAGCGGTACTCGTTCAGAAAGACGTAAAACAACTGATTTGTCAAGTAGTAAGAGGCCACAAAAATAACGGAGCTGATACATTGACGACGAATGTATGTACAAGAATCGACCCACAGTATAGAAAGCAACAGCATATACGAACAACGAAAAAATAGCGGAAGTACAAGTGGGAGATTTGCCTATTTTCGTTGAGGTGATTTTGAGCGGCTTTATAATTCCAGAAAGTAGAGAAGCAGATCTCAAGACGCACAACGAGATTATAAAGGTCCATACAAAATTGTCAAGAGGATCATGACAATGAGTATCGAATAAAAAAAACCTGGGAGGTGGACGAAATGTTGTGCAGGTTCATAGACTGAAGCGATACGAAAGTGGACGTGTCTGTTCGGGACGAGAGAACCTTCCAGGTGGGTGTCGCATTTCGAATTTCACTCTATACTCTGCAACACTTGATGGTCGAGTGGTTAAGGTGTTGCATCAAGTGTTACCAATTAAAAGGTCACGAGCTCGTATCTTGTCAGAGTTCATAGTTTTATTGGGACAATTATTTTTTCTTAACACACATCGATGTTGTCAGATCAATTTCCTCCACTACTGACCGAGGGAACTGGATATTATAATGACATTCCATGTGGAGGGGAATATTGCGGTAAAAAAAAGCAATTGTAAAGGACGGCAATAGTCATCATCGAAAATACTGGAGCAAACAACGGCGTATCATTATAAGTAAACAATGCGAAAAGTTATATTAAAAGTGAATTAGTGACCAGTCACAAAGAGTAAAACTTGCGAATTGCTGACACAATTAAAGGTATTAAGAAATAAAGTTTGTAACGTTTACTGTTTTGTTTGCAAAGTCCAGTTCAGTACGAATCCGTGTCGAATGCCCGAAAAACAAGACAAATCACAAATTTTTGGAAGCCATGTTTTAATTGTACCTTTTAAAAGTGTAGTCTTTACTCGTTCGTATATCGGAACACTATCACTCTTTCGAGAAAACATTTCCATTGCAGTAACAATGATTTACATAGCTTTTATGGAAGCTACTACTTCCGATGAACCGATTTCAGCCAATTATCATTCTGATTTTCCAATTAAGGAAAATAGGTTAATTGTGAAATTTTATCCCGATCAATCAATCCGTAGGGACTGTAAGTTCAAGGGCCGAATTTTAGTTGAAACACACTTTGTCAAAAATCCTAATTTCCACTAAAATTCTGGAAAATGGATCTGAACCGATATTGTTTTAAAATTAATTCGCACAGGTTTAATTCAATAACTTTTTTTCTTAATTAGGTGTCAGCTTCTATTGGAACTTGATTAGAAGTTTAATCATTTAATGATTTTCCTATACTATTGACGATTCTTATGTCATCGAAACTTTCAACTTCTTTGTGAATTTCGTCATCGATCGGTGTGTTTCACTCTTTGAACAATTTTGATCAATCGTTATTGTCCATCTTGGATTTTCAAAGATGTTCCTAAAAGTAATTTTATTAAAGATAATCTAGACCCGTCACTTTTTCCTAAGGTTCTCCAGTAGGGCTTCCAGCAGCGCTGCGACCTGACCAGGGCTACGATGTTCGATAATTTATAGAAGATTATTTCTCGTTTCTGTAAAATCAAATTTGTCTCTGTTTCAATTTACCAGCCTGCTTAATTGCAACATTTTGATATTTCTACTGCGTTTCTATCACCAAATAATTTATTTTCGATTCTAGAATAAAAATAAGTGAAATAGAGATATTGTTCAAATATATTCTAGTAGGTTGTGATAGCAATAGAGAAGAAATAATTGACAAACGAACAGAAGTCAAACTAATTCTAGCAGAAAGAGACGTATACTTCAATAAAATATCGAAAAATGGTGATTTTAAAACATAACAGCCTAGTAGCAACGTGTTGTACCATCACTATTTTCGACTTTCCACTTAATTTATGTCTGAATTTTCAGGAATCAATTAACATTCTATTTCGCGTAATCAATTATCTGTTTTATATTGCGATCTCATGGGTGCCATTTTACTCGTGCAAAATGAGACACAAACTGTTAAATCAATGTCAACATGCGCAATAATACAATATTCCAAGCGGTCGATGACACAGTATCGACACGGGTGGAATATTGTATATTGTAGCAAATTCAACAGGTTTAATGTTTTTTTTATATTGTACTTTTGTTGTATATAATTATTGTCGAATTCATGCGTAAGCAATATTTTATGTATAAAACCCGGTTTATTGAGGTAATAAAATCAGAATTGAAAAACAACTGGCGGACAATAAAACTCACGTTGTAAAGGAATTTTACATTGAGATTCGAGCTACCACAACAACCGGCAGCCAACACGTTCAAATAACATGGAGTCAAATAACAACGACCGAGGAGGTGAAACTTCATCAACCAACAAGAATAACCTATCATCTGAATCATCCAGTAAGGACTACCAGCATCAGTCTGCAAATTCTAGTAAAGGGGTAGCATACAACAACCAGAAGCTGCTCAAGAAGCAAGATGTCCTGATGAGGATGATGCATAGAAAATTAGAATCAATTGAAGAAGCATTGGACAACAACAACATTCCAATGGAGTTCATTAGGCTAAAAATGGCTCAATTATCGCAAGAAATGGGGGCAATTGACGATTTGCACATAAACCTCTTAGTAGAAATGGAAGAGCAAGAACAAACAGCACCCTACTTTCAAAATAACTACTATGAGGCGCTCAAGGAGAGAGTGGACTCAACAACATTGCGATGGCAGCGCAGCCGGAAAGAAGAAACTTCGAACCAGGCTGGAGAAGTCAAGGTACAATTGCCCAAGATAGAACTACCAACATTTTATGGCGATTATGAGCATTGGAGCTCATTCAACGGATACAATCAAAATGACTTACTTGAAGGCAAATCTACAAAAAGGAGCAGCCCAGTTGATCAGTCACCTCTCAACAACTGGTGACAATTACAACAAGGCCTGGGAAATACTGCAAGGAAGATACAACAACCCCAGATTATTAGCAAATAAGTATTTCAATTCATTATTAACTTTACCAACAATACATGCACCATCAGCGGCAGCAATTCGTAATTTGCATGACACTACAGTTGAAATATTACACAACATCAACAAGTTAAAATTACACTCTCCGTTTGAAGCCCTAGCGGAAATCGCTAGTCTCTACGAAACATCATTACAGAATCCGAGAGAAACTAAACGAATCAATGAATTCTTCAGCTTCATAGAAAGGAGTTTCCAATCGCTAGAGGCTATGGGGTTCAACAAGGTGGTAAGTGCACAGCCGTAACCAATGGTACCACTGGAACGGGTACACGCTACAACCGTAGACAGCCAGTGTATAGTAAAGGGATGCCAAGGAAAGCATCTGCTGCAAGACTGCAATCAGTTCAAGCTAATGACAACGCTAGACAGAAGCAAGTTGGTCTGTGAAACAGCTACCTGCATACGTTGTTTAACGCGACATTCAATGGGTAACCCATGCAGATCCGCAATACGATGCATTGGTGCCAAGGACATCACCACACTCTTCTGCATGGTAATAACAAGGTATCAACCAACATGGGGATCACACAAACTCTAGTAGTTAAACAACAAGGGCCTGTATTACTACCAACAGCAATGGTCAGAGTAGCCACAGACACTGGACATCTCACCACATTGAGGGCGTTAATTGATTCCGGGTCCCAAGCTACATTAATATCATCGAGAACTGCCAATCTGCTAAACATCAAAAAGAGAAAAACACATGTTAACATTTCAGGCATTGGCGGTAGCGAAGCAGGAAAGTGCAAGCATACAATCAACATTAAGCTTGTGCCAAGATTTGATGGAGACTTTAGCTTAGACATCGAAGCTTTGATATTTAACAAGCTAACCCAACAACTACCTGAAGCTGATATTGACACTAGAGCATGGATCCATCTTAATAACATAAAGTTAGCGGACCCACACTACAATCAAGCTCAGCCGATTGATCTCATAATTGGAGCAGATTACCATCCATTGATAATAACCAATAGTATTATCAAAGGTGACCATCGAGAACCAATGGCACAGAATACGGAGTTCGGATGGGTCGTATTTGGCAGCCTGAGTAACGTAAACACCAAAACAAGAACAACCATGGTGACAACCAAGTCAATCGAGGAACAACTAAAATTATTTATAGAGGTTGATAGCATTCCTGAAGAAAGGAGCCATACAGCGGAAGAAAATCAAGTTGAGGAGGCATTCCAATCAACATTGAGTCGAGACACAGATGGACGATTCATAGTAAAAATTCCATTTAAGGACGATCACGTCAAACTTGGCGAGTCTAGAAAAAGAGCAGTCGCCAGACTTCTCCAAATCGAAAGAAGATTCGTCAAAGATCCGGGCTACGAACAATTATATAAACAATTCATGCAAGAATACATAGATTTGAGCCACATGGAGTTGATACAAGAAAAGCCAGAAGTGGAGCGCGGCGATAATGCGTATTACATAACTCATCACGGCATTATCAAACCAGGCAGTTCAACGACCAAGCTTCGAGTAGTGTTTGATGCATCATCAAAAACAACAACTGGGGTCTCGTTAAACGACATCATGATGACCGGGCCCAAACTACAAAGAGGAAGCACAAGATTGTCATGTCAGCCGACATCGAGAAAATGTTCCGTCAAATCTGGCTCAACACAAACGACCGGGACTATCACCGAGTATGATGGAGACAGGACTTTTCCGAGCCGATAAAAGCATATAGGCTAAAACAATAACGTACGGAACTACCGCTGCCAGCTTCCTAGCGGTAAGAACATTGATTCAAGTGGCCAAGGAAGGATGCAATACTCACCCAAAAGCAGCTAAAATAATGATGACCGACTTGTATATGGACGATTTACTTACTGGCGCAGACAGCATTGACGAAGCTCTACTGTTGCTGCAAGATCTGCAAGCCCTCACAGCGCAAGGTGGATTCAATTTGAGAAAATGGGCATCCAACTCTCCCAAAATATTGCAAAGCCTTCCTAGAGAGCAACAGGCCAACGGAAATATTCAAATAAAATTAAATGACACCATTAAAACGTTGGGAATACTATACAACCCGGCGGAAGACATTTTTGAATTCGATATAGCCGGACTGCAACTAACCAACAACCAGCACACCAAGCGCTCATTCCTATCTGACTCTTCAAAGCTCTTTGACCCCATAGGATGGCTGTCGCCGACAACAATCATGGCCAAGATCATGATGCAGGATGTTTGGAAAATGGGAATAAGCTGGGATGAACAACTACCAGAAAGAATAAGTGCCAAATGGCAGAACTACAAAGATGACCTGAATGAGATATCAAGATTAAAAATTCCAAGATGGCTCAGTACAACGTCTAGATGCAAAACAGAGCTACACGGTTTTGCTGATGCGTCAGAGCACGCCTATGCGGCAGTGGTTTATTGTAGGACAGTAGATGACAACGGTAAACCAGCAGCTCAGCTGTTAATGTCCAAAACACGGGTTGCACCAAGCAAAACGAAGCTATCAATCCCTCGCCTCGAGTTAAATGCGGCCTTATTATTGGCAAAATTACTGAAACACGTTCAAGACACCATGAAGCTTGAGAACGTTAATACATACGCTTATGGTCAGATTCAACAATAACACTCTGTTGGATTAAGGGAAACCCAAGCCGCTTCAAAACGTTTGTGGCAAACAGAATCTCGACGATTAAGAAGAAACTACCAACAACAACTTGGCATCACGTGAAGTCTCAGGAAAATCCCGCGGACGCCGCCTCACGTGGCATAACACCCAAGCAGCTCATTGACAACAACTTATGGTGGCATGGACCAAGCTTCCTAACAACTATGCCACCGCAGTGGAATACTGAAGAACTCGTTCCGGACCCACCATCAGATTTACAAGCAGAGCTGGAAGAAAAGAGAGTGCTGGTGACGATAATAAAAGGGTCACACATGCTTGCAGAGTTATTTAACAGGCTGTCCACATTCAGTAAAATCAAGCGCACGGTCGCATATTGTCTACGATTCATAAATAATTGCCAACAAGAAAATGGTAACAAGGGTTGGCTAACCGGTAATGAACTTAAGGCAGCAGAAACAGCAATTATAAAAATAGCCCAAGACCAAGATTTCGGGCCAGAAATCGCCTGCATGAACAACGACAGAAGGCTAGAAAAGGACAGTAAGCTAGGTTCATTAAACCCCTTCTTAGACGGAAAAGGCTTACTCCGTGTGATGGGACGTCTCCAAAACTCCAATCTGACAACCGCCAGCAAACAGCCTGCAATTCTAAGCAAAAACAACATAATTACTCAACGGATAATTGAGGAAGCCCACCAAAACACATTACATGGTGGCGCACAGCTTACCCTTGCAATACTGAGGCAGAAGTATTGGATCATCGATGGGAGACGAGCTGTAAAACAAGTGATACAAAAATGCATAACCAGCTTTCGCTACAAACAAAAACACATGGAGCAACTAATGGGTAGTCTACCATCAGCAAGAGTGAGCCCGCGGAAGACCGTTGTCTAAAACGGGAATCGACTACGCAGGACCCATCCAGCTAAGAACCACCAAGGGTCGGGGTAACAAATCCTATAAAGGATACATTGCCCTATTCGTATGCATGACAACCAAGGCCATACACATTGAGATAGTGAGCAGCCTAACAACAGAGGCATTCATAGCGGCCTACAAAAGATTCGTTTCTAGACGAGGGCTTTGTACGGATATATTCTCTGACAACGGAACCTATTTTGTGGGTGCAAATTCCGTAATGAAGAAGACGTACAGTTCAGCGATGACCACATTACCTGACGACGTAGCAGCCATGTTAGCCAGTGATGAAACGACATGGCATTTCATACCACCTCATACCCCACATTTTGGCGGAATCTGGGAAGCAGGAATAAAATCCGTGAAATTTCATCTTAAGAGAGTAATAGGAGATTCAACTCTAACATTCGAAGAATTAACCACCCTCACCACTCAAATCGAAGCGGTTCTCAACTCTCGGCCGCTGATCGCATTAACCAACGACACGACAGATACAACAGCGCTAACACCAGGACACTTTCTCATTGGAGATGCTCTTAAGGCGATGCCGGAAGCGACTACCAGCAGCATAGGATTAAGAACGAGATGGCACATGGTCGAAAAAATGGCGCAAGACTTTTGGTAGCGATGGTCTTCTGAATACATTCACCAACTTCAACAACGGAGCAAGTGGAAAACCTCCCAGCCAAATTTGGCAATAAACGATCTAGTATTGGTAAAGGATGATCAACTACCCCCAACTCGCTGGAAATTGGGACGGATCACAGACACTCACGCCGGAAAAGATGACCTGGTACGAATCGTAACAGTAAAGTGTAAAGACGCGACCTACAAACGACCAATAACAATGCTGTGCAAACTTCCTATCAACGACGATCCAAGTGAGATGTTACCTATGAAGGCCATTGCAACGCTCAAGGAAACAACCACCGGGAAGGCCAGTGCAATTACAACTGAAAACAACAAACTGGTATCCAGGCAACAACCTCACCGTTGAACCAAGGCGACAGGAAAAATGAATCACATGGCATTAGCCATCCTTTCAGTGTGCTGCCTATTCGGTCTCGTGAGCAGCAACATCGAAATAGTTGTTCAATACAATTTATCTTCCTACTGGGAGGAAATTGAAAACTTTAAAAGAGCCCACACAGAGCTACAATCAGTTTTTAGGGAGCTGTCCGGTTTAAAATGCGACATCATACTTCAGCAACTCTTATTTCAATATAATTATTTGATAGCAGACAACGAGCTGTTATTTGAAAGTAATAAGGATCGTATACAGATGAAGCGAGGGCTCGGTGACTCAGTGGGCCTTGTACTAGGGGACCTATTTGGAGTACTCACCCAGCGAGAAGCTGACAAGTATGAATCTTATTTTGAACAAATTAACAGTGACGAAAATTATCTCTTGACTCTCATCAAAAATCAAACAACTATTGTGGATAACACCATCAATTTGGTAAAACATAACACAAACCTCACCGCGGCATCTATAAACAACTTAATTAAGGATCAACATCGTTTGCGGCAGGAAATGATGCAGTTAAACGAATATAGAACGTATGAAGACGGAGTGCGATCAACGCTAATGACCATTTTTGAAATGATGCTAGATCTAAAGAGCCTCCAGGACACGCAACAAGGATTGCTCAACGTGATTTATCATGCTCATCAAGACGTCCTGCATCCTTCCATACTCACCCCAAGTCAGTTGCAAGAAAAGTTGCAATTCATTCGGCAACACTTGCCGGTAACTATTACTCTACCAGGACACGACATTCACGACCGAGTAACTCAAAAAAATGTAATAATTGAAATCACTTTACCACTGTCGTTCGTGTGGGACTATACACTAATAGCTGTAGTCCCAATTCCCAACATCATCCATGGAAGCACTCAGTCACAAATCATTAACTCCACTGACTATATAGCAATGGATAATCGGCATGAACACTTCGCATTATTAACCAGAGAAGACGTACATAAATGTCAAGTATTTAATATCTCTTATGCAAAGTATCACAAATTATCAACACTCCTTCAAATCAAACGTCATGTGAGGTAGCAATATTACAACGAAAGAACGAGTTGGACACCATATGCGGCACTAGGTCAACCAAAGCTAGCAATCATTGGATCAAACTTCACGCTGCCAATCAGTGGATATATGTGATACCCAACGAAATCACAATCGATGTAATATGTGGGTCTAGAATCCAATCTTACACTATCGTAGGTTCCGGTATAGTGGAAATCGAATCCGGCTGCGTGCTCAGAGACTCTGACGTTCAATTAATTGCTGTAGGAACCGCTAAACACAATATCAATAAATTTGCTCAGCAGGCGACTCATTTATTGCATAGGGCCAACAACCTACGGGAATTCAGTGCTGTGGTCAAAAATAAGGCAAACGAGGTGGATCAATTGAATTTACTAACCACACCAGAAACAACCGGATTGGATGATCAGCTAGAATCATTGAAAAATGATGAACAGATTACCTTTCATCGTCAGAGTGCTCATCATATCCACCATTACGCAATGATTCACATTCTATTTGGGAGTGCTGTAGTAATAGGAGTCATCTGGGTAGCAAACAAATTAAGAGGAAGATGCATTGCAAACCACCGGCCGCCATCTCCTCTAGAGAGAGCCAACGAAAGCATGGTTTAACAGATGGGTGACATCAGTAAGACACGGGTGGAATATTGTATATTGTAGCAAATTCAACAGGTTTAATGTTTCTTTCTTTTTTATATTGTACTTTTGTTGTATATAATTATTGTCGAATTCATGCGTAAGCAATATTTTATGTATAAAACCCGGTTTATTGAGGTAATAAAATTAGAATTGAATTATAACGCATAAACAACAGTTAGTTTAATTCTCAGTGAATATTTGGAACTCACCAGTGGCAAACCAAATATTCACATAAACAAACCAAAATCTAGGCAGAGGTCAGATTTTTACACAAACTAAGTTGCAAGTCGAAATATTGATTGCACAACATGGCGCCCCAGGATTCAATTACCCATCAATCATTAATTTGAAACCTACTTGATTGTGCAAAATAAAAAAAAATGAGGAGGCCAAGTTTTACTCATTCAATTAAACAGCGACAATTGACTCACTGAAACGAACCTACTGAGAATTGAACGAATCGTGGACTAGATTGATTAATTAGTTGAACATACTGTGATGTATGTCATAAAATGTAAATTAATTTCTTCCTTACAAAACGTTTGTTCATCCAACACTAAAATTGGAATATACGAGTACAAATATAAATAGTAACCTTCTCTTCTTACCGGCCATAAACCACAAACTACTCAAAAATGCCACAGCCACATACGTTACATCAATTTAAATTCCCATAAACGAAATGGACGAAAAGTACATCGTAAAAATCTGTTAATTGGTACAATAATATTATGTCAGATTTTATGATTTGTTTGTAATAATTAATTTTTAAGAATCGTAAAACTGGAAAACAGTTAAAAATGTAGGGTTAATAATAAAACATAATTCGTTAGAGAGGAGGAAAATGTGTAACAAGAAAGCAATATTTAATTTTATTTTAATCGTACACTACTCTGGAAGTCTGCACCATCTGTTGTATCATTTATCATTTTTATAATTTTATATGCTGAAATTACTTACTTTGTATGTACTCTCTCTACGTACAGTTATTTGAGATGAAATTTATGTTATCCGATAATAGTTGATGTATGGTTGTTATGTTTAAGATTGAATGAAAATATGTTCTTATGTTAGAGTTTTAAGAAAATGATTCGTTGCATTGCACATTTCTTAGGGGTGAATGAATGTTTTATTTAGAAATATGGAAAGGTAATTTAGTCAGACATGAACTGGAAAAAATAAGAAAAACACTAAATGTATACAGCCAGAGGCAAAACAAACGATTAATTTGGCTTTATGTTTATGTTTCTCTTGGTTGTTTTTTGGTTCATTTTTAAACCGGTTTAACCATAATTTTTTATAACTTTATTTCTTTAAGCGAGTACTTTAATCGGTCTGAACCAAATTAACAAAATTTAATACCTGGATAAGTTGTTAGAATTAACAATAAAATATCGGGGGTTTAACTTATAGCTTGAAACTTAACTTCCTCATCCAGGATACTTTATTTATTGGAAACAATAAATATACAGTCGGCAAAAAGAGTTAACAAGTTTTATTAATCACCAATATTTGGCGTTTTAATCGGGAGGTATCAGATTCGAATCCCGATCAGGCAGGATGCAAAAGGGATTTTTCATCATCAGATTACGATCTGTAATGAAAATGAACACAACTATGACCCCCATGGTGCTCTAATTGGCTTGAAAATAGCGAAAAAGAGAAACAAATAGGCTCGTAAACATTTTCAAGGAATGACGAACTTTATTTCAACAATATCAAATTGGGATTCCAGAAATCAGTTTGTCATCAAGGAACAATTAGTTCCAGAAAAACAACCAGTTAAATCAAACGTGATGGTGGGGATCCACCAATTAAACTTTATGGAATATATAATTATTCTACTATAATCGATTATGAAATCCAAGTAAAAACTTATTTCTATCTATACAAACTCACAAACCTAGAGAGCTTTGTCTACGAAACTTAATTTCGAGGGGTATGCATGCTTTACATATGAGAAAAAGAATGATGATGTAATTAAAGTTATAACTAGAGATCATCCTTCAATCTGCGGAAAGCAGGAAATTATTGATGATCACACAAAAGGGACATCTAATAGAAAATGGTGTGATTATCATTCAGAAATCAAAAATTTTGAAGTCGAGATCTGTGAAGTTAGCCCGAAAAATATCCCGAAAAACTTTCTATATCGCGCTAGTTTTTTTTTGTCATCCCGAAATTTTTTTACTATCATGACGTTTTTACTCTAATGATATTTTTTATTTTTTTTTTGTTGAAAAATACCAAAATCATAAGGACTGTATCAAAGATATTTGAGGTAGAAATTTAAATTGCTTCTTACTTCCTTCCTATTTCTACTAATTAAATTTTATTAATCAGCCGACCAAAAATACAGATGTGGCCAAATTATTATCACATTTAGATATTTGGAAGATTATTGCCTTTAAAAAATTAATTTTTCAAATAAAAGTTAAAAAATTTTATGATACTATATTTATTAATACTTGTTGAACATTCCGTTAGCATTTTTTAATAATTTTATCCTACGGAGCATTTAACTTATTGCATTTTAGGCTTTGGTAAGTAGATCGGCGTCATTTTCTTAGACTCCTTTCAACGCTTCGATCAATTCTGATTGGGTGCGCGGGCACTTTTCTAGTACTTTTTTTTTAAGAATATCCCAGATATTTTCGATGAAATTCATATCTGCCCTATTCGCTGGCCAATCAAGGACTGGCATCCAAGTCCTTAAATATTCGGTAACGTTTTGCCGTATGGCACGGAGCCTTGTCATTCATAAAATCTCCGTCCCCATTGAATTTTTCATTCATAGTCGGTGCCAGTTGTGATTGCATGACAGTTAAATATTGATTCGCGTTCAATATCTCGTTTGCTACATAAAGGGGGAAAAGTCTTTTGCTGTTGGACAGAGGAAGGTAAACATTCTTCTCCTTTTGATCTACGAATGGTCCAGGACATTGCTATTGTCAAAGTCATCATAGTCTCGTCACTGAATGCAACCTATCAAGAAATAGAAAAAGATAAAGTTCAAAGAAACATTTATTGAAAAGTGTATCTTTAAAATATTATTAAAAGAACGACTTTTATTGTTTGTTCCTTTTCCCAGCCTAACTAAAATGTTAATTTTTGCGAAAATTTGCTGACGAATGATCGGCTCACTCCTGTTTTCTGGGCTATTTGCGCATGCGTATACTGACCTACTTCCAAATAATTCATCTCTAACTTTACTATTCTTATTATCCTTAAAATATTCCAAAGGAACGATTTTGGAAAATTCTCCATCGAATTTGACCATGGTTTCTTTTTTAGAAATAGGTAATGTTGGTTGTTCTATTGCATCAGATGGAAACGTTGTTTGTGCTGCTTTAGACGATGATTTTCTAATTACTTTATTTTGAACTACTTGACTATCATTTCTTTCGACAAATGACGTTTTAACGTCAACCCCCGCCTTGCGCATCGCCGGTGGTTCGTTAAATGTCTCCAACCTCAAATTTTCGCACTCACGTTGGTTTCGACTTACTTTTTGAACTATCCGTGCATACTGCTTACGGGTTCGTTCATCTTTAAAAAGATAACTCCGTGAGGTGTTCGAGTGCAATAAGTTGAGGCTATGTGGGATTGTCTCTAGATCTAATATAGCCTTAGATTCTTCTGAAATAATTTTCAAGTAATGTAATTTTCTCGCAACTACTTGTAACTTATCAGTTACTTTTAAAGTTGCTCCTAAGTCCCACAGATTTTTTATAGTTAAGATCATCTCGTTAACTACCCCTTGTAAAGAGTGTAAACCGGATGCGATCTAGTCTACCTTGAACGTGTAGCAACTTTGTTGACACCGCTGGCAATTGTTCGTCCTCTGTAATAACTCCATTTGTTATTTGGCGAAACAGTTGTTTAACACCTTCCAGTTTGTGAAGACATGTCACTACCTCTTCTTTGGGTGATCTGACTGCGGCTTGATGTAGAACCAGATTATTCCGTTTAAAATTTAACCGTTCTTCCATCAATTCCTTCTTCAAAGCGATGACAGCTTTAGGATAAAACACGACGGGAATCTTCCGACATTCACATTCAATCAAGATCTCGTCGCTGTATAAATGTTCTACATTCATTTTGCGAAAAAGGTACTTAACTTATATCTTAAAAACTAAACTAAACTAAATAAAAAAAAAATTTATTTTAAGTTTACACAAAAAATAAAACAACTATGGGTAATATTCCCCTACAATGAATAAATTCCGCCAACTTGGATCAAAATAAGGATAGGATAAAGGAATTGAAATTGAAATATTGATGAAACTGTCTCCTTGTTCCCAATGATGCAACGGTAGTCTAAACCTGACATACAAGGTGATCCTCGCTGCTATGGTGAACTTGAAAACAGATAACATTAATGGTACCCAATAGGCCATGGCAAAATTCTTGCCCCCATATCCGCAGCTGGCAGTCTTACTCTGAACTCAGCAGAGGAGCTCACCTGCGAGGGTGACATAATGTTCCCATGTAAGTCAACCAATGTTGCTGAGGTCTTTTCAGACACTCGAACCTCGGCTGCTATGGCTGTCTATTGGGGATGATAACTCGCCGGTTATCACCAAGGATTTCCGCAGTGTGTGATATAATAATGTTTAACTTATGTCCTAAAACCTCATCAATATCCGTTCACTGATAGAACACCGGATTGGACAGCTAAACACATTATACCCTGAACGCGCCTAAAACTAACTATGGGAGGACTTGCAAAACCCATCCCGAAGGATGACAAATTTAAATAAACAACACAAAGTGGAATTTTCGCAATAACCTAACTATACACTGCGACTTAGAAATCCATATTTTTTAAAATAAATAAACTTTTCCTACGGCTTGTGGTAATTTCTTACCGATAGCCATAAGCATGTAACAGAGGAAAAATAAAATTGGGTGCAGTTCAGCTTTACGAGCCAGGATACGGAATGACCGATCTGAGAAATGAGCAGCCCTTTATACCACCCGATAACCGCTCGGCAGGAAAGGGATATGCCCATTACCTCAGGGACCGCATCATTCTCCCTTACTGATAACGCAAAGCATAAACTGTTGGTTGTACACGGTACAGAAAACCGTACAACTGAATTATTGTCTGAGTTCGGTTATCACCGCATGCTCCAGCCTTCTACCATATTAGATGAATTCTTAAATTCCTATAACTACCACGAATGTCGGTTTATCCCCCGGAGGGCGGGTTGGGACATGCCACAGATAAAACATCCATTCGGGGATCCAGCATAGGGGCTCAAAAATCATCAATTCCAGTCGGTACGCGTATGACCCACCACGAATAAGGTCAGGCTTGCCGCTGTCATACTCGTATCGATAGAAATTGACATCCAACAATGATAAAAGCCAAGAACACGGTCATTTAGACCGACTTCAAATTTTACTTAGGAGTATTTAACAATTTTTGAACATTACATAACGTAATGTCGACTATCAATTTAGACAAGAATGTGAGGGAATCCTCAATTGAATTTAATAGACTAATGGTGGTATTTATTACCAGAATTTTTGGGCCGAATTATGTCCCCTTTTGGGCGCCACTGTAACAATAAAAGTTTACTGTCTTACAACAGTATGCCCTGTTGTTAAAGAAATTTGTCCCCATTTCATGCCCTAGCCCCATGTGCGGCTTGGTTTCCCGCAGCTCAGCCTGGTAGGGGATGTGGTCGTGGGTTTTTGGGGTTAGGTGAAATAAGGGACCTAGATTACCGCAAAATCATATACTCTCAGAGAAGATGGCCTAAAATTTACCACCTAAAATTTGAATCAAAAAGGAAAAGGGGATCATCGGACCCAAAACTGGCGGTTCCTAAACATTTTTAGGGAATGGGTTTTCACCCATGGTTGTTATTTCTGGCTTCTTAGGGTAACATAATTACCTTAAGAAGCACAGACACACTTTAGCAATGACAATAAAAACTTAAAGTTAGTTGGTGAATTGAAAGTGGAGGAGGTCCTTAGCAGAAAGAGGGTGCCCAGCCTATGGGCTGGGTTACTCTCGATGCCCTCGCTTCTAGCAAGACTCAGCTTTGCTAGAAGCAACTAAGGTACCTCGCCACTATTGTAATGGTTAGTAATTCCGCCTTAACACCATACTTACCAATATATATCTCCGTGTTCAAATCCAAAGTCACACGCACGCACACAAAATTATTATTACTAATTGTTCAACGGTCTACGCGTATTGATCAGTTATTTTGCATACTTTCCGGCGAATATACATGTGGATTGTTGCATTTATTTTGACGTTTGTTTTGGTTTAGTTTATCTTGATCAAAATATAAATTTACATTTAATTTAAAAGTTGATTGGTTTATTGACGAATGGCAAAGTTGAAAAACAGCTATCTCGCGGAAATATTATGAACCACCAGACTTATAATAACAAAGAAAATCGACATATGAAATAGCGTGAAATTCAAAATAGTTTCAGGGTAACGTTAATAAAATTATAAGAAATTTACTTTTTTATTTATGTTCTAGCTGTATATTTCAAAATTTATAGCTATTGTGTATGTGTAGTATTTATAATGTTTTTCTTAAAGGATTGTGATAAATTTTGAGTAAAAGAAAGAAGTGATGGAAGTTTGGCAGTTTGTGTCAAATAAAATACGTTTTTTTTTTAAATTATTTTTTATTATTCATTTAACCCAAACTTTCTTATTTATACAAGCTAATTTAGTTTTTTATTATAATGTACTATAGAAATGTTTTCCGACCAACTAGAAATAGATGAAGAGCACAAAAGTAGAATCGTAATCAAAATACACGAAATAATAAAGTATTTTGGAAGTGGTAAACGATTTATACAAGCTGTGGCACTATTTTGGTTTTCCCTGAGCATTGGGAATTGAGAAAAATATGTTCATAGCATTTTTGTCTAAATTAAATTTTTTTGTCCTACTGGAGGAATTAGTTTGGTGTTAATATTTTCGAAACAAAGCTGATTGGGAAACTTTTCTTCCACAAAATTTTTAAAGGGAAAAATAATTCCCAATATATCTTTGATTGAAAAATATTTACGCCGAACTAATTCTCCAACAGTAGGCCAGAAAAATATAATTTAAACAAAAATTCTATGAAAATATTGTTCCCAATTCCCAGGGAAAGCCAGAATAGTGCCACTGGTAGATTTTATTTATGCTGTTGGGATAGCTCCGCCACCATCACAGTGTATTGTAGGTTTATAACGTCATTTGCACGGGATAATGGTGATTGATGAACTACTTGTGGATGCTCTACTGCCCAGAACCGGCTGTTTTGTTAGTTTACATGTCCGCTTAAGTGAAAATGACATTCGTCACTCATAAGTAATTTTTCAAAAAAAATCCGAATTGTTATTGTCAAGCAACAGTATCTTATTTGCATACGTACGGCGCTTGAAATGATCTCTTAATTGGTAGCATCTCTTGTGGTTATTGAATTTTATGTCGGAATAAACCAAGTCGGTGTCTGATTGATGTCGTTGGATTATCGCGAACACTTAAAGCAAATTTTTTGGTATTCTGACTATTAATCTTCAAATTCTTTGATAATCCGGTAAATTGTATGCTTTGAAGGCACTATATTCCTGCCGAAACAATCACGAAATTTTCTTAATGTTAACATAATTGATGATTGGCGTGTGTAAAAGTTGTTCACTATATTGAAGGAGTTGTTCAATAAAAGATTTTTCTATGATTAATTTGCCACGTGTGTACTTCACGACTGTCAAGTAAGAACTGTCAACATTTCGGATGGACACCCCTTATAATATTTCCATATAACTTTTAAAATATTCGTGCATAACATGTGTCCATACAACCATCGACAAATATGCCGGCAGTTAAAACGGTCCTTGCCAATTGAAATTCATAAAGAATAAATCAAATTAGACACCAAAGATTTTGATGATTGTTTGAAAATCCTTGAAATCCATCTAACCTTGTCAGGTAAATTTATAAAAAAAAACGTTTTCAAGTGATTCATATTTCTCTTAAATTTTTTTTTGGTTGGTGCGCACATATTTAGTTACACTTGGGAAAAATGTATCCTTCCCAGAACCCAAAAGTAAAATATTTATTTTATAACCATAAAACATTTTGATTGAATATGAATAGCAACGCAAAAATCTCATGAAATATGTAAGACGTTTTTTTTTCGTCTTGGCAATTTTTTACTCTTGTATCCATAGTGTTGGGCCCATCTCTCGCCGTTCGCAAATCAAAAACATAATGATGTAATTGTAGTATAAAAAACGATATGGACCAAAAAAAATTTTTTTCAGATGAATAGCTACAAAACTTTAATTTTTCATTCGCCGCATCTTCACAAAATGATTGTTTACGAAAGGAAAAACTTCAAGAAGTAAATTAATCATTTGATCAAACGAGATGATGATATTCGACCAGTATATATTATACCACTCGTAAACACACACACACACAAAAGTATCGTTCATCTCCTAACAATACGAAATTATGATAAACTGGGTCACTTGGCCACTCGTCATATATAATCTAAACGCAACACACACCAAACAAAAAAATGTTATACATTTATTATTCCCAATTATCGTGGTGTCTACGGAGACACATTGCGGTATGTTTGGTTCATAATACATATATTTATGTTCAGAAGTACACAGAACATAACAAAAGAGCATAATGATTAATTAACTCGATAATATTCAATGCTTCTGGATATATTTATAAACATGACCAGGACCAACACTCAAAAATGTTATGTTTTAGATGTCCGGTCGTCTCGTACGTTTCGTGTACATGTTTATATTGTGTATGTTTATGAATAGAGAATCATCAAGATAATTATGACACCACAGAAACATAATAAACTAAATACGAGTATGAACTGTGTATTAATCTAGACTAGAATAGAGATGAAAAACTGGTGGAATTTTTTTTTTCATTACGTTTATGATACATTCGACTCTGTTGATATTTAAATATTGTTTTTTTTTATTTATTATTATTTAAATTATTACAACTGAATACAATTCATCTAGTAATTTTTCTTTCTTAATTTAGTCACTTGTAAATGAGAAGAGGTCCATTGGCCAGCTCCATCTATAGGTTATTTACTGAATTAGTCTTTGCTCTGGTGTCCTTTATCCATTAAATCAATTGGTTTCGTTCTCTGCAATCGTCTTACGGCATGTGAAGTGTCCAACATACCACGAAGCTCTTCATTTACGTGTCCATGAATTCCTGCAAATTTTTTATTTCTTCATGAACAGTCTGGATATTTAGGTCCCTATGAATTTTTCCCGAGCAGCCAATACATTTTTCGATATTTGATATTAAGCTCATCTTTTTTCTTTTTAACGTGCTCTTTCAATCTGAGCTTGGTATTTAAGGTCATCCCTAGATATTTAGCATTATTTGTATACGGAATCTGCTGACCGTTAATGATTACAGGTTTATAACTGACTTTTAGATTGATGAAATTCATATGCACATTTTTATCCATTTTATGATTTTGTCACATGCTTCTTGAAGTTTCGTTGACGATTCCTCGATAGTGTCTCCTACTGAGAGAACTGCAGTGTCATCAGCAAATGTTGCAAAGGTAACATCGTTTAATTGAGGTAAATCTCTGGTGTAGAGCAGGTAAAGAATAGGTCCCAAAATACTACCCTGCGGGACTCCTGTCGAAATTTTTTTAGCTCGGAATTTTCATCTTCATATTTCACCCTAAAGTGGCGATTCTCTATGTACCCCTTATCGAAGGTTTGTGTCACATCTAAGAAGATACTAGAAAAAAAAAATTTCCTCTCTAATGTATCCTCAATGGCATCTGTAAGCCTATGAACCTGCTCAATAGTTGAGTGTTTCTCTCTGAAACCAAACTGATATTCTGGGTTAAGATTTCTTTGTTCTATGATTCTTTTCAATTTTTTGAGCAACAGTCTCTCAAACAATTTTGCTAGTGTTGGTAAAAGTAAGCCTGTAAGATTTTCTATCATTCGGTGGATCGCCCGGTTTCGGAATCATTATTACTTTTGCTACTTTCCACTGAATTAGCACATGCTTTTTCCTGAGGATCGCATTGGTTATGTGTAGTAATTTACGCGTACCTTTTTCAGGCAGCTTCTTTATTATTTGCCCTATTATCAGATCGTAACCAGGAGCTTTATTTGCTTTTATGTTCTTAATTTCAGCTTTTAGTTCTTTTAATGTTACAGGCCTAATCTCTTTGAAATCAGATATGCTGAGCATATCAGCAGCTTTTTCGTAACTGATCTTCCGACCTAGAGGTTAAAAAGTTTCTTCAAGATGTTCAGCAAACAAGTCAGCTTTATCTTTCGCAGTTTTAGCCCCTTTTGTTGCTTCCCAGAGGGAATAGTCGGTATCTTTAGTTGGAGCTAGGGAACAGAGGTATTTTCCAATTGTTTCATTTTTCACTTTTTTTATTAGTGCCTTAAGTTTGATGCACGAGTTGTTTAAGGATATTTTATCTTGTGGCGCACGCGTAGTCTGATATTCCTTACGGGGTTTGCGTTTTTTCTGCACTAGTTCACTTACTTCCATTGAGTAAATAATGGAGTTTTCTTTCTTGGATGATAATTTGGGAGTGCATTCCCAAGCCAAACATTGTATGACATCAAGGAGCTTGTCTAGTTCCTCATCTATTTCATTTTCACTTTTGATTGGCAGTTGAGGTTCTATTTTTTCCTCTACCAACTGCTTAAACAGTTCCCAATTTGTTTTGTTGTTTGTGAGCTGCGGTGAATTTGTTTTTTCTATTACATTTTCACTAACCGTCATAATAACAGGAGAATGATCAGATATTAGACTTTCATCATTTTCTAAGAAGATGTAGCGTTCCGATATGCCTTTAGTGATGTAGAAATCTATAAGATCTGGGATTTTGTTAGTATCAGTTGGGCAGTTCGTTGGTTTCCCTCCTCAGTAAAATTGATAGTTTGAGTATTGGCCAGCTGCAAGTAATTCTTTGCCTTTTGGAGAAGTTAATCTTGAACCCCAGAAGGTATTTTTTGCATTAAAGTCACCCAATAATAATAATATACAAAATGAAAATAAATGAGTAGGGTAATCATCACCGATTTAACGGCAGTATTGATCTACCCTTTAACAAGAAAAATTATGAAAAAAAGTTATGAATATTACAATTAAAAATTTAACAATAAAAATATAAAAAAGATAAACAATTAAAACTAAAATTAAACTGCATCAGCACATGGATTCTGTTGCCTTTTTACAATTCAACTTGAATTTTACCGGAACGTAATAGTAATGGTGTCGTGTTCGTGTTAGTAAGTGTTTTTGTTTTACTTTGTTTTTGACATTTGAAACATCATTTGTCATTTTATTTCGAGCGCGTATTTCTCCTTAGTTTGTGTTTAAAAAACGATAATAATAATAATAGTGATTTCTTGTGTTAATTAAAATTGTTAAATTGATTTCTTGTGTTAAAAATTCCGTGACTATTAAATTTCAAAGTTATAGTGATCCGTCGTGTTAATTTGTAAAATAAAATTATAATAATGAACAATATAGTTCCGTTTCTGTACTACGACAGAAAAGTTAAACCTGCTCGTTATAATGAGTATCTACGAGATACTTTGAATCCTTTCGATATTTCGGATCGCTGGTAGGTTATATTTTTAATTAATAAGAATCATACATTGATTATATGAGATATAGAAGGAAATTTTAATACAAAGTTGTATGTGATTGTTACAGTTTCATCGATAATTATCGGATGCCGAAACATTTAGTTATGCAGCTAATTGAAGAAATCAAGCCGCATATTGAAGAACCAACAGGAAATATTTCTGCGGTCCCACTACATTTGGAGGTGTTGGCTTCCCTAAATTTTTTTGCAAGTGGGAGCCATCAGCGTCGTGTGGGGTTGGATGCTTTCGCTGTAATGAGCCAAAGCAAACTTTCCAAAACGATAGCAAAAATAAGTGAGGTCATTGGCTCTAAATTAATATTAGATCGTGTAAAATTTTCCTATACATTGGCAGACGCCAATCATAAAAAGAACGAATTTTTTAGAAAATACAGAATTCCGGGAATTGTGGGTCTAATAGATTGTACGCATATCGCAATGGCTCATCTAAATAAAAAAGACGAATATGCGTACCTTAATCGTAAAAATTTCCATTCGATTAATGTACAAATGGTAATGTTTGCTTAACTTTCTTGTTAATGTACTTAAATTTTGAGTATTAACGTGAATCTTTATTCTTTTATAGATATGTGATTACAACATGCGGATCATGAACGTGAATGCAAGATTTCCCGGATCGACGCATGATTCATTTATTTGGGGAGGAAGTACCATCGTCCCTATAATAAAGGATCTCAACTTGCAGGATAGTAAGACTTGGCTTTTCGGTAATTTAACCTTTTACTATATTTCAAAATTATTTAAATAACCAAATTATTCTTATTTTTACACAGGTGACAGTGGGTATGCATTAAAACAATACATGATGGTACCCTACAAAGAAGCAACAACAGACGCCCAAATAAGTTTTAATGTCGTACATGGAAAGATCAGAAATGGCATAGAACGTTGCTTTGGGTTGTTAAAATCTCGTTTTCGGTGCCTCAAAAGAACATCCGGCCATTTACATTACGACCATGCCAAAGCCGCCAAAATTATACACTCTTGCGTCACTCTACACAACTTCCTAATAGACCACAACTATCCAATAGATGATTTTGAGATTATTGACGACGATGATAGTGTTCCAATTCGTGCATCAGAAGAAAACTCAACTTCTGGTGAGCGCAATAGGGAATTCTTGGCCAATTTAATACAGGAAGAACATATTATTGAATGATGATTATAGGTGAATGAAACAAAAAGTCAAATTGTATTTAATTTTTTTTTTTTATTTTAATAAAATAAATTTTATTTATATAAAAAAGTACAATTAAAAAGACGAAATATGTTTTTAATAATATTTTATTTAGTATTTAACAACTAAAAATTAGAACATTTAATAATAAACATTTATTTATATTTAATAAAAAATTTACTTTTTAAGAAATTTCATTTAATTTATTATCTTAAAATAATACTTTATAATATAAGTTTATTGAACATAATAATAATAAGTTTATTGAACGAAACATTTAATTGCATTTTATTTAAAAAGTAAACATTTATTTGTATTTAATAACAAATTTAATTCATAATAAATTTCATTTAAAAATTTCAAAACAATTTATTTTCTAAATACTATATAATATACTTATAATACTTAATACTATATATGCACATTTCATTTTAATAATTTTGGTGGCCATATCGCAGACTTATGTTGATTGAAGAGATGCAGCGGGAATCTAAAAATAAAGAGAAAAGAAATTAAATATTTGTTTTAAATTACATTACCAAATTATAAATAAAATAATCCTATTTTGGTAGTGAACGTAAAAAGTCCTGTAGTAAGCGGTTTGTTGCTTCGCCTTGTGCTCTCAATTCTTCTAGCACCATGTTTGTCCGTTGTCCTTGTAACGTGTTGGTCCTTTCGCTTTGTGCCCTCATGCCTTCCATTAATTCAACTGTGCGCTCTTGGAGGTGGATAGATCGAATCACAGATGTTACTGCCAAACTTCTCTGTAAACAAAAATATAGCTTTAAAATTTGAATAAATCATTGGTTTTACTTAACTTACGCTTCTTGGGTCATTATTCATGTGTCGTTGGTCCCGAGGTGGTAGAATCTCGTTTATACGAGCACGTTGTTGTCGAGCTCGTTCACTGGAAGACGCTGGCCGATGAACCTCAGATTCTCTTACTAAAGATGAGAATCTTGGACATGGTGGTGTTGATTCCATTGTTGATGCGACTCTCGGTTGTGAAATCTACAAATAAAAATCAATAATACACTTAACTAAACATGTACACAATTTATGTATACTTACTTCTATACTATCGCTTCTTAATTCGGGGATCGATAGCGCCGATTGTGTTGTTGAATATGATTCTGTATCCATTTGCTCCTCCGGCTGTGTGACTTCAGTATTCTAATTGAAAAAATAATCATAATAAAAAGTTAAAAATATAATATATTAATAATTAAAAAAAATTACTTGTATATGATGTAATTGTGGTAAAGATTGTGTCGGTAGTCCTGCCGTAGACTGCGACTGTTGGTGTGTGGGTTGTGAATTCTAATATAAAAAAAATTAAAAGTTAAATATATTTATATACTCATTACAAAATTTATATATATGTACTTACAGCAGGTCTGCCTCCAAATTCCCTGACTGCTGGTTCGCCATCAAATACGTGTTGACCACACAGTGCAACTATTCGTTCCTCGAGATCAGATAACTCGAGATTATCTGGTACAACCCCACCCCCAGTAGCAGTTTGAGGTATTCTTCTCCGTTGATATTTTTTTTGACGGCTTTTTTTAAATCCTGCCAAGTCTAAATGGAAAAAATGTTTGTTTAATAAAAAATTTATTAAGTAGGTATATAAATTAAATTTTTACCCGCTTCCACTGGTCTTCGGTCCGTGTCACGCCAGCGTTATTCAACGTGACTGTAATCGACCGCCAAAGAGCAGTTCGAGTTCTATTGCCCTCGAAAGTACCTACACCAAAAAGTACTTCGAAGTTCTCCTCGACAAAGTTCACCAAAATTGTGCGTTGCTGCGGTGTCATACGGGCCTAGAATTAAATAAAATATAAAAGAATTAAAATATTTATAAAATCACGAAATTAAAATTTCAAGATTTTTCACTAGAATTATTAAAAATGATGGGATTTTTTATTTAATCCGACGCACCAAACATAACTATTAGAAAATTAGCACATACAATTTGATTTGTTTAGATTTTTAATTGATTTTTATTGATAAAATTATCCCGGCTTGCTTGTACATGACTCATATATGTACAAGCGGAATTAATATTTCAAGATTTTTCACTAGAATTAAAAATTAAAGGAATTTGTACTTACCATTTTTTAATATTATTTTATAAATCAAGATATCAAACAAACGCTAGTTAAATTAATTTTTAATTTCAACTTATTCGAATGAATAACAAACATTGAATGTTTAATATCTAGCTGTCTTTTTTTCCATTGCTAGCGAGCAGAGGAAATGTATTGTTTCCTCTACCGATAGTATCATTTATAAAATCGGGTCAACATTTTGGCGAAATTTCATGTGGATTTGCACACACACAATGATACAAAATGACAGCACACAATATTAAAAGTGTATATTATACACTATATAAGTACACAAAATTCAACTTGAATTGATTTTGAAAAGGCAACAAAATCCATGTGCAGACTAAAACTCCAAATAGGAAATCGATATTAGGGTGCTCAAAAAGCCAAACTTTAAGTAATTGGAGAAATGATTTTGAATTTATTTGTTGTCGTATGCTAAGTGGAAGTTGGTTAAATAAGGAAGGAGCAGTTACCAGGAAATATTTTCTAAAATGTTCACTAAGAAAATTTGGAACAACAAATAAGAGCTGATCATTGTTCCTAATGTTGTATCGCACATTTGATCTCAATAATCGGTGCCCACTTCGCAAATAAAATAAACGTAAAACCTTATAAACATATAAATGTTGTAATGGTTATACTTTAAAACTCAAAAATAATGGCCATGCAGAAACCCGCGAAGACTTAAAACTCATGATACGAATATCATATTTCTGAACAATAATCAGAATTTTTAAAGTTGAATGATAACACGATAAAGCATATTCGAGCCTAGAGTTAATGCAGGCATAGTGGAATTTTAGCAATACCGATTTAGGAGCTACAGGTCTTAATATATATATAAGGTTCGTAATGCATTGCTGAGAGACTTTTTTAATTTATCGACATGATGCTTCTAACTCAGATTACAATCAACAATAATTCCAAGATACTTGAAACTCTCAACAGCTTCAATGGAAATGCACAAGCTGGAGCAATTAACGGCATTACAAAAACTGGAATGATACGTTAACGGTGAATGTAAAATACTGCTACACAAACTAAAATGCATAATCTTAGTTTTGTCACTTAAAATTAAGAAATGCTGGTCAAACCATTTCCTTAAAACTAAAAGGTCCGCTGCAATTTTACGGCGAACATCAGTTTGTGAGGACCCACGATAACATAAGCTCATATCGTCTGCAAAGGCAACAATCGTGCCTGCCAAATTTGTACTAAAAATTGAGTTTATGAAAATCAAAAATAAAAGGGGTCCCAAGACGGAACCTTGAGGAACACCAATGTTTAAAACATAAGGACAGCTCATAGTTCCATTCATCTTAACAACATGATCACGATTTGCAAGATATGATTTAAACCAATTATTAATGTTTCCTCTGAAACCGGTTTTAGAAAGCTTATGTAATAGAAGATTATGATCAACCATGTCAAAGGCTTTTTTTAGGTCTACAAAAAGCCCAGCGCAAGAGTCGGAATTATTTAGCGATGCATGCACGCCATTTAAAAATTCAATTAAAGCAGACTCAGTGGAAAACCCATTGCGAAAACCGTGCTGATAACAACTTATAATACCATGCTTCTCTAAAAATACCACCATTCTAAATTTAATAATTTTTTCCATTATTTTTAACAAAACTGGTTGTAGTGCGATCGGCCGGTAATTATTTAAATCGCATCTGGAACCATTTTTATGAAGAGTGTAACGATATGACGTGCATATCGATACATGAAATTTTTTTTTTGTCATGCTGCATTGTGTGTGACGTGACAATGTCGATTTCTGACACAAAACATAGGAAATAACGATATTGCATTGATTTAAGCATTTACAAATTATCGGTGGTTTTGTGATTGTACACATAGGTACATACATTTTATTTCTCTTGTTATATATACCCCACTGCATAATTGTTTTAATGTTTGAGTTTATGACTGGATTTTGTGTATAATAAATAATCTTTTTGTGGTTGTACATCTTAGTCATACTACCAGAGATGAGTTTAACATTTTAATTTTTTTTTTGCGTAATGATAATTCGCCATTCGATCCTGGATATGTACAACTCACTAAAATAGTATGTATTGTTATTATCTAAACCTATGTACTCAATTTTTTTTATTACACATACTATGGTCTGGTATACGAATCTATGAAATAATAAAAATTGGGATAGCATTTCATTCGAATTATAAAGTTGAAAGTAAAAATATCTCTTATTTAAAAAGTGTTTGTTTTGCATATTGTAATATCAAGTGATATTCAATAAATTTTAATAATTCCAAGTGAATTTTTGATAAAGGTTAAATCTTTTTATAAGTGATTTTGCTATTATACGAACGAAATTATTAAGTGGAAAACCCAACTAAAAGTGTGAATTATAAATAGTGGTCGCCAGAACGACATTGTGTTTTTTGTTTGTTTTCACAATCGCTAGATACTCCATTTTATTGTGTAAGAGGTACGTTAAAATTTCTTATTGTTGGTTTTTATTACACCGTGCATTTTACCTAAATACCTTTTATATTATCTTGCTGGTTAATTAATTGGGTTTCTTTTCTCCTTTCACGTTTTGCTTCCCTTAGGAGGAAAAAAAAACAAAGTTCCGCGGAGCGGATTATTATGCATACTTGGATAAGCGGACGACCGCGCTTTCAAATGGCCTTGTAAGGATTATATACCGCAATAATTATAGTGCCAAAAACCGTGCTGTATCAATTCTTCAAGCACAAACGTGCGAAGAATTATTTTTTTTTGGGTAGTTACTTGTACCAGTGTAACTTTCATAATTCTTATCGAAAAAAAAAAAAATCCAAAATAGAATAAATTTTTAATTACGTTCAATTTTATAATATTAGTTAGTAATTAGTAATATTTAGTTTTTGATTCGATCGCAAGGAAAAAAAAAACTTTTCCGTACGTTGGTCCGCAATAAATACCTAACGGCAACGGGGGTAAAGTAACTTTAGCGATACAGTTTTTTTTTGCTAAGATAGTTTATTATGAAGATCTTATTATATTCAATTATTGCTTTTTGTTATTTTTATTTTATAAAAAAAAATCAGTTATATTTTTTTTTGATTTCTTGCATCTTATCTATATAATCTTATTCCGACTATTTAGTTTATTCGAAACTTATTGTGCCAAAGTGCGTATTATTCGGGCGCGAGAAACATATCATAACTTATATTCACAGGTGTATCAACGAACTTGGGTAAAGCGCTTCACCAGGGACCTTGATAACTGTTGGGTAAGTTCTTGTTGTTATTATATAATTTTTTTTTGGTATTTTACTCCATATTGGTTATAATTTGATAAAACTAAATATAACGAATAACAGATTACCTTAATTTCTTGTTTAAATAATTTTTTTGTATAAATTGCTTAAAATGATACTTATTTTAAATTTGTGTTATTCAAAATCATAATTTTGTTTTTTTTTATCTTTATTTTTTTTTGTTGTTTAAATTTCAAAATAAATTAAATGGAAATAGTTATATGGTTAAAAATTTAATTCTTTCATTTATTATAATTAGTATTCCTATTTTTCTTCTCTATTTATTGTATATGAATTAGCATGATTGGCTAATTATTTCAAGTGTGGGATAGAGCGCAATTTTAACCAGACTCTAAAAACCATGTAATTGGTGAGTGTTCAGTGATTATTTGGTTCATTCGTTCATTTTTTTCTTTCCTTCTTCTTCAGTTCTCGTTTCGCATTTGACGGTTATTCACGATCCTATACAGCTGTAACAAGACCCACCCAACGACCCCGAGCCTAGCCGCGCTAATATACCGTCGTACAGTGTTGATAGGATAAACATTTTCTATACGTAACCACCGTATGTGGCTAACACCCAATTAAGGTCATTTTATTTTAAATCCGGTTAGCCACAAGGCAGTGTGTTACAAGAGGTAGTACAATTGCTGACTTCGAAATTTCAGCAACAATACCAGTTTCAAAACAACAATTAAAAATATGACATAAAGGAGGACATATAAGACTAATGGAATTTTTAATTAAATTATTGCTAAAACCGAACATATCGTAAGAGTTGCTTGATTTTAAAGAAGTAATTGCTTTAGAAACTTCAAGATCGTCAATAGGATAATCGCCGTCACGCTCCATAGAACTCTTATAAATAAATTAAATATTACAGGTGTTGTGATAACCAAAATTAACCGTAACGGTGGTTATTTGCATGGATTCTTCTCCTCTTGCTCGTTCTGCAGGGTGTGTGGTATGGTAACAAGAATATCTCCGGATTGATACATAGGAGCTGCTGGTAAAATGTGTTTCTAATATTAAGCATATATCAATTTTCTTGGCTTTTAAAAATAGTTCTAATTCTTCTAGGTGTTGGGTTAGTCCGTTTGCATTCCATATGGCTATTTTTAATGAGTAGTTTTGATGTCTGATTTCTGCTCCGGAATTATGAATTGAACTATGTATTGCATACATTATTTATTTTTAACTTTTATGGAACTTGGTATTTCCAGCAGGTTAAGTCTATCCAGAGTTAACTTATTTAGTTTATTCTGTTCCTTGAGGCTATTTAAAATTGCTTGGACGGTGTTTTTGAAATTATCGGTACCGTTCGTCTTATTTTCTTTCGAATTTGAAGCAGCCTGAGCATATGTGTAATTCTCCCTACGCATAGATGCTTCATTTCTTGCTCGATCCTTGTTTGGATGACTTAGAGGGGGTTTGCGTGCCTGATCCCTCATTTTCTGTAGCTGCTTGGCAACCTCACATCCTCGGTAGCTGGCTGGATGCTGCCCATAACAATTTATACATTTTGCTGATTCTTCTTTAGATAGTTTGCAAGTTTGTAATGAGTGCTTTTCAGCACATTTCACACATCTTGGTTATAGCCTTGGCATTTTTTAGATTGTACTATTTTTGTTCTGCCTCTTGTAACAGCTTCGATCTTTACTCGCATGTTGAATATGCCAGTTATATTGTAAATTTTTTCCATTTGCTCGGATTTATCAAACGTTAGCATGAACAGGGGAAGCCCTCTTTTTGAAAAGTTTTTTAATAATGTTCACGGCATCAAGGATTTTAAATCCTTTATTTTCCAGATCCTCCATTATTGAATTAATTTTACAGGTTGGATGTAGCCCTTTTGCCATGACCTTGATGGGACGATGGTTTTTATTTTCATATGTGTACCACTGATATTTTTTTGTTATTCAGCTTCATTGACAAGTTTCTGTATGCGTTTGGATTTGAAGTGTTAATATTCCGTACATTACTGTTCAGAGCAGTAATTTTATACTCTTGTTCCGTAACATTACTCATTACACTTTGGATTTCTGAGTAGTTGTTTACTCCTCCTATAAAAATCGGTGGTGGGGCTTTAACCTTTGGCTGTGCTTCATTTTGTTGAGCTGGTTGTCGTACGATTGATTTTGATACTTCTGGTAGAGTGATCTTTCTACTAGTTGTCAAATATTCCCATTAAAATTTCGCTATAAAAAAAAATAATCTGTCTTTGTCGGATTTTTGATTTTATCTCTTTCTAGTTTGCTGCACAAAAAAAAGCCACAGTAATGAAATTCCGCGTTTACTTGTTACATAATATAATAATATGGACTTTGCTGTAATAAAATTAAACAAAGGACACAATAAATTGATAGTTGATGGATTCGACTATCATTTACAATCAAAAGGTAAGAAATAGTATATTATACACCAAGGTTGAGAAGTATGCTATTATAAAACGGGCGAGTTTATAACCCGAGACGCGGGGCTTCTCAAGCGTGGTATATATACTAGTGGTAGAAGGCACACACCAACCATTAAGGTTTTTTGTTGATAACATAATTAATTTGAAAAGGAAAACACTTGCTCTTTAATAATATTAACTATGTCGAAGTAGCCCGAATTGTTTACTGAATTGTAGTAAACGTAAATTTAAAATGACCGTGAATTTGGTTATGTTATTTGAAGTTTTAATTTTGTTGAGTCAATTTGAGCTCTCATGCTCACAATGTGGTGTGTGATTGACTAAATTGTTAATAATTTTATATAATTGGACTATATGTTCATGAATAAATAAATAAATAAATTTGGCATTCAATAGTCGAGATAGTCGAAAAGGAACAATTCGGAAAAAATTTATGGATTAGAGTTTTCACTATTTTTTGATTTTCTGCGACCAGAAAAGTTATTTTTCAGTTTGTGGCCAGTATCTGAAAAACTTCCACTAGTAGCCAATACTTTTGGTTGTTTTTCTTATAGCCTAGGTAGGACCGCAGGAAATCAAAAAATTATAGTAAAAATTCTAATCCATAAACTTTTTCCGAATAGTTCCAGTATGCGATGCAAACTTACAAAATTTAATTAAGAAATAGCCTAGTTCCCTCCAGTTTAAATCTTATTTATATCGTGGAAAATGTATAGATACCATTTTTCATAAGGACAGGTGATGGACATAAGGACATGCAATGGCCAGTTTAGTCCAGCACGATCAGACCCTAGAATTTTGTCCAAAACTTACTTTAAAATCCCTGATCAGTATACTACTATTCAAACAACATCGTAATTCGTTAAGAAATGGCGGAAAGATCTAATATGGTTAAATTTCAAGATTTCATTTACTAAGTTCCTTCATTTTGGAGATCAATCAATTATAAATAATAAAATTATAATAAAAGAGATACTTAATGAATAAAACATTTCTGATAACAAATATAATTCTCTTTAGTGCTAGTGCTGTCACTTGCGGCGAGTAGCGTAATCTCTTATTTTCCGCTGTCAAATTTTCGCTATCTTATACAGCATAATATTCGAAACTATCGAAAGTGATGATCAAATCGAAAAAGATGCTACCCTCTAAAGAAATTTGCGAGGCCTCGCCAAATTGACTCAAAAGCGAGTCGCAAGTGAATTAAGATTTTCATACGACACCAATACATGGAAAATTAGTATAGTATACGCGAGCATATTTACTATGGATAAGGTAGCCATTTTGTTTATTATCATTAAATTGACGCATTTAGTGTGAAATAGTTGTGAAAATTTTGATTATATTGTAATTTATTGTTATTATTTTGAATAAAATAAAATATATGAAACGATTTCTAAGTATAATGTAACTTTAAATATCAAATTTTCAATGAAATTATATGTTTTTATAATTATTTTTAAAATTTTATTATTTTTAATGAAAAATGCAAATAATTGAAAACATACTTGTCTGATTAACATATATTAAACTAAAAGAAAATTTTAAGTATGTATTATAAATGTAAAATGAATTTCTAGAAGGATAATACAAAATGATTTATAAAATATTAGAAATAAATATACACAAATTTATTGAAACCAACGTTTTGAATTTTATTTTGCAGACATTATTTATGAAAGTATTGATTGAGAAATAAAAAGCTGCTCGCTAATGATTGACTTTAACGTCACCTGCATTTCATTCTTGATTGGTCTGTAACTAGCTTTTAATTCACCCGCACGTCATAAATGACTCTAATGTGAAGAGAATACGAAATACCAATACATTTACATGAGATCGCTTTCATTTTAATTTCCATACGCCAGGTGAAACACTAACGACTCACTTTTGACTCGCCAAGGCGAGTTGTTTGCGAGGTCTTTCATATAAGAATGACCTCGCTAGTGACTCGCTTGCGATTCACCATGTTTAGAGAGAAGTAGCAATTTTGTAAGATTTTCGACGAGATGCGATAGTTAAATATGGCAATTGGCAACCCTTTTTCGAAAATGAAATTCTTCATTCACAATTTGCATGTCAAAAATTATTCTGCTTTTGAAACACAATAAATTTTAATTGTTAAATTTTTATTCACGAGTAGTGTAAAATGACTACTTAGTGCAATAAACTTGGTATTATTGTTAAACGATGATGATTCGGAAGTTACCAATGAGCCCCAAATAAATGTTTATATTGAGCGGCGCTTTTTACGTGACCGCTATAATGTTTTGGATTTAAGTAATGAAATGTAAGTTTGTCATATGTTGTACGCATACATATTATTACAATTCACAAAACTGAATAAATGTATGAATTTATATTATTTTTTTAAAGATTTATGCAATTCTTCACAGTTACAAAAGATATTTTCCTTTATTTATGCGACCAAATAAAATCTCGATTAAGTTCTGGAAGCAGAAATACCAAAGTTCCACTAAACATAAAATTGGCAGCGGTTTTAAATTTTTACGCTACAGGATCTTATTAAAGAACTGTAGGGGACATAATGTTGCATTCGATGCACTAATCAACGTTATCTACCTCGATATCGGAAATTACAAGTGCTTTAGAAATCACAATCTGCCGTCAGCACATAATATTTCCGGATAAACAAGCCATATCGGTACATAAAGAAAGATTATTTGAAAAAACTAGTCATCCTGGCGTAATTGGATGTGTAGATTGCACCCATACAAATATGATTTCCCCGGTTCAAAACGAACATATTTTTGTAGATCGGCGTGGTAATCACTCGAGGTACTTATCACCCGAGCAAAGCACAGTACATCCTTCTTTATACATATTAATTTATTTTTCAGATTTGTAACTACGACCTTTAGATCCTCTCTCTGTGCGCCAGATCCCCGGGATCGGCGTATGATGCCGCAATATGGCAAATGTCCAAGGACCGAATGAAATTAAGAGCGTCTTACGAGAATGGGGAGCGTAATACTTGGTTGCTGGGCGATTCTGGATACCCATTAGAGCCATACATAATGACGCCATATCGCAACCCAAACGATGTTCAAAGAATTTATAATAATTTGCACGCTAAAGAACGAAATCCGATCGAGCGCTGCATTGGTGTGCTCAAACACTCTTTTCGGTGTTTATTAGAGGAGCGGGTACTGCGATATGATCCAGTAAAGATTGTCAAAATAGTAAATGTGTATATGGCGTTGTACAACATTTGCTTAAAAAATAAATTGGAAATGTGCGCCAGTTAAATTAGTTGAACCGTGATTTTAATTTGAATTGAGACGTTCCTCAGAAACTTTCAGTCGTTTGTTGTTAATGTTATTTGCTTCTCTTAATATATCGAGCACGTTATTTGGAAATTGCTCTTGTTTTTTTCCTTGTTCTTTAATTTCTTTAAATATTTTTGTCGACATATTTTTCCGGCGACGTTGAGTCCTGTGGGGGTTGTTGAAGCTGTACTAGCGATCGCTTCCTCAATTTGTGCACCATTTTTAGCAACTTCGACTTCGTTGTTTATCGTTTCTTCATCTGAGTTGTGACCCGCATCTCTCCCCGCAACTCTTACAGCGGTTTCCATAATGCCCGCCAATTGCACCACCCTTTCTTCAAAAGGATTTAAATGTACTGACCGTAACCCTCCACCCGTTTGGTGGATATCGACATGTATCTTTCGAATTTTTTTTTTTCAGATCGGCCCATACCGGAGATGGATAGAAACATATAGTCATTAATTATTATAAATTTGATTTGTACCTATTAATTGTAACGAAACTTTCTCCAAGATTCCTCGTCTCGCACAGGGGCCCTTCGCCATTTAGTCGGTTGGCCAGTTCCTCACAACCCTTTTGCATGCTCTGCGAGTATTTCGAGAAACTCCCGGATAAAAATTCTCGATGGTCTTCTTAATAATTTAACAAAATATCAAACTGTTTTGAGGTTGTTATTTTTTTTTGGATGGAAAAAAACTTAGGTTAAATCATAAAATTAACAATACAATTGAAATTATACAACTAAACCCTATTTAATTATATAATTTACGTACCTGGCCATTTTAAATGTTTAAATTAATGATTAAAATATATTTTTAAAATAATAAAAATAAAATTTTATCAGAAATGTGTATTAGAACACGGTATCACTAGCTTATGGTTTGAGTGATGAAATATCGATGGTATCGCATATCGAAAAAGCTAGCTACAAAATTCCAACTTTCCAAAAGTTTCGATATTTTTTCGAACTTCGAAAATTGTGATGTTACTAAATCTCGCCCCTGTTTTATACAATTGGTCCAGTTTAAAATTGTGGAGATGACAATATTGCATTACAATGCAATTAAACAAGGATCCAATTTATTGTTTAAAATAAAATGAAAAAAAAAATATTTTTGGAACTTAAACTTTAGCTCTCAGTACCTAATTTTGCCATAAAACTAAATCATTAAAATAATTTCAGATCACTTCATGTAGATACTTATAAATTTTCCCACCACATATAACAATTAAAACTCGCAACCGCACAAATTAAAAATTCATTCAACACACAAACACAAAATCGGAAAACCATAGAATACATTTTTGATTCATCCCAAAAGTACCATTAATTTTAAATTTAATGAGCTAGATAACAATTTAAATATTCGTTTTGAAAAAGAAAAAACTTTGGAAATTTATTACAAATACAAATTTCATATTCAAAATGTGTTTATTTGTCCGCACAAAACCAAAATGTTAAGAACTAAAGGATTTGTTTTCCATCCTCTTAGCCCTCTACTCATTTGGAATAACGTACACACGCTGCGGATCAAGAAAAAAAATCACAAAAATTCAAAGTCGATTTGCATATTATTGGTATTCCAAGACTAATAACAGTCGATAACAAAAATATCCAACTTGTGTACACATAAAACGAAATATATATAAACCCATAAAGCAATAAACGTTAATGTTGCTGCAAGCAGAGTCATGAATTGATTATAGGTAAGAAGAGTTTATCGAAATCAAATTTATATTCGATCGTCTTTAGAATTTAAATTGCGGCGCTGTGACGTCATACTATATTTCACTCCTTAAGTTATACACCACCATTTAATCAACTTTGACCCTTTAAGGCTACACAATATAAATTCGGTATGCACAGTACCTCTTATTTGAGGGTATATAGGGGCATACAGTAAATTGAAAATAGAAACAATAAACATAAAAAAATTAAGTTAACGGAAAACAAAAAGTAAAATAATAACTGCACAACAAACTGTTGTTAAAAATACACAAAAAAAGGAAACAAACGAAAGTTTAAAAATTAAGTAGAAAATCGTTATTTTTGCTCGACTCCGAGAGTTGGCAAGCAAAAAAAAACAGAAAACCGAAACAAAAAGTTTTCTTTTACTTTTCTTTTAGTAAATTTTTTTTTTTTTTTTTGCTTGAAATGGATTGTTGTTTTTTGTGTGCGCCCTCCAACAAAGCAGGGAAAATCATCGAATTATTTTGTTTTTGTTTCCTTGCAGATTTCGATTGAACATTTTACTGTGTTCATCTCCATCCTTTTTCTGGTACGGTTTTTTGGTGGGCGGGTGGTAAAAAACAAAACCATAAAAATATCAGAACAAAAATATAAGTTCTGGGAAAATTTAAATTTAATTTTTGCTACTTTTCAACATTTTCGATATTATTATTGCCAGTTTAATTTTTATATCAAATTATATGAATAATTTAAAGTGAATATAAATATGGGTTGGGATTTGTAATTTACCTGGATGGCACAATTTCGAGATTTCACAATAGAGTTCGTTGCCAGCGTATTGTTACATTATAATATTATGTTTCGCAGGATCCAGTCGTCGTGGTTTAGAATACGGAAGTTGACCGTTAGTATATATGTGATGAACCACACTGTGTTTGACCGGGGCATTAAAATTTGGGGATTCGGTAAGGGTTGGAAATTCCTTTAATTATTTTCCAAAAATATTATCAATCCCCTAGTGTTTCGGTGTTGGAGTATTATCAATAACAATCATTGACGAGACAGTTATTTTGGTGGTCGGATTTAGAATGCGTTTTCCACGCAAGTCAACAAGAAAGCCGAATTTAGTTAAAAAATCAGCTCCGATAATTGGTCGGTTAACTGACGCTAGCACAAAAGGATGGGTAAAGGTACGCCGAAGCCCAATATCGACCGAAAGTAATTTAGTCCCAAAAGTATTAACTAATATTTATATTTACTGGAAAATCTGTTGCCGCTTTTCGATCGCGGGCTTTTAGAGCGATGACATCTACCAGAAACGAAGTTTGAAATTCACTGCTGCAATTCTGAAATTTTTTTCTTTAACTTTGTAATCTGACCCGAATATTTTTTTCTTGATTGATTATCAGAGTTCTATTTGTGAAATATTGTTCGGTTCCGAAGCCTCATACATTCGATCTGCCTTTTCAATTAAATCGTTGTTTTAGTTTTTTCAAATCCGATTAATCCAAGTTTAATGATTTTTGGCATTCTCATTATCCAAAGATTTTTCAATGTTTATTTGCTAATGTTGTCACCCGCTAACCTCTTCATGGTCCTATAAACTTCGGATAGTTTATCTTCGCCGATATTTTTTTTCGAATAATTTGTCCAAGCGTTTTTCTAGAAACAGCAAATACGTCTAAATGATTGCCCGTTTTAGCGTATTGTATTTGTCTTTGTCTGGAGGTGAATATGTTAATTCAGCTACTGAATCAAAAACATCGAATGGAATCAATTCCATGATTTGAAACAAAAAAAATTTTAATTATGCATTTGCCCTGGTAAATTTGAGCCGATCATTTTAAACCGAATACACGAAAACCGGGCGTTGTTTCGGCTCAATTTAAGCGGATTATTATTTAAAATTAAATAACCTTTCATAATTGGTGCAACATTCGATGATTTGAAACAAAACAAAATAAATTGTTCATTTACCTTGGTAAATTTGAGCCGATCATTTTAAACCGATTACACGAAAACCGGCCGTTGTTTCGGCTCAATTTAAACGGATTATTATTTAAAATTAAATAACCTTTCATAATTGGTGCAACATTCCATGATTTGAAACAAAAAAAAATTTAATTGTGCATTTGTCCTGGTAAATTTGAGCCGATCATTTTAAACCGATTACACGAAAACCGGCCGTTGTTTCGGCTCAATTTAAACGGATTATTATTTAAAATTAAATAACCTTTCATAATTGGTGCAACATTCCATGATTAGAAACAAAAAAAATTTTAATTGTGCATTTGTCCTGGTAAATTTGAGCCGATCATTTTAAACCGATTACGCGAAAACCGGCCGTTGCTTCGGCTCAATTTAAGCGGATTATTATTTAAAATTAAATAACCTTTCATAATTGGTGCAACATTCCAAGATTAGAAACAAAAAAAATTTTAATTGTGCATTTGTCCTGGTAAATTTGAGTCGATCATTTTAAACCGATTACACGAAAACCGGCCGTTGTTTCGGCTCAATTTAAACGGATTATTATTTAAAATTAAATAACCTTTCATAATTGGTGCAACATTCCATGATTAGAAACAAAAAAAATTTTAATTGTGCATTTGTCCTGGTAAATTTGAGCCGATCATTTTAAACCGATTACACGAAAACCGGCCGTTGCTTCGGCTCAATTTAATCGGATTATTATTTAAAATTAAATAACCTTTCATAATTGGTGCAACATTCCAAGATTAGAAACAAAAAAAATTTTAATTGTGCATTTGTCCTGGTAAATTTGAGCCGATCATTTTAAACCGATTACACGAAAACCGGGCGTTGTTTCGGCTCAATTTAATCGGATTATTATTTAAAATTAAATAACCTTTCATAATTGGTGCAACATTCCAAGATTAGAAACAAAAAAAAATTTAATTGTGCATTTGTCCTGGTAAATTTGAGCCGATCATTTTAAACCGATTACACGAAAACCGGCCGTTGTTTCGGCTCAATTTAAACGGATTATTATTTAAAATTAAATAACCTTTCATAATTGGTGCAACATTCCATGATTAGAAACAAAAAAAATTTTAATTGTGCATTTGTCCTGGTAAATTTTAGCCGATCATTTTAAACCGATTACACGAGAACCGGCCGTTGTTTCGGCTCAATTTAAACGGATTATTATTTAAAATTAAATAACCTTTCATAATTGGTGCAACATTCCATGATTTGAAACAAAAAAAAATTTAATTGTGCATTTGTCCTGGTAAATTTGAGCCGATCATTTTAAACCGATTACACGAGAACCGGCCGTTGTTTCGGCTCAATTTAAACGGATTATTATTTAAAATTAAATAACCTTTCATAATTGGTGCAACATTCCATGATTTGAAACAAAAAAAAATTTAATTGTGCATTTGTCCTGGTAAATTTGAGCCGATCATTTTAAACCGATTACACGAAAACCGGGTGTTGTTTCGGCTCAATTTAAACGGATTATTATTTAAAATTAAATAACCTTTCATAATTGGTGCAACATTCCATGATTTGAAACAAAAAAATTTTTAATTGTGCATTTGTCCTGGTAAATTTGAGCCGATCATTTTAAACCGATTACACGAAAACCGGGCGTTGTTTCGGCTCAATTTAAACGGATTATTATTTAAAATTAAATAACCTATCATAATTGGTACAACATTCCATGATTTGAAACAAAAAAATTTTTAATTGTGCATTTGTCCTGGTAAATTTGAGCCGATCATTTTAAACCGATTACACGAAAACCGGGCGTTGTTTCGGCTCAATTTAAAAGGATTATTATTTAAAATTAAATATCCTTTCATAATTGGTACAACATTCCATGATTTGAAACAAAAAAAATTTTAATTGTGCATTTGTCCTGGTTAATTTGAGCCGATCATTTTAAACCGGTTACACGAAAACCGGGCGTTGTTTCGGCTCAATTTAAACGGATTATTATTTAAAATTAAATAACCTTTCATATTTGGTGCAACATTCCATGATTTGAAACAAAAAAATTTTTAATTGTGCATTTGTCCTGGTAAATTTGAGCCGATCATTTTAAACCGATTACACGAAAACCGGGCGTTGTTTCGGCTCAATTTAAACGGATTATTATTTAAAATTAAATAACCTATCATAATTGGTACAACATTCCATGATTTGAAACAAAAAAAATTTTAATTGTGCATTTGTCCTGGTTAATTTGAGCCGATCATTTTAAACCGGTTACACGAAAACCGGGCGTTGTTTCGGCTCAATTTAAACGGATTATTATTTAAAATTAAATAACCTATCATAATTGGTACAACATTCCATGATTTGAAACAAAAAAAATTTTAATTGTGCATTTGTCCTGGTAAATTTGAGCCGATCATTTTAAACCGATTACACGAAAACCGGGCGTTGTTTCGGCTCAATTTAAACGGATTATTATTTAAAATTAAATAACCTATCATAATTGGTACAACATTCCATGATTTGAAACAAAAAAAATTTTAATTGTGCATTTGTCCTGGTAAATTTGAGCCGATCATTTTAAACCGGTTACACGAAAACCGGGCGTTGTTTCGGCTCAATTTAAACGGATTATTATTTAAAATTAAATAACCTTTCATAATTGGTACAACATTCCATGATTTGAAACAAAAAAAAATTTAATTGTGCATTTGTCCTGGTAAATTTGAGCCGATCATTTTAAACCGGTTACACGAAAACCGGGCGTTGTTTCGGCTCAATTTAAACGGATTATTATTTAAAATTAAATAACCTATCATAATTGGTACAACATTCCATGATTTGAAACAAAAAAATTTTTAATTGTGCATTTGTCCTGGTAAATTTGAGCCGATCATTTTAAACCGATTACACGAAAACCGGGCGTTGTTTCGGCTCAATTTAAACGGATTATTATTTAAAATTAAATAACCTATCATAATTGGTACAACATTCCATGATTTGAAACAAAAAAAATTTTAATTGTGCATTTGTCCTGGTAAATTTGAGCCGATCATTTTAAACCGGTTACACGAAAACCGGGCGTTGTTTCGGCTCAATTTAAACGGATTATTATTTAAAATTAAATAACCTATCATAATTGGTACAACATTCCATGATTTGAAACAAAAAAAATTTTAATTGTGCATTTGTCCTGGTTAATTTGAGCCGATCATTTTAAACCGGTTACACGAAAACCGGGCGTTGTTTCGGCTCAATTTAAACGGATTATTATTTAAAATTAAATAACCTATCATAATTGGTACAACATTCCATGATTTGAAACAAAAAAATTTTTAATTGTGCATTTGTCCTGGTAAATTTGAGCCGATCATTTTAAACCGATTACACGAAAACCGGGCGTTGTTTCGGCTCAATTTAAACGGATTATTATTTAAAATTAAATAACCTATCATAATTGGTACAACATTCCATGATTTGAAACAAAAAAAATTTTAATTGTGCATTTGTCCTGGTTAATTTGAGCCGATCATTTTAAACCGGTTACACGAAAACCGGGCGTTGTTTCGGCTCAATTTAAACGGATTATTATTTAAAATTAAATAACCTATCATAATTGGTACAACATTCCATGATTTGAAACAAAAAAAAATTTAATTGTGCATTTGTCCTGGTAAATTTGAGCCGATCATTTTAAACCGGTTACACGAAAACCGGGCGTTGTTTCGGCTCAATTTAAACGGATTATTATTTAAAATTAAATAACCTATCATAATTGGTACAACATTCCATGATTTGAAACAAAAAAAATTTTAATTGTGCATTTGTCCTGGTTAATTTGAGCCGATCATTTTAAACCGGTTACACGAAAACCGGGCGTTGTTTCGGCTCAATTTAAACGGATTATTATTTAAAATTAAATAACCTATCATAATTGGTACAACATTCCATGATTTGAAACAAAAAAATTTTTAATTGTGCATTTGTCCTGGTAAATTTGAGCCGATCATTTTAAACCGATTACACGAAAACCGGGCGTTGTTTCGGCTCAATTTAAACGGATTATTATTTAAAATTAAATAACCTATCATAATTGGTACAACATTCCATGATTTGAAACAAAAAAAATTTTAATTGTGCATTTGTCCTGGTTAATTTGAGCCGATCATTTTAAACCGGTTACACGAAAACCGGGCGTTGTTTCGGCTCAATTTAAACGGATTATTATTTAAAATTAAATAACCTATCATAATTGGTACAACATTCCATGATTTGAAACAAAAAAAATTTTAATTGTGCATTTGTCCTGGTAAATTTGAGCCGATCATTTTAAACCGGTTACACGAAAACCGGGCGTTGTTTCGGCTCAATTTAAACGGATTATTATTTAAAATTAAATAACCTTTCATAATTGGTACAACATTCCATGATTTGAAACAAAAAAAAATTTAATTGTGCATTTGTCCTGGTAAATTTGAGCCGATCATTTTAAACCGGTTACACGAAAACCGGGCGTTGTTTCGGCTCAATTTAAACGGATTATTATTTAAAATTAAATAACCTATCATAATTGGTACAACATTCCATGATTTGAAACAAAAAAAATTTTAATTGTGCATTTGTCCTGGTTAATTTGAGCCGATCATTTTAAACCGGTTACACGAAAACCAGGCGTTGTTTCGGCTCAATTTAAACGGATTATTATTTAAAATTAAATAACCTATCATAATTGGTACAACATTCCATGATTTGAAACAAAAAAATTTTTAATTGTGCATTTGTCCTGGTAAATTTGAGCCGATCATTTTAAACCGATTACACGAAAACCGGGCGTTGTTTCGGCTCAATTTAAACGGATTATTATTTAAAATTAAATAACCTATCATAATTGGTACAACATTCCATGATTTGAAACAAAAAAAATTTTAATTGTGCATTTGTCCTGGTTAATTTGAGCCGATCATTTTAAACCGGTTACACGAAAACCGGGCGTTGTTTCGGCTCAATTTAAACGGATTATTATTTAAAATTAAATAACCTATCATAATTGGTACAACATTCCATGATTTGAAACAAAAAAATTTTTAATTGTGCATTTGTCCTGGTAAATTTGAGCCGATCATTTTAAACCGATTACACGAAAACCGGGCGTTGTTTCGGCTCAATTTAAACGGATTATTATTTAAAATTAAATAACCTATCATAATTGGTACAACATTCCATGATTTGAAACAAAAAAAATTTTAATTGTGCATTTGTCCTGGTTAATTTGAGCCGATCATTTTAAACCGGTTACACGAAAACCGGGCGTTGTTTCGGCTCAATTTAAACGGATTATTATTTAAAATTAAATAACCTATCATAATTGGTACAACATTCCATGATTTGAAACAAAAAAAATTTTAATTGTGCATTTGTCCTGGTTAATTTGAGCCGATCATTTTAAACCGGTTACACGAAAACCGGGCGTTGTTTCGGCTCAATTTAAACGGATTATTATTTAAAATTAAATAACCTATCATAATTGGTACAACATTCCATGATTTGAAACAAAAAAAATTTTAATTGTGCATTTGTCCTGGTAAATTTGAGCCGATCATTTTAAACCGAATACACGAAAACCGGGCGTTGTTTCGGCTCAATTTAAGCGGATTATTATTTAAAATTAAATAACCTTTCATAATTGGTGCAACATTCCATGATTTGAAACAAAAAAAATTTAATTGTGCATTTGTCCTGGTAAATTTGAGCCGATCATTTTAAACCGATTACACGAAAACCGGGTGTTGTTTCGGCTCAATTTAAACGGATTATTATTTAAAATTAAATAACCTTTCATAATTGGTGCAACATTCCATGATTTGAAACAAAAAAATTTTAATTGTGCATTTGTCCTGGTAAATTTGAGCCGATCATTTTAAACCGATTACACGAAAACCGGGTGTTGCTTCGGCTGAATTTAAACGGATTATTATTTAAAATTAAATAATCTTTCATAATTGGTGCAACATTCCAAGATTAGAAACAAAAAAAATTTTAATTGTGCATTTGTCCTGGTAAATTTGAGCCGATCATTTTAAACCGATTACACGAAAACCGGGTGTTGCTTCAGCTGAATTTAAACGGATTATTATTTAAAATTAAATAACATTTCATAATTGGTACAACATTCCATGATTTGAAACAAAAAAAAATTTAATTGTGCATTTGTCCTGGTAAATTTGAGCCGATCATTTTAAACCGATTACACGAAAACCGGCCGTTGTTTCGGCTCAATTCAAACGGATTATTATTTAAAATTAAATAACCTTTCATAATTGGTACAACATTCTATGATTTGAAACAAAAAAAATTTTAATTGTGCATTTGTCCTGATAAATTTGAGCCGATCATTTTAAACCGATTACACGAAAACCGGGCGTTGTTTCGGCTCAATTTAAACGGATTATTATTTAAAATTAAATAACCTTTCATAATTGGTGCAACATTCCATGATTTGAAACAAAAAAAATTTAATTGTGCATTTGTCCTGGTAAATTTGAGCCGATCATTTTAAACCGATTACACGAAAACCGGGTGTTGTTTCGGCTCAATTTAAACGGATTATTATTTAAAATTAAATAACCTTTCATAATTGGTGCAACATTCCATGATTTGAAACAAAAAAATTTTAATTGTGCATTTGTCCTGGTAAATTTGAGCCGATCATTTTAAACCGATTACACGAAAACCGGGTGTTGCTTCGGCTGAATTTAAACGGATTATTATTTAAAATTAAATAATCTTTCATAATTGGTGCAACATTCCAAGATTAGAAACAAAAAAAATTTTAATTGTGCATTTGTCCTGGTAAATTTGAGCCGATCATTTTAAACCGATTACACGAAAACCGGGTGTTGCTTCAGCTGAATTTAAACGGATTATTATTTAAAATTAAATAACCTATCATAATTGGTACAACATTCCATGATTTGAAACAAAAAAAATTTTAATTGTGCATTTGTCCTGGTTAATTTGAGCCGATCATTTTAAACCGGTTACACGAAAACCAGGCGTTGTTTCGGCTCAATTTAAACGGATTATTATTTAAAATTAAATAACCTATCATAATTGGTACAACATTCCATGATTTGAAACAAAAAAATTTTTAATTGTGCATTTGTCCTGGTAAATTTGAGCCGATCATTTTAAACCGATTACACGAAAACCGGGCGTTGTTTCGGCTCAATTTAAACGGATTATTATTTAAAATTAAATAACCTATCATAATTGGTACAACATTCCATGATTTGAAACAAAAAAAATTTTAATTGTGCATTTGTCCTGGTTAATTTGAGCCGATCATTTTAAACCGGTTACACGAAAACCGGGCGTTGTTTCGGCTCAATTTAAACGGATTATTATTTAAAATTAAATAACCTATCATAATTGGTACAACATTCCATGATTTGAAACAAAAAAATTTTTAATTGTGCATTTGTCCTGGTAAATTTGAGCCGATCATTTTAAACCGATTACACGAAAACCGGGCGTTGTTTCGGCTCAATTTAAACGGATTATTATTTAAAATTAAATAACCTATCATAATTGGTACAACATTCCATGATTTGAAACAAAAAAAATTTTAATTGTGCATTTGTCCTGGTTAATTTGAGCCGATCATTTTAAACCGGTTACACGAAAACCGGGCGTTGTTTCGGCTCAATTTAAACGGATTATTATTTAAAATTAAATAACCTATCATAATTGGTACAACATTCCATGATTTGAAACAAAAAAAATTTTAATTGTGCATTTGTCCTGGTTAATTTGAGCCGATCATTTTAAACCGGTTACACGAAAACCGGGCGTTGTTTCGGCTCAATTTAAACGGATTATTATTTAAAATTAAATAACATTTCATAATTGGTTCCATGATTTGAAACAAAAAAATTTTAATTGTGCATTTGTCCTGGTAAATTTGAGCCGATCATTTTAAACCGATTACACGAAAACCGGGTGTTGCTTCGGCTGAATTTAAACGGATTATTATTTAAAATTAAATAATCTTTCATAATTGGTGCAACATTCCAAGATTAGAAACAAAAAAAATTTTAATTGTGCATTTGTCCTGGTAAATTTGAGCCGATCATTTTAAACCGATTACACGAAAACCGGGTGTTGCTTCAGCTGAATTTAAACGGATTATTATTTAAAATTAAATAACATTTCATAATTGGTACAACATTCCATGATTTGAAACAAAAAAAAATTTAATTGTGCATTTGTCCTGGTAAATTTGAGCCGATCATTTTAAACCGGTTACACGAAAACCGGGCGTTGTTTCGGCTCAATTTAAACGGATTATTATTTAAAATTAAATAACCTATCATAATTGGTACAACATTCCATGATTTGAAACAAAAAAAATTTTAATTGTGCATTTGTCCTGGTTAATTTGAGCCGATCATTTTAAACCGGTTACACGAAAACCAGGCGTTGTTTCGGCTCAATTTAAACGGATTATTATTTAAAATTAAATAACCTATCATAATTGGTACAACATTCCATGATTTGAAACAAAAAAATTTTTAATTGTGCATTTGTCCTGGTAAATTTGAGCCGATCATTTTAAACCGATTACACGAAAACCGGGCGTTGTTTCGGCTCAATTTAAACGGATTATTATTTAAAATTAAATAACCTATCATAATTGGTACAACATTCCATGATTTGAAACAAAAAAAATTTTAATTGTGCATTTGTCCTGGTTAATTTGAGCCGATCATTTTAAACCGGTTACACGAAAACCGGGCGTTGTTTCGGCTCAATTTAAACGGATTATTATTTAAAATTAAATAACCTATCATAATTGGTACAACATTCCATGATTTGAAACAAAAAAATTTTTAATTGTGCATTTGTCCTGGTAAATTTGAGCCGATCATTTTAAACCGATTACACGAAAACCGGGCGTTGTTTCGGCTCAATTTAAACGGATTATTATTTAAAATTAAATAACCTATCATAATTGGTACAACATTCCATGATTTGAAACAAAAAAAATTTTAATTGTGCATTTGTCCTGGTTAATTTGAGCCGATCATTTTAAACCGGTTACACGAAAACCGGGCGTTGTTTCGGCTCAATTTAAACGGATTATTATTTAAAATTAAATAACCTATCATAATTGGTACAACATTCCATGATTTGAAACAAAAAAAATTTTAATTGTGCATTTGTCCTGGTTAATTTGAGCCGATCATTTTAAACCGGTTACACGAAAACCGGGCGTTGTTTCGGCTCAATTTAAACGGATTATTATTTAAAATTAAATAACCTATCATAATTGGTACAACATTCCATGATTTGAAACAAAAAAAATTTTAATTGTGCATTTGTCCTGGTAAATTTGAGCCGATCATTTTAAACCGAATACACGAAAACCGGGCGTTGTTTCGGCTCAATTTAAGCGGATTATTATTTAAAATTAAATAACCTTTCATAATTGGTGCAACATTCCATGATTTGAAACAAAAAAAATTTAATTGTGCATTTGTCCTGGTAAATTTGAGCCGATCATTTTAAACCGATTACACGAAAACCGGGTGTTGTTTCGGCTCAATTTAAACGGATTATTATTTAAAATTAAATAACCTTTCATAATTGGTGCAACATTCCATGATTTGAAACAAAAAAATTTTAATTGTGCATTTGTCCTGGTAAATTTGAGCCGATCATTTTAAACCGATTACACGAAAACCGGGTGTTGCTTCGGCTGAATTTAAACGGATTATTATTTAAAATTAAATAATCTTTCATAATTGGTGCAACATTCCAAGATTAGAAACAAAAAAAATTTTAATTGTGCATTTGTCCTGGTAAATTTGAGCCGATCATTTTAAACCGATTACACGAAAACCGGGTGTTGCTTCAGCTGAATTTAAACGGATTATTATTTAAAATTAAATAACATTTCATAATTGGTACAACATTCCATGATTTGAAACAAAAAAAAATTTAATTGTGCATTTGTCCTGGTAAATTTGAGCCGATCATTTTAAACCGATTACACGAAAACCGGCCGTTGTTTCGGCTCAATTCAAACGGATTATTATTTAAAATTAAATAACCTTTCATAATTGGTACAACATTCTATGATTTGAAACAAAAAAAATTTTAATTGTGCATTTGTCCTGATAAATTTGAGCCGATCATTTTAAACCGATTACACGAAAACCGGGCGTTGTTTCGGCTCAATTTAAACGGATTATTATTTAAAATTAAATAACCTTTCATAATTGGTGCAACATTCCATGATTTGAAACAAAAAAAATTTAATTGTGCATTTGTCCTGGTAAATTTGAGCCGATCATTTTAAACCGATTACACGAAAACCGGGTGTTGTTTCGGCTCAATTTAAACGGATTATTATTTAAAATTAAATAACCTTTCATAATTGGTGCAACATTCCATGATTTGAAACAAAAAAATTTTAATTGTGCATTTGTCCTGGTAAATTTGAGCCGATCATTTTAAACCGATTACACGAAAACCGGGTGTTGCTTCGGCTGAATTTAAACGGATTATTATTTAAAATTAAATAATCTTTCATAATTGGTGCAACATTCCAAGATTAGAAACAAAAAAAATTTTAATTGTGCATTTGTCCTGGTAAATTTGAGCCGATCATTTTAAACCGATTACACGAAAACCGGGTGTTGCTTCAGCTGAATTTAAACGGATTATTATTTAAAATTAAATAACATTTCATAATTGGTACAACATTCCATGATTTGAAACAAAAAAAATTTTAATTGTGCATTTGTCCTGGTAAATTTGAGCCGATAATTTTAAACCGATTACACGAAAACCGGGTGTTGTTTCGGCTCAATTTAAACAGATTATTATTTAAAATTAAATAACCTTTCATAATTGGTGCAACATTCCATGATTTGAAACAAAAAAAATTTAATTGTGCATTTGTCCTGGTAAATTTGAGCCGATCATTTTAAACCGATTACACGAAAACCGGGTGTTGCTTCGGCTGAATTTAAACGGATTATTATTTAAAATTAAATAATCTTTCATAATTGGTGCAACATTCCAAGATTAGAAACAAAAAAAATTTTAATTGTGCATTTGTCCTGGTAAATTTGAGCCGATCATTTTAAACCGATTACACGAAAACCGGGTGTTGCTTCAGCTGAATTTAAACGGATTATTATTTAAAATTAAATAACATTTCATAATTGGTACAACATTCCATGATTTGAAACAAAAAAAATTTTAATTGTGCATTTGTCCTGGTAAATTTGAGCCGATCATTTTAAACCGATTACACGAAAACCGGGTGTTGTTTCGGCTCAATTTAAACAGATTATTATTTAAAATTAAATAACCTTTCATAATTGGTGCAACATTCCATGATTTGAAACAAAAAAAATTTTAATTGTGCATTTGTCCTGGTAAATTTGAGCCGATCATTTTAAACCGATTACACGAAAACCGGCCGTTGTTTCGGCTCAATTTAAACGGATTATTATTTAAAATTAAATAACCTTTCATAATTGGTGCAACATTCCATGATTTGAAACAAAAAAAATTTTAATTGTGCATTTGTCCTGGTAAATTTGAGCCGATCATTTTAAACCGATTACACGAAAACCGGGTGTTGTTTCGGCTCAATTTAAACAGATTATTATTTAAAATTAAATAACCTTTCATAATTGGTGCAACATTCCATGATTTGAAAGAAAAAAATTTAATTGTGCATTTGTCCTGGTAAATTTGAGCCGATCATTTTAAACCGATTACACGAAAACCGGCCGTTGTTTCGGCTCAATTTAAACGGATTATTATTTAAAATTAAATAACCTTTCATAATTGGTGCAACATTCCATGATTTGAAACAAAAAAAATTTAATTGTGCATTTGTCCTGGTAAATTTGAGCCGATCATTTTAAACCGATTACACGAAAACCGGGCGTTGTTGTGGCCCAATTTAAACGGGTTATTATTTAAAATTAAATAACCTTTCATAATTGGTGCAACATTCCATGATTTGAAACAAAAAAAATTTTAATTGTGCATTTGTCCTGGTAAATTTGAGCCGATCATTTTAAACCGATTACACGAAAACCGGGTGTTGTTTCGGCTCAATTTAAACGGATTATTATTTAAAATTAAATAATCTTTCATAATTGGTGCAACATTCCAAGATTTGAAACAAAAAAAAATTTAATTGTGCATTTGTCCTGGTAAATTTGAGCCGATCATTTTAAACCGATTACACGAAAACCGGGCGTTGTTGTGGCCCAATTTAAACGGGTTATTATTTAAAATTAAATAACCTTTCATAATTGGTGCAACATTCCATGATTTGAAACAAAAAAAAATTTAATTGTGCATTTGTCCTGGTAAATTTGAGCCGATAATTTTAAACCGATTACACGAAAACCGGGCGATGTTTCGATTTTTTGTAACATTTTGGGCATTGTTTGTGCCAGCTTAAGCGTCCTTGGCGGTACCGGAGATGCCACATAGTTTTTCTTGATAACCTTTTATAAACAACCGTCTTGAAAACTCATGTGTTAATTTTAATGCTATAGCGGTTCCTTATTACATTTTTCACCTATAATAAAAACACTGAACATCAATATGACTTCCAAAAAGCTTGTTCAACGATCGACGCAATCAATCGTGCAGCAAATAAAGTAGAAAACAATACTGGTAGCAAAAGATGGGAAAATTTGATCGTAGCTTTTGCCCAAAAGCAATCAGAGATTGAGCGTTGGAGCATACCTGAAGAAGTTTAAAGGCTAAGCGAAATTTATAGGCTTTGTCGACGATATATCGGTGGTGCTCAGCGCTAAACACACAGAGAGGCCAAAATACAAGCGAGGAGCTTGTATTTTGGCTCACGCATTGAAATTGTAATCAAACGATCGTCAAATGGCTAAGTTTATCAGACATCGGCTCTAAGTGTGGCCTGTGCATTCCTAAAAGTTTCCAATGAGACTGATGTGTTGCTGGACTGCTTCCAATTGTAGTGGTTCATGAAAAGTATGGAAGAGCTAGCATAATCTGTGAGCTAGAACATTTGGAACCTTAAACCAACTAATGTTTTTGGTTAAAGGTTAAAGTTTGTTAAAATGTGTCATTTCTGATAAACACACAAACACAACCATACAAAATATCTCATATGCAAACAAAGCTCATCAAATATTTATTCAGATTTGATTCAAATCAATTTTTATTTTCATTCTACTTTTCAGTATTTCATATTCCCACATATTGTTTATAATTTGAAGATATCGTTCTTCAAGAAACGTTACACACAAAAATATCAACTCGTATATTGTGTATCGTCGTGTTTACATAGTAAGATTTCGAAAGATAAATCAACGAGCTTTAACAAAGAGACATGGAATTTTTCCTTTTTACTGTTATTCGTTTTTGTGTCATGGAACAATACTTTCAAAAATCCAAACGTTTCCAAGATAAAATTTTCACGAAGTACAAGAAAAATTTAATTTTAAAAATATAATTTTGTTCACATAGAATGAATATCTGTGATACTTTGTGTAGTATATTGGGGAGGCAAATACCTCAAAATTTTCTTATATAAAGACGATTGAATTGAAAAACAATAAAAAAATTTACTGCTGATTACCTCTCAATTTTAGTGCTTGTTGGCAAAATAAAATAAAAAAAAATTCCTGAACATTTTTTTACTACAGATTTGGATTATTTTTATTGTACTGTGAGTGGTCAAATCGTATTTATGCTGTTGGTCTTACATTATTTTGTGGGATTCTTTTGTAGCTGTGACCTCACATTAAAATTTGTCTCGAGTTAATAAAATATAAAATCACAAATACTTTAATACATTGTTGAAGGGCCCATGGAAATTCAAACAATGTAAGGAACGTAAAAAATGTATCCATGTGGAAAAAATGGGAAATCTTTTGGTAGCGTTATTTTGATTTTGCTCTTTGTTTAAATGGGGTTCGTTTATCTCAGAATTATTGTTTCTTTCACTTGAATAATCAAAAATCATTTCAAGATTTGTTTGAATGAGGAGTACAACAAAATATTTTCACCAATCGCTTGAGCTAGATTGTTGCGTTTGACTTCATAGATAACACATCCGATTTGACTAAACAAATGGCATTCCAAGAATGTGCTCTATTCTTCGATAACGCATGTTGAGGGTTAGCTACTCTAACTTTATGAAGTATATGTCGATGCTGACACCTCTTCTCCCAAAACATCGCTTCAGTGCACTCAAGAATACTTCCGTCAATAAGTTTGATACCATTTCAAGATGAACTGTCTTCATACTTACATATAGGCAAATGATTAGGCAGTTGTAAGATTTTTCTATTCGTTGACCACGTCTTATACGTACGGTAAGTCAGGTAAGTCTAAATAGGACAAGTAAAATCAACGCCGTTTTTTAAAAACATACGTATTAATTATATTCTTTTCTTAGGCAAATCACCCATTAGCTGACTCCCAGTTTTAATTTTATCAAATTTTTGCTCTTTACTATCCAGTATCCCCTCCCAAGAAGACTTAAGAGTAGGGATGGTCCTCAATGTAATGCATTTAGTAACTTGCAACGAAGGACTTTGCTGGCCATATAGGATGTCCGTCACGCCAGCCGGAATCATATCAGCCGGAACCAAACAACTATGGCACAAGTTGCACGATGCATTGTGCATCATTGAGCATTATATGCTTTTTCAGCCGGAACCTTATAATTCCAGCCGGAACCTGATAAAGCCACATAGAACTATACAACAGCCAAACCAACTAGAGTACTAGTAGCACGATGTATTGTGCATTATTGTGCACTATATAATTTTACAGCTGGAACCTGATAAATCCATAAATATAACATTTTTCGGAAAAAACCTTACAAATTCAGCCGGAACCATACCCTCTACAGAAAAAGTAACTATGGCACAAGTAGCACAATACAGTGTGCTACTTGTGCCATAGTTACTTTTGTGCAGTATAAAAATGTTCAGCCGGAACCTTATAATTCCAGCCGAAAACGATGGTTTGGTTATATACAGTCAAACTAACTATATCACTAGTAGCACAATGCATTGTGCATCATTGTACACTATATAATTTTTCAGCCGAAACCTTATAATTCCTACCATAACGTTATAAAGCCAGCCAAAACCGTACAACAGCCAAACTAACTTTAGCACAAGTAGCACGATGTATTGTGCATCATTGTGCACTATATTATTTTGCAGCCGGAACCTTATAAATCCAATAATATACGATTTGTCGTGAAAAACCTTACAATTTCAACCGGAACCATACTCTGTACAGCCAAACAAAGTATAGCACAAGTAGCACGATGCGTTGTGCATCATTGTGCACTATATAATTGTTCAGCCGCAACCTTATAATTCCAACCAGAACCTTATAAAGCCAGTCAGAACCGTACTACAGCCTACCAAATATAGCATAAGTAGCATGATGCATTGTGCATCATTGTGCACTATATAATTGTTCAGCCGGAACCTTACACATCCAGTAACGTAAGATTTTCCGACGAAAAAACCTTACAAATTAAGCTAACCCTACAGTCAAAATAACTATATCACAAGTAGCACGATACATTGTGCATTAGATGCATTTTTGCACTATATATTTTTTCACCCGGAACCTAATAAATCCTGAAATATACGATTTGTCGTGAAAAAACCTTACAATTTCAGCCGGAATCATACCCTCTACAGCCAAACTAACTATAGCACAAGAAGGCCACTTTCATTGATTGCAAATCATCAATTGGAGGATTTTTTCGCAGATCTATGCATTTTCAACGATGATGTTACTTTCAGTGTCAATATTAAAAGAATTTGTGATAAATGTGGAATTAAACTCAAAAGAAAGTTGCCATTGCTTTCAACAGACATTAATGATCTGGATTTGAGAAATGTGAGCAACTCAGTAAACATAAATATTCGAGAATCGTATTGTAGCTGTGGAAACCTACATAATGTAAATAAAGTATATACTAGTGTAGTAACATTAGAGGTTGAGCCGTTAGAACCATTAGAAAAACAGCAAAAGGTGGCTATAAGCCACATAACGAAATCGCTGAATTTAGGAAGCAAATTGTTCAATTTGCGCGGTGTAATTGAGTACGACAGTGTAAATGAGCATTTCACGACACATGCACTTAGAAACGGCGGCATATGAAAAACTTACGACGATTTGAAAAGGCTGAGACCAACACCAACACTTCACGAAAAATGCTTGCTTACATGTTGTTCTATGTACAAGAACCCAAATCAAACAAAATTCTTCTCTAAACGATGAAATATAAAATATTATTAACCCTCGTCCGGCGGTATAATTTTACAACGCTAAAAGGCGGCAGACGTACAAATGTACTTTCATATATTTTATATGAAAATCGTCACTGTAGATATAATTTTTGTAAATAGATAATATTTGGAATTTTCACATTATTAAAATGTAGAGATCTCACAAAGTTTTAACTCTCTCCGGCTTCTACAAGTAGACTTATTAGCATTTAAAAACAGAAAAGGTACAATTGTACCTATGCCGCCTGACGAGGGTTAATAAATTATTAGAAAATAAAATGTTATTTCCGGACTTTTTTTAAATGTTCTTTAAACTTTTTATTTAATTGACACTTTTAGCGGGTCGGGAATTAAAATGTGTCCAAATAATTCCACTTGAAATTTTAGCTAGTTCACAATGAACCACCGTCAACCATGCTTACACTTTATTGCTCTGAATGGTTCACACCGATTTCATATGGTTGCGGCTGGTTTTGCTTGGGTTGGTTCTGATTGGGTTGGCATTGTAGTGCATAACGTTTTGATCGTTCCGAAAATATCATATGTTGCACTATTTATGTAAACATTTTGTTTCGACTGGATTTTTATGGTTCTGGATGGTATTATAGTTTGGCTGCAAAAACATATAGAAAACTACTATATAAAATTATATAGTGCACAATGATGAACAATGCATCGTGCTACTTGTGTCATAATTAGTTTGGCTGTGAGCGTATGGTTCTGGCTGCATTTGTAAAAAAATTTCACGAACAATTGTATATTACTGGATGTATAAGGTTCCGGCTGAAAAATGATGTAGTGCACAATGATGCACAACGCATCGTGCTACTTGTGCTATGGTTAGTTTGGCTGTAGAATGTACGGTTCCGTCTGAAATTGTAAGGTTTTTTCAAAACAAATCGTATATTATTGGATTTATGAGGTTCCAGCTGGAAATTTATTTAGTGCACAATGATGCAAAATGCATCGTGCTACTTGTGCAATAGTTAGTTTTTGCTACAGTATGGTTCTGGCTGGCTTTGTTAGGTTACAGCTGGAATTATAAGGTTCCGGTTGAAAAAAGATATAGTGCACAATGATGCACAATACATCGTGCTACTAGTGCTCTAGTTTATTTGGCTGTTGTATTGCTCTGTGTGGCTTTATCAGGTTCCGGCTGGAACTATAAGCTTCCGGGAGAAAAAGCATATAAGTTTTCAATGATGCACAATGCATCGTGCTAATTGTGCCATAGTTGTTTGGTTCCGGCTGATATGGTTCCGGCTGGCGTGACGGACACCATATAGGCTATATTACCAATTGGATTTAGTGCTCTGGTCGGACTTTTAGCGGTAATGACACGATGTGTTTTAATATCGGTGATTGCCCTTCCTAACGTATATGCGCTTTGCGAAATTCGTAAAATTTCGGATTCTGCGGCTTGCCTGTCATAATGACTCGAATTGTTGGTTGAAATTGCTGATGGCTAACAGAACGTAAATGACCACGTCATAGCTGGAAAACACGCCGGATAACTCTTCTATGAGTGGTTTTAAGTCTTCGCAACTGATGACAGCCAGTGTTTACGCCTTGTCTCTTTATTCTAGCTGTATGACGATACTAGGAGAATTTGGCCAGATGTCTTCCGAAAAAACTAAGTAATTCTGGCTCGTTCCAATAGAGTTTTAGATATTTTGCGGCCTTTAACGACATATGCCGCCACCTTTCTCTTTCAAGGATCTCTAATTCGTAGGTTTTCCACCTACGTGGCGGTTCAGACAGTCAGTCCAGCAAAATAGTCGGATCGATCCATCCGAATAGGTGGTACTTTGGAACATTCAGAATTTGCTTCATATGTCTAATTAATTTGGCTAATAGTGAAGCACCGTCTAGTTCCAGCCGAGGCACAGATATACTTTTAATGGGCGCAACTTTTGTTTTGTTGACTATCAAATTCGTAACATAATCGTGACAAATACCATCTCGCTGAAACCACAAAAGCTATGTAGTTGATGGCCTTCCTAGCTGATTGTATAGATCCATCGGGATATTGACCTATTTGATAATTCAATTGCTTCGCTCCAGATCGTCGCTTGCCATTCTCTCAAAACCTAGGTTGGCATAATTTGTCGTCCCATCCTAATTCCTGCAGCCACAGTGTTTGGAAAAAACGATTATTTTTAACTATATGTATAAGGTGACACGAGACCAAGTGGATCCAATTTTTGGCTTGCCTCCGATAAAATTGCACGTTTGATAGCTAAAGTGGTCTTCGTGCGGCTGCCAGTGCAAATCCAATATGTTGATTTCGTGGTAACCTTCCGTAATGTTTCTTGGTAGCGATGGGACTAATTTATCAGCATTCATTTTAACAGCTAATTTGGGTAAGTTGGAACTACTTTTTCGAAGATAGAAGCGAGCTTGATCAGGGAACTTACTAATGTTATTGTTGCACCCCATTGATACTGCTGATAACATCAACAATTCCCCTTGTAGTGACGAAATTTTGATCGGTTATACCTTGAACAGTAATTTTTCTATTCTTACGTCTCAAATCCTTCTTCAGAACTAGCGTTAAAATTGTCATTTTACAGCTACGATGGCAATGTGCAACAACGATGGCACTGTGTCTCCTTCGGCAATAATGACATATTTCCTTCTATATACATTGAATAACAAAGTGAGAATCGCTGAAATAATTGAAGCAACGTTTCTCGGGTTTTGATTAATGCACTCAGTCGTCATGTTTTTGAACATAGGGTACTTGAATAACAGGTGGCATTCTTCCTTACGTACTGGGTGGGTGATAAGAGCGTTGGTAAAGGTTTTTGGACTGGTTTTCAATGACACGGCACATTTTCGTGGGTTGCTTTTTATTGACTCGAAGGCGTCAACTCTTTTTATCTAAAAATCAATCAATGTTTGGCACGTTGCAAAATGTACGTTTGAGGTTGATGGACCAATGACCATTAATATCTCGTCTCTTCGTCTATTTTTTGTGTTAGTAAGTAAACTAACCATGGGCTACGAGATTCTGCGTCAGGCCCAGGTTTTACAATTTTTCTATTTGGTAAGAAATACATATATGTAAATGAAGAAAAACTTTTCTGTTTTCAAAAACATCCTGTTACATATTTTATACGAAAAGATTAATTTGTCTGCGCAAAAGCGGTGAATTTCTGAACTAAAGTGTTGCTAATAAAATTGTTGCGTTTCCTAGACCATAGCCACGAATGTTTTATATGTCACATGATTTTTTTGGAATCAACTAAACATAATTGCTTCCAGCGCCACAATGGCAGCTTATAAAGGGTGGTTTTTTTGTGGTTAGGATTTTCATGCATTAGTATTTGACAGATCACGCGGGATTTCAGACAAGGTGTCAAAGAGAAAGATGCTCAGTATGCTTTGACATTTCATAGTGAATAGACTTACTAACGAGCAACGCTTGCAAATAATTGAATTATATTACAAAAATCAGTGTTCGGTTCGAAAAGTGTTTCGCGATTTACGTCCGATTTATGGTCTTCATAATCGACCAAGTGAGCAAACAATTAATGCGATTGTGACCAAGTTTCGCACTCAGTTTACTTTATTGGACATTAAACCAACCACACGAATGCGTACAGTGCGTACAGAAGAGAATATTGCGTCTGTTTCTGAGAGTGTTGCTGAAGACCGTGAAATGTCGATTCGTCGCCGTTCGCAGCAATTGGGTTTGTGTTATTCGACGACATGGAAGATTTTACGCAAAGATCTTGGTGTAAAACCGTATAAAATACAGCTCCTGCAAGAACTGAAGCCGAACGATCTGCCACAACGTCGAATTTTCAGTGAATGGGCCCTAGAAAAGTTGGCAGAAAATCCGCTTTTTTATCGACAAATTTTGTTCAGCGGTGAGGCTCATTTCTGGTTGAATGGCTACGTAAATAAGCAAAATTGCCGCATTTGGAGTGAAGAGCAACCAGAAGCCGTTCAAGAACTGCCCATGCATCCCGAAAAATGCACTGTTTGGTGTGGTTTGTACGCTGGTGGAATCATTGGACCGTATTTTTTCAAAGATGCTGTTGGACGCAACGTTACGGTGAATGGCGATCGCTATCGTTCGATGCTAACAAACTTTTTGTTGCCAAAAATGGAAGAACTGAACTTAGTTGACATGTGGTTTCAACAAGATGGCGCTACATGCCACACAGCTCGCGATTCTATGGCCATTTTGAGGGAAAACTTCGGAGAACAATTCATCTCAAGAAATGGCCCGGTAAGTTGGCCACCAAGATCATGCGATTTGACGCCTTTAGACTATTTTTTGTGGGGCTACGTCAAGTCTAAAGTCTACAGAAATAAGCCAGCAACTATTCCAGTTTTGGAAGATAACATTTCCGAAGAAATTCGGGCTATTCCGGCCGAAATGCTCGAAAAAGTTGCCCAAAATTGGACTTTCCGAATGGACCACCTAAGACGCAGCCGCGGTCAACATTTAAATGAAATTATCTTCAAAAAGTAAATGTCATGGACCAATCTAACGTTTCAAATAAAGAACCGATGAGATTTTGCAAATTTTATGCGTTTTTTTTTAAAAAAAAGTTCTCAAGCTCTTAAAAAATTACCCGTTAGTACCAGCGTGTTTTAACTTATTTTGATCGGAAAGAATAGTTTACCACCAGCGCCAGAACGCTGAATTTATGAAATAAATTTAAAATGAAAACAATTTCTCCGCAGAAACCAAATCGAAAATAGAATCGGTTCTGTTAGCTTTTAACTAAACAACCTATGAGAGAGGTTTGTGGTCAAGAACGAATGGAGCCCAAAACTATTTAAAGTATAATTTGATTAGGCCAAATGAGCCTAAAAAAACTTATATGTCAATTGATTTTGAACGATTTGGGTTTTGCTAGGCTTAAATTAAATTGTCAAGAACGAGGGAAGAACAATATTTTTTAACCACTTAAGTGACGGCTTTTTTCGAGAAAGTGTGGTCATAAATTGTCAGGTTTTATTTTACATTTCTTTAGAAAATAAATACCAAGTAATCTGAATTCAATGTTTTTTTTTTCAAGTCACAAAACAAGTTTCAAGTCACAAAACAGTCGATCAAGACTCGGGCTAATCAAAAAAACAAACTACGCCCCGGGTCACGCTCAGGCAAATAACTCAAGTGGTTAAAGAGGCATTTGCTTAGGCCCTAATGAGTTTAAAATTATTTGTATGTCAATTGAGAGGGCGATTGGGGAATTCTGCAAGCTTAAGATTAAAGTACCTGTATTTGGCCAAGAACGAGTATTTTTTAAAATAGTCATTCGATTAGGTGTAAAATTATTTGTATGTCAATTGAATTGGATATCCGTTGAAATTTCAGTTTTGGTTCGGTTTTGGATTTGGGTTCTGCTACCTTTAAATAGTTTTTTTTTTTTTTATTTATTTAATTATTACAACTGAATACAATTCATCTAGTAATTTTTTTTTCCTTAATTTAGTCACTTGTGAATGAGAAGAGCTCCATTGACCAGCTCCATTTATAGGTTAATTACTGAAGTAGTCTTTGCTCTGGTGTCCTTTATCCATTAAATCAATTGGTTTCGTTCTCTGCAATCGTCTTAATGTATGTGAAGTGTACAACATACAACGAAGCTCTTCATTTACGTGTTGATAGATACCTTGTCCATGAATTACTGCAAATTTTTTTATTTCTTCTTGAACCGTCGGGATATTTAGGTCCCTATGAAGGTCATTATTCCTAATGTACCACGGGGCGTTAACTATACCACGTAGCACTTTGTTTTGAAAAGTTAGTATTATTTTGGTGTTGGTTTTCTTTGTACAGCCCCAGAGCTGTATTCCGTAGGTCCATACAGGCTTTAGCGCCTGTTGATACAATAGCAATTTATTTTCGGTTGACAATTTTTTTTTTTTTCATTACCAACTTTATCATTATAAATAAATAAAAAACTACTATGTACAATATTATTAAGACTAAAAAATTTCAAAAGATAAGATAAGTGAACCATTGGATCAAATAATATATCATTTGACTGGTCCCCTGATTCTAAATTACAAAAAAAATATGTAACTCCTATTTACAAAAAATAAATAAAAACAATATAATTAACGATTAAAATTAATAGAATATATGTAATAGATAATAATAACTACTATTATTTATTCATTACACATGAATATATTAAAACCTCTTAAGATACTACATTTAAATAATTTTTGTTTCTTTTATTATCCTTCCCGTATTTAAGTTATCATTGTGAAAACAAAACTAATTTTTTGAAACTAATAGTTGAAAAAGATGGTCAATATTTTTAGTTTGATGAATTCATTCTTTAAGGTGTTTTGAAAAACTAGAAAAGTTGCTGCACTTTCGAATATCCAAAGGGCAATTGTTAAAAATGATTGGTGCAACGATATTAAAAAAATTTTTCCGTAGGTCTAATCTAAATTTTGGAATAAGTTTTAAAAAGGTATGATTCGGCCTGAGATTGGCACCTGCATGAGTCACAAAATTATTTCCACTTTTAACATATAATATTCTTAGAACCTTAAAAACGTATATATGCCGTAGTGGCAGTATACCGAGATTTTGAAATAATGGCCACAATGGCGAAAAATATGGTAAGAAGCCCATAATTCTGATTTACTGCTTTTTTCGTACGAATATAGGATGTAGCGTAGCATTGCACGCACTACCCCAACATGATAAGCCATATTGCGGAATTGAGTCCGCTAATGCAAAGTAGATCATTCTAAGTAAATATTGCGGAGAAAATAGCCGTAAAACATACATTTTTCTAGAGACCAATAATAGTCTAGACTTCAACCCTTGTGTATGTGCTTTCCAATTTAAATCTCGATCAATAATAATACCTAGATATCGAAATTCATCAACTGTGTTCACTAGGAGAAGGGCATTGCATTGCACTGTGTTCAATCATTAGAAGGGCATTGCATGTTATCGTTTCTACTGCATTAGAAATTGTGATATGTTGTCTGAAGATACGACGATAGAGTATAATTAAAATGCAATAATTTCGTTTTGTGACTCAAAACAAAATTATATGCTTCCAACCAAATAGATAAAGTGTTTAAATTTAAATCATGATCTATGAGCGTGATATGGTCTTGAAAACTTAGGTTAGCATATGTAAATGAGTAATCATCAGCAAAAGCACCCTCGATTCCATTTACATACACTAAAAATAATAATGGTTATAAGAGAGAACCCTGTGGGACTCCACATTGATCGGTAACTCTTTACTTAATTGTTCATTTACTCTTACCAATTGCGTTCGCCCATCCAAGTACGAGTACACCCAATCCCGGGTTATTCCTCTGAATTCACAACAATATAGCTTTTTTAACAATGTCTTATGTTGGACTCTGTTGAAAGCCTTTGTTTAATCTATAAAGAGAGTAGATACTTTGAACCCATTATCAATATGTTCAGTTACTTGTTCTAGGAATGACACAATAGCTTGTTCAGTATTTTTATTTTTCCTAAACCCATATTGGTCGGGAGAGAGATAACCTCTTTTATCTAGGAACGAAACAATTCTACTTTTTATAGCTTTTTCAAATATTTTCGAGAATACAGAAAGTAGTGAGATTGGCCGATAGTTGTTCATGATTGTTTTATCATTATTTTTAAAGATCGGAACAACTAAAGCTCGCTCTAAAAATGTAGGAAAAATCCAAGTTACCAAGCTTAAATTGCAAATAAAAGATTAAACATCAACTGAAAACCAGAACATTTTTTTAACAACATTGTTTCTGTTTTAAATACCATCCAAACCAGGAGTTAAACTATTTTTTAACGACAGAGTGGTAAAATACAGTTCCTCAGATGAGATTTCTGAAAAACGCTACTATCAATAGATTGGTAATATTGACATATTAACTTGAACTAGATCAGATATGCAGCCCGTTTGATCAACGATTTCTTTAATTTCAACTGGATCATGCTGTCCGTTTATTATTTTGTTGACTGTTTTCCAATTTTTACGAGCATCATTACCATTGTTGATGAACTTTTGAGATTAAAAGATTTTTTTAGCTATTTCAATTTGTAGGTTAACAGAGTCACACGGCTACAAATATAATTTCTTTTACGTATCAGTCTCAATAAATCATCAAACATCCATGGTGTAGTGTATAAGCAAATGAATTATACAACAACGAAATATATATACATACATAGTTATATGTACATATATATATATATATAACGGGTGATTTTTTAAGAGCTTGAGAACTTTTTTTTAAAAAAAAACGCATAAAATTTGCAAAATCTCATCGGTTCTTTATTTGAAACGTTAGATTGGTCCATGACATTTACTTTTTGAAGATAATTTCATTTAAATGTTGACCGCGGCTGCGTCTTAGGTGGTCCATTCGGAAAGTCCAATTTTGGGCAACTTTTTCGAGCATTTCGGCCGGAATAGCCCGAATTTCTTCGGAAATGTTGTCTTCCAAAACTGGAATAGTTGCTGGCTTATTTCTGTAGACTTTAGACTTGACGTAGCCCCACAAAAAATAGTCTAAAGGCGTCAAATCGCATGATCTTGGTGGCCAACTTACCGGGCCATTTCTTGAGATGAATTGTTCTCCGAAGTTTTCCCTCAAAATGGCCATAGAATCGCGAGCTGTGTGGCATGTAGCGCCATCTTGTTGAAACCACATGTCAACTAAGTTCAGTTCTTCCATTTTTGGCAACAAAAAGTTTGTTAGCATCGAACGATAGCGATCGCCATTCACCGTAACGTTGCGTCCAACAGCATCTTTGAAAAAATACGGTCCAATGATTCCACCAGCGTACAAACCACACCAAACAGTGCATTTTTCGGGATGCATGGGCAGTTCTTGAACGGCTTCTGGTTGCTCTTCACTCCAAATGCGGCAATTTTGCTTATTTACGTAGCCATTCAACCAGAAATGAGCCTCATCGCTGAACAAAATTTGTCGATAAAAAAGCGGATTTTCTGCCAACTTTTCTAGGGCCCATTCACTGAAAATTCGACGTTGTGGCAGATCGTTCGGCTTCAGTTCTTGCAGGAGCTGTATTTTATACGGTTTTACACCAAGATCTTTGCGTAAAATCTTCCATGTCGTCGAATAACACAAACCCAATTGCTGCGAACGGCGACGAATCGACATTTCACGGTCTTCAGCAACACTCTCAGAAACAGACGCAATATTCTCTTCTGTACGCACTGTACGCATTCGTGTGGTTGGTTTAATGTCCAATAAAGTAAACTGAGTGCGAAACTTGGTCACAATCGCATTAATTGTTTGCTCACTTGGTCGATTATGTAGACCATAAATCGGACGTAAATCGCGAAACACTTTTCGAACCGAACACTGATTTTTGTAATATAATTCAATTATTTGCAAGCGTTGCTCGTTAGTAAGTCTATTCATTATGAAATGTCAAAGCATACTGAGCATCTTTCTCTTTGACACCTTGTCTGAAATCCCGCGTGATCTGTCAAATACTAATGCATGAAAATCCTAACCACAAAAAAATCACCCTTTATATAGTTAAGTACGCCACCATATATTCAACCTCATGTGGTGCACATCTCAAATTCAACACCAAACATGTGCGCAACATAATTCATCAGAAAACATTAGCTTAATCATCTAAATAAAATATGTACTGTAATTTTAATCTTTTTTATGCACACATAACAAATTGTGCTTATTGTCGTAATTATTATTTCTTTCTAAGAATAAGTCATATCGTATTGTAATTGTAAACCGAATAAGAATTCAATTCGTAAGCAAAATTGTCAAAATGTAAAATCTTGACTACAAATAAAACACACTTGTAATTTGTACGCGAATAAAGACACTCGTTGAACATCAGAGTTTTCGTTTTTTATTATTTTTATTTTAAAGTCGATTGGTACGCTCACCCCAAATAATTGTTACGGTCAACGCAAAAGCCACATCTGACCATAACTGGCGCAGTTGCAAAAGTCGACGTGAACAAAATTAAGTGAAAATATCAAAAAAAAAATTCGTGTCGAACAAAATTAAAAATAAATTCAAAATTAAGTGAAAAACCAAATCAAAAAAAATTCGTGTCGAATTAAAAATAAAAAATAAATTTAAAAATTAAGTGGAAATCAAAATCCGTGTCGAACAAAATCAAAATTGAAGGGAACTTTTAAAAACCAAGCGAAGCCCAAATTTCAAAAAGGTGTGCCTGATCAACATGCTGATACTAATTGGATTATTCGTGAGGTAAGGTTTTTTTTAATAACATATATTTCCAATATTTCCATCATAACTAATTTCAACGAATCGTTTGTACAAACTATAGTGTCCAAGTGCCAACTTGTAAATCATGTGTTAATGCGTATAAAATATACAACTCTATTTTAAACGTAAAGTCAATTTAATATAAAACTTTGTTAAATTGTCAAACAATTACAGTATGCAATTCTACCGTAATTGTAAATAACAAATAAAAAGTCGTACGGGCGACATAAAATTTAGAAAAAAAAAGAAAAATATTTATTTCTCGGTTACTTAATTAGTGTACTTGTATTTGTGTTATGCCAAAAGTGGAAAATACTAGGGAAGAAAAAATTGTAGATATTAGGAAAAATCTTGACATATTCAACCAAAAATTAAAAGAATATCACAAAGAAATAGTTACACATAAAATTAATCAAACAAAAAAAATGGAAAACGCATTATCCGAAGTACTCAATTTATACAAGATCGAACCCATAACTAAGAATTTACCAGAATTCAAAGGCGATCACAACGAAGTATATTTTTTTATCGAGTCGGTGGATAATACGTTAAAAAACTGTGTATCTTTAAAAGATTATCCTATATATAGGCAAATCATTTCTAACATTAGAAATAAAATTATTGGTGATGCGAGTCAATCAGTAATCACCCATAATATTCCAAACGACGATTGGGATAAAATAAAAAGTAACTTGATATCTCAATATGCAGATACAAGAGACGAACACAATTTACAATTCGAATTATTCTCACTTATCAAATTAAATCTAGAACCACAAGTTCTATTTGAAAAAATTAAAAGTTTATTGACATTGTTATCGAATTATGTTAAATTACATAATGAAAATGCAGAAATAGTTGAACACCAAACATCACATTATCAAAATGTTGGGTTAACGATATTCCAAGCAGGAATTCGAGAACCACTTGGTGGAAGGTTGAGGGCATCAAAGCCAACAACGCTACAAGCTGCAATGGATTTTGTAATTAAAGAACAAAACATAGCAAATCTAAAATCACATAATAATAATTCAAATTCGAAATATACTCCAAGTTACAATAGGAATTTTAATAAAAACTTTAAACCTATTCCGAAAAATTATACAAATAATCAAAATCAAAATGCTATAAAAACAAATAATTCTAACCATAACCAAACTACTAAAACCAACTATCACGTTTTCCCTGGAACAAGCCATTCAAATTATATTAACAAAAATGATACATTTAAACCAACAAATTTCCAAAATATAAAAAGAGAAATTAAAAAGGAAAATTACAATATACAAACTGAGGTAAACGACGAGGAGGATTTTCAAATAGAAGCCTCGGAAACTTAAACAAAATTTTCAATATCACCCATCTCAGTACACTACCATTCATCGTGCTAACATTCGGTAATCAAATTTTAAAATTCTTAATTGATACCGGGGCCGATAAGTCGTATGTAAATCCAGACTTTGTATTAAAATCAAATCGACAACCAACTAATTTAAAAATCAAAAGCCTTTTTCAAACTTCAAATATAACAGAAAAAACCGAAATAAAATTTAATGAGTTTCCTAAACCAGTAGAACTGTACCTATTAAAATTTCATAGGCATTACGATGGCCTTATAGGTTACGAAACCTTAAAGTTGCTTAACGCAAACGTACTAGTAGACAGCTACATATTACAAAGTCCAACATTCTCTCTTAAACTCCACGATAAAATAACATCGTGTATTTTACCATCCTTCATACAACCAATGGAAAAAAGGGTTGTAGAAATCCCAGTTAATATACATCATGGTGAGTTCTACACTAATAATATCCAACTGCAGCAAAACTTGCATATACAAGAAGGTATATATTCCACTCATAAACCTAATCACGCATACGTTGAGATAATAAATCTAAACGACCAACCAAAGGAAATATACTTAACACAACCAATTAAAGTAACTGAATTTAATAAATCATACAGTGAAATAAATTTTCACACATCTACAAAACGGGAAATAAAAAACTTGCATATACAAGAAAGGTACGTCAAACACTAACGCAGACGCATTGTCGCGATTAGAACTTAATAATTACAAAGAAAAAACAAAATTAAATTTCCCAAATACAGTAGATTTAATAACCCCCGTAGGTGATACAATTAAATTAGATAGTGAATTAGCTACTCCTATCGCAAAGAAATTAAAAACTAAAACACATAACGATGAATTCGCTATGTTATGCAATATTGATATTGAAAACAATATCGCAAATAGTAGGAATACTACTAAAATACCTGAATCTATTTCAGCAATAAATGAATTCGTACATCAATTAATACTATTAGTGGATCCTAACCACATACAAATGCACGAATCAGCGGAAGTTCTATACAACAAATATACCCGCAATATTATTAGGAAATCAAACTTCTCAAATACGGACATCATTGTCATTCTAAATAGTTACACCAGCACCAAATATCTTACTGCAATCTACACTGACGATATTACTTTTCAAACCGTGCAACAGGAATTCAATAAGAATCCCCAACTTAAGATCATACGTGCAACCACTAGAAAGACAGATGTACCATCAGAAGAAGAACAAATGGTAATTAGAAATACACATCTACCATATCATAGAGGAGTAAAGGAAAACTACGAGAAAATTAAACGTACCCTTTATTTTCCAAATATGAAACAGAAAATTTCAAAATTTATTTTAAATTGTGAAATTTGTAATAAAAACAAATATGACAGACAACCTATCCATGTCTAGTTTAAAATTTCACAAACTCCCCAAGGTCCTATGGAAATAGTCCACGCGGACATATTTGCCCTCAAAAGCAAAAATTTTCTAACGATCATAGATAAATTCAGTAAATTTACCTCCATTTTCGAACTTCAAGACAGAAGATCTCAAACTATGATCCAAAAATTTCTCAAATTCTTTTCACAAGAAGGAATACCCAAACTGCTAGTATTAGACTCAGCAATGGAATTTACTTCTGAATTATTTCGAGAATTTACAGAGATGATGAACAGAGCCACGGCAAAATCATCCACGGGTAACTCACCCATTGAGCGATTCCACTCCACCTTAACGGAGCTCACTAGAATCATTTACCAACAAGATACAAAAAAATCAATAACTCGTGTAATGGATGAAGCAGTTTTCGCGTATAACAACTCAATCCATTCCTCAACAAACTTGACACCATTCGAACTTCACAAAGGACACATCTTGTTAAAGAAAATACCCGAAGATATGGTCAGTCAATCAAATGAATACCTAAACGGAATTCGAGAGGATTACACAAAATTAGCAAAATACATTGCATCCCAAAATGAAAAATTGAAAATTAGGACAATCGAAACATTAAATAAAAACCGATCGGAACCTAAAACATTCAAACCAAATGAAATTATTTTCGAGAAATCCACAACACGGGATAAATTAGTTCCCAAATTTATCAGACATACAGTAACTCAGAATAATGAGGTTACAGTAAATACAAACAAACGAAGAGTTCATAAAAACAGAATTAAAAACAAAACTAACACTTCGTCTACTCCACAGCCTGGTGTACTCACAGAACCTCGAAGTATTCGACCTAACAACAGGTAAAGGACTGATAGCATTAAAATTAGGGGAAGCAAGAGTAATAACAAGCTACTCTAAACTCTTTCACATTATTGAATTAAACGATTTAAAAGAAAATTATGAAAATATTGAGGAAACAATTAAAATAGTGGTATCAATTATGGAAAAAAGGAACATAACGAATGTAACTCTTCGACATATTCTCAAAAGAAAATTATCGCAAGTTAAGGTATCTCTTTTCAATATTATGCCTGACTACCCAACACGTACAAAACGAGGAATCTTTAATCCTGTTGGAACCCTTATCAAAGCCATTACAGGTAACCTAGACCAAAACGATTATGAAACTATCCAAAATTCAATAGTACGATTGGAAGATGGTCAATACCAAATAATCGATAAATTTAACGAACAAATACAATTTAATTCATTGGTAATAAATAGATTCGAGGAAATAACAAATCAAGTCAATAACATAACAAAAATCCTTAACAAATATCTTACAGAAATAGAAAAACCTGATAGACAATTTCTTGAACAAGCACTCATAACCCATGCATACCTCGGTATAGAAGATAATATTTTAGTCTTATCAGACCAGATTAACGAAATTCATGAGATACTAACATTCACGAAAGTAGGAATAATATCTAGGCATATTCTCGATAACAACGAAATGAGTTATGTAACCGAAGAACTAAATAAAAATGACATAAACATTAAATCTGAAGAGCAAATTTATTCGTTATTACAGCTTAAGGCATACTATAACAATTCGGACCTAGTAATTTTAATTGAAATTCCACAATTTTCGCAAGACACATATAATTTTTACAAAATAAAAACATATCCAATTAACAAATATAAAATTAAACAACATACTAATACCCTAATATCCAATACCCAAAAATATATGTTAGTAAATCAGCCTTGCCAAACGATAGAACGAGTTTACTACTGTCACGAGGAACAGAATGCAGATTGTGACGCTTTACAAACAAATACACACGACGATATAGAGTTTCTACACGACGGATACTTACTTATCATCTCCACCAATGGAACGAGAATTCAAACAACCTGTGAAATCAACAGTGCAATCATCAAAGGAATAAAGCTTATACACTTCCAAAATTGTAGTATCACAGTCGAAGGTAAAACATTCCGCAACGACCAAACACTCAGAATTCAACGGTTGCAAATCATCCAACCCTTCGATAATCTTCATATAAACCTTACAAAGGAAGAAGTTTTAGATATACCGTATCTAACTAAGACAACAATTAAAAACTTGAAAGAAATCGATAAGAAACAAAAAATTGCTACAACATACGCACACACTTTAGCAACTTCAACTCTAATTATCATCATTATAATAATATTAGTAATATTTTTTCTCTTTCGCAAATACAGAAGTTTTTTACAAAAAATAAATCAACAGGACAAACGTGCAAAAACTACAGTCGCTGAGGACAGCTCCATTCTTAGGAGGGAGGAGTTAAGTACGCCACCATATATTCAACCTCATGTGGTGCACATCTCAAATTCAACACCAAACATGTGCGCAACATAATTCATCAGAAAACATTAGCTTAATCATCTAAATAAAATATGTACTGTAATTTTAATCTTTTTTATGCACACATAACAAATTGTGCTTATTGTCGTAATTATTATTTCTTTCTAAGAATAAGTCATATCGTATTGTAATTGTAAACCGAATAAGAATTCAATTCGTAAGCAAAATTGTCAAAATGTAAAATCTTGACTACAAATAAAACACACTTGTAATTTGTACGCGAATAAAGACACTCGTTGAACATCAGAGTTTTCGTTTTTTATTATTTTTATTTTAAAGTCGATTGGTACGCTCACCCCAAATAATTGTTACGGTCAACGCAAAAGCCACATCTGACCATAACTATATATATATATATATATATATATATATATATATATATATATATATATATATATATATATATATATATATATATATATATATATATATATATATATATATATATATATATATATATATATATATATATATATATATATATATATATATATATATATATATATATATATATATATATATATATATATATATATATATATATATATATATATATATATATATATATATATATATATATATATTTCGGAGTTTAGTTGAACTCTAGCAATTAAAGTGAAAACATATAAAACGTATTACAATAAAGAGAATTATTAAGTTAAAAAGAGTGTTTTATTAAACAATACAAGTGGCGACGAGGATAAATTGTAATTTATAAATTTATAGTAATATTAATATTGCATGTCGTGAAAATAAAAGAAAATTAAAATATTAAGAAAAACGAGGAAAATATAATAAAGTAACAAAACAACGAGATTGGAAACGGTAAAAATATTGAATCGAAACAAATGAAATAAAAGATAACTGTTATACTGTAGTGTACATATAGAGTTGTATGGAGTTTGTGTATTATACAGACATAAAGTCCATACTGACAGACGTGTACATATGTACATTGTATGTAAATATAATAGATTACATTGTACTTAAAAATGGAAACTGGGTAATATGTATGTAGTTTGGTGAAGTATAGAATTACGGCTGAATAGAATGTGGTTGTTTTCATACAGACACACAAATAGGCATGCATATGTACGCAGTTAGACACGATTGTTCCAAAATTTGGGCAAATAGAAATTATGTAGTATGATTTTAGCTATGTAGTATTTAAATAAAGTTATATAAATACAAAATACAAACACACAGGCATGCATATGCATATAATTAAATATTAATTATAAAATTAATTTCATATTACAGATATATATATATATACGGTTAGGATTATAACCGGAGAAATTGTATGTACATAGTCAATAGTAGTAAAGGAAAATGGCGACCATTCCGACACTAGAAAATTTTGAAATTGACGGTGAAATATGCTCACTGGGATTGAAGTGGGAGCGGTGGAAACGCGCTTTCCTGATCTATCTGGAGGCCTCCAATGTCACCGAGGCAACAAAGCAAAGAGCTACCTTATTACACACAGGGGGAATAGGACTTCAAGAAATTTATTATAATTTACCTGGTGCGCATGTGAATGAAAAATTACCGGAAAATAAGGATATTAATGTTTTTGAGGCTGCAATAGAAAAGCTGGATGCATATTTTACACCAAAACACAGTAAAATTTATGAAAGGCATATTTTCCGTTTAATGAAACAGGAAGAAAATGAAAAATTTGAGAGATTCCTCATTCGTCTTAGACACCAGGCTGAGAAATGCAAATTCTTAAATATTGAGGAGCATTTGCTTGACCAAATAACGGAAAAATGTATTTCTAAAGATCTAAGGCGGAAAATTTTGAGTTCTGGAGACTCTATAACTTTAAATGAAATAATAATGGAGGCGAATACTCTAGAATCAATAATAAGACAAATGGAAAATTTTGAGGTGAAAAAGGATACGTTGGGGGAAATTAATAAGGTACATACAAAATATAATCTTCCAAATTTAAGACGTGGTAATGACAATTCTGTGAGCGAGTGTACGCGGTGTGGAAACATTAATCATTTATCAAACGACGAGACATGTCCTGCAAAAATGAAAATATGTAGGAAATGTGGTTATAAGGCACATTTCCAAAAGTACTGTAGAACTCGTATTAATAAAAGGAAAATATCCAGTGATTTTCATCAACCGGGAAAAAAACCAAAAACTCAAAATATCAGATCAATTAATAAGGAAGACACAGAGTATGTATTCCATATTGATGACGATAGTTCGATTTCTTGTAACGTAGGAGGGTTACAAATTAACATGCAAATTGATTCGGGGAGTAAATGCAATATTGTTGATGACAAATCTTGGGAAATTTTAAAAAAGGATAAGGTCAAAGTATTTAATCAAATTAAAACACCAAATAAAACATTTATGGCTTATGCTAGCAATAACCCATTAAATGTTTTGGGATCTTTTGATGCTTATATTACTGTTGGATACAACAGACAGCTCGCTACGTTTTACGTTGTAAAAGGTGGAGGAAGGAGTTTGTTGGGAAAATCTACAGCCATTAAATTAGGAGTCTTAAAAATAGGAATAAATATCAATGCCATCAAAACTCCATTTCCTAAATTCAAAAATATTCTGGTAGAAATTCCTATTAATAAGACGATTACGCCAGTTGCTCAGCCGTACCGAAGGATTCCAATTCCGTTAGAGGAAAAAGTTCACAAAACATTGAAAAGTTTGTTGGAAGACGATATTATTGAAGAGGTTAATGAAGCATCCGCTTGGATATCACCGATTGTGCCAATTATCAAAGAAAATGGAGATTTACGAATATGTGTGGACATGCGGAGAGCGAATGTTGCTATATCGAGAGAAAATCATCCGCTACCGACAATGGATAGTATACTACCTCAATTAAGAAAAGCTCAATTTTTTTCAAGACTAGATATTAAGAACGCGTTTCATCAAATTGAAATAGCTCCCAAATCACGGTACATAACAACATTTATTTTGAAGATGGGGCTATTGCGGTACAAACGTCTTATGTTTGAAATCACTTGTGCACCCGAGATATTTCAGAAGATTATGGAAAGAATGTTCTTACCATGTCCTGGAGTCATTAATTTTATTGATGATATTATGGTTTTTGGGGAAACAGAAAATGAGCATGATAAGAATTTAGAGGTAACTTTAAAAGTATTGAAGGACAACAACGTATTGTTAAACGAAGGGAAATGTGTATTTAAAACTAGGACGATAAAATTTCTAGGATACAATTTGTCGGTTAAGGGTATAACTCTATTGGAAGGATATGTAAATTCTATCAAATCCTTTCGAGAACCCAGGACTGTGGACGAAGTTCAAAGCTTTTTGGGTTTAATAAATTTTGTTGGGAAATGGATACCTAATTTGGCAACATTAACCGAATCAATCAGGGAAATGTTGCGGTTGAAATTAGGTAAACATGGAAATATTGAGAAACATTGGAAAGGGAACCAGCAAACGGCATTTAACAATCTAAAGAATTTCCTGACAAAAGACAAAACGTTGGGATATTACAATCCTAATGATAGAACACAAGTGATTGCAGATGCAAGTCCGGTTGGTTTGGGCGCGGTATTAATACAATTTGATAGAAAAGGACCTCGAATTATTGCATATGGCAATAAGAGTTTATCCGACTGTGAAAAACGATATTGCCAGACAGAAAAAGAGGCTTTAGCGCTAGTCTGGGCAGTTGAACATTTCAATATATATCTCTACGGTAAAGAATTTGAGCTCGTAACCGACCATAAGCCTTTGGAGGTAATTTTTGGGACAAAATCGAAACCATGTGCTCGTATTGAGCTTTGGGTTCTTCGACTTCAAGCATATAGATACAAAATTATATATCGGGCAGGGAAATCAAACATTGCAGACCCATTGTCGAGGCTTTGCGTATCTAGTAATTCAGCTACATCATTTGATAATAAGGATATGATCCAAACTATTATTGAACATCACCTCCATATGAACTCAAATATATAACGGGAATTCAAATTTGTATAAAGAGATAAGATGGATATTGTAGATGATTATGTAAATGTAATAAGAAAATAGTTTTATAGATTTAATTGTTCTAAAATGAATTATAAGATGTTTATAAAAGGAAAGGGATGTAGTGTATAAGCAAATGAATTATACAACAACGAAATATATATACATACATATAAGCAAATATATGTACATATATATATATATATATATATATATATATATATATATATATATATATATATATATATATATATATATATATATATTTCGGAGTTTAGTTGAACTCTAGCAATTAAAGTGAAAACATATAAAACGTATTACAATAAAGAGAATTATTAAGTTAAAAAGAGTGTTTTATTAAACAATACACATAAGTTTAGCTTCGTTGATCTATTTGCAAACAACTTAATTGAAGTGCATTTTTTAATATGACCTTTAAAATAAAATTATCGTAGGCCTTAGAAGGATCTAGGCAAGAATAAACAACAGTCCATTCTTCAAACAATAAAAGATCCTGTAGCTGGTTGAAATCGATCTGAAAAACTTCACAGGTTCTCCAAGATGTAGATTTTGTGTTAAAGGTAGCAGCTGTTAATTAAATTTCGATCAGACAGTGATCTGAAATTTTTAAGTCTAATACACTATAAGAAACTGACGGAAAGTACCTTTGATCAAATCTATGGAGTACATTATCAATAAGAGTAGCTGTGGTATTAGTAATTCGTGCTGGTTCAAGAATATTGTCTAATCCATGTTCAGATAATAAAAGCAGCAGCATATCCAGCATTGCATTCTGCTTGAGAAAGTCAATGTTAAAGTCACCCATGATAATTAAGTTAGGGTGGGATAGATCCTCCAAAAGCATACTAAATTCATCAATAAAACTGGAGATATCTGTATAACCAAGACGATATATACAAATAACACAAACTAATTTAGAACTTATAAAGAAGACCGACCGCGTTGAATGTTTAGAAAAATAGATTAAATTGTTTGCAATTCAGACTGCTATTGGTATAAACAGCTACACCTCCCGAAAGTTTATCATGCAAGCAAGATGTGAATAGATCATACGCCTTTAAACCATAATTCGCGACTTCATTGTCCTAAATCCGAAATTCAGACAAGCCAATATTTTTTATTTTTAAGGCCGAAGATTACCGGAGCCTAAGTGTGCAAGCAGCTTATCTAATTTTTTTCTTATACTACGTAATATATTTTGATAAACAAGGTTAAAGTTCATTGAGCTGCTCATTGAAGAAAAAAAATAATCGTATTTATGTAAACATTCGTAATAAATAAAATTGGTTCGCGCCCCTTAATTAAATTGATAAGACTACCGTGCACATCTTCAAAATAAAAATATTGAACAAATAAACCGACCATGTTATAGTAAAAAATATTGTAGTGTAATTGAGCCTTTAGACAACTACCAAAATGACATTTATAAGGTTTTAATTCGATTTCAGTGTGGCAACAAAAGAAAACAAAATTATTTAATGTCAGAAACGAAACAGGAGAAAAAAACAAAAATAAATCTAAAACATGTAAACAATAACAATAATAATAAGTGAACAAGAGGTAGAGAAAATTATTGATGTGAAGTTTAAGTAAAATATTGATAATTAACAAAAAGCTAAATGAAAAGATAAGTGATCTAAATATAATAAAAGTGTATAAAAAACTATAATAATTACTGTTTACTTGCAGATAGACCATCATTAATACTGGCTGATGACAACAATTCGGAGTTGAGGACAACACATCAAACACAAATCCGCACCATAATCGACCACAATAGTAAATCGGCCAAGAAATGTTTTCTCAATAAAGTTGATATTGTTCATCGAGATAATGTGATAAACAAAAGAGTCACTATTCTTCCTCAGTAAGATGTTTCCTTGTTTACACCACAAATATTTGAGATTTAACTTTTGTTTCATTCTTTTAGCTTCTGCATACATTTGATGATCCTTAATACGGATAATGGGATCATTTTGCGATGATGGGCAACTAACCCGAGATCAGACGTCCGATTTTAATAAAATTTCATTTTTCAATCCATCGCTTTGTGTTTTAATAATTAGCATGGGTTTTTTTAATGTGCTTATTCGTTGTTGCGGATCCTTATGATTAACGAAGAATGATGCTAATTGGATCACACTATTGTCAGCCTAAACATCCAGAACACGAAATAAACTGGTAACCATTTTATTTTTGAGTTGCATATTTGATGGAAGACCGCTAATTACTACATCATTTTGAATTGTACATTGCAATTCTTTTTCCAAACTTGCTTCAATTTTGTTAATTTTATAATCATAACCGGCCTGTTTGAATTCCAATTGGTTGATTTTCTCTTGTAACACCTTGTTCTCCTTAGAAATTGCATTAATTTGTTGCAAGAAATTATACCCTATTAAAGTTAACCGACTCCAGCCGAAAAATGTCGATAATGCAGTTTCAAACTAATCAAACGAAAATGACAGCTGATTTTTATCGGTAACATCCCAGCCGAAAAATGTTGATAATGCAGATACGAATTTTATGCCGAAATGTAATTATTTTTATTGCAAATTTTTATTTTGTTCTTCCTAAAAACCAACTAAAAAATTTAAAAGAAAAAATTTTCATTCGAAACAATAAAAATTAATATACAAAAACTAATTTCTCTAAGTGCTGTATTACATGTTTGGAGTTAAAACGTTAAATGTATTTTTAGTTAAGTGTTTGGAGAATTTTTAAGATGGCACGCCTTTTAATAATTATCATTTTAAAGGTCGAATTCTATTTTGGAAGTTCGGGAAAACTCGATTGAATATATCGGACACACAAATTTTGAAAATTTCTAAAAATTTACCGTTTAAAGTGTCATGGCTGGAAATAGATTCAAATGAAAGGTCTTATTGATGCTCACGCCTGGAAAAAATGTGACATGACACCTGACTTTTGACTCTTCACATGAAAATTGTTCTGAAATTTTTGAAGTTTTGCTTGGTATATACCATTGAGTTTTCTCCTTTTTAAAATAGTTTTTTAATTATAGTTTTATTGCATTTAATAAAAAAATTTAATTTAGAATAGTTTACGTTGATTAACCGAAATAAACATTTTTGATTTAAAAAGTAATTACTGTTTAACACCAAAATTAGGAATCTGCATTACCGACCTTTACTGGCGAATAATACAAAATGTTTTTGATTCTGCATTTTCGACTTTTTTCGGCTAGTATTTTTGTTATTACAACCGAATATGCATTATCGACATTTTTCGGCTGACCCGTTTTTGTTATTATAACCGAATCTGCATTATCGTCATTTTTCGGCTGATGCATTTTAGTTGTTACAGCCGATTCTGCATTATCGACATTTTTCGGCTGAAGCGAGTCGGCTAACTTTAACAGTATTATAGAAATTATCAAAAGAGTTAGATACATATCCATATTAATTATCGTAGCCCGCAGGTCATTTAATATTTTCAAAATCTCTGGAAGATCAGATAAATTATTTAATGCTGTCTCACTGGTACTTTCCAACCCATCCAAAATGGATCTACGTTTTGACGTTTTACATGAGTTGCAAATCCAGGCTGCTGTTTTATTATGAATATGATCAAAAGGATCATTTGTAATATCCGCACAAGCGATGTGGAAAAGGCCATAGCAGGTGCTTTCACAGGAAATCCCGGGATTATTTCGACTTCCGTTACTGCAACTTGACACTTCGTGCATTTTTAGGAGCCATCACAATCACAAGTACGAATAAGGGAATGGGAAAATCTCTTGAATGATTTTTTGACAAAATTCAAAAATGAGTTTGCGATGAAGTTCTAGAAAATGGCAAATAGGGATGGAATTTGGATGGAGGGCTAAGAGCCCGAGAGTAATCGAAGCAGTCAGCCTCTACAATTATTACATTTCAAAATGTTGCATTCACAAAATATTGCTTTTTTTATTAATCTTGCAACTACAAAATGTTGCAATTACAAAACATTAGTAATTATTTTGTGCAACTAGAACTAGTAGAAAAGAAAACCGGGATTTTGAAAACCGGGATTTCGTAGTACACCCGACCTGAAGTTTGGTCAAGAACAAGTTGGGCCCAAAATTTTTGACCGGCGAATTAAAATAAACCTTAATAAGGCTAAATCTATTGGTATGTTATTGGATATTGGTTTGCGTTATAATTTTGGTTTTAGTCCGATTATTGATTTGGGTTATGCTAGCTTGGAAATGATAAAGCCCAATGATTTTTCTAGAACTAGCAGAATAAAAAAAATTAAAAGGGTATTTAATTAGCCTAGATTTAACGCCAGCGTTTTAGTTGGAATGGATGGAGCCCCAAATATTTTATTAGAACATTTAATTAGCCCATTACTATTTTGTAATGTTCTGCTGTATGGATTCTGATAGCATTACGGACGTGGTGTGTGTGGTGGTGTATACCGTCTTGTTGAAACCACATGTTCTCTAGGCCTAATTGATCCAATTAGAGTACAAGAAACTTTTCCAACATGTCCTGTAGCATTGTTTGTAACAACATTAATCCAATGATACCACTGGGCCGAATTTCGCACCGTACAGTTACTCTATGAAGGTGTAGTGGTCATTGGTGTATCAATTATCTGTTTATTAACAAAGCCAACCAAGTCCAAATGTGTTTCATCGCTCAAAATGGTTTTTGTGTTTCATCGCTCATAATGGTAATCTCTTGCTGGGCCTAATCGACGCACCAGAAGCGCCTTATTCCATTAAAATAATATGGTTCTCAGTGGTCAACTAACTGTTTATTAATTTTCAAATCTCAAGCGGATTTTTTTTATTTTTTTACAATAATAACTTCCCAAGTCAAATTTGTAGACCAACGTAACTTTCACGGGCACGCAGCAAGTTGCTACACCTCTTTTCTACCATTTAATCCTCTCTCACGATTAGTGATAAAATTTTGATGATTGCTAAAAGAAATAATAATTTTCGACATTCTCTACATTGTCGACGCCATTCTTTTAATTTTTCTATATAAATTGCGCGGTGTAGACAATATGGCACAGCACTGTCGTAAAGTCATATAGCACGAAATTCGAGAATATTTGATGGCAAGTGGTCCATCTCGATCTTCTGTGTTACCAGTCTATATTTAATGTGCAAAATACAAAACAAACATATAAAATGTCTCTTAATAGTTAACAAACAAACTATTCCAAGTATCACAATTCACGACAAAATGAATTATTCTCGTCGAAATAAACTTTTTGTTTGTACAGATTCAATATGCTTTATATAGAAATGTAAATATTCCATTTGAATGTAGGTACTTATTTTTTTACAAAAGAACAATACTGTACAGTTGTCTGTTGTGCAATCCAGCCAAGGTTCATAGCTCCCAATTTAGGAAATTAAACTTACCATATACAAAAGACAAATATATTTTCATCGAACAACTTTATTTTTTTTTGTTAAACTCTGCAAATTTAATTTAATTTTCAAATGTTGGGATGATTCCAAAATAATATCCATGGACAAACAAAGTTTATGTTTTGTAAATATGTGAATGTACATCCGTTTTAATTAAATTTTAGTTTTTGGTTGATATTTTTGGCGCCTTCCAATATACGCGATAATGAGATCCCATTTAGCTTGCTGCACCAAAAATAGAAAACACATTTTAATCAATTATTTAAATTAAGTCTGGCCCTAAATCGAATGTATAATATAAATTTTTATATTTTATTTATACCAACAAAAATAAAAATAAATAAATTCAATAATGTTTATAAATTATCTAATTTTCACCTAAATAAATATTTAACATCATCATCATTATAATCATCATCATTAGAATTTTGTTTGGTATGAATGTAGCTATATACCAACCACCTACCCGCCACCATCGCAATATTAAATTTAAACGTTACTAACGAATATGTACTCATGTCGTATTTAGATTCGGTTGCAACAACATTTTTTATAAACTAAACCACAAAAAATACGCGAAAAATTACCATAATTTTGTATTTATATATTTTCACACGTGATTAAAATAAATTTATTCCAAATACTTTCTTGTGAAAATTATATTACCGCACCGCACCGTCGCAGCAACAACAACATCATGTTCAGAATGAAATCAAATGAAAATGAAAATCGAAAAAAATTTGAATTTAATTTTTTTTTTGGTTTTAATTTAAGATGACTTTGACATCTTACGAGTTGTTATATGGCGAAATGATTTTAATTTTAAAATGCTGATTTATCGTTAACGGAGCGCTAAGAATTATTTTAATACGATTTGGATTCGTGGAAAAAATTCGGATTTTATTACTTTCGTATAATAGGTTAACTGTATAGTATTTTGCCTTGACTCATCGTGTTAGAATTAATTAATTCTCAAGCTCAACGCCTAGAGGTATTGGATGTCAACTCGAAACAAATTCTAATGGACCCGCTTACCTAATAATCGCAATTATTTTTGGTTTTGTTGGTTTAGGTTTACTTTAGTAGTGATAAGAATTCTGTAACTGTAACTGTATTATGTAACTTTTAGGGATGCAATGGCTAAGGTGCGCCCAACCTACCCCAATGTTAAATCTGTTCACCCCGAATAGACTCAACCACTTACATCATGTAAACGTCATAATCTATCAGTTAGGACTAATATCATCTTACTTCTGGGGCCTAGTTTTATCCGATATACAACACCGTTAATTTGGTTGATGATTTTACATCGGCTTTCCAAATTTTGTTGTAGTTTTGGTGATATTCCTTTACATCTCGTGAGATTGTATAGCACATGATTATGTTACATGTTTAAAATAAATGTTATACCAAAACGCAAGCAACTATAGCTAAGAGTCTAATCATCTATGGTAGTTCTATTAGGTGCAAGGTTTAAAGAGTTTTCACTTCGTTTGGCCAGTAATTTACGTTCTTCTTATTTATTTTATAAGTCTTAATTATCATTGTATTCTTGAACTTCATTATCCGGCTTAATATAAAAGCTTTTTTAATCTATTTTAAATGTTTATTTCATTAATTAAAACCTGCTCACTGTTCATCGGTAATTAAGTAATGAATGTGATCACATATTTTGATTTGGTTGCAAGTTCTCAGATGACCTTATCTTAATTTAACTTTAATCGATTCATTAAAATAAGCATTTGTCTTGCTAGTTCTTTTCTTAATTACTAACTATAATTTATGTAAGTTTGCTTAATGTCAATAAATCAATATTATTTTTAGTGGTTTAGTAATGGCGCAATTTTATTAATTGGCAGAAGCGCGTAATTATTTTTAATCTTTTAAATTTAAATACTGATAAAACAAATCAACGCCCAAATTAGAATAATTATGAGAAAATCAGTTGGTCCAATCTATTGAATATGAATTGAATATGAATTGAATATGAATTGAATATGAATTGAATATGAATTGAATATGAATTGAATATGAATTGAATATGAATTGAATATGAATTGAATATGAATTGAATATGAATTGAATATGAATTGAATATGAATTGAATATGAATTGAATATGAATTGAATATGAATTGAATATGAATTGAATATGAATTGAATATGAATTGAAAATGAATTGAATATGAATTGAATATGAATTGAATATGAATTAAATATGAATTGAATATGAATTGGATATGAATTGAATACGAATTGAATATGAATTGAATATGAATTGAATATGAATTAAATATGAATCGAATCCGAATTGAATTGGATATGAATATGAATTGAATATGAATTGAATATGAATTGAATATGAATTGAATATGAATTGAATATGAATTGAAAATAAATTGAATATGAATTGAATATGAATTGAATATGAATTGGATATGAATTGAATACGAATTGAATATGAATTGAATATGAATTGAATATGAATTGAATATGAATTAAATATGAATTGAATATGAATTGAATATGAATTGAATACGAATTGAATATGAATTGAATATGAATTGAATATGAATTGAATATGAATTGAATATGAATTGAATATGAATTGAATATGAATTGAATATGAATTGAATATGAATTGAATATGAATTGCATATGAATTGCATATGAATTGAATATGAATTGAATATGAATTGAATATGAATTGAATATGAATTGAATATGAATTGAATATGAATTGAATATGAATTGAATATGAATTGAATATGAATTGAATATGAATTGAATATGAATTGAATATGAATTGAATATGAATTGAATATGAATTGAATATGAATTGAATATGAATTGAATATGAATTGAATATGAATTGAATATGAATTGAATATGAATTGAATATGAATTGAATATGAATTGAATATGAATTGAATATGAATTGAATATGAATTGAATATGAATTGAATATGAATTGAATATGAATTGAATATGAATTGAATATGAATTGAATATGAATTGAATATGAATTGAATATGAATTGAATATGAATTAAATATGAATTGAATATGAATTGGATATGAATTGGATATGAATTGAATACGAATTGAATATGAATTGAATATGAATTGAATATGAATTAAATATGAATCGAATCCGAATTGAATTGGATATGAATATGAATTGAATATGAATTGAATATGAATTGAATATGAATTGAAAATAAATTGAATATGAATTGAATATGAATTGAATATGAATTGGATATGAATTGAATACGAATTGAATATGAATTGAATATGAATTGAATATGAATTGAATATGAATTAAATATGAATTGAATATGAATTGAATATGAATTGAATATGAATTGAATACGAATTGAATATGAATTGAATATGAATTGAATATGAATTGAATATGAATTGAATATGAATTGAATATGAATTGAATATGAATTGAATATGAATTGAATATGAATTGAATATGAATTGAATTAGAATTAAATATGAATCGAATACGAATTGAATTGGATATGAATATGAATTGAATATGAATTGAATATGAATTGAATATGAACTGAATATGAATTGAATATGAATTGAATATGAATTGAATATGAATTGAATATGAATTGAATATGAATTGAATATGAATTGAATATGAATTGAATTAGAATTAAATATGAATCGAATACGAATTGAATTGGATATGAATATGAATTGAATATGAATTGAATATGAATTGAATATGAATTGAATATGAATTGAATATGAATTGAATATGAATTGAATATGAATTGAATATGAATTGAATATGAATTGAATATGAATTGAATATTATTTAAATGAATGGAATGAATTAAATGAATGGAACTTCCCCTTCACCTACAAACTGTTGTTAGGTTGTATGTGAAGGGGAAAGAAACGAGGATAGAATCACGACAAAAGAATCAAAGTGTGGAAAGGCGGAATGAATTAAGTTGCCCTTTGACTCTTTTGTCAACAAGATGTTTTTTTTCGCATTTGACATAAAAAATTTGTTTTAATTTTATTTTATGAAACAAATATTATTTTAACTGTGTTCCAGAATTTGTTGAGACTGTTGTTTAGAAATTTTTTGTGGGCACAGGACTTGTTCGAGACTGCACTGTGAATGGTCCTCTATGGAGTTCTATTCCGTGAATAGTACAAGTGCTTTTGTATTTGCTTGACATTAGACTGAGCGGCAATGGTTGTCTGAACTTGCGGACAGTGTAGTTGTATTCGGCCCTCATGTTTTTTTTTGTAACCGCTTCTCCCATCTCAACAACTTATTTGGAAAAATGAGAAAAATTATTCAAACAAATTAATTGGAACTCAATTGAACTGCATACGGGTCCACTGTTCTTTAAATTTTCAGATATGTAAATAAACAAATATAAATAAACGTAATGAATTGAATTGAATGTATTGATTGAATTTAACGAATTGAATAAATTGAACGAATTGCATGAATGAACCGGATGGATTGAATCAATTGATTGAAATGAATAAATTGCATGAATTGATGAATTATATGAATTGAAGGAATTGAATGAATTTAATGGATCGAGTTGGTTCATTTATTTTATTTAGAGGCACACCGAGTTTTGTATGAACACAGTTCTAATACATACAGTGCTCCCTTTTTCTTTAAATAGACTGGCTTGTGAGGCAACTGTAACAATAAATGGCAATTATTGTATAATGGCGGATGTAACAATTTGGTATATATTTTTATCTAGCCCGAGACACAGGAGGTCGACAACAACAAAAAGCACACAAACACAAAGTGCATAATAATAACATTCAAAAATGAATAAAATATCAGACAAAAGGCCGAAATGGTGACACACCGATAAAGTTAAAAATCAAACTAGATCAACGAGGGTGGCTGACACGGACTAAAGATCAAAAAATTCAAAAATGGTCGAAATGTGTAACTAAATATTTTGATGGACTGTAATGTGTTGGTAATTAAAAATAATTTTTAAATATTCGAGTGAAGCTGATAATTGATTGCATTACCTGTAAATTTAGTATTTTCCATTCCAAAGAATAATCCCTGTTTTCGATCCGACGATAGAAATTCAATAAGAAGAATGTTTCAAATATAATTTAATCCTTTGTATTATGGTCTTAAAATCAGTATTTGATTTTAATTTAAGTTAAATGAATTTTCCCATCGTCTAGATTTTCAATTCTAAGCTGTATAGTGAAAACTGTTTTAAACATACACAGTTTTCCACTTTGGATTACAGCGGCCGTACACAAACGATACGATTCACATCGTCTGAAATGACTATAAGATAAAAAATGTATGAGAGTGTAACCGGAAAATGCAACACGGTTTCGGGGGCCAGCAAAATAAAACTCATAACGGTAATAATAATAATCGTTGTAATAATCATAGTAATAATGCTAAACATACAAAAGACGTGCTACGTACAGAACAGAAAACATCAAAAAAATGAAATTACATTCAAACATATTTTCATTTGTTTTTCCTCTTGGTTTCCCTCCAATTATATTACGGTGAGGTTTCAGCCATACTAAAAAAAACTAATCGAAAACAACGACTAAAATCTTGTTTTTTTGAGTATACGAGTATGTTCCATATAAATACGTTCAGATACCTACTAGAGAGATATACTTAGTAATGTGTATACGTAAGTGAAAATGATGTAACTACCTTTTATTCAGATGTACGTTGCTACAGTGGAAAATCATTTTTCAACGTCATTATGTCGTTTTTTTTTTGTTTGTTTCAATATCACATTTGTTGTTATCTAGGTCTTGGTTATACAGCCAAAAAGTAGTTAGCTCTTTATATGTACGTACGTACACAGGTACAGACCTAGTGCTGTCTGTATACCTGTTAAGGTAGACAATGCATGTATAATAAAATTTTGCTCAATAAAAACTTTGAATTTGAGAATGCAATGAACATTTTATTTTGTTTACTGCTTAGATTAATGCTTTAGAATAGAATGCCATCGAAACTCGATTGCTTCTCAAATAAAAAAATTAAGGGCAGCTTGAAAATGTGCAAAGGAGAGGGCGAAAACCAGCTACAAGCCAAAAAGAAAATAAAAAAATAATGAATCTCCTCAAACGCAACCCTCAGGACAAAATCAAACAAGTTCAGAATGAAATAAATATCACTCGAAAATTCAAGATCTCTCAGATGACTGTACGAAGACGACAATACGAGGCAAATGTCAAAGCCTATACTATTCAAAAGAAGCCGTTCATAACCCAAACAAATAAGAGGAAGCGACTTAAATTTGCACGCACCTACCAGTCAAAGCCTCTGGAGTTCTGGCGTAATATTTTGTGAACAGATGAGTCATGTTTTAGTTTGGATGGAACCTACGATAAAAAATATTTTTATTCGACTTCCGAACAAAAACAAAATCGCACTATTATACTAGATCGCGATAATGGTGGCGATAATAATTGTATGGGGGTATTTCAGTTACAATGGCGTTGGTAGTCTTATAATGCTACCTCAAAAGGTAACTTAAACTACGTACTTGGAACTGTTGAACGAGCACTCATTAGTTCCGGATGTAAATTGATCGGGCAGCACTATATATTGCAGAGATTTGGATCAACAAACTACAGATTCATCCATAAGAACATCCAAGAGATTTGGATTGGCCACCGCAAAGTCCGGATTTAAACCCAATTGAGAATATGTGGAATTATTTAAAGCAAAAAATGGTTGTAGAAATTGAAAGGCAGCCAAATAAAACTTTTGCTGCAATAAAAAATATCTGGGATCAAATTTCAAAACAAATGCTACAAAATCTCGTGAATTCCTTTCCATATTGACTTAACTTGAAATTATTGATTGCACAAATAATTTTGTGATTTTGTTTGCTTTTATTATTTTTTAATCAAATATAGAATAGATGTCATTTCGAATAACAAATATTTTTTTTTTGTTTATGTTAAATTTTGGTTCAAAATTTTAAATTAGCTCCAGTGCTTTATTAATTTTTTGCGATGCACAAAAAATTGTGTTAAGGACTATATTTACCTTTTGCCTTTTTAGCATTCCATCTACACGTTTAAAAAAAAATGATGATTGAATTCGTTTGGTCATCGTTTTGATAAAAACAAATTTCCGGGTAATCATTAGGTCATTATTGGTCAACACATTTTGGCGTTTGGTCACCAATGGGTCAGTTTTTATTGCGAAAAAAACAGATAAAAATTGTATTAATTCAATAAAATCACAATCGTCACTAATTTGGTAATTTCATTTTACAAAATTAATAAAAATTCCAATTGAATTATATCATTTTGATAAAAATATTTCGTTTTTCAAAGAATTGTATCTAAAGTGGAAAACATAAGATATAATCAATTCAGTATTTAAGTTCTTCGTAACTCTTTGAGGATTCGTCACTAGTTGATTTCGTTTGGGCATCCCCACTTAATGATTTAATGCAAAAATTCACGATTTAAAGTGTACGAGGCTGGAACCTTGACCAATACTAATGAACTAACTAACGTACATTAGGATATGGAAACTGAAGGACGAAAACGGACGGAGGGCCATCGTTCAGGCGGCAAAATCTCTTCATGGGATGTGAATGAAAGCCAGAGAGAGAGAGAGTATGAATTTTTTTGTATATATGATAAAATTAAGTAATTGAGAACAATAACATAGTGTTGGGTATATTGAATCTTTTATAAATGTAAATTTGCACTTGTCCAACAATTTATAATTATTTTATTTTAGTTAGAAATTCTATGACTACACATAATATTTCGGCACGTGAGCCATTATCAAATGTTAAAATACATTAAGAAACGTAGTATTTCGTCAATACCACCGTTATTTTTATTTTTGTAAAGCACACTCGGCTCCACTACTGAGACGTGGCTGTACATATTTACACTATATATGTCATTCATAAAAAGAAAATAAACAGCCTCACTACCGCCTCGTGGAAACGGGTACCGAATTAAAAAAGTCTGAATTAAAAAAGTTCTTTAAAAATGAATTAAAACAGTTGATTTTTGTATGAACATCTGCGACTTATCTTAATTCATATTTTTAACTTAAAATTATGAATTAAAAAAAACGATTTAGGAAAATGAGAAAACTCAAAAATGAATTAACAAAGGCTTATAATATTTCATTTTTAAAACACATACCTTAATTCATTTTCAAAATGAATTAAAAAAGGCACATTTTATTTAATTTATAAATTAAAAAATCAAATAAATTAAAATATGGAATTAATATTATATATACATATATATAATTTTTAGTTTTAAGTAAAAAATAATTTGAATGTAATATATTTGTTTTCTATATAGATTTCTATTTTTATAATTGTTGCTTCGTGTATTTATTATTTAATTAAATTAGTTAAATGTATTCATTAAAGAAAATAAGATATTCTAATGTCTCAGTTTCAGCAATGAAAATGTGTCATTTGATTTCCAGTTTTATTCGCTTTTTCATTAAAAAAAAATACAAATCCAAAATTATCCAAATTTTTACGTGCTAAATTTAAATTTAAATTCCAAAAAGTTTTCATTAATGAAAATAATAGTTGCATGGATTTATATTTATTAGATATAAAATATAAATACAAATAAAAAAGGCTTATATTGTTTCATTTTATAAACATTTATATTAATTCATTTTAAAAATGAATTGAGAAATGCCTTTTTAAATTCATTTTATCGAACTTTTTTATTTCTTTTTCAACTCTGATTTTAATTCAGAAAAAAAAACTTTTTTAATTCAGACTTTTTTAATTCGGTTTTTTAGATTCCCCCTTGAACATGCATTCACCTCAGGGGTTCCTTTACGCTTTTTTTGGTTAACAGTCCGATCTCATTTTTTCTTTTCTCTTTTTTTCGATGCTACGTGATTTAAATTCGCCTTTCTATCTTTGTATACTTTAAAACGAATAATTATGCCCTTATATAGGTTCTGGTGTCTCCATCGGGCAATACAACGAGTATAAGCTAATTTCGTTTCACGATTGATAGACGAGCTTGCGCAGATGGTGATAAAATCGGACCTATAGCAGTACGTCCTCGAATTATGGAAAGCAAAAAGGCAAACTGCGAAAGAGTTGGTAGAGCCTTGGCTCCAAAACAGATTGCAGGTCTAATAAAAAAAAGAAAAATTGATTGTGTTTTGAGATGTGTGGCATGTTGCACCATCTAGTTGAAACCACATAACGTTCAAAATATCAAATCCATTCTACAAAAAATTGGTAATCATGTGTCTTTAGCGTTCTCCATTTCAAGTAGTCTCCACCGCAATACCATTTTCATTTTAATAGAAATATGATCCAATTATATGGTACACCTTTAGACCATAAACCAGATCAACTATTAATTTTTGTGGATTCTAAAATGTTGCATGACCAGCATGTGGGTTTTCACTCCAAATGCGACAGTTCAACCAGAAATGAGCTTCATCGCTGAAGATGATTTTTCCAATGTGCTCTAAAACCCATTCTGCGAAATTTCTACGCACAAAATGACCATTTAGATTTTATTTATAGGTCAACTGAATTGTATTTGCCTTAAAATGCAAATCTTTATGAAGAATACGTGCTGCCATAAGAAAATCCAAGCTCTCGAGAACGACTTCTAATTCGTTATCGTTCTTGATTTTCATCCTCTTTTTGGTTCATAGCTCCAATTAATAACGCTACGAATTTAATATTTTATTTACTCCATAGATGGCAGCGGATATGTATTAAAACCATTTATGATGATTACTTGATTACATACTGCAGACCAGCTCGGAAATGCGGAGTAACATAGAAAGTTGTGTTGGAATATTCAAATCTAGATCCCGATGTCCAAAGCGATAATCGGGCCATTTGCATTGGAAGCACCAAAAAGTTCGTCCAAAATATATACTAGTGTGCTACTTTGCGCAATCTAATGAGAGAAAATAACTATCCAGTGAACGCGTACCGGATGATATTGTGAGATGGGAACGTTTAGGAAATCTTAGAAATAAATTCAATTTATAATTATTAATAAACAAATAATTTGTTATATGTTCAAAAATATTTTTATATTTTAAATATCGTTGCCTGATTTTTCAAAGGTTTTGTTTCAAAATAACATCCTTTTAAAATCCGGTACTAATAGCTGCCTTACAATGTCTGCTAATCCGTCATATTCATGACAAATTTGCCATGGAAAATAATTGTATTTATAAAACTTCAAGGTTGTCTATAGGCTAAATGAAAGTATGTAAGTAACCGAAAACAGGATCACTGACACGTTTCAATCCACTAAAATCTATTTATAATTATGTTAACATTGGTTGGAGCCACTCACTGGTTACGGCTTGTCCCACCTGGATGTGTGTTCAGGCCAAACGACACAAATAACAGCAAAAAGCCTTTAGCGATTGATAAAACATTGATTAATTAAGAAGCTGGATCACAAGTTGTTGGGGTTACGTCGTATAACGATTGATCTAAATTGAAGGCCACGAACTTCCAGTAAAAAATTAAACTAAATACAAGGATCTATAATTGCTTGTGGAAAGATTGAAATACCGATTGAAAGTTCGTCGTGCTTGACAAACTCATCAAAAACGACAATCGCTTCGCCTCGAAAAATTCTTCTTCTTTGGCTGACCAAAGTTCTCTTCCGATAATCTACCAGTTTTCGTCGGTAACAGAATCGTTTAAATATTCGAAATAATTATTAACGAGATTTCAAGACATGCACGATCTATAGGTAATAAAACTTATTGTAACTCAAAGGAAATGCTTTCAAATGAACTGGTAAATCACAAACTTTGGTGGAATGGTCCACCCTGTTTTCTACAATCATAATTAGCCTGGTCACAAGCTATATACAATCAAGGCATTTGAAGAGTCTTTCGGGCAAATCAACTGACTATCGAGTGACGACTCTCATCATAAATCCAGACAAGCGAATTCTGGGCTATTGTTTAAATTTGTAGCGATTTGTCACCTGTCGTGGATGGTCAAACAAAGAAGTAAAAACAGCAAGAATGTGAATCAAACCACCCAGAGTAAAGTATTAGATAGCTAAAGAACATTATTTGTATTGGAACGAACACACTCAAACCTAAAACTACATCACCTTAATGGAAAAATCAGGAAATATTTTTGAAAACTCCATTTCAAAAACATACGAATTGAACTCAACATAAAATTTTCGACGAACCCTTTATGCCCATTGTGCTGGCCTAACGCTTTAATTTTATTATTCAGCTCACATCGACCAAAATTCGACACACTAATGGACGGACAACAAACACACATAAAAAAAAATTTAATCTCAAAATGTTCACCCACCCCGAATTTTCGTACACACATTCAAACGATTTCATGATTTTTTCTTCGTTCGTCTCCAATGTTATTAGAGCACAACCGAAATAAAAAGCTTCAACCATAAATTCAATGTGTTAAGAATATATAAACACATATACACACACACACACATGTACATGTAATTATGTTAAACAAACCAAGAAGTGGTTACCAAACCAACATAAAAAACCGAAAAAATTAGCATATTAAATATGTTTTTTTTTTAAATTGGGTTTATAAAATTTTATGAGTACGGCATACATGTTATTAGGATTAAGATTTAATTTTCTTATACACCAACATCTTCCCCCTGCATCGAACACTATTGTATACGTAGTATACGTAGTATACATATAGGGAAATAGTTTTTCATTTCGACCAAATTTACATAATCACCAAGAACAGATTTTAATTCGATAGCACATATTGCTGGCCATGAATATCGAGACTATCGATTATCTTTTATAAGATTTACTGATACTATACAAAGTAGTTTGTTCATAAACAAATATAAACCATAAAATAGTTTACAAAATACAAATTATGTTGCTTCTAACTAAATACAACGTTTAAAAATTCTTGAATAATTCACAAACCGGAAATATTTTCCTTCTTCATCGCTTTTCCTTATTTTCTGTGTGTTTGTGCGGATTTCGATTCCTGCTCTGTACGAGTACTAAATAAATAAAAAATGTTAGTAAATTATTCTGATATTTTCCGGCGTATCGGAAGTAGTAATAGTTTTATGGAAAAGGAAGAATTCATAAAAAAATCATAAAATTCTATTAACTGAAATTTTTGTGGAGGATACAAAGTTGTATTTCATGTTTATGTGCGAGTATGTATTTACCGGGGCGGATAGGTACGGGAGAATTAAGTTCTTTGTAACCAATTTTGTTTCTAAGAAGCAATCCGGTTAAATTTCGTATCCAAATTTTGTATGTAGTTATTATAAATTGGTAGTTTAACACTAAATTATGGTATATAAGTTTTAAATAAAATTGTTTTATTTAGTCTTACGTATTGCCTGGTTCCCCAAAAATGCTGTTACGGCACCTTGAAGGGTCATAAAATTGTTTCATATGTGGTTTTGTTTTTGCATTTAAATTTCGTTACCATCAAATAAATAATTAATTTTTCTGATGGTATTGCCATCTACCCTATGGCATTGGCATTAAGTTTTAATTGTGCATGGGCCTTAGTATTGTTTCGTTTTCGCCTATCATTCAAGGTTCGAATCTCTGGATTGTGAATAAAACAACTGCTTTAAATTTGAACACACACAAATTTATTTCCTCAACACAAAATTAACAACAAAATATTCCAATTATAACACACTATTTAGTTATCACTTTAATTATCGCTTTAATAATTGCTTTAATAATCGCTCTATTTAAACTTCACTATATCGCGTTTGAAATAAGACTTATCATTGAACATCACTGTATGCTTTTATATACAAAAATATTTGTTTCTAGAATAATCCTGAATGCTCTCCAAAAAATTATACGAGAACATTCGAGCAAATACTTTAGTATACAAATAACGCCTAAAGGTTGAACCAAACTACATATAAAATTAAGCAACTATTGTAATAACTTATTCTATTCTAATCTAGGTGTCACCGTAACAATATGCTGTTTGGTTGATGTGCGGTGTGAAAGTGTAGGCAAGTGAGACGCACGAAGAAAAAGAAAAAATAATAATTTTTTAGTTTTTTTCGTGGTTAGTTTTTTCACACCTAACTTTAAGCATTGCTTGCCAAATCGAGAACGTACGGTTATAGGTCCGATTTTATCACCATCTGTACATTGCATAGCTCCATGCCAGCCCATACTGGAAGATGGGTCGTCCCTTGAGTTTTTCACTCTAACAGGGGGTCATAGTTGTGTTCCATTTCATCACAAATCGTAATCTTTTGATGAAAATTCCCTTTTGCAGCCTGTCCCTATCGGGATTCAAACCCGGTATCTCTCGATCCAAACGCCAAAGCTTTAACCATTGTGCCGTTTGGTCGGAACTTAGTTTTTGGTTTTGTAACTAAACTTATTAATGGTGTATTAATAAAATGCTATTGAAAATAATATAAACTGTATTTTAAGAAGTTTTTAAAGTCGTCCATAAGTTTAATTATAATTTTTATTTAAACAAAGAGACCATTTACTCACAATAAATCTACCATAAAAAGTAGAAAAATGCACTACTCCCCCTCTCCCCCCTTCAAAACTTCTTAATTATATTGTGTTGACTTAGTACACATACATAGTGAGAAATTCCAGAAGTTTCTGATTTGGTGACATAATTCGCTAAATCAATAAGTTCTTGTTTTGTACTATCGGTATAAAGCAAGAGTTGAATTTTTCAATATTCTACTTTTCGTGGTACATATATTGTGAGTAAATGGTCTCTTTGTTTTCTGTGACTTAAATAGTCATAAACATTGTAAGATGCCATTAAAAATTATGTTTTGTCCGAAAAGCCGAAAAAATCTAATAAACGGTATTTTGTTCGTTTTAATAAAATAAATCGACCAAATAAAAACGATAGTGGGCGCCCACTGTGTCTATTGATATAGAATTTTAAATTTTCGCTTACAACGTTCTTGTAGGCATATAAAGGAGTCGGAAAAAGTGCATTCTCAATAGTTTAAACAAAAAAAAAATATAAAACCAAGCAACATTTGGATTTGGTTTGCCCAGTTTGGTCATTCAATACAAGTGTGTTTCTTGTGAGTGGCCTATTTTTTATGGAGGGGCCTATTTTCTAAATACCTTTGTAAATTTATTTGTGACGGCACAAGGCACCACAACCCACGGGTGGCCAGTTGAGGCCATTCATACGCGAGGTCATAAGATACAATTTTGTCTTTATTTAATTTAAAAAAAATTTGATTTTCATTCTTAAAAAAATTTCAATTCATTTTCAAGTTATATTTTTTTTTGAATTATTCAATTTTTACATATATTTGTTATCAAACGGTAAATAGCGGTTGCGTGACGCGCATTTGGTGCACGTTAGTCTCGCTACATAGCTTGTTCACGTTTGGCGACAATATTATTTTTTTGTTCGATTTATATCTTTCTGTTACACCATTTATTCGAGTGTTTTTCCACTCGACCAATTTTAGTTTGATTTATTTTTCTTGTTTTGTCCCTTCTTCTACTTCTGATTTTTCTTTCTTGCTCTCTGTTGGACAATATTTTTTTTTTTTTTAATTACTCGGCGATTCCGGGCATTTGGTTTTATTTCTCTTTCTTCTAGTTCAGTTTTTATTCGGGTTATTTTACCTATTTTTGTTTTGTTTTGGGAGAGGGATTGTTATTTCGTGTCGGTTCTAAATTTGCAGGGAGGGCTTCTCAATCCCCGTCATACCATTGGCCGGATATCTACAGGGTCGGAGGAGCGGGTCCAGCATATGTGTCGACCATTCGAAATTTACGTAAAATCAACAGTCTCTCCGTGACACTCCAGTAGTCTCAAGCTGTCGGAGTGTGAATTGTGGGAGATTACCTAGTGGTCTCTTCGAGTTAGAGAGGTTTTGTCTGTTGGGGAAACGTCCCTACCCTCTCATGCTGCTTCGTTATGGCTGGGCATCGGCCTCTGGAGGTCAATGGGTCATTCGGGATGGTTTCTTCAGCAGACATTGTACTTGTCATTCGGGGAGATCCGGTGATTATTAAATTTATTTACGTTCCTCAAGTTTCGTTCGACGGATTCTGGTGGATTTCATTTAATTTCGGTTTTTAGTTTGCTTTTATTTTATTTTATTCTGTTATACGGTGGAGCCCAGGAGCACGCAAGCCATAACTTCCGCACGACCCAAAACCCTGAGATCTGGTTGGCAAAATCACCTTGAGTGAGGCCGCTGCGTGTTTATGATGCTGAGAATGGATACACTGACTGGATATACTGATATATATTCCGATGAAGAAAAACATTCAATAAAAACACGACTGATATATAGCCGACAGTATTTTCATAGAACTAACATAAAAGGTAGTTCGTTGTGACATTAGACATACCGAACTAGACATTCGAAGTACAAGGGAAGTCGAGAAAAGTAGAAATATCGACGACGATGTAGACAAATATTATGAAAATGAAAACGAGGGATTAAATAATTGTGATAAACAAACTAAAAATATTAGTGAACAAGGAGCCGGAATTACATCAGGTTAGGGGTACCAAACGATTTCTGACATATGTATACAAAATCTTTAATGAGGACATTATGAATAATATACTTCTCAACTGCATGAATGACAATGGCCAGCGATTATGTTCCCAAACTCGAGGAAACAAATTCAAACGTATGAATAAATTTTCCCTGTTCAGCATGCTGGAATGCTTAAATTATTAGGCCTATGTTTGTTATAAGAGCAGATTAAAATACCGAAAATTCACCATTTGAACAAATTCTGCGATGTTTCACTGCTAGCCACTTGAGAGGGGAGACTCATATAGCTAAAGTCTCGAATGTATTGAAATTATTCAATCAGAGCTTTCAAAATGTGTTTAAACCATCTGATATGGTATTCATAAAATGTAAATCGGCTCTACAAACGAAAGATTTGTTCTGTAATTTTGCATCATCAAATTTTAAAGATGGATAGTTACATATAAAGATTTTAGCATCTCAATACCAACAAAAGGTGAAGCTAATGCCAATCGTAGTTTTTGAGCTTTTAGATAAAATTTATTTGTTTGAGATGTTTTCCTTTTCTTATTTATGCCTAAATGTTGATAATGAAATACATACACGTACATTCGAAACAAATAGTTTGGCTGCGATATACACAGAAAAAATGTTGCTCTTAAAGATATACAAACGAATGTCGCCAACTGTACTAATATGTTATTTGACAACTCTACAATACATTCTTATATTAATTTATTGATATATACTTATTTTATTTATTTTAATTATAACGCAAGTTTATGTCAATATTCGAGTGCCACCATCGAATTTGACAGAATATTTTAAAATAAACTATAATTTGATTACAGCAGCTAAAACTCTACAGTTTGTGAATAATATTTTTTAGAACACTGTACCTTTTTCCCTGGAAGCAATTTCTACAAAGTTACGTCTATAGAATTTTTACATTTTCAGAATTGGGTCATTAGTTTCCGCCAATATTTCAAAGCAAAGAGAGCACGCTTCGGAATCAATTTTTTTAAACTATGCGATTCATATGTAGTTATGTATTTAATGTCGAAATCTATAAAGGAAAGAAACCGACAAAAAGGTCAAACGTGACGTGAAAACCCCACCAATAAATTTTCAGCAAAACCATGCGAGTTTATATTTAATAAAATCCCTAGCCGCTCCGTAGGACCCTCTAGACAAATTTTCCCGAAATCGGGTCCAATCGCATTCTATTTCTGGTAGCTCTAATCGAATTTTTTCGAAATCGGCTAACGCAACCAATACATACAACACAACACAAAATAACTTAAATGTTTTTCTATAATTTTGAAGGCATACAGAATTCTTCTGTCTTCTCGGGAATGAAAATTTGTATCCATAGTGCTTGTACGATTTGCTAAGCTTTGAACTTCATAAACAACTTTCGCAATGATTTCCGTTTTATAACAAGCATAGTTAGCCATCTGATAAATTTCATTCCCTGTTGTTCCCGGCATTATTGATTCGAGCAGCCAACCAACTGATCCCTATAAGCCATAGCGACCAATTATCCGCCCTAAATATTTTATATCAAACCAATCTCGAGCAGGAGCTTCATCTTGTTGATACAAGAAAGTATTTCTCAGAATGATTGGAACTAAACCTAGCACAATGAGACAATTGAAAAAGTTTCATTCAAAAATAGAAGATAGTTTTGTGAGTTCAATCTTTAAGGTGGTTAAATTGGCCGATCAAATTATTTCCAAGTATGTCACGCCACACAACTAAATCGTCTTAGAAATGATGATTCTCACTTAACATGTGGATTTTTTCATTGCCAATGATGAATATTGCGGAAATTTGTTATTCCATTCTTCGTAAATTTCGATTCGTCTGTCCACAAAATGGATGACAAATATAAAGGATTATGTTCCACTTTGTTTCAGAGTAAACGAGAGATATTTACTCTCTTTGGTAAAATTTTTTGCACTGAAGTGTAATGGAATGAGTATAGATGGTTGGTTGGAACTACCCTCCAGACTTTAGTTTTGCTAATTCCAAGTTGTCTGAAACACGTCTCGTGCTAATGGTGAGGTAAAGCTAAAACCATATTTGGGAACCACCTGCGATTACCGGGAGATTTAAAGTTTGGAGCTGTTCCATCAGCAGCTCTATGCAGACAGGATTACGTCGACCGGATGAAAGAGGAACTTAATGAAATACATCAATTTGTACGGGAGAAAATTCGGATATCAAGTGATCAAATGAAAGCTCGATATGACATACGAGCAAACAATCAAGGCTTCGAGGAAGGGCAATTAGTATGGCTTCACAACCCGCAACGGCAGAAAGGATTATCACTGAAGTTGCAACCCACATGGGAAGGACCTTACACTGTCATTAAAAGGTTGAACGACGTGGTTTATCGCATACAGAAAGGACAGAAAGGTAAACCAAAGGTGGTGCATTTAGAGCGATTGGCGCTCTACAGAGGAGGTGATCTGGATCCTGTTCGGGACGAACAGGCTTAGGTGGGGGTAGTGTTACGGTGACACCTAGATTAGAATAGAATAAGTTAATTTCATTAATTATTCAATTGGATTTGTGATTTGGTTCAACATTTAGGCGTCATTTCTATACTAACATATTTGCTCGATTAATGATGCGCATTTAGGATTATTCTAGAAACAAATATTTTGGTATATAAAGGCGTACATTAACATGAAATTCTGAGTCTTATTTTAAACGTGATACAGTGAAGGTTAAATAGAAAGATTATTAAAGTGATAATTAAAAAGTGTGTTATAATTGTAATAATTAATTGTTAATTTTGTGTTGTATAATTATTGTGTTATGTAAATAAATTTGTGTGAGTTCAAATTTGAAGCAGTTGTATTTATTCACAATCCAGTGATTCGAACCTTGAGTAAAAAGGCAAAATCGTAACAATATATATAACTATATTTATTATTAGTAGCTAATTCATATTTTCGATAGATGTCTCTAATTAATTAGAGAATTCAAATATATTTCAAATTTTTAATTTATAAAATGCTTGTAAAAATTATAATTGATCTTAAGTAATTATTAATTCAATTTTCACATATTTATATTTTAACAGTGTCCAATTTAATTTATAATGTTGATTAGAATCAAAGAAAACGCTTTAGAAAACGTAACAGATTAAATTGCTTGGGCTGGAGAAAATCATTTGGATTCAGCAGTAATAATCCTGAACCATTTTATTAATCACGAATATATTAAATAAATTAGCACGTCTGTTGAGAAGAACATTACCCTTACGCACACAACGATGTGTATGTAGAATGGCGCGTGGTACAACTAAATGTTCCTTTTTTGTATACGGGATCACCAAGCATATTGGTGTAACTGTAATCGCATGCTAATAAAACGGCATTGAATTTAGTTGTTCCTGACAAAAATTTATATGTGGCCGCAGCGCAACCAATATCTGTCGTCTGGTCTTGAATCATTGCTGTGAAATGTCCAATAGTAACACCGCCTGTACTACTCGGATAACTATCGAGCCACGCTTGGGTGGTTTTATTATTTTCGGCATACCAATTATCTTGAACATTCTTGATGTAATTTTGGATTATGGTTGCCGTAAGCGTTGCAGTCGTACCAAAATAACCCAAATTTTGCCCAGCATATGGGAATGAATCAGTACTTCGGCATTGATCATGTTTCATTGCACATTGGCGTACATTGTATTCAGCCAATTTAGCAAGTTCTGCATTCCATTTCTAAATATTAAACATAAATTATCAATAATATTTGGTTTGTAAAGACTTATTCGTGTACTCACCAAAATCGGCATACGACTAGCACCCGCGAATTGAGTGGCACCACTGGCTACTCTATTCCTATAATCGTTATGTGTATTCAGGACTAACGACTGTAGCGTTGCTGTAAAAGCGACTAGAGCTGGGGTATCACATGTCGAATAAAAAGTCTACAGGGAGTAAAATAAAAAATGTCAATCGTGAATTACTTAAATTTGGTGACTTACATTATTATTATTGCATCCAATATGGGTTTCACCAGAATCGCAAAGATTTGGATCACAATAATTGGTTGCATGGCTACCAACCACAAACACGACTAATGATATTAAAACACTTGTACATCTCATATTGATATTTTTTTTTTTTTTTATTTTTTAAACTTCTGTTATTAAGCTACAGATGTGATCTGATAGTGAATACAACAAATTCGGTTGTTTATATATTATCGTGAGAATGTTGACTTAGTTTTTTCACCTGGTGCAAATATTTTACCTTTAAATTTTGTGCGCGTTTCGTTGACATTATTTGTTTTAACGATAACGTTTGAATATTTATGTATGTTGATAAATGTTGTTTGTCTTGGGGCCATTCTTGGAAAACAGAATGGTCCCAAGACCATTTATTTATAATGAAATTATGTAACTGGAACCTAAAACTTGAAAAAGATATTGTTTTTTACTGAACGTTCTAGGAAGCGTCTAGTCGGAGTTTGTTTAACATTTTACTGAGACGTTTGATAAAAAGTTATCTGAGGTACTACTTGATAATATTTGCATATATCACTAGCATTAAATAACTATATGCGGTTGATATTATAACTTTAAGTTTACATTATATGAAGGCCATCGCCTAACATGTGTGCCTAACGGGGTGTAGAGGTCATTAACTCCATATCCCTTTATCAACCAAGAAAACAAAACAATTGACTCAGTTTTACTCCAACCCCCACAAATGTGTGAGTAGTAACCATGTAATGGCGTTGTTGATAAAAAAATTTCGCTTTATTTGAAGTACAACCAACACAATTGTGTGTATAGACATAGTGTTTTTTTCGGACGAAAATAAGTTAAAAAGGAATTCACAAATTTGTAAGTTGGTTCAAAAAACATACAAAACTAAATTTTTAGCATGGTACTTTTGCCCTACCCGCACAATTGTGTTAGTAAATCACTAAAGGGATATAACCTCTTTCTTAAAATTATCCTCGTGAAAAGTAATGGAATTAGTAAGATGCTCGAATCCGAGGGGTCCACCTTCTGAATCTAGGGGACCCTCATTAAAAGTTTTCCCACCATTCATCCACATCGATTAAAATTTTGCGAAGAGATTTTATACCTAAATGAGCAGGTTTTCGTAATATTTTTGAATGAGTCGAGCTCCTGGGCCTTGGCGGTATCGTACAGTTTTTCGCAACGAATGTCTGTAATTGGGAATGAAATGATATCCGCGACGGGTGGTAAGCCTGACTATATAAACAAGTGTACATAGTAAGCCACGGGTGGAAAATAATCGCTTACGATAGGCGATCAATAGAAAAATTTAGATCTGATTTAAAGTTAGCAGAGTTCAACTTTTAATTTTTCCCTTGCAACGCCAGCGTAATTCGGCTAGTTTTAGATAAATAAAAGAACTTTCTTTGTATTACAACACTAGTTGGATTACCAAGACGTTGCACGAGACAAATTAGAATTATTTTGTACTTCCTATGTTTTAAAGGAAATCTCTCAACATCTCTGTAGTTGCAATGATATATGACAGAAATCCATGAAGCACTAATTTCAATAACGAAATCATCTGCTGGCCATCATTTCGAAGTAGTGGGTGGCTACATATTGAGACTTTTTCAATGGCCTTCATATAATGTAAACTTAAAGTTATAATCAACCGCATATAGTTATTTAATGCTAGTGATATATGCAAATCACAAGTACCTCAGATAACATTTTAACAAATCTAAATTTTTATCAAACGTCTCAGTAAAATGTTAAACAAACTCCGACTCGCTTCCTAGAACGTTCAGTAAAAAACAATGTTTTTTTCAAGTTTAAGGTTCCAGTTACATAATTTCATTATAAATAAATGGTCTTGGGACCATTCTGTTTTCCAAGAATGGCTCCAAGACAAACAAAATTTATCAACATACATAAATATTCAAACGTTATCGTTAAAACAAATAATGTCAACGAAACGCGCACAAAATTTAAAGGTAAAATATTTGCACCAGGTGAAAAAACTAAGTCAACATTCTCACGATAATATATAAACACCCGAATTTATTGTATTCACTATCAGATCACATCTGTAGCTTGATAACAGAAGTTTAAAAAAATAAAAAAAAAATAAAAATATCAATATGAGATGTACAAGTGTTTTAATATCATTAGTCGTGTTTGTGGTTGGTAGCCATGCAACCAATTATTGTGATCCTAATCTTTGCGATTCAGGTGAAACCCATATTGGATGCAATAATAATAACGTAAGTCACAAAATTTAAGTAATTCACGATTGACATTTTTTATTTACTGCCTGTAGACTTTTTATTCGACATGTGATACCCCAGCTCTAGTCGCTTTTACAGCAACGCTACAGTCGTTAGTCTTGAATACACATAACGATTACAGAAATAGAGTAGCCAGTGGTGCCACTCAATTCGCGGGTGCTAGTCGTATGCCGATTTTGGTGTGTACACGAATAAGTCTTTACAAACCAAATATTATTGATAATTTATGTTTAATATTTAGAAATGGAATGCAGAACTTGCTAAATTGGCTGAATACAATGTACGCCAATGTGCAATGAAACATGATCAATGCCGAAGTACTGATTCATTCCCATATGCTGGACAAAATTTGGGTTATTTTGGTACGACTGCAACGCTTACGGCAACCATAATCCAAAATTACATCAAGAATGTTCAAGATAATTGGTATGCCGAAAATAATAAAACCACCCAAGCGTGGCTCGATAGTTATCCGAGTAGTACAGGCGGTGTCACCATTGGACATTTCACAGCAATGATTCAAGACCAGACGACAGACATTGGTTGCGCTGCGGCCACATATAAATTTTTGTCAGGAACAACTAAATTCAATGCCGTTTTATTAGCATGCGATTACAGTTACACCAATATGCTTGGTGATCCCGTATACAAAAAAGGAACATTTAGTTGTACCACGCGCCATTCTACTTACACATCGTTGTGTGCGTAAGGGTAATGTTTTTCGAAACAGACTTGCTAATTTATTTAATATATTCGTGATTAATAAAATGGTTCAGGATTCTTACTGCTGAATCCAAATTAAAGTAGTAATGGTTAAGGAATGGTGTTTTATGATTTTCTCCAGCCCAAGATAATTTAAACATGAGGTCGATTTCCGCATATTGAATCTGTTACGTTGTCTAAAGCGTTTTCTTCGATTCTATTCAACATTATAAATTAAATTGCACACTGTTAAAGTATGTGAAAATGGAATTAATAATTACTTAAAATCAATTATAATTTTTACAAGCATTTTGTAAATTAAATTTTTTAAATATAATTAACTAGAGATATCTATCTAAAATATGAATTAGTTATTAATAATAAAAATATTTGTATATATTATATGCTTTGCGCGCCATCTCTTATCAAATCGATAGATTTTTCGCGATCGAAAATTTCGCTCGAACATGACAATGTACAATTTTGATTTTGTTTGTTTCTGTACAGTGACACTTTAAATATCTCGAATGTCGTGTTAAAAATGTTCAAACTTGGATTATAAAATATGTAATGAGTGAATTTCGTCACGACTTTGAGTACTAATCTATTGACAACATTGTCAAATCATTCATCATGTGACTTGCTGCTTTCGCAAAATATGGGACACTGTTACAGAACAGACATCAAATTATTAAAGTTGCGATTATCTTGCATAATTAAAAACTCTGGTATATAAGTATAGAATATTTTCAATAAAACATTGAGAAGAAGCACCTTGTTTTCTCCATGACATAAATTTAGAGAGTGTAACTGCCACTGGTTAGATTAACAAGCATGTTGAAGCTACACATCCAAAATATTGTTGCTAATGTTAATTTTACATGCGTTTATTCACTAACTTTTTTTCTATTGGCCAACTTCGTAAGTTGTGGTTTGTGGTTAAGTCACTACTGACGTGATTTACAAGTAGTTGTCAGTAGCATTTCTTATCGTCAATTGTATATATTCCACTGTTCTTCCACAAAATGGAGTAATGGTTGGCTCTAGAGGTTTTAAGATATGCTTTGGCTTCGTATTTGGCCCGGTAAATTGATCGTTTAATTCTTCAGTATTCCAACGTGTGATTCGTTGAAGTTGGTTATTATTCGTAATGGGTGTCGACTTATATGTGCCTTTAAGAATTCGTTTACTTATAAGGAGTACTAATTGAAAATCGATTTTGATGAGAGAAAGAATCATACAACTCAACTCAATTCTCAATAGACGATGAACATTCCATTCACTTTCTCTTCGTATTCAACCCTTATGTATTGAAAAGTGAATAAAATGTCGATTCAAACTCAGGCATCTATCGAAAATTGAGTTGTTTTTTGGATTTTTTCCTTCAGTGTGGAAATGAATTGGTATCAGTTGGATTCAAAAGAATTCAATGTATTTCATTCGAGTGAAATTGAATCGAAAAACGACGCAAGTCAATACAAGCATTGTGATAAACAAGATTTTTCGTTTTGTTCTCCGGCGCGTAAATGAACAATGATGATGGTGTGCCAGCTCTCGAACACGTGATGCACAACTGACCATGATAAAAACACGGAAATTCCAGCGAACGCCAACGAAACGGGGAATTGAATGCGCATGAGGTCGAAATAATGTCAGTTGGAATCAGAAGAATTCTCGGAATAAGAACATCCTCTCCTTTGAATTTGCCCCTTGATGATCGTCACTAGAATCACGTTATTCCTCAGTTTCATCACAGCCAATCGCGCTCGGCTACAATGCGTTTCCCCAGCGATTTGGTTTTGGACCAATTATACTCGTTCTTCGCTACCAAACGCTTCAGTGACCGTTTGTGTGCCATTGTGCACTCATCCCAGATGCATTCTTGCAATACCTTGACCATCACCGAGTCCTTAGCAATTGAGCGCACTGGAAACTTCAATGCAGAATGTGCCTTTGGCCACCATCCAGCAATGTGACTGCAACTCTTAATTATGCAACAACTAGCGTTATCTGAGATCTCGAGTGAATTGTGGCCAAAAGCAATGAAATCAGAAAGGTTTTGCATGCTCCATCAGGAGCATCGAGGAAGAATACTCCGCCGCTTCCTTCGTCAACTGCGAAAATATAGGGAAATGTTTTGTTTTCTTTCTTTCGTTTTGTCGTGTGGGTAGTCGCGAGGTATGAGGAGAGCGCGACAAACGCACAATAAAAAAAAAAAACCAAAAGCACAGCAGAAATATTTTTCTGTGATTTCGGTGCGAGAATTTTTGTTAGTTTTGGAGTCTCGTTTTGGTTGTGATAAGGAAAAGTTGAGTTCGTTTGGAAATCTCGCAAAAATTATATTTTTTTGATGAGTCACAGTGCTAGACTTAAAATTATAGAAAATTTCTGTTAAATTGTATGTCGAAAAAAAAAATTTATAAGAAAATTACGTTTGGCGTGTTTGAGGTAATAAAAGAATTACGAAAATTATATGAACAAAGTGTTTTATTGAAGTGAAAGAAAGTCCAAATTTTTCGAAAGTGGAAGTATGTTTTAGATTATTTTTTTTTTTTTTTTGATAATCTTCCTCTATTTCTCCTTCTTATTGGATTAGAACAGTTTGCTTTTGGTGTGACAGGACAAAAAAAAAAGTTTTTGAGACGTTCGCACTAAAAAATACACTGCATCAAAAAAAACATATACCTACCCTTTTCTCAATAAATTCATATATTTTCTTTACACAACATCTTTAGTATTGCCTGATTCCATAACCTCGGATCAGATGGCCGTAGAACTATATGACGTCAAAAAGGTACTACACTAAATAGTAAAAATCCCATCCCCATCGTCAAACACGGTGGAGCAAACGTCATGGTATGGGTTACAATGGCTACCGGGGTGTTCGAGGATCTGGAGTTTGTTCAGACTACCAGGAATAAAGAAGAATATTTGCAAATTTTACAGAATCATTTAAAAGTGTGCGACAAAAATTGAAATATCTGAAAATATAAGCTTGGTTCAACGCAACGATCCCAAACATGCATCCCACTTTGTTAAAAAACTAGATGATCTACAATGTCAAATACATTTTACTTACCGAACCTTCCACAATCGCCAGATCTCAACTCCATCGAACATCTTTGGGGTAATTTGGAAAAATGGATGAGACTGCATGCTATTAGAACAAAAGACGATTTAAAATCTAAATTAATCGACGAGTGACACCAAATTACGTCGGAAGAACAGGAAAACTGGTGCTTTCAATGCAGAATCGCCTAAATTAGGGCATAGCTCAGAAAGGGGGCCACACAAATTATTAATATTCATTAGTAATAATACTAGGAACTGTATGTTTTTTTTTTGATGTATGTTTTTTTCTTTGACTAAGTTTTGTTATATTTTTGTTAAGTAAATGAATTAATTTTTAGGTTTTCTCTTTATTTTTTAAAATGTGACATTATTAGTTGGTAAATAGAAATCTAATACTAAAGATGTTGTGTAAAGAAAATTTAGAATTTATTGAGAAAAAAATGGTGGATATTTTTTTTGATGCAGTGTATATCTGCGCCGCATTTCCTCAGGTGCTCTTTTTAACTAGCGTGTATCGCAATTAATTAAAAGATGGCCAGTTGAGACCATTCATATTTTCGGTTTGGCGCACCAACGCCCAACATTATAGTACGGTCAATCGGCAAAAAGACGCCCAATAAAATTATTATCTTCACGCACAAGCGGCAACGGTTCCGGTGGAACGTCACCTGTGGCACGACAGCTACAAGGTCGCAACATTTCCGGTTAACGGCAAGGACGCCCAACGATTTGGTTTGCAAGGGGCCAACAGGCCATTTGCATTTCGGTTATGGTGAGTCAACGCCAAACGTGCATGGTATCGAAAGGCGGGAAGAAACCCAACGTATTTTGGCATAACGGAAGCCGTCCTCAAGATCGACCTCAATGCAGTCAAACGTATTAAAGGTACATTTTTTTATTTTTTCTGGTTAAATTTGCTAATTTATTTACATTTAATTTTTTTTTTTCTTAAATTTGTTTACATTTAAATCGAGCACCGAAGTGCGCTGGTCGTTTGCGTGGCCGGAGATGCACGTTGGTCTCGATATCCAAATTCTTCACTTTTTCTTTTAAATGAATTACTAAATTTCCGATTCGATATGATAGAAGGGGAGTTCTCATTCTGTGTTGGTTCTCTAGGTACAGGCTGGGCTTGCCACTCGGGAGTGGTGAGTCCAACGGATGTGTCGTTTATAAGGGGGCGACCGTAAAATGCACGCGGTCTCCTCATGGCACCTCGGCGGTCTCATGATGTCGAAGTATGAATTGTGGGAGATTCACTGGAGGTCTCTCCGGGCGAAGAGAGGCTGGTCTGTTAAGAGTTGGAACCTACCCTCTAATGCTGCTTAGTTGCGGCTGATCATTGGCCTTTCGAGGTCGGTGGGTCATTCGAGGGAATCTCTTGAGCAGACAGAGTACTTGTCACTCGGGGAGATCCGGTCGCCGTCGGATGGGTACACCCGGTTATTATTTATTTTATTCCATTCCTCAAGTTTCGTCCAACAAATTTTGGCGGAATATTCGGGTTTTTTATTTATTTTTAATTTACGATTTTTTTTTGTAAATTTTCTGTGAACACGGTGTAGGTCAGAGTAATGCTATCCTCCAAATCTCCACGACACAATATTCTGATATTGTGATTAGCTGATTAGCCGGCAAGATCACCGTGCGTGAGGCCTCCGCATGACTAGTTGATAACTGCGGGTTGGCGGCAAGCCATCCGTAACAATGTAAGTCGCACAACACATCATCTATAGTACGAACCGATTTGAACAAAGTAGGAGCCACGAACATGGAACAAACAAACGAAGATAGAATAAGCATTTTCTTGCCGTGGATGAACGGTGTATACACGGCCAAGCACATCAGTCGAAAACACATCCACGTATTCTGAAATTATTGTAGCTGGTGGTCGTTGTTGACGTTCGTGTATTGCAAATGAGATAATAAGCCAAATCGCCTTTTTGTAAATGACATGACGACCAAATTAGAATCTTGATGCTTCGTCATTTGCATCCAGAGCAGCAATGCCGGACACTGCCAGGTCGCTACCTTTATTCACGTATTTGCAGACATATAGTTAATGGACTTAATGGAATTACAGTACTCAACATTGCCGTGTGTTGCGAATGTTTTCGATAGAAGCTTGTAATACGGAACGATCCAGCGATTATCGACTAGGACATCTTTTCCTTTCAACGCCTTCGTGACTGTCCTACCATCATCTTCAGGTAAACAACACCGATATAGTATAAAGCCATCGCTTCCACTAATTGTGTATGTCAGCAATGGACGCGGATATTGTTTTGTACATTTCCCATCGGCCATATACGGTGAATCCGGATTGTGATCTCCTCAAGATTTTCTCAAGTAAATACCGCAGAATGTGTGCATCTGGTTATCCACGCTTCTGCCATTCTAAAGTAGTGCATCCAACAGGAGTACATCCAACAACGTATCTGTCCGAAAACCATCTGCTTAACGATGAAGTCTGTTAGCGTCCTGAGTTTTTGTTATAACACACGTTCAGGCCATTTCGTATTGCATGTGAACTTGATAATCAAATCTGGTTGTCCATAATGCCGCACTTTTGTCATAGCATCCTGCGCATATTCATGCATATGCCGTAGGCTGCCAACATACGTTGCTAGGAGAATCGTCAATTGAGCGACGTTGGTTGGATCTCAAACGATGGCATCGCGCAGATGAATGTACTGTTTGGAGCGTAGTTTTGATTGATTGAAGCGGATGAAATTTAAATGGTCCGTTTCGATCTTTGTAGGTGATTGTAGCATCATAATTGAAAGCAGCGCGATTCAGGTCGACGTTCAGCGCACTTTTTCGTCGAGTTGCGTTTTGTCGAACCTGAGCCAGTGCCCGTTCGCGTTGTTCCTCCGTTTAATTCTCACGGACACCGTGCATTCTAAGTGAATTACGGTTTTTTCGTCTATGGTTCAATGGTCTGATAGCCGGCATTTTAATCAAAATTCAATTTCTAAAAATTATAATGATTGATTTGATTAATTTACTTTGAAGTAATTAGTTCACAAAAATGAACTTAGCGATCGAATCAATTTCAGTCCCTCAATCGAATTTGAAAACCGCACTTGTCACGCACCAATAATTTTTTGGGAAAAATTATCAAAATCGTAAAAATCACACCGAACTTCATATGATTGGTATAATGGTATCGTTTATGGATACAATGCACACAATTCGAATATCATAAAACAGTGATTTAATACTAAAATTTCCCATTTAATAGCAGCAAGAAAAATAGTACGTTCGAACAATCGAAAATGACATTGCGAAAAGAACACCTGTCAAATTACACAAAGCTTAACGTACAATGCCATCTACAGGGTTGTTGCATTAATGATCACATCTCAGCGCCATCTTTTATTTATCGCGTTAACTTTGTATTTTTATCAATTTATTTCACGATTTTCTGGGATCCAAAATCATCAAAATACACTTTACAGTGTCCAAAATCCTCAAAACATGCAAAAAATTCAAAATTTCATAGACAAAAAATTGATTTTTTTTCGGATGTTTCCGGAAGTGTCCAAGTTTTCCACCCATATTTTCCAATTTTTCTCTTCTAAAAGACCATCTGGATCGGATATGCGCAAAATCACGTACAAAAACATCATTTTTCGATTTTCCTAATTTTCCGTCTTTTCCGGTGGATTTTCCCAAAATTTTCTTTTGTAAGGACCATCTCCTCCTCTCCTGGAAAGTATATCCAAGCCAAGTGATCAATCTGAAGGGTCGGCTAAAATATAGGCATTTTTTGAAAACGATTGTTGCACAAAGCGTAAACGAAACATTTGGTTCTAAAAAAATCAAAAAAACCCGTAATAGACAACAGTTTCTAGAAAGGACTTGATGTGTACATTTTACTTAAAGCTGTATGATACTCAGCTTGTCAAAAACGATGTTTACTAAAAATCAGTTTTTGACCATAAAATATTACCAATTGACCTAATTCTTTTCTTTAGTATGAACTTAGACGTATAATTGAGCGATTAATACATGATTATCTCAATAAAATGTTTAGTTTGCCTACGGTTAAGTTTCAAAGTTTGTCGTTTTTTTTGAAACGCACAAATCAATTTTTTCAATATTTTACTTCTAAACAGCGAAAAAAATTTGCATCAAGGTGTTAAGAAACATAAAATCGAGCTATTAATACCGGATTATCTAGATTAGTCTTGAAATGACGTAGAAAATGGAAAAATTAGTTTAAAAATGATAAAAATTTCGATTCTTATCGATCAAAAAATTACGTCAAACGATATATTTATTTGTTTTTACGCAGCAATGCTGATTATTTTTTGAAAAATTTACTGTCGCTAGATGGCAAACAACGAAATAAAAATTGTGTCCAAGATAAGTGGTTATTAATTTTATTATAATTTGCAATGTTTAGAACAGAAATAATGAAAAATAGTAAATTTATTAATTAATTTTACACATATAAACAATATAAGTAAAGTTTAATAACAGAATCATATAAAATTTTGGTACTCATGTTTACTAAAGAAATGAATCAGTTTAGACACATTTAAATTTCGATACTAAAAAAGAAATTTGTTTTTTAAGGTTTCATACAGCCTTAACGGGCCTGGTCAAGAGCTCAGTGATGTCTACTTTATAACGAACGGGGTGATTTATGCTATGGGTCGGCCATATAAATAGCAAGAATTATTTATCCTATTTATGAGATCAAGTAACCGATCCTAGGGGTCAGGTTATTTATACGTCTGACCCATTGGTTCATCATAAATTCTACATCAATAACTTTCCAAAACTCAGATGCGCGTGAAATATTTACTAAATCAATCCTAAGTGTACAAATTTTTTAGGAAAGGTTTAGGAAAAATTTCACACTCCTACACACAGCCGTGAAATATTTCCTAACGAAATCCTATGTATACTAGTGTTAGTGAAAATAGTCTTAAAATCGAACATTTAGGCGAGAAGATATTTTAGGGAAACTCTTATTTTAAAAAATATGGAAATTGGCTGATAAAAATGAATTAAAAAATTTAAATTTGAACATAAAAAACATCTACAACTAAACTTTGCTGCAAATTTTGCCAAGTACTCATCAATTCCACTATGTTTCTCGGTTAGCCGTATAAAATATCAATTTAATTTTTTGACCATCCACCATCAACTTTACTTTTTACCAATATAATGATTTTATTGAATCATCAACCACCATCTAATTAATTACAAATGGGGAAATAAAATATTGTGATGGTGAAAGAGAAGAACTGAAGTAAAAGTTCACTCAGATATGATATACGATACTAATTTAGATAGAATTTACACTCATTTTTCAAATAAGAACTAATCCCAGATTGAACATTGTAGAAAGATACATCAAATGACAATGTCCATGATAATTTTCGGAATTTTGTCATAGTTCTGGCATGGGCAAAACATAACGGGATCGATGAGAACCGGGCAAAATCTCGATTAGTAATCGTTTGAATGGCAAAAATACCATAAATTATAACTCACACGTTTCGGGGCCATATTTGCCCATGCCAGAAATATGACAAAATTCTTAAAAATCATTACGTTTATTGTATTTTAGTATCATAAATGCATTGCGAGATTGATGAGCATTTCTCTAAATTATGACTAGTGTATCTATGAAATCTAAAAATTCAATAAACTTCAATTTAATTTTAAGTTTATCTTGTTACGATACATAGCATAATGTTTTTATATCACACTAGCTGACCCGGCGAACTTCGTACCGCCTCAAAATCAATAAATGTTTTTTAAAGTTATTAGCTTAATAAAATTGAGTTTTTTATTAAGATTAAATAAATTAAATGAATACTCCAAATTAATTAAATTCAATGAAATTACAAAAATCAAAATGAAATATATTTTAATTACATTGAAATGAATGTAATTCACGTGGCAGCAAGGCTTTCGTTTTATTGAATTGAATAGAAATGGTTCGCGTAGCATTATTGCACTACTTTCTTTTAAACTATTTGCTGGGTGAGTTGCAATGGAGTCGAGTCCCTTCATTGTAGCACCTTGTGATATACGACATTTTTTGTTTTATTGTTAGGCGCGAGAACGAATAAAGCGGATGGTTTACCGACACGTGAACATGCTACGTACAATTGGCCGTGAGAGAAACATTCATTTTCTAGATTCAGGCCACAAACACTCAAGGATTGGCCTTGTGATTTGTTGATCGTCATGGCGAATGCAAGACGAATCGGAAATTGAATTCGTTTAAACTCGAATGGCATATCGGTTGGGATCATCGGAATTCTCGGAATGAGAACTTCCTCACCTTTGAACTTCCCTTGAAGTATCGTCGCGTGAATTACATTGCCCATGAGTTTTCTCACCACCAAACGCGTTCTGTTACATAGTTTTGGTTGATTCAGGTTTCGTAGCATGATGATTATCGAGCCAACTTTTAGTTGTAAATTGTGCGGTGGCAAGCCAGGTAGATCCAATGAGTTTAAAAATTCAGTTGGATAGTTGGTTGCTTCGTCTTCGTTTGTCACACAGTCAATAGATTTGAAGGAATGAAGTGGACCGACGATTAGATTTTGAATTGTAAAATTTAAGTGATCCACATCTTTGTTCTTTGCCGCAAGAATTACTCGTTCACTCACCCAATTGTGATTTTTGTGGTTAGTAATGATGTTCGGGAACACTTTGTTGATGAGCTCGTCCTTCGTTGAGACAAAAATGCAAAAGTTCTGAGGAAACGAAATCAATCCGTTCGATTTGTCGACCGGAACACGGCCATTACCGATAGTCAGCAATTGCTTGGAGAATTCTTCGGCAGATGGATCGTTTAACAATGCAACTCGCATGTTTGTCGTCAGCTGAAGTTTCTTCACATAACACCACAGAGTCGATGATTTGAGGCAAGCGTTTATTTCATCAGCAGCGGTCGATCTTGGAATAACTGGTATTGTTTGACGGAAATCGCCAGAAAGTAGAATCATTGCGCCTCCAAAACATCTTGAGTCATTGCGTAGATCTTTCATAGTTCTATCGAGTGCTTCCAATGCGCATTTGTGCGCCATTGTACATTCATCCCAGATGATGATTTTACTTGCTACCAAAACTTTCGCCATTGCTGAGTGTTTTGCAATGTTGCATGTAGGGTTTTCAGCCGATTGAAGGTTTAACGGTAATTTCAACGCTGAATGAGCTGTTCGACATCCTTCTAGCAATGTGGCCGCTATCCCAGAAGAAGCAACTGCTACAACAATATCGGATCTCGCACGAACAGTGGCCAAAATCAATGACATGAGGAATGTCTTCCCAGTTCCACCGAGCGCATCGAGGAAAAATAATCCACCATTTCCATCATGAATTGCCTTCATTAACGTATCGTACACTCCTTTCTGTTGGAGGTTCAACAGTGGTACATTGGTTCGAACTGATTGGTTCAATGCATCTCGATCATATTCATGTTCACGTTCCAATTCTCGATTGAAAGCGTCGTTCATTCCACGACATGGCGTTGGCATTCCTAATTTGACTAACAAACTGCCGCACATGCGAAAACACATGTCTTCGATCAAAAGCAAAGCCTGGTTATGTATCTCCTCATTCACCTCGAGATCGGGATTTCCGAAACTGACACGAATTCGATGTAGAATGTCTTCTGACATGTCATTCTTGTACTTGCTCCATAGTTCACGTGGATTTGATGGGAAGCATGTCGAAATAATGATAGCAAATAATGTGCGTATCTGGTTTGGAGTTGCAGAAATAATTGATTCAGCGATTGTCATGTCCCAATGAGTATCGTTTTCAAGCAAGTTGAGCTGTTGACATGCAGCACGAAATGTTGGGCACACTACACCAATGACAGTTCGAAGTGATTCAAATGATGTCGGCCCACGAATATTCACCAGCAACAACCGCAAGTAGAAGCATTCGTCATTCTTCGGATGAACTGTGTAAATGCGACCAAGAGCATCAGTAGAACGCACATTTGGATGATCAGGAACCTCATCGCCTTGCTTCCGACGTTGAAATTTTTTTGATGAGGCGTTCCAAGTGTAATAACGTGGCATCTCAGAGTAGAGCAATGTTCGTGCAAACGGATCACTTTGACAAATCGAAAAGAAACTGGTCAATGTTGTTGCTGGAGGTGTCTCAGCACGTTGAGCAACATTCGATGAGTTGAAATAAACTCGTTGACCATTCTCCAGGTGCACCGCCAAATGTACAACAGTGGGATGACGTTCATGAATAGGGAATGAGAATATACGCCAAATCGCCTCATTGCAGCTCACATATCGACCAACTTGATAATGCGTGATTTCATCGTTTGTATTGGGATTTTGAACACCAAAAACTGCCATATCGCTACCTTTCGTGACATATTTACAAATGTATTTTATGGACTTCACTGAATTGCAGTACTCCACGTTGCAATGCGCCTTGAATGTTTTGGAAAGAAGTGGCGAATATGGAACAATCCAAGTGTTGTCGACCACGAACTCATTTCCTCTCACTATCGTTGTGATAGTTCTACCGTTATCATCGGCTGATCGACGCCGGTACAGTGGATAACCATCATTGCCAGTGATAGTCTCTGCGGTTAAATTTCGTGGATAACGCTTGGAACACTTGTTGTCGACCATGCACGGTGATTGGGGATTGATGGAGCCACACGGACCGTGAACCATGTTCGTAATTACAACATCATGCAGGTCTGGATCGGTTTCGGGATCAGGAATCTCGGCACATATGATGTCATCTATTTGGTCTTGTCGAATTTTTTCGGCTAACCAAATAAGAATGTGAGCATGCGGCAAGCCTCGTTTCTGCCATTCAATTGAATACATCCAACATCGAGTATCCCCAAAGACGCAATGCCTAACAATGTAGTTCATCAGCGACCGGATTTTTTGTTTGAAGACACGTGCGATGATGTCGTGCCGATCACTTGTTATTTGCCCGGGTAGCAACAGTTGAACAATCTCTATCCATTTCGGATTGCAAGTAAAAGTGATGAATAAATCTGGACAACCGTAATGACGAACATATGTCATTGCATCTTGCGCATATTCATGCATATGACGCGGGCTGCCAATGTACGTCGCCGGTAGAATAGTCAATCGACCAACATTAGCTGCATCTCCTTCGGTGCTGATTGCATCGCGTAAATGGATATATTCCTCCGAACGCAGTTTAGCTTGGTTCAACCGAATGAAAATGAGGCGCTCTGTTTCGATTTTGACGTACATGTCGACGATATATTGCTAAAGCAAACGACGAAATCGCAGCAAATAGTTGTCAGCATTTTGACGAATCATCAAACGATATGCATAATAATTCATCGAGCTAACCTTCTTGTTAGTTTCCTCACCTGAAATGAAATAAGTAAAATTAGTGTCATAATCTAAATTATGATATCAGTACTCACCGCTCAATGGATTTATCATGTTGATATTGAAGTGATATCCATCGTCTCCTTGCCAAAACATCAGCGGGTATTGCAATGTATCGTATGAACGGTGTGTTTTATTTATTCGTTGCAGTTGTCCAGTGTCGCGACGTGTAAGCACAATATCGCGCGGTTCCACGCTTTCACCAACAATCACAATTGCGACTTCATCTATTGTTGGAGCATTAAATTGGCGTTCGTGTGTTCCAGCGGGTCGTTTATCTGCTCTGATCACGACTTTGCAGTCGTCACTTGGCATGCGATCCAACGCAGATTTAAACAATCGAACCAATGCACGATGTTCATGGAGTAGTTGCTGCAAATCTTTCAGAACTATCCTTTTCATTGCTGTATTGATCGTTTGGCGCCGATCAAGTTGATCCTCCATATTGCCCATAAAGTATATTTGGATGCATTTATGCTGTCCATCTTCAATCGGCTGCAATGACCCAATTCGGTGGTGAATTTGGCCTTGAATCTGTAAAGTCGAAGACGAAGTCAGAATTATAGATTTTTGATCACCAAAAGAAAATGAATGTTTACTCTCTCGAGCAGAAATGACCTTAAATGTTGGATTGAATCCGCGTTCTTCGATAATGTCTGCTCCAAATGAAGTCATTTGGAAACATCCGTTGTATCTTTGAGTGTTGGATAGAAAATGTCGTGATTCTGGTGTCTCGCCACGAAGCAATGAACGCAACAGTTCAGGTGGTGCAGGCAATAATGGCAATCTCACCTTGCCACTGAGACAGCACAATCCAGGCGTTTCTCCAGCGAACTTCAATGCACCGCAATGGTCGCACACAAACTCCATTGGGCCAATTCGAACGAAAGGATGCGAGTTGTAGTCAATTGTGCAATCGTATTGAAACGCTATTCGATTCAAATCAACACTTGAAGGATTTCTTCTTGCGCGTCGAAAATTATCTCGTTGTTGATCTGTGCGATAAGCTCGACGATTTCTCATTGTCAACTGAGCCATTTGACGTACTGCCTCTCTTTGTGCTTGTCTTTGTGAAGCGCGAAGTCGGGCCATACTAACGCGGCGCACTTCTCGTGTGATTTCTTGTTCATCTGCAGTGGATTGATTCGCAATAGTCCGAAGTCTAATTGCATTACGGCTTCGTGGTGAAAGATTAGATCTTCTGGCTCGTGGCATTGTAAATAATACTGGAAAATTAATCACACAATCCAAAATTACATAATCAATTATCGATGTGCGCACAATCACAAATGTGATAACCTCACAAAGTGAACATCTTCGAAGGGAACTTACCGTTTAAAAATCCCGATCGAAAATAGAATTCCGCAGAATAAAAAAAAAATTAAAAAAACCAAAAAAAAAACTGGTGTCCGGTGTTGGGACACTCTGTACCACTAAAAAAATTACGTACTATTGTACGCAAAAAAGTACTCTTTTCTTATTGTTATTGGCATACACCACACAACCTCTTATTTCACTAAATTCCACCACTTATTTTAATATTATATGCTAAACCACAAACCACTTAACTAATATGAAATAACCAAAACCAAAAATAAATTAAATTTAATATTAAAATCGCAAAGGAAAAAAACTTTTTTTAGAGCTGTCAAAATCTACTATTCGCACTGAAATCGTAACTCGGACGAAGATTTTATCTATATAAATAGATAAGTAGATGAAATAAAAAAAAAATTGGATAAAAAATAAAATGGTAAATGTGCATGCATCCTCCAGTCGGATTCGTATCCAGTACCTTGCAGTCCAAGCGCCGAAGCTTTAACCACTGCACCACTCGTCACATACAAACTACACCTACAAAATTCATATAAAAAAAAAGATTTTTTCATTAGATTTTTGGGGCTTCTCTTTTGAGTTTTTCCGACTTTTCTTTTTTCCTAAACCACCACTGTATTGAGACGAACAAAATAAAAAAAACAAAATGTACTAAATATATGAGAAAATGAATTTTCTTGATAACTTTTTTTTTGGTGAATTTTTCCAATGTTTTAATAGTTATTATGCTATTCGGAACGGAGTCAAATCCAACAAAACAAAAATCATAAAAATCGGTCCAGCCGTTCTTGAGTTATAAATGGTGTAACTAACACGACTTTGTTTTATTTATATAGATTATTAATTGTTTTATAATTAATGGTATTTTAAACATATTGGTACGGTAGAATTTGCAGATATACGTATTGAAAATTTACAATATGTTTACTTTATGGTGGAATTTTCTAAACTTTTTTAAAAAATTATTTACCCCTAAATGTTTGTTTTGCGTATATAATCACTAATACACATACGCAATTTTTACTTAGGATTTTTTTAGTAATTATTTTAGTCAATTCGTCAGTAAACTCAATGATTTCCCCCTTCATAGGGATCTTTTGATTTTATTGCAAGACAATTTTTTTTTGGAGGTTTGTGTACTAACCGTTTAAATAATGTCTGTCATTCTAATGAGTAATGACCGATCCCTAAGAATGACCATTTTTTACGTTAAGTATACAGAACACATTCAGACCTTTCTAGAAACCACTGTCTATATAAGGTTCTTTTCATTATTTTACAACAAAATTTTTCGTTAAAGAATTTTGCATCAATCGCTCCAAATATACCAGTTATTTACATGGCCAACCAATAAGATCGATGAAATGGCGCTATCAACATAAAGGGCTTTTCAGAAACCACTGTCTACAAGGGTTTGAATATTTTAGAACTAAATTTTTTGACCAATTGTTGTTATTTATGTGACCTCTAACTCTTACCGGCCCACGACCTATGTCCTTCTTCTACAATTTTTAAACCAACGTAGAAATGTAAAAATTAACTTTCAGAATCATTTTGATCATAGAATATACAGGAAACCCTCCAAGAACACGATTAATTTGTTCCGCGTTCTTTAAAACCATGTTGTTCGTAGACTACAAAGAATTAAAATAAAGAAACGTTATGTTTTATTTTTTATATTTTGTTAAGATATCCCTTTTCCGGCCAGTGATCACAATAGTGCCTGCACGAAAAAGAATTATGCCAACATACACATTTGTGCATACACATTATTCGTTTTCGTTCGAAAAATAACATTATAACTATAACTATACAATAATTAATGTGTTAACAAAAAGGAACAATTAATATGTTTTATAATTTATATGTTATCAAATTATAATGCTTTTTTCAAAGAGAATTCCGATTTAACAAAGATCCATTAAAATCCGGAAGACATTACAACCTATCATTTTTTACGTACACATTTGTGTCCAGTAGACTTAAGTTAAAGTAAAACAAATTTTATTTGGACGAAGGGATATACAAAAAACAAAATAAAATAGATCGTGTTCTTTGAAGCGTGTAATTTGAGGAAATGCGTAGGTATCCGTGTTCTTCGAAACCGTGTTTTTTAAATACCGTGTTTTTGGAGGGTTACCTGTATATTTTTTTTTGTTCATTATTTTACATACTTAATTTTTCTTTTTCCTAAATGTTCGCTATTTTGAATTTAGCAACATTTAGGAGCGCACATTTCAATGACATATTACACAAGGTTATCCATATATAAAACACAAAATAAAAAAAATCATTCGCTATGTTCTTAAACCTACCATTTTGAACGGTAAGTTTCAAGGTGAAGTTCAAAAGCATTTTAGCATTCCAACAATGTCCATTTGTGGATTGGATCTAGAAAATCTGTGCTTCTCACATAACACTAATTTTTTTGTGTGGTGTGTTTTCGCGTTTACAAACCATCAAGTTTGTTCCTAACGGTATATGGATTGACGCAAAGCATTGTCCACCAACTCGCATTAAGATAACAACAAAACAAGCATTATTTCTTTTGGTTTTAAAATTCAACATATATTTCAATACTTTACTTTTTACATTAATAAGAATACGACTGTCATGGAAATGATTTGAGTTTTTCATTTGTTTGCTATTACCATATTTAGTCGAAATTAAAGTGTAATTTCGGTGTACATATGGTTCAGTGGATCCATAGCGTAGAACATTTCCAGTCGCCGGTCGAGACGTCTGTCGAGTCCGCTATAGTTTGAAACTTTTAATCCGATCAAAATTTATAATGGTCCCCCTGATTCAGAAGAACGAAGCCTAAATTCCCGTGAAAAAATTAAAACAAATTGAAATTTAAGACCCTGGTTCCAACCCCTTCATAAATATTGAAAGGTTGGGTCTGGACATGCAACTTATACGCAGGGTAAAAAATTCATAACGAACGGTTGAGTAACTTGAGTGGCATAAACGCTCATTTGGAACAGAAAAACAGATATGAATTCATTTTATATGTAAAGATAAATATTTGGCACGCAAGTTTTTTTTTATTAATAAAATTGTTACGTTACGCCATGGTCTACTAATTTTGGAAACTTAAAATAATAGTCAACCGCATATAGTTAATGCTAGTAGTACGCAAATATAGATAAAAGTTTAACTGTTAAATGTTAAACAAACTCCATCTCGCTTCAACATCGTTCAGTAACAAACAATATTTTTTGGTGTTTTGTGTTCCGGTTACACAATTTTATTATCAATAAATGGCACACAATCATTAAATAAATATTTTGCTCTAATTTTATCGTATCTGGTTCACGACCACCTAAGATAAACGCGTGCTGTCAATAATAAAAAAAAATAAGTTGCAGCTTAAAACCCCCCGATTCCAATTTCCTTTGGCGGTTACTCTATACATGGCTCGTTGCTGGCCTTAATACCATTCTAATTGTGAAACAGTTAAAATTTATCAACGTACATAAATATTTGTCACAGTTAAAACAGTGAATGATAACAAACGTGCGGCCTTGGTACCATTCTAATTGCAAAACAATCAAAATTTATCAACATACATAAATATTCAAACGTCATCGTTAAAACCGAGAATGATAAAGAACGCGCACAAAATTTAGAGGTAAAATATTTGCACCAGGTGAACCAACTAAGTCAACATTCTCACGATAATATATAAACAACCGAATTTGTTGTATTCACTATCAGATCAGATCTGTAGCTTATTAACAGAAGTTCAAAAAAATAAAAAAAATATCAATATGAGATGTACAAGTATTTTAATATCATTAGTTGTGTTTGTGGTTGGTAGCCATGCAACCAATTATTGTGATCCAAATCTTTGCGATTCCGGTGAAACCCATATTGGATGCAATAATAATAACGTAAGTCAAACGAAATTCGAGTAATTCACAATTTATACTATTTATTTTACTCCCTCTAGACATTTTATTCGACATGTGACACACCAGCTCTAGTAGATTTTACAGCAACGCTACAGTCGTTAATCCTAAATACACATAACGATTATAGAAATAGAGTAGCCAGTGGTGCCACTCAATTCGCGGGTGCTAGTGATATGCCGATTTTGGTGAGTACTTGAATAAATCTTTAACTAACCAAATATTATTGATAAATTATATTTAATATGTATTTAGAAATGGAATGCAGAACTTGCTAAATTGGCCGAATACAATGTACGCCAATGTGCAATGAAACATGATGAATGCCGAAATACTGATTCATTCTCACACGCTGGACAAAATTTGGGTTATGTTGGTACAACATCCACGCTTACGGCAACCATAATCCAAAATTATGTCAAAAGAGTTCAGGATAATTGGTATGTCGAAAATAATAAAACCACCCAAGCGTGGCTCGATAGTTATCCGAGTAGTACAAGCGGAGTTACTATTGGACATTTTACATTAATGATACAAGACCAGGCAACAGACATTGGTTGCGCTGCGGCCACATATAAAAGGCTCTCAGGAACAACTAAATACAATACCGTTGCATTAGCATGTAATTACAGTTACAACAATATGGTTGGTGATCCTGTCTATGTGAAAGGAAATTTTAGTTGTTCCACTCCCCATTCTACATACACATCATTGTGTACGTAAGGGTAATGTTGTTCGGAACAGACCTGCTAATTTATTTAATATATTCGTGACTAATAAAATGTTTCAGTATTATTACTGCTGAATCCAAATTAAAGAAGTAATGCTTTTGGAATTTTATTTTGTGATTTTCTCCGGCCCAAGTTATTTTTAACATGAGGAACATTTCCGCCTTCTATTGCGTTTTATTTATTGCTGTTGGATTGGTGCGTACTTAGAATTTTATGCAATGGAAAATTTATGTTTAAATCAAATTCTCGATGTCGTTACAAATGGAAAATTTTTTCTAGCGGCTGTTAGCAGAAATGTTAGTTAAAACTCAAACCCTATGTGCTCAATATACATATTTCTCGCTCAATATATTTTTTTAATACGTGCGCGACAAATAAAAAATTTTATATTTGTGTGTACAGTAAAAAAGAAACAAACGGAAAAATAACAAATTCCAATTTATTTTTTATTTTCGTTTGAAAGTAAACAGAATGAAATGATACTAAAACGCACGAATTATGTATATACATACTCGTAAATACATATGTACTATTTAAAATAATGTTTGTGCACGATCGATAATTTTTTATTTATATATTTAGAATTTAAACACGTGGTGACCATGAAAAGGAAGAGGACCTATTTTAGATGTAAGTATGTAGCTACGATGATTGTTTTGGTGTGCTGCATGAAATATAATTTAACCCTTTCGCACGTGGCGTACATTTAAATGTACATCATATTTGAACATCGTTTTTGCAGTATATATATAAAAAATCAAAGTAAATAAAGTACCGTTATTTTAAATCGGGTTTTCTCTTTCAGTCATTTTCAATATTTTCTCCAAATAGATTTAATTTTAATTAGTTTTGCTTTAGTTTTCGACGTGGACATTACTCATGTCAAAATATCTGTGATCAACAGTGATTTAATTTGTGTGTGTAACACTAATTAAGGTAATAAATAATTATTTTTATATCTAGTATTATTAAAATATGTGTAATAAACCAATATTAGGTTTGTTTTGGTGAAATTTTATATCAATTACCGCTGTACATTGGTTTAAACTTTAATGTACATTAAAATGTACAATTCGTTTCAAAATTCACACAATAATTTATTCAATTTCTTAGATAAAGTCTCGATTTTCTCCCCCACCATTCTTCACAGATAAGGAATTGAGCAAGAAAGGATGTGGTTCATGTGATCAAGTAGCTAGCACTGATGGAAAAGTTATCCTCGGGAAGTGGCAGGATAATAAAGCCATTTACATAGGGTCCAATTATGTCGGAACTGGCGACGTTGATATCGTGAAGATGTGGAACAAACTCTTAAAATATATCGGCAACTTTCTCGACCCGAAATAGTTTGGTTGTACAACAGTGGCATGGGCATAAATACTATAGAGTATTTACTAAATCTGGAAAATGGACGTTGAGTCATTACACACTGGATTTTGCTTTGGCTACTAGTTGGAGTGAGTACAGGAGAGAACTGAAAGATTCAAGAAAACCAGAAAAAGAGATCCTAGATTTATTGCATTTCGCTTAGAAGTGGGTAGGTATTGCATTACTATGTGCTGGCCATAAACGAAACCCGGTCGCCCATCAACTTCTAGAAATTGCTCGTCTTGTTCACGGATAACAACAAAAAGAATTATGGAAGTTCGGCCGATTCGTGATGTTAGATGCGTTCAATTTGGCCACTTATCACGACTGATTGAAAGAAGCCACAAGATGCAAGATGAACTGCAAAGCTTCACTATCAATGAACTGCTAGAAGAACTCATTTTGCATGTAGGAAATGCAATGTGCATTTATGTATTACGAAAGAGCGAAATTTCTTATATTGAATATCTTTTATTTTCAACAATCGACACGTTTTGAACATTAAAATGTACATTTCATATCTCCGGCCCCAAACTACTTTTTATGAAAATTTCAACTCCAATAGGTTGTATTGATAACTAATAAACCAAAATTGACGAAAAAAAAATTTTTCATTCACTCAATTTAATTCCCGTGCGAAAGGGTTTTAAAAAACAAATATTTGGAGGAAACGATAAGAAATATCAGAAATGTATGCACGAAAGCAACGAAAGGGAAAAATATTATAATTAAATGGTTTTTTAATGATCGCAGAAAACAATTACATATACATATGTATTACATATTTGTGTTTGGTTACATTATGTATATTTTATATGCCTATCTATACTGGTTTGTACAAATTAAATACATTCATGACTAAATTTTCCCTAAGTATAGTATTAAGGATGATGCATGATTTAAATTCGATAATTTTAAAATACCTAATAATTTTATAAATGATTTTATTTTTGAGAAAATGAATAAAATCAGCTTACACCGGAAAGATGTCTTTGGGAAAATGTACTATGTATTTGGATTTGTCTCCAAAAAATTGGTCAAGCATACAAATGTTTGTTAACGTTTTCCCCTTATTCCATATTATCTGAAGCATGGTAGGACTTGGTTTGTTTCAACTAGCTTTTGCTAGCATTAGACCAATGAATCCGACAGCCCATAAAGCGCACCAAATAGTGATTGTCTATGGATGTAATGATGTTTCGGCAAAGGCTTCGGTAAAAATTACAATTACAATTTTTACAGAAATTATAATGTAAACATTTGTTTTTAGCTTACCAAAATATGGAGAATTGAAAAAGCAATGGTTGAAAGCAATTGGCTTCGGTGAGCAAGATGTACTAAGTGCATGATTATTCCATGCCGTAGACAAAAGAGAATCAGAGGAGTTTTTTAAGAAAATCAGCCAATCTCATCTTGTTCATTTACGAATCAACGTGTGGATTTGACGTCATTGAAAATTATCTTAAAAATACATGCCCCCAATATTAATCAAACCGTAATTTCATATCATACTGAAAAAACATGTTTGTTTGAAAATTTGTTTCCCAAGACGTTTATTCAACTTCTATAAATGATGCTAACGATATTATCGGGGCCAATTTTGAAGTTTCTTCTCAAGTTGAGGAAGATCCAATCTATGCGTTGAACTTATTAAATGATTTGGCAATCAAGTCGTTGCGTTTAAATAAAACTAATAAAGACCATGACCAGGATTATTTACCACCAATTGACGAAGTACCTGAACTTATGGTATTCGGAACTAATATAGATTTTATCATCGTGAATTGATAAAAAAAATTAATGACGATAATATATCCGATTTAAACAAAGGTCCTTTGAAATTGCAAACCATTACAAAAATCTCAAATAGTTCACCTCTTGGTGCTAGCAATCGTAGTGGTACTACTTCTTCTTATTTTGTTAATAAAAGTATAAAACCTTCTTACCTATACAAACAATTTCATAAAATAACGTTAAAGCGAGCAATGGCCTCATCACGTGCTGATCTTTCTACGAGTTCAAGAAGGACTTCTTTAAGGAATAAATACAACAAACACAAAACAATAAGAATCTACGACAAACAAGTATGAGATAAAGAAGAAAAAATATTATTTTGGGCCACTTGATAGACGAACTTGAAGAAAAAAATGTTATTAGTTCTTGCCAGAAGGATAATTTTTTAAACCATTCTGACTCAAATTCAATTTTTTGAGATAAAATTAAAAATCAAAAGTTAGGCAGAAAATATTCAGAAGAAATACGGAAGTTTGCTTAAAATTTAAACTTTTATTCTCCGAAGGCATAGGCCATATGTTCGAAACCAATTTAAAAACTGCTTGCCTCATTCTCATACACTTGCTTATTGGTATAAAGTAGTAAATGGGCATCCAGGTTTTACTTCAGAATCTTTTCATACTTTAAAGTTGCTGGTCCGATCAAAAAAGGAAACAGATGAGGTTGTTATTGAAAATGTATGCTTGGATGAGTTGTCCATTCATCGAAAATGCGAGTATGATTTCCACACCAATAGAATACAGGTAACCCTTCAAGAACACGGCGTTCAAAGAACACGGTTTCGAAGAACACGGATACCCATTTCCTCAAATTCCACGGTTTCAAACCACTCGATTTTCGTTATTCTCTTTTATTTTTTTTTGTATATCATAACAAAAAATAAAACGTAACGTTTTTTTATTTTATTTTTTGTAGTATTGAACAACACGATTTCAAAGAACACGGAACGAATTAATCGTATTCTTGGAGGGGTTCCAGTATCATGATACGCCTAGTTTGAAGGTAGCGACCCAAATGATAATACTTTAGCTACCCAAGTAAATGTGTTTATGTTTGTCAGTTGTACTGCTCGTTGGAAAATTACTCTTGGATATTTCCCTATTAGTAGCTTAACATCTGTACAAAAGAAGAATATGATAGAGTTTCATTTGCCTAAATTACACAATATTGGGGTTGTAACAACTGAAACAAGCATAAAATTATCTATCCAATAAAGCTAGTTTCACTGATATTCAAAATATTTTTCTTTGTTCTATTTTAATTCTAAATTGTGAATCTCTAAAAAAACACCTTTTATGTTAGCGCGAAATGTTTTTTATTTTATTAAATTTAGATTGCGTGTTCCGTTTATAATTAATTTTGTTTGAATTGGGTTCGAATATTTTCTGGGACTTCCGTGCGGCGTTCGTGATCCTGTCCTTGATTTAGGTCATCAGGCAGAAGTCCTTATTGATTTTATATACAAAAAATATTTATACTACGAACTCTTTAAACATGTCGAGCAAGTTCAGCCCACTGAAGTCTTACCGAAAACAAAGACATGTTTCATATAAGGTTTAATGAGGCCTCACTAAAATCTGTGACAACTCATTGGACTATATACGATTAAAGTATGTATGACTAATGGTGATGGATTATTACACATTAATTAAATACATTTACATAACCAGTTTTAGAAAATTCACTTGGTACTGGGCATATTAATGCAATAAATTAATATTTAGTACAGGAGAAGATAATTACTGAAAAATAACTGTCCAGAAAATATTTTACTCTATTTAGTGAATTTTTATATCCTTCAAGTCCATAGTACATATTTCTTACAACACATTTAAATTTTCAGAAGTTTAGGAGAATTTAAACTATCAAATATGTTTATGATTTTTATAGGGATTGAAAACTAATGTGAATCCAATTATTACGCATTATTTTATTTAGGTATTAGGTTTTTTCTGAGTTATGCCTGTTGCTGTTGTAGATTCCAGGTTAGCTCGCACATCTTCAAACTTTCGAGGCTGTCGCTAAGATCGAAATCACCACTTCTAAAATGTTTGTACCAATAATTACAAATTTCATAAGACAAAAAGGTCGCCACCAAGAACACTACAAATTGATTCCCGTGCTTTAGAAGCTTTTTTTTCTTATTGGAATTCGTATAGAATGCAGTGCCGAATGTGCTGTTTATCAGTTACCATTGTAAACTCTGTTATTCTGAGAGGTAATGTAACTCACGATCCTGTAAAAATCACAAAATACCGTGAAAATATTTCTATTTTAAATATAATTTTAAAGTATAATAAAGTTATACACCTAATAAATAAAGTGGGTGGCTAAATAAATTTGTGTCCATGATTTGAAGGGATACCCATTATCCGATATTGAATAGTCTATTTTTGAAATTTTCAAAAAAGTGGTCATTTATTCTAGAGAAATTTGGGGTAGTTTTCATGATAAGAGGTGGTTGGTATCTGAAAAATTGCAGTGTACTTTTAATGTGCGCTTGTAAATCAATTGACAAGAACGAACAACGAAATATTTGTATATTGTCATTTTAAAACCTTAGGATGATTTTAATTTGGGGTTAGCAGATTAAAAATAGAATTGCACGGATATTGTGTATACTCATAATTCTATATATGTATATACTACAACCGCCATCGAAATATTAATATTTTTGCAAATTTAGTTAAAATCAAAAACTAGCTTTTATTTTCGACGTCTTAAAATATTTGCAAAAGCTAGTTGAAACAAACCAAGTCCTACCATGCTTCAGATAATATGGAATAAGGGGAAAACGTTAACAAACATTTGTATGCTTGACTAATTTTTTGGAGACAAATCCAAATACATAGTACATTTTCCCAAAGACATCTTTCCGGTGTAAGCTGATTTTATTCATTTTCTCAAAAATAAAATCATTTATAAAATTATTAGGTATTTTAAAATTATCGAATTTAAATCATGCATCATCCTTAATAGTATACTTAGGGAAAATTTAGTCATGAATGTATTTAATTTGGACAAACCAGTATAGATAGGCATATAAAATATACATAATGTAACCAAACACAAATATGTAATATGTATATGTAATTGTTTTCTGCGATCATTAAAAAACCATTTAATTATAATATTTTTCCCTATCGTTCATAAATTTTTGGTGTTTCTTATCATTTCCTCCAAATATTTGTTTTTTAAATTATACTTCATGCAGCACACCAAAACAATCATCGTAGCTACATACTTACATCTAAAATAGATCCTCTTCCTTTTCATGGTCACCACGTGTTCAAATTCTATATATCTAAACAAGAAATTCACTGTGCTTGAATTTCAAACTTTTTTTGCGTGACAAGCTGGGCACCCGGGGGGTAAACCTAATTCGACTATGCTGAATTCATTGGTGCTAGTCCCATTTCAAAGTTAGTCCCCATTTTTGAAATATCGCTTTCGACATATTTTGCCTCTGAGACAAATATTTGTCAAAATATACACTCATATTCACGTTGATAGCTCCTGAACCATTAAGATTTTTGTTATGCTTTTTTCAGCAAAGTTGTTGCGCAAGCCAAGACCAACAACTTTGCTGAACACATCAAGGCCGAAAAACGACATCTACAATCACATTTTTGTGTTATTTTATTTTTTGAAACGCAAAAAAATAAAATAACACAAAAATGTGATTGTAGATGTCGTTTTTCGGTCTTGATATTTTCAGCAAAGTTGTTGGTCTTGGCTTGCGCAATAACTTTACTGAACATATCAAGGCCGAAAAATGACATCTACAATCACATTTTTGTGTTATTTTATTTTTTGAAACGCAAAAAAATAAAATAACACAAAAATGTGATTGTAGATGTCGTTTTTCGGCCTTGATATGTTCAGCAAAGTTGTTGCGCAAGCCAAGACCAACAACTTTGCTGAACATATCAAGACCGAAAAACGACATCTACATTCACATTTTTGTGTTATTTTTCCATATATGTGTGTTTTACTTAGGCCAAGGTGAGTTTGGAGTGGCACTTCCGCACAGTTAGACCAGGAGTGCCCCGTTGTGATACCACAGGAACCTATTTCCCCTTTACCCCTGTTCAAAACCATTCGGAGCTACGTACGTACCGCAAAATAGCTCGCACTCCACATTCAGCGAGATCTGAAAGGCTGGTCACACTGAACACGCCCAAATACTTATGCCTTCTGTATGATAGTGCCGGACACAAGCATAGGAAGTTATCTAAAGTCTCTTCTTCCTTTCGTCCATGCAACTTCTACAAAATCATTCGTCTGTAGACCCAGCCTTCTCGCATGTTCCCCAAAAAGGCAGGGTCTTGTCAGTTTTGGCAAAAGCTTCTCACAGAAGACTCCGGCTCCACCTTGCCGTTTCGAGAAACATAAGTGCACAGGTAAGGCTAAATACAACTGGAATTCGGCATACTTAGGCCAAACAAGACACTCATCTCAGATAAGATACAAAGAACACATCACAAGTACATAAAATCAAGTTTCGTACAACACATAAAAACTGAAAACCATACACTAAATTCAATAAAAATGTAACCATTTTGCACAGAATCAAAAAAGGACTGAAATTAGACAGGTGTCCCAATTTGACTCATGAGTCATGAGACATTTGTATTCTGCACGTATACGAATTACGGCCAAAATTCACACCCTGAAAATATACAATACAAAAACAAAAACACCCACAATTTACTTCGCGACAAAATCAACACAAAACCCCAATAAAATTTACGACCTCCATAACTTAAAAACAAAGCAGGTACCAAACAGCAGCGCCTAGCTACAGTATATAAAGAGCTTCAAAAAAGATTATGTAACAGTAGCAGAAAATAAACCGAAGAAGAGATTATTCTCGAAATTGATATTTCTAAAAAGTTAAAAAATTGGCACAAGAAGTAAGAACTAAAAACTGTAATATAAAATTAAAAATAAAAAGTTATTCATCTAAATATATAAAGTGACAAAAGAATACAAAAAATAAAGTGAAAATCGTCTTGTGAATCTGGTGAAATAAATAATATGGATAGGTGTTATAAACTCAAGTGCTTTTGTTATGTGTGTGGAAAATTTACAATTATGAGCAATCGCCGCAAAATAAGTGATGAAACCGCTGACTTATATCGACTATACTTTTCACAAACTGTTATTAGTGGTGTAAATTGGACGCCGTCTTTTGTTTGTACAACATGCATTTTCCATCTGCATAGATGGCAAAACACTGGAGCCGCAATGCCATTTGGTGTCCCGATGATATGGGTCGATCCACAAGGATATGATGCAGTTCATTGTTATGGTGCATGAATTATATTCTCGGTACAAACAGAAACAAAAGTGGTTCTTTGACATACACTGCAACGAGAAATACACATCTACCGCTGCCGCATTCAGATGAAATTCCTGTTCCGGAAAGATCAAACCCAACCGAGGATTATTTACCAACAACATTTGAATCAGGTGAAACCGGAGAATCATCTGCATCAATATATCAACCATCAAATGTCACTGCGCCATGCAATCACATTGAAATCTCGCAAAGTCGTTTGGATATTATGGTACGACGCCTGAAACTATCTCAGCGGCAAGCCATTCTTTTGTCAAAGGATTTAAAACAAGTGAACATTTTGGCTCCAAATATTCGGATATATGGAGCAATAAATCGTCATCATCATTTTACGAATTTTTTCAAATCAATTGAGAATAATTCACTCGCGTTTTGCACTGATATCCGAGGTTTGGTATCCACAATGCACAATGCATATAATCCTGAAGATTGGCGATTGTTCATCGATTCCTCTAAAAGCAGCTTGAAGGCAGTTCTCCTTCACGTTACCAACTCAAAGAATTCCATTCCAATTGCACTCAGCACAAACACAAAGGAAACCTATGCATCAATGAAAAAAATCATCGATTTGATTAAATACAATGACCATCAATGGAAAGTTTGTGCAGATTTAAAAGTGATAGCTCTTTTAAGTGGCATGCAATTGGGTTACACTAAAAACATGTGTTTTATGTGCTTATGGGATACTCGTTTTAAAGGCGACCAATACAACGAACGGAACTGGGCTTTACGTGAGAACATTAGATTGCGATACGACAGCATCGTTGAGGCTCCACTTGTGCCAATTAAAAAAATATTGCTACCACCACTTCATATCAAGCTTGGAGTAGTTAAAAATTTTATAAAAGCGCTGAATCCAGACGGAAATGCGTTCGTCGAATTGCGTCGCATTTTTCCACGGTTAAGTGGAATGAAAATAAAAGAAGGTTGGTGTTTAAATCTACCCGAATCTAAGTTTTGATCAAATGAAACTTCATCTCACATCTTGTTTTTTATTACAGGAATACTTAATGGACCAGATATTCGTCGTCTGATGAAAGATGATGCATTTGAAAATGCTCTTAGTGAACGAGAGGTTGTGGCATGGAAATGTGTAAAAGAAGTTATTAAGAATGTTCTAGGAATTAACCGAGCCGATGATTGGCGCAGATATATTGAAAATAAGCTGACAGCTTTTCATAATATAAACGTTAGGATGTCACTGAAAATACATTTTTTGCATTGTCATGTGGAAAAGTTCGCCGAACAATCACCAGCCGGATCCGATGAGCACGGCGAGCGTTTTCACCAAGTGACGGCAAGGCTCGAACATTGGTACAGCGGCAAAAAGCTAGATGCACTCTTGGGTGACATTTGTTGGAATTTGCAAGAGGAAGAAGAACCCGAAGACGACACGAACAAAACAGAAAATTAAAATTAAAAGTTAAGAAAAATGTAAATTATTTAGGAAAAAATTGAGAAAAATCACAATAAAATCAACTGAATCAATCTAATTTTCTGTTAAATAGTTTCTATTGTATCTATATTTGTCGATGAGGTGTTTATTCGATCAATTTAAATTCAATAAATGGACAAAAAATGATAAAAAACATGTTTTTCGTCGAGACAAATATTTGTCAAAATATACACTCATATTCACGTTGATAGCTCCTGAACCATTAAGATTTTCGTTATGCTTTCTTCAACAAAGTTGTTGCGCAAACCAAGACCAACAACTTTGCTGAACATATCAAGACCGAAAAACGACATCTACAATCACATTTTTGTGTTATTTTATTTTTTTGCGTTTCAAAAAATAAAATAACACAAAAATGTGATTGTAGATGTCGTTTTTCGGCCTTGATATGTTCAGCAAAGTTGTTGGTCTTGGCTTGCGCAACAACTTTGCTGAAGAAAGCATAACGAAACTCTTAATGGTTCAGGAGCTATCAACGTGAATATGAGTGTATATTTTGTCAAATATTTGTCTCAGAGGCAAAATATGTCGAAAGCGATATCTCAAAAATGGGGACTAACTTTGAAATGGGACTAGCACCAATGAATTCAGCATAGTCGAATTAGGTTTACCCCCCGGGTGCCCAGCTTGTTGCATTTTTCAACTAGCACAGTGATCGATCGTGCACGAACTTATTTTAAATAGTACATATGTATATACGAGTATGTATATACATAATACGTGCGTTTTAGTTTCATTTCATTCTGTTTTATTAAAATATGTATGTATTGCGCTCATAATGTAGACCAAAAAATGGTTTGAGTATTAACTAATATTTCTACTAACAGCCGCTAGAAAAATTTTTCCATTTGTAACGACATCGAGAATTTGATTTAAACATAAATTTTCAATTGGGTTAGGGATCTTATTACATTTATTTGTCTATGTTTTAACTTACAATTTTAGACGTTTTATGTGAAATTTCGTTATATCCGAAGGCGTTATAAGTGCAAACACCGTATTTGTTCTACTCATTGTATGTTTTAGCCAATTTATACCAATCTTGGTTGATTGTTTCTAAAAAGTAGTTTTTTATACGAGTATACTATACCTGTGGCCCTATTCTGGTAATTCCCGGGGAACGGAATTTTTAAATTTTGTAGCAGTTTTATTCCCTTTTCCCCAAAAGTGTATTCTGGCTTTTGGGGAAAAAATTTTTTGGGAAAAAATTATTCCCTATAGGTAAGGAAAACGTCATTCACAAATTAAAATAGAGGTCACACGACTAGTAAATAAAAAATTTCGCCACCACCAATACGACTGGATAAAGACTGAAATTTGTGATGCAAATAAACTGCGCTATTTTTATGAACAAGCTTTTTATTAAATAATTTATTACAATGTTCCTTTTGTGAATTGAATTTGAATTTATATACTTATTTTTTAGTTTCTATATATATTGTCTAAATAAAATATCAATATAAGAAATTGATAAGTATTTTTCTAGTTAAATAAATTTTTCAAAAAAAAATTACCAACCGTGCTATTTTATTGAAGACCAATTTTCGGTTTTATATATCATATAGCATGACAGCTTCGCAGTTATTGACACTTATAAGGAAACTTTTACGTTGTTCGTTGCTACTGATGTGAAAAAAACACTATGTGAATGAAATGATTTCTTGGTCAAAAATCTAATATTTTTCAAATAACTAAAGGTATTTAATTAAATTAAGCTTAATACAAAAAACATTGTATTTTTTAAAAGTTTCCATTTTGATATAGTTTTTGACACTTTGTAATAATTATTGATATATCATCTGATACAGCTATATTGACATTCCCTAGTTTAGACTAAAATTCAAAATGAAACCAGCAATTCAGGATGTATGTGAAGATAGCCCACATTCCATCCCCGAAAAATGCGATGGCAACACTAATTATTGCTATCATGACATTTTTTTTACTCTCAGCCCAAAAAATCACGACATTTTTTACTGTCAGCCCCGAAAATTTACTGTCATGACAGCTAAAACTATCATGACACAAACATATTTTCTGAGGGAAAATTTTTCACTTTTTTATTTTTCCAATATTTTTTTTTTATTTTAAATAATATTAATTGCTTCGTCAACCTTGCAGACACAGATCAAAGAGTTTTTATCGCTCTTATCGCTTCTTCTGATAGTGCCACAAATGTAAAAAAAATCAACTATCAGTATATACAAAATATTTTTAATGTAATTTTAATACGTTGTATACCTTAGAAGATGGGGGTTGCCGCCCCCAAACCCCCTCTATTTCACAATTTATACAATTCTTCAAGTGTCAAGCTAAGTAAAAAAAAAATATGAAAACATTACAAAAATTTTCTGGAATAATTGCCAAATTTAGATTTATTGCTATAATGAATAATTAAATGTTGCAATAGTATACATAAAAATGTATAGTATTGCCATAAGCAACTTTTTCGATTTTCGGAGATAGAAATTTGGGCTATCTTCACAGAGGTGAGCTTACCGTCCAAGATTATGCCCAAAAATCTCGCTCTGTCAGCAAAAGCCAGTCTAATGCACTTTACGGTAGGAGGGCTAACTACCGGAATTGTGTATTTCTTAGTAAATAGTACCAGCTCTGTCTTGGACGGGTTGATCCCTAATTGGCATTTGCCGGCCCATTTCGTAACGATTAGGAGTGCTTTCTGCATAACACCCGTAACCGTATCTAGATATTTGCCTGAGATAGCTATAGCAACATCATCAGCATACGCTACCACCCCTATCCCCTCTTCCTCCAGTTCCAACAGCAATCAATTAACCACTGCACTCCAAAGAAAGGGGGACATTACTACTCCCTGCGGAGTTCCTGTAACAACCCGTCTTTTAATGGTGGACTCCCCCAGTTCCGAGATAATAATCCCTCTTACCAGCATCTGATTTATCAACCTACTTATAGGATAATCCACCATCAAAAATGACAATTCTTCCATGATCGCCTCCGTTTTTACATTATTAATAGCACCCTCAATGTCAAGAAATGCTACCATACAATACTCTTGCGAGTAAATTGACTTCTCAGTCATGCGTACTAGATCGTGCAGAGCTGTGTCCACCGACTTTCCCTTATAGTACGCATGCTGCGACATTGTCCAATTCCTTGGCTCAACTTTTGTCCGAATAAGTACGTCTATCAATCTTTCCAAGGTTTTCAACAGAAAGGATGATAGAGTTATAGGCCTTATACGTACTTATAAATACATTTACATAGAAATAGCCTTAAATACTAATTATAATCAAAAAAATATATAATTCAATGTATATAGATATGAATGTAATATTATATAATGCAATATTTAATTGTGTAAGTGTATAAAAACAAAATATAAAATATATTGAAATATAAGTATATAATCCAAATGTAAGTGTATAGATACAATTGTAAGTACAATGTATAAAATAGTTATTAATAATAATAATAATACAGGGGTGTATTACAACACATCCCCAGGGTCGCAGTGGCGAGTCCAACATATGTGTCGTCCATTCGGTTCATCCATGGCACTTCGGCGGTCTCATGCTGTCGAAGTGTGAATTGTGATGGATTAGCTGGAGGTCTCTCCGGGTAAAGAGAGGCCTGGTCTGTTGAAGAGATATCCCTACTTTCTAATGCTACTTCGTTGTGGCTGGGCATCGGCCTTTCGGGGTCGATGGGTCATTCGGGGGTCTCTTCAGCAGACTGGGTACTTGTCACTCGGGGAGATCCGGTCGTCTCCGGATGAACACATCAGACAATTATTTTATTTATAACGCGTTCTTCAAGTTTCGGAAGACGGATTCTGTTGGCATTTAATTTAATTTCAGGTTTAGTTTGATTTTTGTTTATTCTGTTCCACGGTGTAGACCAGGAACAAGCAAGCCGCAAACTCCCCACGACTCAAAACCCTGAGATCTAGTCGGCAAAATCACCGTGAGAGAGGTCTTTGCGTGTTTAGTTGAAATTTGTGGGTTGGCTTCGAGCCATCCGTAACATTGTTTCGAGAAATATTGTTGAGGCAGATAAATTCTTTTATACAAAATAGCGGCAGCAGTAAGCAATCTAAAAATAGTCCACATTAAAAGGTCGAGGGATATCACATCAAAGATTTACTGGCCGTTACAAACGAAAATAAAAATTTAAAACCCGTTTTCTCATTGCCAGCTCGTAACCACATACCTTTAAATCAGTCCACAAAAAAAATTTGTTTTATTTATATGCTTTGAAATCGGAATTTAAGTACAAATTTTTACCGTGCAATATTAATAATTAGAGAGAAAATTAACTTAATTAAATAAATTATGGCCTCAAAATACCATTCCCGTCCACACACAAGTCACATGAGTCCGAGGTCATGGTGAAAAAATTGTCAAAAAAACCATTTGTGGAAATATGTCTTCGCACAGTTCCCCCAATATAATTTATCGAAAATTATTTACACATGTGAACTGTAATGCATACCAGTCGCTTATCCCTTATTACTAAATCGGAAATCTTAGCGGAGTATTCAAGTTTGACCATAGTACACGACAGGACATGGTCCAATTATAATGGTCACATGCGAAAAATAAGGATACCAGAATAAATCGTTGCAGATTCTGTAACATAGCGAAGAAAAAATCCCAACATACCTATCTTGTTCACATGAATTCAATCCACAGTCACAGGGTAACAGAATTCTGAAAATTTTTACAATGCACTAAAACAAGTTAATTGCTAAATTCTAAGTGCACTAATCCAATAACCATAAATAAAACGCTATAGACAATTTAACACGTAACAGATTCGGTAGGCGGAACTCAACCGCATGTTTAAATTATCTTGGGCTGGAGAAAATCACAAAATAAAATTTCTTAAGCTTTTCTATTTCAATTTGGATTCAGCAGTAATAATCCTGAGCCATTTTATTAATCACGAATATATTAAATAAATTAGCACGTCTGTTGAGAAGAACATTACCCTTACGCACACAATGATGTGTATGTAGAATGGCGCGTGGTACAACTAAATGTTCCTTTTTTGTATACGGGATCACCAAGCATATTGGTGTAACTGTAATCGCATGCTAATAAAACGGCATTGAATTTAGTTGTTCCTTCCAAAAATTTATATGTGGCCGCAGCGCAACCAATATCTGTCGTCTGGTCTCGAATCATTGCTGTGAAATGTCCAATAGTAACACCGCCTGTACTACTCGGATAACTATCGAGCCACGCTTGGGTGGTTTTATTATTTTCGGCATACCAATAATCTTGAATATTCTTGATGTAATTTTGGATTATGGTTGTTGTAAGCGTTGCAGTCGTACCAACATAACCCAAATTTTGTCCAGCATATAGGAATGAATCAGTATTTCGGCATTCATCATGTTTCATTGCACATTGGCGTACATTGTATTCAGCCAATTTAGCAAGTTCGGCATTCCATTTCTAAATATAAAACATAAATTTTCAATAAATATTTGGTTAGAAAATATTTATTCGAGTACTCACCAAAATCGGCATATGAATAGCACCTGCGAATTGAGTGGCACCACTGGCTACTCTATTTCTGTAGTCGTTATGCGTATTGAGGACTAACGTTTGAAGCGCTGCTGTAAAATCGACTAAAGCTGGTGTATCGCATGTCGAATAAAATGTCTATACAACGAGTAAAGTAATAGATGTAAATCGTAAACTATTTAAATTTGGTTTGACTTACGTTATTGTTATTGCATCCAATATGGGTTTTACCTGAACCGCAAAGAGCCGGGTCACAGTCTCACAGTAATTGGTTGCATGGCTACCAACCACTAACACGAATAACGATATTAAAACATTTGTATATCTCATATTGATATTTTTTTATTTTTTTGAACTTCTGTTATCAAGCTACAGATATGATCTGATAGTGAATTCAATAAATTCGGTTGTTTATATATTATCGTGAGAATGTTGACTTAGTTGATTCACCTGGTGCAAATATTTTCCTCTAAATTTTGTGCGTGTTCTTTATCATTCTTTGTTTTAACGGTGGCTTTTGAATATTTACGTATACCTTGATAAGTTTTGTCTGTGTCAATCAGAATGGCCGCAAGGCCACAAACGTGCTGAGTACAAAATAACCGCCAAAGGAAATTTGACTAGGGGGTTTTAAGCTGCAATTTAATTTTGTTTTATTATTGACAGCACGCGATTATCTAAGATGTTCGTGAACCAGATACGATAAAATTAGTGCAAAATATTTATTTAATTGTGTAATTGATAGTGAAATTGTGTAACCGGAACCTAAAATGGGAACGTTCTGGGAAGCGAGATGGAGTTAGTTTAACATTTTAGGCCATAGCCATGGCCTAACTTGTGTGCCAAATATTTATCTTTGAATATAAAAATGAATTTTTGTATGTTTGTCTATTTCGACGATCGTCATGAAATTTTTACCCTGTATAAGTTGCATGTCCAGACCCAATTTTATGATATTTTTGAAAGAATTGGAACTTGAGGTCCAGGAAGCGAGATGGAGTTTGTTTAATAATTCAAAGAGACGTTTGAAGTGACTGAACAATTATTTTTATATCACTATCCTAACCAATTTTTTTTTTTTTAATTTTAATTGGAACAAGAATTGAAAACGACATGCTACTTAAGTTAGCAGAAAAATTCAGCAGAAAAAACTGCATCTCCTTTATGTACATTGGTAGAAAAAGTCAGCAGAAATTTTTTGTTGTTTTTGATCTTTTTCTGTAGAAAAACTGTACCTATTATTGACGTGCATATTTAAAATAATCGTAGAAAAATTTGCTCAATTTTCTTTAAGTATTCATGTTTTCGACCGAAATTTCAGTAAATTTCAATTTTTCAAAAATGCATTCACATAAGATTAATAACCGTTTTAATAATAAATTAGAAGTAGAAAGTAGAAAAATTCTCCAGCATTAGGGTTTAAAAGGTCCGTAAACTTGACCTTTGTGAAGATAACCCAAATTTCTATCACTGAAAATTGAAAAAGTTGCTTATGGCAATACTATACAAGTTTAAGTATACTATTGCGACATTTTATCCATTATAGCAATAAATCTAGATTCTTATACCCGATTTCCGAAAACAGCTAAATAATAAATAAAAATGTTTTAAGTTTAATAAAAACAATAAAAAGTTCTGATAAAACTTGTAAATAAACAAAAAAACAACTAAATTCTATTACCCAAAAAATATACTGACAGCGAAAATCAAAAATTACTTTAAATCTTACCAACCAAACTGCACAGTGGTTAAAGCTTTTGGCATTTGCATTGGGAGGTACTGGTTTTGAATCCCGATAGTGACAGGATGCAAAGGAAATTTTCATCAACAGATTATGATCTGTGGTGAATGAAACACAACTATGACCCTCTGTCGGAGTGCAAATGGGGTACCCAAACGTCAAGCTTTTTTTGTGGATCCAGCCATTTTCAAATGGTTTTAAAACTGTTTTTTGATCAACATTTAGACCTTTACCAATTGCATGGCTGCTTATATGACTTTTCCAGTGTTGGTCGACCAGAGCGCGGTGCATTTTTGACATCCATATTTCCAGAACGAAAGCGCGTGAACAAATATTTTGGATGTGTAGCTTCAACCTGCGTAAATGCATAGCAATACATATATAGTAGTACCATCATTCGAAAAAAATCTTTAGAGGGTGAAAATCCAGGTAGCGCGTTAATCGAAATTAAGTTATGCAATAATTTTACTAGTTCGCCTAAATGTTTGCAAGATTAAATACACTTACAGTACACACGGCGTATTTTTGTATACCATTAACCAGTATAGTATTGCTTCACTCTAACTTATTATACTACATATTAACACAGAATATATTTATTTCAACTCGTATTGTTTTACAATTGTCAAGGTCATGTAGAAAATGTGTTTAATATTTTTTGTGATAAACAATAAAACAAATCATGAATACCTTACTTCAATTTTCTTTTTATAAAAATTAGCATAAATAATTTTTTTTCTATGATAGAAATGCAAAAGAATATGAATTGTTCAATCAAATAAATCCATTATTGGAAAGGAGATATGAACGATAGGATATATACATATGTATATTAATATATTGAGTACATACTTAGCTGTGTATTATTATTGTTTATTTTAAATACATCTGTTCTCACAAACACAAACGAATAAAGATTAAAAATGAAAACGATGTAGAAATCTATATAGAACAACTAAATACAATTTTTTAAAAGGATGCCGTTGATTGCACTGTTACAGTATGGTAATTTATCATTGAAAATATGACCGAGTAATTTTCTTATATATGCATACATTAAGAACAATGTATTGTTATGGAAAGGCAGATTTTCTATTTATACAAATCTGTGTGAAAGTTAAGGGACAATTTGTCTATGATTGAACCCAATATTTGTTTCAAAATTAAAATAAAATTTATTAATTCGATTTTATCATAAATATATTACGTAAGAGAAGTACGTAAAAATAGGAAAATTATCACTTGGACATACTACACGTTTTTCATTATTGTCTTTCAATCAACTATTTATTAAGGGATTGTTCCTCATTGGAATAGAAAAAACGAGGATGTCATTATAATAATTATAATTTCAACCAAAGCATGTCTGACTTGATCTGTTTTGTCACAGAATCCAATGAGAGTCATGTGGTGTTTACAGTGTGCAAATCTAGAGCGTATAATTATAATCTAATTATGAGCATTTAAGGTTCGCTAACAAAACTTAAATTCATTTTTCTGTTAATCTAATCTGTTAATCTATCTCTAATAAATTTTATTGTTTAAATTGGGGGCTGAATTAATCCATCTCAAATGAATTACATATCCCTTTTGTGTTTTACTAACACAATTGTGCGGGAATGGAAGGAAGTATATAAGATATTTTTTATAAATTCAATATACAAGTGAATAGCTTACGAGTTTAGGTTGCCGCTCACTATTTTGTAATTAAAACTATTTTTAAATAGTAGTTAAGCTAGAGATTGGTCAGCATTGTCTGAAAGAAAACGTTTCAGTTCTTTATGGCAGGATAAATAATGGCTTACTTTTAAGTTCCGTCTTTATTCGAACGCTAATTTTAAATTGTTTAGTTTGATGTACCATACAAATTATTTTTTTAAAATAAAAAATGCGTTGTGTATTTTATTTTGAATTAAAAAATAAGTTTTTATTTTCCTCTAAATTGTAAAATTTTATTTTTATGTCTTAATTAAATTAATTAACCTTAATTTGTATTTAGTCTTACACCGTTTTAATACTTAATTACCTTTCCGAAACGAATATTTATTTGTGGAGACTTTAAACAGCTTTCACAATAAAACAATTTTTATTTTGCCTTAGAAGTTTGTTTGAAAATCAAACTTTAGAAAAAAATTTACTTTAGAGAAAAAATTGTCTATTGTGAGAGCTCTGTTAAGGTGATGATACATGTACAGATTTTCCCTTTAAGACAAGCGAACTGACCTATGTTCATCGTTCTTGGTTGTATATAAAAATCTTTTATAAGCCCCGTTTCCCACTTGAGCTAAGTATTTTGACTGATATGAGCTATGTTTTCATTTAACAGCTTCACGTTTTGGTTTCTTT